>CM029489.1:4170836-4770836 GCA_017140395.1 Eucalyptus lansdowneana | reverse complement strand
TTTTCAGCGGATTCTCTCTCAATTTTTTCGCACCCCAGAAAATTTTTCTGAATTTGTTCCCCCCTCCGCTCACGAAAATTATGGCTCCTTTTATAGTGATTTTCAGATGGCCATTTTTATAGCAATTTCCGACTTCCAATATTCTGTTGCATTAAATCGCCGCAAATCCGAACGTGATTTAAGAATCATTTCGATCCTAACTTTCGATTTCTTCCATTTTATAAAATTCTTGCCTCTTATTCACTTGATTTTTCAATTGTTTCTGCATTTATCAAAATCTGAATACTCATCGAATTTCAAACTTCCATGCATAATCAATCAAATCAATTTTCCCCATTTTTTCCTTTTATTTGTTCCAATGCAATTTTTATTTTCTTTATTTTCCTAGATTTGCTAAAAATAGGTGTCAACAAAATTTTATTTAAAAAATAAAATTGTTCCAAAAAAGAAAGAAAAAGAAATTCATTAGTTGGCACTTTCGCCGCCAGCCTAGGGCGAGGGGCCCTAGCCTTGCTAGGGCAAGGCCTTGCTAGCCTCGGGTGAGAGCACCCATATTTGGACATGCTAGCCCCAGTGAGGGCTAGCAACCATCATTTGCGTTGGGTGAGGCCTCATAGGGCATTGCTCGGGGCTAGCAAGGTTCACTAGATCTAGAACATTTGGGTGACACCTAGATGTGGTGAGCCTTGCCAACCCCAAGTGAGGGCCAACATGCCTAGATCTAGATGCCTGAGCCAAAGCTTGGCGGGGGTCATCGGCCCTCATTTGGGGCTGGTGGGGCTGGCGAGGGCCAGTGACCATTGCTAGCCCCTTCAACGATGGGCGGTGGCAACAACAAAAGCACCCATAGGTGCCATTATCTTTTTCCTTTAAAAGTTTTGTTTTTTAAATAAATTTTAGTTTTTTTTTTAATTTTTAAATTTAACTTTAAAAAATTGAATAAAAATGATTTTAAAAAAGTCACGTGAAAAATAAAAATTAATTTAAAATGCCAAGTCTACACCACATCAATAGTTTACATTAGTAAGTTTGACGATATTAACTTTAGAACTTAATTGAACTAATTTGATAGGTTTTAGGACTTGATTGTACTTTTGTAAGTTTTTGGATTTAATTATATTTTCTTAATAAGTTTTTGGACTTCTATTACTGTTATCTCTTTTCCTTTTTAATGTTTTTCCTTCACTTCGCTCTAGTTTTGATTTATTATGCATCCCTTGCTTACTATATGACTGGGTATATCACTAGACTAGGGCCAAACATACAACCCTAGATGATGAGAGAACGGTAATAATTCGAACAATATCGAATCAACGCAGCGGAATAAAATAATCTCACCTCTTGTGTAAACCTAATAGGAATCGATATAGTAGAGTAAAATAAATATCAAGCATGCGAACATAAGACGATTTTTTTACGTGGAAAATCTCCATGATGTGAGGAGATAAAAAACTACGGGACCGGAGTCTACCTAAAAATTTTCACTATCAATAAAAATTTTCTTCTCTAGCAAATACTAGAGGTACATAGCAGCAAATACCTCAAGAACATAATTCTTGGTAATACACATGAGCTTCACAAGAGATCAAGGATAAATCTGACCAAAAACACAGGTTTTGATCAATCCACGAAAAACTTGATGTATGGAGTTTCAAATGAAAATCAAACCGTTCAGATTCGATAAAATTGCGCCACGAACATACTAACAAAATTTCAGCTCAATCAGACCACGAATCGACTTATATGCCAGCTTGATGTAAATCAGATATTACCCCAAACTCCAGATTTTCTGCTTTATCTTTTTATCTTGTTACTGTTTCATTTTCTGTGGCTATCACTTTATATAGATAGTGAGAAGTACTTCCTTATATAACTTATCATATGGGCTCAAGCCCTTTTTGGGTCTCCTCCACATAGGAGTGAATTCAGCTAACACTAGATTCCTTTTTGTCCAAGGATTCCAAACCTTAGCTAGATGTCGCGGCTGATGAAAATTTTCATGAAGAAACTTTGGAGTTTTGTCAACATATCGCCATGGATTAAGTTGAATTTATCGGAAATAGTATTTCGTCTCATTCAACAAAAAGTCGAGATTATTATGGGGTAGTCGATAATTTATGTACTTTTAACCTTGTGCGGTTATTGGATGAATATTAGTCGATATTTTACATGCAAAAGTCGAGATTATCATGGGCCGAGATTGTCTGGAGTGAACCAGCAGCGGAGACGCTACAACATGGCTCAGCTCTCTTCTCTTCATGGGCCCCAAATCTATCCTATCCAATCAACTCCAATATTATACATATATTTTTTCTTTTTATGTTTTGTCTTCTTTTGTTTTCTTTCTTCTTCTCTTTTTCCCTTCAACCTTTTTTTGGTAAAAATCTAATGGTGCCATGTCTAGAAAAAATTGGAAAAATTTATTAAGTAAAAAGAGGTAATATTTGAAGATTTTATCTATCTCGAAAAAACTTCACCCAACTTGTAATATAGAAGATTTCGTTTTTAATTTAAATTAGTATCGATAACTCACTGCGTTTTGTGTGTGAAGATAGATATAGTGAAATGAAATCAATAGAGAGTACAGTAATATGTAAAGATTTCAATATGTTTTTAAACAAACTTTCCATCATCCTATAAGGGAAAGCAATAGAGAGTTCAATGTTCATGAAATACTAGATAATTTTTTGAGTCCAAATTTAGAATGGTAAACGTTCATAGATTATCTGTCAATTATCTTGAACATTATAAATTACGATGGCTATCAAGAGTCAAGTGTAATTGCAAGACATGATAGATATGTACAAAGGTTTATCACAAACAATCTTTTTTTTTTTTTTGGGGTAAAAAGTTGAGATTGAAGTCATGATGGGATTTGTTTAATTATTAGGATAGATTTACGAAGTGCACAAGAGATTTAAGAGACTTTTTTTTTTTTTTAATTTATAATCATCTCACCTATTTTTAATTATAGATTTTAGCAAAGTGGTTGTTAACGGGATCGACTTGGATTGAAAAGGCAAAAAGAAATAAAATTTTATTCGATCATGGATAATCGTACTTATCTAATCGAAATTACCAAAGTCTAAATTGTTATATGAATTATTTTGAAGACATTTTATTGAAACATTATGAAAAATAACTACAATCACCTATTCGAAATTGCACTTTGCACATTATGTAATTGGAAATGGTAACAAATTTGAAATTTCACGGGGAGAGAGAGAGAGAGAGAGAGAGAGAGAGACCTTCCTTGAATTTCTGCTCCTCCCGCTCCTTTGCATAATAAAGAGGGAAAATCCCAAATAAGGACCCAAAGTACCTTCTTTTTCTCAAAAGAGAATCTGGGAGTGAAGTCTGTCTCAAATAAGAACCTAAAGTGATGATTTAGTCTCAAAAAAGGACCTCTCTCGCCGACCTATGAACAAAGGCATTTCCAATTCATATTCCAGTGGCTTGATCAAGGGTATTTTTGTCTATTTCTTTTAAAAAATTTCGGTTGTCTTTTTTTTCTTGGGTCGATGGTTGCACTATTCATCATCTTCTTCATCCCTTGTTCGTCTTCTTTTCAAGACCATTGAACTTGGGAAAGGCTGGCTTGGTGAGGGCCAACAAGGACTGGACACCCATCATCAGCAGTGGGAGAGGGCTGCCAAGCCCTCGCCAAATCTAGCGAGGATGGCCTCGGCGGCGGCAGGGACTAGCGCGTAGTTCTCAATTCCGCTAAGCAATGGGGCACCAACAACACGCACCAGCTTAACATTCAAAACAGTACTGCTCAAATTCTTCACGGTGTAATGCCAATTGAAAGCCGCAAATCACTCGACCTCCTTATAGATATCGATCCTAGTCTCGTTTGCTCCGTTCACCAGGACATCGAACACCCTCTGGCCCGACTTGTTCACCCGTGGATCGATCTTCACGAAGTGGAACCACAGCAGGTAATCCAGCTTGGCGTCCACCTCCAATTAATACTCCAGGACCCCCATTTGATCGGCCGTCACTACGGTCTAGTACAATTTCATGGGAAATAATTGGGCTGCTGATTGGTCCTCGCGATGTTGCTCGCGATTGAGATGGTGTCAATGATTTTACGCGTGGCGACGGTTCGGGCGTTGTAATCCAACTGCCAGGACTAGCCGAAGTAGTCGGCGTGGTCGCTGAAACCCAGCCCCCACTGACCGGCGCCACAGTCTAGTCTCCCGTAGTTGACCGGTGTCACGCCCCGATCCTTGGGCACGCACACATCCTTCTCTTGGTCGATTTTAATATGCGATATCCCAGGACTATATATCATCGACCCTTTCATTTATTAAGCACATGCGGAAGCAATTATAAATCCCCAGACAATAAAACAATGGGATAGAAAAGCAGGCTATATTTTTCATATTGAAATCTACAACCAAACCTTTTCACATGGCATTAGACAGAGCACTTCACAAACTATTCGCAACTTCAGAGTCTCACTTTATTTACACAAATACAAAAGGTTCACAAAGAGATGGGATTTCAATCCTCGTCTAAGTCATACTCGAGATCATCATGATCCTCCTCTGATTCCACTTTACTCAGATCATTCTCTTCCTCAAAATCACCTCAGAGTTCTCATTCACAATTTCTTCCTCTTCAGCTCCTCGTCGGGATCCTGAAATGTTTTCCCCAAACTGGGATGAGACTACGTCTCAACGAGTTCTACCCCATTAAGCCCGATTAGTAAATTATTATACTAAAGACTGCCTAAACACGCATAGGTCAGAAGACGTACCTTAGCATCAGATCCCACCTACAAGTCAGTACAATTTACAATAGGCACTCAAGCAATCATATCATCGATCGACGCATCGATCAAATCGACCTAGTCGATTACAAGCCAACAAGACCACTCACGGTCATTTCCATTCAATCAATCAATTCACAACATCAAATCAAAACAATGATCAATCGATCTCGTCGATTACATGTCAATTGGACCATTTCTAGGTCATCTCACTCCACACCATATAATCCCCAATAGTACACTCAGTCACAAAGTTACAGTAATGCTCTCGGGCGTCTATTCGCCAAGGTGATGTACAATAAACACTTTTATGTGCATACTTGTAGGCATTCCACTTTCCTTCAGCCACATGGGCACGATACTCGATACACAGAAATAGAGCCACGCAGGCACAATCTACGCCACACTTGCACAATCAACTATCGCCACACAGGCATGATCAACTATCGCCACACTGGCATGATCAATTATCGCCACACTGGCATGATCAACTATCCAACAATTTATGTGCATTCTCTAAGGCATCCTACATGCCAAAGCGATGTAATAATCGCCGAGCCACATCACACAGCATTTCTCCTCATCTTTTATCATCATTGATAAAGTACCTTGCGTAGCTACACGATTGGCCTTAGCCAAATTATAATGATTTCGATTCCACAAATCCCACCATGAATTGCGTCCACCAAAACACTTTTGGTGCTATCAACTGACACCCGGTTATTTTCCAATTAATTTTCCAAATTAATTAACCCAGGAAAATAATCTTGTAATCACAATTAATTCACTTCAGCACAAAATAAAGCTCAATTAAATAAATGAACTATGCCACGATGATCAGCACGAAATTTCGGTCGTCGGCCATCAAATTCTTAATTTCCGAAAAATAAAAAAATAATTAATTAATTTCGAAAATTAATTAATAATTATCAAAAAATTCCATTTAGCTCAAAATAAAGCCAATTTAAATAAACGGACTACACCACAATCATCACCATAATATTCCGGTCACTGGCCATCTCAACCTTAATTTCCGAAAAATAAATAATTAAATAATAAATTTCGAAAATTAAACAATTAACATTAAAATTCAATTTAGCTCAAATTAAAGCCCGATTAAATAAATGGACTGCACCATGGTCATCAGCATAATTTTCCGGTTCCGGACCATCTCCCTTGAATTTTTGGAAAATAAATAATTATTAAATTTAATTCCGAAAATTAATATTTAAATGCCAAAAATCCCACTTAGGCCCGAATCGCCAAATTGAAGGTCGATTAGGGGTCGGAAAATTCGAGATGCTTCCATTAATTAGTAGACCACGTCTACTTGCTAATTGCGCAATCAATTTATCTAAATCGTATTACAATTGACTAATAATTGCTAATTTATTCTAATCTAACAACCTAAACATAATTAATTAAAACTAAACCAACCTTAAGCATAATTAGCCAACTAATCCTGGATTAGTGAGATTACTCACCAAATCGCGTGCAAATCGGATCAATCCGACGGCGGCGACGCGAGGAACGATTGTTCCCAAAGCACGGCTCGGGTTCGGGGCCCGGAAACGGCCCAAAAGCGGGCCCGAACCAGCTGGAAACCCATTTCGTGGGTTGCTGGTCGGGGCTGCTCCAGCAGCCAAAATAGAGAGGGGAGGCTGGCGGAGGACGAGGGGGATGCCGGGGAAGTCCGGCGGGGCTAAGCGGCGGCCGGAGGTGGCCGGATGGGGCTGGAACAGGGCGAACAACGGCTGGGTCGCGGCTGGATCGCGCGGCCTGGGCGTGCGCGGACGGTGCGACGGCGACGGGCGCGCGGGCGCGGCGCGGGCGGCGGTGCGACGGTGCGATGGTGGGACTAGCGGCGAGCGGCTGAGGGGCGAGCTGGTTCTGGTTTGGGCTTCTGGTTCGCTTGCTCGATCGTGCGAAGAAGAAGAAGAAGAAGAAAAAGAAAGAGAGAGAGAGAGAGAGAGAGAGAAAAAGGAAGAAAAAGAGAAAAAGGAAAGGAAAAAGAGAGAGAAAGAAAAAGGGGAGAGAGAAAAAGGAAAAATAAAAATGCATAATACCTTTATGCAATTTTCTTTTTCTCTTTTCCTTTTTCTTTCTATTTTCTTTTGGGCTTCAATTTTTCCTCCGATAATTTCTTTCTTGAAATTTCGGACTTGACAATAAATTAATAGATGATGAGACGGTCCTAAAAATGAATTGTGACACGCCCGAATATTCGATTCCCAAAACCAAATTAAATTTCATGATTAAAATCGACCGAACGCGATTTTAGTCCAATCCAACCAATTAGGTAGCTTTTAGGGATTTTACCGCGGTTATATCCCTTAACGGCTTCACCCAATAGGTTAGCTAATTCGTGAGTGATCAGCTTAGAGAAAAAGGACCATAGGCGCGCCGACGATATGCACATTTCACTTTATCGAAACGGGGATCAAATTTCAGGATGTCACAACCGGGATGAAATCGCTGCCCCAAAGACGCGAATAAGACAACGGATCGACCTGGACGAGCGACGGGGATCCGACCATGAGGGGGGGGGGTCAGTGGCAATGCTATAGAAGCAGACGTCGGCCTTGCCATCGTGGACGAAGGCGAAGAGGTCGGAGTAGGCGTTGGCAGCGCTGGCGAGGTCAAGGGAGGGCCAGGAGGAGCGCCAGCTGAAGACAAAGGTGCCCTCAACGGAGGCGTCGAATCTCAGGGGTGGGACTTGCCATCGTAGTTGTCATAGATGATGAAGGTGCGGAGGTAGTAGCGGTCGGAGGGGAGGCCGGGGAGGACGTAGCAATTCTTCTTGCCGGAGGAGAGGGGGAAGTAGCGAAGCGTCTTCTCCTGAGGCTGGTGGAAGCAGAGGGGCTCCAAGACGACGTCGGTGGCACCGCCGATGAAGTAGCAGTTGGGGAGCCATGTGGTGTTGAAGGAGTCGACGGCAAGGGCGTGGCCGCTGCAGTTGATGTGGCACGAGACATTGTCGTACGGATGCAGAGCAGAAGCAGTGAGGAGAGGGAGGAGGAAGAAGAGAGAGAACATGCTAGCTCCCTCGTCGCTGCTTCCTTTCTCTCTCTAACTCTCTCTCTCTTTCTCTCTCTATGACTGGCTTTGCTTAGGGATCGTGAGAGAGATGAACAATGCAACCACTGACCAAAAAAAAAAAAAAAAAAAAAAAACAAGACAACCGAAATTTTTAAAAAGAAACAGACAAAAATACCCCCGATCAAGCCATCGGAATATGAATCAGAAATGCATCTATTCACCGGCCGACGAGTGAGATCCTTTTTTGAGTCTAAATGACCACTTTGGGTCCTTATTTGAGACAGACTTCACTCTAGGTCCTCTATTGAGAAAAGGACACACTTTGCGTCCTCATTTGGAATTTTCCCTAATAAAGCCGCCGATATGAGGATGGGCCCCACCAAGTGGGAAAAAAAAAAGGGGCCCAACAAAAATAGAAAAATATACATAAAAGAAAGAAAAGTAGATGGAGCCGCCGGGTAAAATTGCCCGCTTTTCTAACGTTTTGCTCGATTTCAAGAATTGAGAAGCACAACATTGGTAGTATACTCGTGTTTCTCCATTGAAATGAGATCGCCCGTCTCCATCCTCTCTTCTTTGTACCAGGTCAAAGTAGAGAATTGTTAAAAAATAGTTGGCGGACATTAAAAGATTTACTAGTCCCCCCCCCAAAAAAAATTATGATCACTTGGTAGTTTTTATCATTTGGTGATTCATGTGAAGCTAAAGATGCTGAATCATTTGGGTATAGAGACATATGATCTTTATGGTATTCAACTTTAGCATCATCATAATTTGATGATGCATATAAAAGTAGATGGTGAATTATCTATGAAGTACTTATCTTGCATATTTATTTGATGCTGGTGGTTAATGTAATGAAATTGGTATTTACAATGGAACTCACAAGCTCATAGTAACCAAAACAAATGATAAAACCCCACTTACATGGACTTTATCCGTGCATTTTACTCTTGAAAGACCCCTCAGGCACGTCCTCCAAGCCAATCCAAGCTCTATCCATCTATGCAGACCAAAGGAAAACCCAAGAATGAATCATAAACGCGCCCTCACAAACAATCGACCATTGCTCTAGAAACTTCAACCGCACCCAACGGGCGACAAGACAACATTGTCGGAGACGAAATCGATGCACAGCTCGAGGTTGGACGCGTTCCCATTGGAGGATATCTTGTCATAGAGCTTTTTGAGGGTGGACGCAGTCGGCGAAGAGGCAGGGTCGAGAGCAGAGCGCGATCGAGCGACCTGCCAAAGCACCAGTTCCTACCTTTGACTGGGGAACACAGCCAATCTCGCTCTCATGACACGCGCGTCCAACGTTTGGGAAGGAGAGAGATAAGCAATCGGTAAAGGAATGCAGGAGAAGGAAGAAAATTTCAGCTTTTTTTGTCTTTTTGCTTGTACCGTTGTCAATTTTGATCATTTTTAGATGATTAGTCTTGACATATACCACACATTTGTCTTTATAATCTATCCTAGTAATCTGCTAATTATAGCTAAAATACTAACCCTGGCATATTCTTGAATTATTAATTTATTTTATCAAGAGAAATGACTAGAGATTTTCTTAAATATTAGTTCCAGCATTTTATTTTCGGGCCAATTTTTGCAGCATATATTTTCTTATGGATAGTTTTCTACTAAAGTGAATGTTACTGCCGATTGTGTAGGGGAAAACTCATGTCCATTCAATTCGATAATATATTATGTGGGTCGGCCCATTCAATGGCTCATATATGGCACCATGTGTCAGCGGGTCCCACTTTTTCCTCATTCAAATTCTCCCTTAATTGCTGCGTCTTTTTCTCTCAACAGCCATGGTTGTTCGAGCTCGAGCTCCACTGGCAGCTATGGACTCGAGCTCTAGCTTGTGGCCGCCATGACCGCTTGAGTTGAGCTTTGGCTTATTGCTGCGACGGCCTCTCAAGCTTGAGCTTTGGGCTCGTGGCCATGAGTGGTGGTCATGACTACACAAGAACAATTCGGGGCTTCTTGTTCGAGAAGCATGGGCTCAAAGACTCAACTTTGCAAATATGGGTGATTGTGTAATCCTCTGTAACTTTAGCTTCATCTACTCCCTTGAGCCAGAATTTACAGTTTTACCTAGAGCATGAATTGTTGTACGAACTTGTAGTGGAACTTATGGCCGCACAGGCTATACTTGGTTGGTTGAGATGAGAAGGAAGAGTACATAAAAGGAGGGAAGAAGGTGAAGGGGAAATTACTGAAGAGAGAGAGAGGGCTTTGCGCGGCTAGAGGGAGAAGAGATTTAAACGTTTTTGGTAAAATGATCTTTTATGATTAGCCATTTGTAATTTAGATGTTTTTTGTTCTCTCGTCACTTGCCAAATGAAACCCGACAATGGGTGCATATGATAACTCGTATATTACGATTTTTTTTTTCCATTGTTGTACGGCCTATTATAACTGTATAAAATGCATGGAGAGTAATATGGTTTATTCATTACGAGTTGTGCTTTAATGAGCAATAACTTTTGCTATATTGACAGGGAGGATTGAATTTGATTACATATTTAAAAAAAATAAAAATTAAGATTGGGTTGCTACTCTTTGATGCGTAGATATTAGAATTATTGCGGATAAAATATTTAATAATATCATTGTCTTGTCAGAAATTACTAAACAATTAGAAAGTTTTCTAGTAAATTTCATGTGATTGATAATTTATTCATTACTTGGTAATATTGATATATTCCTCAACCAAAACTAAATATTGATATAGTCAATAAAAATTTTAGGACCCTCTTTAAGTTCTCGAACTCATCCTTCAATTCGCCTAAGGCCAACCAATCTTCAAAACACCAATCATCTTAAAATGTTAGGAAGTAAAGGCTTTTGGTCATCCTCTTCTCCGCGTGTATTTTTTTTTTTTTTTTTCATTTCTTGTGCGACCGAGCAGTCAAAATAGAGCAGTATCTTAATATAGTAGCCTATAACAAGGTCCTAAGTCCTATATCAAGATGTAGTGTCCATGTAGTCCACTACCATAACTTGTGTCAATGATGTTTCACCAGCCACCACGGAAACACCCAGTCGAGCACGTAGCTGAGATCTATTATAGCAAGCAATGTGAAGTTCAAGAAGATAGGTGATGGTATTATAGTTCATAGGCCAAGAAAAATAGAGATGCAGCTAAGTCAGAGATGTAGAAATCGCAAATTCGCATGTTTGTATGTGGAAATTGTTAGGTCAGAAGAGGTGTGTTTTGTACAAATCGGACTATACCTATTCTCATAGTTTATTTTATTTTATTTTATTTTTTGGTTGAAAATACGAGTGAAGTTCTAAAGATAAGATGTTATTGCATTCTTTCCCTCCCTGTCTTTTGTCATTGATAATACTTAGTTACCGTTGTGCTCAGTCAACTTGATTTTGCATAATTTAAGCTACAAATGGCTAATTGCCTGTTTCAGACTTGGTTGGCTGCTCATATTGTATGGTATTTTAGCATAATATTGGTCATCGTTACTTTTAGAATGTTTATATTTGTGTCTATATAGTTGTGAGACTAAGAGTCGGCATTGCTGGGGCGGGAAGCCATCAAGTTTGAGCTTGAGACAAAGGCCCGGCTCGTCCACAATACGTTTAATAAATAAGAAGCCCTTAATTTTTCAAATCCTAAGAAAATTCTCTCTCAACTCTCCTCTGTCCGTCTCTCGATCTTTCCATCTCACTTGGTTCAAGTATGCTTCTTTTGCTTTTTTCTCTCCTCAGATTTCTTTCGGTGTTAATTTTATTTGAATGATTTTCCTCATATTGGATTTTTGCTGGGTATTTCGATTTTTAGATGTTTACATGGAATCAATGTGTTTGTACTGTTATTTTTTTTTTCTCTTAAGTTTTCCTTTCGTCTTCCAAATTTTAGACTATTTTTTGTCAGGCGGGCTAGGCAAGCTTGGCCCACCTTGTCCATCTTCTGGGCGGGCCTTACCATCATAACGGGCCCCGTGGTTTGGGCCTGCACTGGCCGGGGTGGTGCACTTTATTACCATTAAGGGTGGGTGTGTCCAATGATCATATCCTAAGCAATAGACAAGCCCCTCTCTCTTTATCACCAAAACTGGACCCATATAAAAATTATGGGTCAAGCCCATGTTTGTTTGGGTATCGGGTTAGGTATTGCGTTGCGCTACCCTGTGAGTGACCGGCCTTTCGGGTTGTGTGCGCACTCTATGTTCGCTTGAATTCTCAAGGGAACTACCTTGTTTAGTTTTGAAGCGATTGTGACGTTAAGTTATTGGGCCAGGACATTCCCCATGTCGGCTTTCTCTTCAAGCTTTCTCACATCGCCATGACTGCATACTAAAGTAGGATCATTCCCGGGGACAGAATAGGTTCGGAGAGAATGAAGTCTTCCTTGTTCTAGCTCCATGCGGAATGTGCCATGCTTGAAAGGATGGTGTACAAAAACAAGCACCAACATAGGCGGTGCTCCTATTTCTAGTATCTTTGAAGTCCTTCCACACCCCCCTGCCCGGGACTCAGGCAGCGGGTTTGACTTGTGTCATGACCTATTCTCAAACTCATTTTAATTAGTCAAGTGGAATCTGAAAAATGTCTTATTTGAAAAAAAGAAATAGAAAGATTAAAGATTAAAGTTAAGGTAAATAGCCAATGAATGATTCATGGATATTAAGTGCTTTCTGATGGTTATGTTTATGCACCCTAAAAGGTTTGAACCAATGCACTCAAAGTCTCCCTTGTAACAAGCCTAAGATCAACAACTATTGTGTAGCTTGATAATGAGTATGCTTGTTTAAGTTAAGAAGGGATTTTGGGCTTTTGTAGTCAGCTAAGCTGGAGGAATTATTAAGTTATGACTTTCAAGTGATAACAGGAAAGAAGCCCAAACAGAAAGTTCATCTTTTTGAAACATACAGTAGGCTTTTTTCATAATGTTGCAGGCGTGGGAATTAATTACTTTTAATTTTGATCTACCATTAGTCCTTAGTGTGCGCCTTAAGAGTGATTAGGGAGCGCTAGTATAAATTGCTGTCAATTTTCTCATGTTTCTTGCGTATTATCTTTTAGCAATTTTCAGTGGTTGCTACATGCATTATTTTTTAATTGAACCATGAATGGATAATTTTATCTGATACTTCTAATGTTTCCGTAATTCTATACTGTAGTCTAAAGTGATGGAAGTGTAATGTTGGGAAGCCCAATTTCATTGAACAACTCCATGGTGTTGCACAGCTATTTATTTATTTATTTATTTTTTGGTAAAGTGGTGTTGCACAGCTATTGTCACCTGTATTATTCAATAATTCCCCTTTTTGACCGCCTTCCTTCTTTCTGACCTGACTCGAGAAGATGCTCTACCCATTTGCAATCGATTAAGCTCAGTGCCCTCTTCAAACACTAATCTTGAGCCAATCTGAAATTAAGCTTGATACTGGATTCTACTTAAACCTCAAAAGTCAATGTTACATGTTCCCGATTGCTTACTTTCCTCTCTATATAATTGGATATCTTCAATGTGCTACGTTATGTGCAGATAATTGAACCAATGGCAAAATCTTATCCTTTTGTTGGCAAGATACAACAAATGCGTTTGCATCTTAAATTTCACATACACAAAAAAAGTATATTCATTTTATGGATACATAAATAATTTTTTCTTTTGAGTTTTCAGTAGATGCCAAAGCATTTTCAATCACTCTAGATGGACATTTATTGAATTCATGTTCTTGCCTATGCTTCTAAATGATCAAAATTCATATATGTGTACTGACTTTCAAATAGCAAGATATCCATCTTACTTGTTCAATCATTTTTCACAGGATTTTCTATGACAATCTTGTCATTAATAGCATGTCTCAAAGTACTGGTTCAACAAGTATGTATTCTGTTCTATATTATTTTTGGACGTGAAGCAAGTGATCACAGGACCATAGATGAACTTGAATAAGATTAGGATGCGAGGCACATCAAAAAGATAAGTTTCCATTTTGATAAGTTCATAGCACACGGCAGCATGAGCAAATGGTACCGAGAGGAGGCCCATCCAGATTGGACGTTGACAATGTAAAATTTGTAGATAGAGGGAGAAAACGAGAGTTTCCTAAAACTCCTCCCATTAAAAAGACACCACTCCTCTTCCATCATATAACAGGACAAATGACAACTTGGCTAAGCACGGACCTAATTTGTAAAAACATCTTATAAAAAATTAAATTGAATAAAATATTCGAAATGCATACATTTGATAAGATGATAAGCATTGTGCAAAAGAAGAAATTACAGGATAATATTATACTATGTTTATTAGCATTAGTCGAAGTTCGATTTATTCCAACCAAATTTTTTCTTTTTTAATTTATTTATTACATGTCAAGTAGGTCAAAATTAGATAATCTGAGAAAAAGGTAATACCATATACACACTGAAGAGGGTTTGTCCTTATTCCAACCAAATTTTTGTTTCTTAGTAGCATATGATATATACATTCGAACGTTTGATGCATTTCAAAGCCAAATCAAAATGCACAAAGGACCACGGCTTCCATTTTGAATTTCTACTCAAAATAATTAAAAATACTATAATCTTCAAACCATTTATAAAATGGCTAGAAAATTAAAAGGGGACCAATGCGCAAAATAAAGTTACATAATAGGAGCATATGGTTAATCGAAAAGCCATACAAGAACCATGAAATAAAATAATTAATTGACATTATGCTTCTTAGAATATAATTGAATCGATTGGAATGTTTAGGTGTTTTTTCTTTTTTTAAGAATTAAAATTCTGGTTGAAATATTTACATGCACTGTGTGTAGTGTCTCATATAATTGCACAAAGATACATACAAAAAATAAATTCGTTCTTGTCCATTACCAATCTGCTTTTATGCCCCTCCCTATCTTGCTAAAGAGCATAATAAGGTTAGGATTCCTTCTTCCCATAATGGACCAAGCCCAAAAATGCATAACTATAAAGTGTGGAGAAGCTTAGAATAGTATATTTGGTTATATCAAGTTTCCAAGCCAATTGATGGCTAATTCCGCAAAATTACGATTTTAATTTTGAACTACACCACCTGAATATTGAAATCGTGGACTATTAGTTACCACCATACAAAGCACAGCTTATATATTTGTTGGTCCAATATTTAAAATGTGCCAAAAAAAAAAAAAATGAAACCGAGGGATTAAAACAGATTGAAAAAATTAAATTGCAATAATTCAACATTCATGCTGTTAATTTAGTAGAAATTTAAATCCCCACTATTCGTAAGCATCTCTTTATTATGAGGTTTTTTGTTGACTATTTAAATTACATGAAATAATTCTCCATAAGGAAATGAAGAAGTTATAGGCATTCCATATCATCCTCATTCCTCATGAGCTTCATCTAGCATCCAATGGCCTCTTCATTCCTCAAGAAGTAGAACTTTTTTAATCTAATATATGGAAGATTGCAAGGAATTGAAAGCGTCTGTCTAATTACGAAAAAGGAAAACCCGATATGCTCACCTAGACATAATCCCATGAGCAAAATTCAAGTCATATTCCATCTTCTCCTAAAAGATTAAACTATCAAGACTAAAGCTATATCAAAGTAATTATCGAAACCCCTCAAGCTGGGCGGACTATGAGTGATGGGGTATCATCGTTCAGAATAATGGATACAATGAGGCTTTAATGATAAAATCCTTTTTCAAGGGAGAAAAAACTCAAGCAAAGCGCAAACAAACAAAAGCCCATAATGCTTGTCTATTAGAGCAAATCAAGCCCACACAGACTCAAACCAAAATTAAGCCCAATTCTTTCGATCATAAAAACCTAACAAACCCAAAGTCCTGTTCTCACAAAGCCAACTTTAAAATGAGTGGCCAGACCCTCCCCACGGCCACGATCTGTGGTTGGCGAGATCGTCACAAACCACCAAAAAATTTTATTCACTCGCTCCCTCGAGCTCCTTCCCTCCCCGACCACTACCAGACCCTCCCCCGAGGCATCTCTCAGCTCTTAGCTCTCGCCGGATTTGGACCTCCAATCATGAAAGGTGATAAACCACTATAAAATAAGTCAAGGAAATGGAAGTAGAAAATAAGCAATTCTTAGGCCATAACAAAAAAGGATCTAGCCGATTCGGAAATATTTTCATGTCCAATTCATTCCCATAAATAACAATAACAATGCACCGCAAGCCCAACTCAGCAAGATCAGAACTCAAATAAAGCTAATAATAGAGCGAATCAAATATAGGTCAACCACCAAAAAGAGCAAAGAGGGCACATCACATAAAAATGTTCAGAGGGCCAACATATCTTTAAGAACACAATATAAGATCACCTCGGTAATGGCAACGCAGACCATGTTGGAGAAATCTTTCCAGAATATTTTGAAGCTGACAAAACGTTTCTATCAATCTAGTCTGGATATCTGCAGATCGTCTAGTTTAAAGTCTGAAGACTTTCTGATCACCAGACTCAAGATTCAAGACTCAAGACTCAAGACTCAAGACTATTCTCATTGATAGTCTTTCTGATCCAGTGATGAAGGAAATCCAGAGCCGAAGTATATGGTTGAGGATTTAATCCTATCCTCTGGAGCAGATCTTTTGGTTGGATAAATATAACGGATTCTTTTGTTCGTATTAAGATCAATTGAAGATCCGATGGTCGACGAAATATTCTTGGAATGTTCTATTCTTGGAAACCAAGATCCTGATTGTATAGGCGAACAAGATTGATGGGCTATCGTCAGGTTCCTTTAATAGCTCGAATGATCTTCTTGATTGATTCCGTCCAACGGGTAGATTGGAGGAATTCCTTTGGAAAGTGCCAACGGGTATGATGGCATAAAGGAGTATAAAAAGGAAGACGTTCTAGTTGTTTTTGAGTACGTGATCGATAGAGAAATTCTAGAGTTTGAAGCATCTTGATTATTAGTCGATTCATTCTGAGTGAAATCGTATACACAGAGAGTGTCCATACTTGGTGATACCTTGAGTGAGTGTGGTAGATCATCTACACCTAGAAATCAAGGAAGATCAACACTGTAACATCTCTTTGTTCATAGTGGAATCCAGCCAATTGGCTGTCAGTGCATAAGAGTGGACGTAGGCTTAAATCAAGCCGAACCACTATAAATCGCGTGTTCAATTCTCTCTTTTCTTTACTTAGTCTTACGTTGATTATTACTTATCGCAAATCCTTCAACTGTCTAAGTATTGCGCAATAATCAAGAAAAATCTTTTATATACCTATTCATCCCCCTCTAGGTACTCGTACTAGCTATATCAATTGGTATCAGAGCCCGTGTTCTTACTTTATTTGAAGTATTTTACTTTAGAATAAAAGATCCATGGCTAGTATGCTAGCACCAGGGCTGGTGGAAGGGCAAAGCAATACCAGACCACCCTACTTTGATGGAAATGATTACAACATCTGGAAGAACAAGATGAAAGCCTTCCTACGATCAAAGGATCCTCTGGAATGGGACGTTGTGGAAAGAGGAATCACTCCTATTGCTGCATCAGCCTCTGAAAGAGGGAAAGAAACTGTTAAGACCAGCGGAATGACTCAGGAAGAGATAAACAAGAGACAAGCACTCGATGCAAAAGCAATTTACTCTTTATATTGTACCTTGTCTCCAATTGAATATAACAGAATATCTTCTTGTGTCACAGCAAAAGAAGTATGGGATAGATTACATATCACTTATGAAGGAACAGATCGAGTGAAGGAGACCTGAATCAACATTCTCCTCGGTCAATGTGAAGCCTTCAAAATGAAACCAGGAGAATCTATAACTGACATGTTTAGTCGTTTTACAGATATTGTCAATGGTCTTGAGAACCAATGACAAAAAATTTCTGATCCCATGAAGGTGAACAAGCTACTGCACGGACTCTCCAAGGATTGGAATCATATAAAGACTTCAATAAGAGAGACGCAAAGAATTATGCCTCTATTTGTCGACGAGCTGATTGGAACTCTTCAGTCTTATGAAAAGGAACGAATTAATGAAGACGAAGATCCAAGAGGTAAGAAATCCATTGCATTAAAATCAAATGATGATTTTGATGATACAGATTCAGGAGATGATATGAACGACGAGGAGCTTACTCTAATGATAAGAAGATTCAGAAAACTGAATAGAAAAGGTAGAAGGTTCAACTCAAAGAAACAAAGTTTCCGTAGAGGCAGCGTAGACCAAGTCTCGTTGATGATGAGGAACCAAACAAAGATGTAGTCTCGTCGAATGCAAGAAAAAGGGACACATCGTACCCAACTGTCCTCTTTCTCCGAAGAAGAAAAGAGGAAAAGCTGAGAAGTTTCGAAAAGCTCTCAAAGTCGAAACCTAGAGTGATACAGAATGTGAAGAAAGTGATAATGAATATGTCAACATATGTCTGATGGCACATTAAGACTCAGACTGAGATTCTGGATCAAACTCAGACAATGAATTTGAGGTAAGTGATTTTAAAATTCCTGTCAAAGTTTCTAAATACATTGATGAACCGTGTTTCGGTCTTAAGACTTCTCTCAAAAGGATTTCCGAACTTAAAAAGGAAAACTCAGCTTTAAAACAAAAGGAAACCATTTTAGAAGAAATAGTTAAAAGTTTAGACCTGAATATTTCTACTCTTAAAGAAAAAGAAGATAATCTTTTCAAAGAAAATGTTTTCTTAAAAACTGACTCATCAAATATTTCAAAATTTTTTTTGATAGGATCCGAAAAGCTTGAAAAAGTTCTTTCGGTTTAAAGACCTTACTTCAATAAGTCTAGTCTAGGCATGACAGCGAAACAATTCCCTTGATTGATTTTCCTAAAGTAAAAGAAATAATTAAGAAAAGACCGTCGAGAGAGGCTTACAAAAATCATTTCAAGAAAGTTTTTGTAAAGTCTGTAGGTCGAAATGCTCTAAGGTGTTCAAAGTGCAATAGTCAGGATCACTTTGAAAAAGAGTGTCCAATGGTTTGGAAGCCTGTTAAGAAAGTATGGCCTAATAATGTTTATCCTACTAACATCAAAGGACCTAAGAAAATTTGGGTACCAAAGAAAGCTTGAGACTCTCTTTTAAATGCAGGTCTCCATCAAGAAAAATGTAAAGTGGTATCTTGACAACGGATGTTCAAGACACATGATAGGAGACTCAAAGTGCTTCATAAATCTTGTTCAAGTAAACGGTGGAAATGTTTCATTTGGAGGAAACGGCAAAGGAAGCATTGTGGGATTTGGAACTGTGAAAATTGGAAATCTCACAATAAGCAATGTTTCTCTAGTGAAATGACTCAACTATAACCTTCTCAGCATTAGCCAATTGTGTGATACTGGTTTCAAGATCTCCTTTCAAGAAGGAATTTGCTCTGGAATCAGTAAAGACTCTACTCAGTCTTTCATGGGTCGAAGACATGTAAATATCTACCTCTTAGACATGAAATTAAATGAATCACAATGCCTAATCTTAATTCAAGATGAAGCAAGCTTATGGCACAGAAAGCTTGGTCATATCAATATGAAGCAATTAGCCAAAATCTCATAAAAGCAGCTTGTTCGAGGTCTACCCAAATTACCTTATCAAAAGTCCGATCCATGCACACCATGTATTCTGGAACCCATAGTATTGGAGGATCAAGTTGGTAAGTTTGAAGAAAGATCAGATGAAGGCATCTTCCTTGGATATTCTACATCAAGCAAAGCCTACAGAGTCTACAACAAGAAGAGCTAGACGGTGGAGGAGTCAATGAATGTCAAATTTCAAGACTCTACGAAAGATGAATCTAGTCAAACTTAGTATGAAGAGTCTGAACCTGCTCCAGACCTTCCAAAGCTGACAACTCAAGAAATGTCTCAGACTCTGGAAGACCAGCATCAAGAAGTTCATGAAGACTCAAATAAAGAAAGAGATCATCATCCAGAAAAATCAACCAGTAACTGGAAGCATAAGTCCAGTCATCCCAAAGATCTCATTATCGGCGAAATTAATGAAGGAATTCGTACCAGATCCAAAAGACGTGAAGAGTCTAGTGCTGTGGCTCTCATTTCTGAAATTGAACCAAAAAGCATAGAAGAAGCTTTATCTAATGAAAGTTGGATCAAAGCTATGTAAGAGGAGCTCAGACAATTCAACATTAATGATGTCTCGGTAATTGACATCTAAACCAAAAGGTAAAACTGTTATTGGAGCCAAATGGGTGTTCAGAAACAAGATGAATGAAAAAGGAAAAGTCGTACGAAATAAAGTAAGACTCATGGCCAAAGGATACACGCAAGAAGAAGGAATAGACTATGATGAGACTTACGCTCCCGTAGCAAGGTTAGAAGCTATTCGTCTATTACTTGCGTTTGCTTGTTATAAAAATTTCAGGTTATTCCAAATGGACGTCAAAAGTGCTTTCCTAAATGGATTTATCCAAGAGGAAATTTATGTGGAATAACCGCCTGGGTTTGAAGACCCAAAGAAGCCTCGACTCGATCTTCGACGAAAAATGCCTTGTATGGTTTAAAGCAAGCACCTCGAGCTTGCAATTGAAGGAATGAACTTTCATTTACCAAGAAAAATATGCTAATGATCTTGTCAAAAGGTTTAGATTGGAAAATTGCAAGAAGACTGATATACCAATGTCAAGCTCTTTGAAGATAGACAAAGATGAAGAGGGGAAGAAAGTTGATCAAAAGTCATGTACGGAGCATCATTGGTTCACTTCTTTATCTTACCGCTTCTAGACCCGACATTTTGTTTAGTGTTTGCATCTGTGCTAGGTTTCAATCGGATCCTAGAGAATCCAATCTCGGTGCTGTAAAATGTATTATTAAATACGTTGCTTCATCTTCAAGCTTTGGTCTTTGGTATCCTAAGAAGTGAGACTTTAATCTTCTGGGATATTCAGACGCAGATCTAACCGGCTGCAGAGTCGATAGAAAGAGTACTTCAGGAACTTGCCAGTTGCTTGGAAGCATGACAGTGTCTTGGTTTTCAAGGAAGCAAAGCACTGTAGCTCTCTCAACAACAGAAGCAGAGTATGTAGCCCTTGGAAGCTGCTGTTCACAAATTCTATGGATAAAAGAACAGCTACAAGACTATGGGATTGAAGACTCATGCACAGAAATCAAATGTGACAACACCAGCGCAATCAATCTCACCAAAAATCCAATTCTTCATTCAAGAGTAAAGCATATAGAGATTCGACATCACTTCATTAGAGATCATATTCAAAATGGAGAAATCTCGATTCAATTTGTTGATTCAAAAAGTCAACTAGCGGATATATTCACAAAGCCTTTGGAGAAAAATCATTTCGATTTTATCCGCTCCAGACTCAACATTTTGAAGCTCGAAGAAGTTAAAGTCTATAGACTCTCCAACCTTCAGACTCAGTAAGTTGATGATCATCAGACTCTAATTTCTCAGACTCTAAATCTTCGACTCGAGACATTGATGACTATAGACGTAAGTTGTTATTCGAAAAGGTATGATCTTTCGTTCGATTATTTTGTAGTCTCCGTGAAAAACGAAAACTTGTCTTTTCAAAAGAATTAATTTGGGCGGTTATTGATTTCGAAAAGAGGTATTCGTACACTTTCCTTGTGCTTGATTGAACTTCCCTTTTCAAAACCGAGTTATATATAAACAGTTTTCATTCTCAATCCTCAAAACCCTAAAAAGCATTCTCCTCCCAATCCAGTTTCTACTTCGTGTTCATATTCGAGAAAGTTGTCATCTTTTCTTGGGAAAACAAGTAAAGGAATCTTTTAGCGACAAGAAGGATGTCTTCTTCGAGGAAGTCTTCAAGAATCGCGAACGGGGACCACGAGAGGATGAAGGAGGGACCTACCCACTTCGATCTCACGAAGAGGAAGAATTATCGAGTCGGCAACGAACCCGACTCATTCTCCACCACGTCACTCAACACCATCTACCCCACTTGATGCGGGTCAACAACCGAGAGGAAGAGATAATCGAGGAAGCAGACCCGATGGAAGAGTCCAAAAACCCTCGTTTATTTACAAACTTTCTTTGTGCGTTGAAAAGTCACCGGGACTTCGTTGAAATACGTGGATGATTTTCTTAAAGATAAGAATGATGGGAATGAGTATATCTTTCTGAAGAAAATGGAGGATTTGGGAATTGCTCCCAAGGGTAAAGCAGAGGAAGCGCTTGCGAATATTCCCAGTGACCCTCGTATGTCGGGACCAAATTTGACTGATGGGACCAACGATGATAAAATGTTCACTGATTTTCAACCTAGAATGGGTATTGCTGCAAAGGTGAAGGGAAAGATGATGGAGTTATTCAAATCAAAGGAACATGAGAATTTTTTTTTCAGACTGCTGAAACGAGGGGTGATAAACCCTAGGAGTGTTGATTTTGATTTCCTGGATGCTGTTAATGTGAACTTACGGGAGAAGTTCAGTCTGCTTCAACTGGAACGTTTTTGCACTGATACCACAGATGGTTATGCTCAACTGACTGCATATTTCTATTCGAATCTCAGCTTTATAGATGCGAATAGAATATCATTCAGTGTTCAAGACCAGGATTATGTGTTAGACGTAGATATGTTGGCGGACATAATTGGAGTTGAACGAGGACGCTATCAATCAATTAAAGTCTCAGTTGCTCGTGCCTCATTGGAACTTGTCAAAGATAGAGATGTAGAGGGAAGAATCATCTATTCAAGGATGCGTGCCATCAATATTGTGCTGCACAAAATTGTGATCAATTGCATCAGGCCCAAGTCTACATCAAAGACTGATGTGTTTAATTCAGAGGAAAAATTGATGTACGCAATCAACTCAGGGATGAAGTTCTCTCTTCCTCACACTATTCTCTTTCACATGTACAGAGTAATGTCAAAGGACAAGGGACAATTGCCTTATCCAGGTTTGGTGACCAAGATCTTCAGACACATGAATATTGAACCGCCACACACACTTTGTGTTCAACCGTGAGATAAGATGGTGGTAGGTTTGAAGATGTTAACGAAGATGCGTCTGCAAGAACCTTCCAAGGCAATGGAGAAATTCAGAGTGAAGACTCTAGTTCCGTCTGCTTCAAAGAGAAAAGGGAAGGAGGCCATTGGTGCCCCATCCAAAAAGAAGAAAACTCTCATCTTGGAGGATGAAGATGAGGAGGAAGATCTTACAATCACAGCCTTGATAAGGACCAGACGTTCTGTTCCTCAACCGACAGAACATTAGAAGAAACAGAGAGAAGAAGAGGAGCAAGCCAAGAACAGAGAAGAAGAAGAGCAGCGAGAGAGGGAGAAAGAAGCTGAAAAAGAAGGAGAAAAAGAGCAAGAAAAGTCTGCGGCTGAATCTGGAGAGAAGGAGAATCAAGATACAGAAGAGCATGATCATCACTCTTCCCCTTTTGATGTCCTAGAGACAGGGGGAGTTGGCGAGCAAAGGTCCACACCTCATGCTGCCAATAGTGAAGGTCTAAGACAATCTCCAATAGACCCAGAAGAGTTTCAGGCTTCTCAATTGCCTGAAAAAGAACATGATACGTCATCACCAAATCTGCAAGACTATCCAGAAGCGCCATCGTCTGCATTCACTCCATCGGAGAAAGCAAATGCAAGTACTCAGACGGACAATTTTGCAAATTTTCGTCGTATTATGGATGTTCTTCTGGAAATGCGTGGCCAAATATATGCTCTGGACTGTGAGATTCAAGCCATAAAGAATGTTGGACAAGCATCTTCGGTTACCCTGGAGGACAAATTGAAAGACCTCGCTCTACAACTTCAAGCCAATGCCAAAGGAGAGGAGGTAGCTCAACTAAGGGAAGACTTGAAGAGGCTAGAAGGCGTAGTCCGTCCATGGGAGATTTCCGGATCGTGCGTATTCCCAAGCAGACGTGACTCCTTTCTCACCTTTTTTTAATGATGACAAAAAGGGGGAGAAGCAATTTGAACCAACCAACCAACCTTCTTTAAATTTATTTTGAATGTGTTTGTTTTTTTTATGACTTGAGTGAACTTGGGGTGTGAACTTGAATCTGACTGAATTGGCTGTGGATTTAGATGCTTGACTGTTTGCATTTATTTCAAATATTGTTATACGGTATTACTCATGAAAGACTAACCTATTTTCTGTGGATGCAGAGTCTGGTTGTTTTGTTAAATCTTTATGAGATAGCCATATTGCTTGAGAAATGTTTTTGCAGGTCAAAGTTATTCAAATCTACAGGAAAGTTTTGCCACCATCAAAAATGGGGAGATTGTTGGAGAAATCTTTCCAGAATATTTTGAAGCTGACAAGACGTTTCTATCAGTCTAGTCTGGATATCTGTAGATCGTCTAGTTTAAAGTCTGAAGACTTTATGATCACCAGACTCAAGATTCAAGACTTAAGACTCAAGACTCCAAACTATTCTCATTGACAGTCTTTCTGATCCAGTGATGAAGGAAATCCAGAGCCGAAGTATATGGTTGATGATTTAATCCTATCCTCTGGAGAAGATCTTTTGGTTGGATAAATATAACAGATTCTTTTGTTCGTATTAAGATCAATTGAAGATCCGATGGTCGACGAAATATTCTTGGAATGTTCTATTCTTGGAAACCAAGATCCTGATTGTATAGGCGAACAAGATTGATGGGCTATCGTCAGGTTCCTTTAATAGCTCGAATGATCTTCTTGATTGATTCCGTCCAATGGGTAGATTGGAGGAATTCCTTTGGAAAGTGTCAACGGGTATGATGGCATAAAGGAGTATAAAAAGGAAGACGTTCTAGTTGTTTTTGAGTACGTGATCGATAAAGAAATTCCAGAGTCTGAAGCATCTTGATTATTAGTCGATTCATTCTGAGCGAAATCGTATACACAGAGAGTGTCCATACTTGGTGATACCTTGAGTGAGTGTGGTAGATCATCTACACCTAGAAATCAAGGAAGATCAACACTGTAACATCTCTTTGTTCATAGTGGAATCCAGCCAATTGGTTGTCAGTGCAGAAGAGTGGACGTAGGCTTAAATCAAGCCGAACCACTATAAACCGCGTGTTCAATTCTCTCTTTCCTTTACTTAGTCTTACGTTGATTATTACTTATCGCAAATCCTTCAACTGTCTAAGTATTGCGCAATAATCAAGAAAAATCTTTTATATACCTATTTACCCCCCTCTAGGTACTCTTACTAGCTATATCAGACCACCGATACAATTACAGAACTGGACCATGGCCAGTAGAAAGAAGATCAAAAGAAGACAATATGCAAGCGCGAGCACAAGGAGAAGTCCATAGAGAATCGAGACGAACCTGAAACCTATAATGGTCTCGAGCTCTCCAACAGGAGCTGCACAGAGACTCAGAGAGAGAGACGAGCAAAGTAGAGAAGTGAAGTGGAGGAGTGAGGAGAGAGGTCATTTTGGTTATTTTGAAGAAAACAGTTGGAGGCTTCAAGAAGGGAGCTTTATAGGGGTATATTCCCCTCTTCTCTTTAGGACTCTCTAGGGCTGCAGGTTGCAGAGGCCTATTTTTAAAAACCTGCTAAGCATGCATGTTTTAGAACATTTGTAGTCCACTTCGATCATTAGTTTACACGTGCCTCATTGGATGCTCTTGCCTTCGTAGAGCGGAGAATAGAAAAGAGAGGGAAGATGTGAATGTGCATGTTCATGGACTCAGCTCGGTTTCTCATTTATTCTTATTAATTTATTACTATACTTATTATTGTATTCTCTTCTTCTTCTTTTTCTTTTCTCTCTTTCCATTTTTTTTTTTTTTTTTTTTGCAAAAAGAAGAAGAGGAAGATGATGATGATGGTGGTGGTGGTGGTGGTAACAAAGAGTAACATAAGAAATATACATTCAATTTGATGCATTCTAAAGTGAAATCAAAATACACAAAGAACCTTTGAATTTCTTCTTAAAAAAAAAAAAAACTCTAATTTTCAAACCATTTATAAAATGGCTAGAAAATTAAAAGGAGGTTGATGCGCAGAATAAAAAATTGTAGTAGCATATGGTTAATCGAAAGGTCATAATGGTGTTTTTCTTTTTTAAAGGTATAAAAACTCCGATTGCAATATTTACATGCACTCTGTGTAGTGTCTCATATTATTTCCCAAATATGCATACACAAATTAATTTTTTCTTATTCGATCCCCACTTGTTTTTATGCCCCTCCCTATTTAGCTAAAGAGATTAATAAGGCTAGCATTTCTTCTTCCCATAATGGACCACTCTAAAGCCCAAACATGCATAACTATAAAGTCTGAAGAAGCTTAACATAGTATTTTTTGTCATATCATGCTTCCAAACCTCTTAATAGCTAATTTCGCAAAATCACGGTTTTAATTTTGGGCTAACCACTAGAATACTGAAAGCACAGGCTATTAGTTATCTCCATACAAATTACAGCTTACACATCTGTTAGTCAAATATTTAAAATGTCCCCAAAAAAATGAAATTGAGGGATTATAACAAATTGAAAAAAATCGCGTTGCAATAATTCAACGTTCATGCCATTAATTTAGTAGAAATTTAAATCCCCGCTAATCGTAAGCATCTCTTTATTATGGGGCTTTTTATTAAGTATTTAAATTACATGAGATAACTCTCCATAAGCACATGAAGAAGTTATGGACATTCCACATCATCCCCATTCCTCATGAGCTTTCATTTGGCATCCAACAGCCTCTTCATTCCTCAAGAATCAGAACTTTTAAATCTAATATATGGATGATTGTAAGGAATTGAAAGCATCTATCTAAGTATAAGAAAGGAAAACTCGATAGTCCGCCATGACATAATCTCATGAGCAAAATTCAAGTCAAATTCCATTTTTTTTTTTCTAAAAGATTAAACTATTAAGACTAAAGTTATATCAAAGTAATTATTGAAACCTCTCGAGCTGGGCGGAATGTGAGTGATAGGGTATCACGGTTCAAAACAATGGGTACAATGAGGTTTTGATAATGAAATCTATTTTCAAGGAAAAGAACTCAAGCAAGGCGCAAACAAACAAAAGTTCATAATGTCTATCTATTAGAGCAAACGAAGCCCACACGGACTCGAACCAGAATTAAGTTTAACTCTTTCTATCATAAGAACCTAACAAGCCCAAAGCCCCATCTTCTCAAAGCTAGCTTTAAAATGAGAGGCCAGACCCTCCCCCACGGCCATAATCCATGGCAGGCGGAAATGTCACAAATCACCAGAAAATTTGATCTACTCACTCTCTTGAGCTCCATTCCTCCTTGACCACCACCAAACCCTTCCCTCGAGGCAGCTCTCAGCTCTTGGCTCTTGCAAATTGGGGCATCGTTCATGGAAGGCCATAAACCACTAGAAAATAGGCCAGGGAAATGGAAGCCAAGAATAATCAATTCTTTGGTCACAACAAAAAGGATCTAGACGATTGGGAAATATTCTTACGTCCAATTTGTTCCCATGAACAGCAATAACAATGCATTGTAAGCTCAATTCAGGAAGATCAAAACTCCTGTAAGGTTGATAACAAAACAAATCAATTACAGGTCAACCATAAAAAAAGAGCAAAGAGAAGACGGCACATAAAAATGTTCAGAGGGCCAACATATCCTCAAGAACACAACACGGGATTACCTCACCAAGGAGCTTCGACCTCATTTACCTAACGATATGATCTTAGTTTTCTTCTTCTTCTTCTTCTTCTTCTTCTTCTTTTATCATTGAGATGGATGGACCACTATATTATGCATTGTTGCATTAGACATGAATGCCACTACCTTTTATCATAAAATATTTGTAAGACATGAAATTGATATGTGTCTTCCGACTCTAATACCATCCAATCAATTTTGTCAAGTTAGTATCACCACGAATGCCCCTCTAAATGATGCGGAAGAACAGTTTTTCCCACCACCAGGAGGCTGGGTAAAATTAAGAACAGACATAAGAGCTTTTCGAAAGTTATTAATGAAATGGATGCTCCTATGGTCGTGCAAGTCCTGAGAACACATTCTTGCCCCTACTCGTCCTCTGCTCCTGCAGCCTTGCAGCCTTGGACCTCTCTTAATTAGCAAATACTTCTACCCTTGTTGGCCCAAACCAGCAAGTTAAAGAACTTGGAACACAACAGAAGAAAATGAAATGAGTGAAGTTCATGTTAGAGTTTTTCTAATGTGGACTAAATTAATTAATATTGTAATTTACTGTTTTTTACAGTTATTGTAAAACATGGTTGGTCTAAAGAGAGATAGAAGGTTTCTTAATTAGTCTAATATGGGCTGGCTAGTGTGGGCCGTGTTGAGCCTGGCCCGTAATGAGGGGGACTGGCTGGAAACTCTATAAATAGTGCTCAAGTCTCTCCTCTAACCCTAATTCTCACATGTATTCTCACCTAAGGGGCGTTTACCTAACGCTAAACGTGAGGGGGGCCGCCTCATTGAGCTAGTGATACGGAGGGCAATAGAGAAAAAGGACTTGATGCGTGGATCCCCTTGATATATGTGGGTAATCATTTTTATGCTTCCGCTTTATGTTCGATGGATCCCAAAACAAGTAAGTTAATCTTTCTACTCAATTTATGCATGTTCTTGTTTTGGTTATGGAGATCTTGGGGTTGCGCAATTTGCGTCTAACATATGTGGTATCAGAGCAACCATAACCCTAGAACTTGAATGCATAAAGTTTTTGCCCTAATTTGTACATATTAGTCCTAATTGGTACGGATCTTGCCCTAATTTGTGATTTTCGAGACTTTTTGTTCAATAAAAATTAAATTAAATCACAAATTCGGACTGGGCTCGACGAGACGAGCAAGACGGTCGGCGGCGCGTCGCTGGAGGAGGCCGAACGCGCCCTCACGCGCGCCGCGCGTGAGCTCCACGAGCCGCGCACTCGGGGAGGTGCGTGAGGGCGCGTGGAGCATCGGATCGGCGCGTGGCTGGCAGAGTTGGACTCGTATGGAGATTTCCTATCTTGTGGTATATTTATTTTATATTGTTTATGCTTTTAAGGATGTAAAAATACATGTGGAACCCTAAATACGTGTATTTTTAGTGTAATTTTTGCGTATTTTTCTTATATTTTCTGTGATTTTAGAAATACATGTGATGAGTTACTAGTATGTTATCACATAATAAAAAGGTGTGATTCATCAACCAAAATCAAACTTTATTGTGAACTCGAAGTGGCTTAATGTGATACAATTCATATGAGATTGTATTTGAGCTATGTATTGAGCTGATGAGAAACAATAAAGATTATGAAACTGTTGTTACTCATGTATACTCCTTTACACACTGGTAATCTTTGAATGATAGACGACTTAAGGACTCGTGACCAAATTGATGTACTGATTAACACATCTGCTGAATGTGGGTAATGCATGTCAATTAAGTTACTGCATATTGTAGATGAACTCATCTGGTCACTTGTTAATGTTTATCAATTGAATATTTTTTATGGTTAAGGAGTATGACAACATTTATACAGAGCAATAGTATCTACTGTTAAATTTTAGATATTTGGTTCTCTAGTTTGACTCAATTAATAGACCACTGATTGAAGTAATGATATTTGTTACCTAAAATTGATTAATAAATTAGTTGTTGGCCTTGGAGTCATTTTTGCCTTATGAATTCATGAGTGATAATGGATCAGCTGTCAACCTTGTCGATTTGGTGCACCCTGTATTACTATAGATGTTAATTTGTGAGATATATTATAGATCAGCATTCTTTTTATGTTGTTCTGGTAATATGTAATTTGGGTGCATAAGAGATGTTTTATTCTCTATTATGAGAAGTTTATTGTGTTACCGTGATCAATATATATATATATATATGATTAATTTTTTTATTAATAAATAAAGCAATGTAATTAGCATGATATGTGATTTTGGTGATATGATACTCCTATCACTAAAGTTAAAATCACATATATATGGTGTATGTGAGGAGTAAAGTTTATATCCCTGGTATGAGAGAATTTCAATTATTCAATTGAGTAGTGACCGCCAAAGTGTCACGCTTGATTGGGTTTGAGAAATTTCGGTCTCGTATGATGATTGTGATGTCTCCTGGTCTAATGCGTAATCATACTCCCAAAGGAGGTGATTGTGTATTAGTTCATGGAGGGATACATGATAGTGTGGTGGAGAAGTGACTGATTCTAGTGACTCATATGCCCAAAGGTGATGAATTCACGAAGAATTGGAACATATTCTCATAACCCTTATCATGTGGGGAGTGTACAATTGCATGTCATGTATTCTGCCCAAAGGTGATTATGTGATTTTGTATGTAACTCTCTAGATGTGTACTTGTACGTCAAGTTACATAATGCTCACATGATGCTAATTATATACTGCTTGTTTTTCAGTCACCTTTTACGTAAATGGTAATTCCGTCATCATTGAGGTTTTTTACTGCTTCAAATTTTAAGTTGTGGACATATGATTTATTGCTTGAGAAAAGAGCAATTGAATTTGTTTATTGTCCATGAAGCGTTCCATTCTGGAACACTTGAAAAGAGGTTTGCCTGTGGACTGCACTGCTATAAGATGATTGAAGCCTTAGTTCCTTGAAATTATGACTTGTCTGATATTGAAATTAGGACACATTTGCAAAAATTGTGTTTAAGTCCTAATGACATATACATCTCGTATATGATTAAAAGGTTGTCAGGTTTAACAGTGGCAATGAGTATTTTTGCAAGTATGATAATGTGAAATAGCTTAAAGGGTCATTTGTCAAATACTTGGTAGATTCTGGGGTGATAATTTAATTACTATACCTGAAAATTGTGACAAAAAGATTTGGGCGAAAGGCATAAATGCATCATATTGAACATGGTGATGAGTACGATTATTAAGACTAATTTATCTGGTCTTTTGTAGGCTGATATTATGAAAGTAATTTTTTCATATACAAAAGGAGTATTGATTTTATGACCCTAAAGAAGGTACAAGAATTATGGAATCACATACTCTAAAGTTTCTAAATATTGACATAATTGTAGAGGATAGCTGCTCTCAGATTATTAAAGATAATAGTATGATGGAGGTTATTATGTTTTTGTCTTTACCTATATAGATAATTATGGAATCTCCCGTACCATAAACTAAACTTGTTGAGGTTGAAGGTACTATTTTTGATATAGTTTATAATGAAATTTCTTAAACCCCTCAAGTGCGAATGAAGTGGTTGCAGCTTTATTAAGGAGATTTGTTAAGGAAAGACGATTAGTTATACCATTAGACTATATAGTCTATTTGTGAGAGCATGATTACAATATCCACTATATGGTTGATGTAATGACATATTTATAAATGTCATTTCTTATTCTCAATCAAGTATGTGATTAGATGCCATAAAATGCGATATACAATCTATGAAACACCATAGTGTTTGGAAACTAACTTACTTGCCTAAAGATTATAAGTTCATTAGTTGCAAATTGGCGTACAAAATTAAAAGAATTTCAAAGAAAGATTGTGGAATTTAAAGCCAAATTGGTAACTAAAGTTTTCACTCTGAAAAATGGGTGGATTGTTTATATTGAAGAAATAACTATTTCTTTAAAAGATTCTTTCGAGTGAATGTGGCATTAATAATTTATTTTAATATAAAGTTACGCCAAATAGATACAAAATCTATATTGTGAAACTGGATGATTTTGCAGCAGATTCAAGTAAACTTGTGTGTAGACTGAAAAGTTCTAATTCATGGTCTTAAGCAAGTTTCCGGACAATATTATTAAAGTTTCATAGTGTTATTATTTTGTTCAATTGGGAACAAAGTAATTCAATATACTGCAAGGTTAGTGGGAGGAAATTTATTTTTTCTCATACTTTATGTACATAATATTTTGCTTACAAGTTGTGACCTTGAGACAATACTGAGGTCTGTAAGGATTGTTTTTGCCATATTATATTAGATTTTCTCGGAGGACATTTGCTGTTTGTATATTGGAAATATTCAATATAAATCATTGCAAGCCAGGAATTGCTCATGTTGTTAAGGGTGATGGACTAAATCTATCACATTGTCCTTATTTAGATATTGAGAAAATCTAATTAAATGGTGTACCTTGTGTCAGTGCACTTAAAAGTATAATGTATGCTCAAATTTGCACTAGACTAAATGTTGTCTTTGTGACGAGACTTCTAGGTAGATATCGGTCAAATCCAAAATATGATCACTGGGTTGCTGTCAAGAAGGTTTTAAGGTACTTAAAGAAGACAAGAGATTATATGCTAATTTATAGGCATGTTCAATTTTTGCAATTAGTAGAGTATTTAGATGTAAACTTTGCTGGCTGTTCTGAAATAACGAAATTCAGATTTATGTTAGTAGGAAGTGCAATAAATAAAGTTCTTTGTTATCTTCTATTATGTATGCAGTGTTAGTAACATTCTTTTAGGTTGTTACTTGGGCTATTAGGCTCCAAAACGTCATGATGGAATTGATCGTTTTAACTTGATGGATAGACCCATACGGTTGTATTGAGATAACAAATTTGTAGTATTATTTATTTACTACGGAGGTCTCAAGGGGTCTAAATATATGGTAGTCATATATTTTTTACTATAAAGAAACGGTAAATGTGACTTATGATATAACATATTTTCACAGATGATGTGGTTACAGATTCACAAACTAAAGGCCTACGCTCATGTATATTTTAGTAATATATCGTTAACATGGGCCTAGGAGTATCTTCGGATACTATTGTTTAGTAGGAGCTATTTTGGCTTTATTATGATAAAGTTCACATATGTGGTTCGTTACACTTAGTAACGGTTTGATATGTATCAACTTTTGCATTCAATAAAATATTTTGAATGTATTGTTATTATGTTGAATACATATTGTTAAAGTCTCAAGGGATTATATAGACCTTGAGTGAAGGCTAGGGGCATCCGGTTATTAGCCTTGTGCATATGTCTTGTAATACATAAAGAAATGTTAACCATAAGGACAAGATATATGTGGGTTCATTGGAACCATAAAGCATTCTCTAGTGGCACAAGTTTTTTTGTGACACCTAAGGTAAGAGAATGGTGACTGACAAATGAGATCTCTCTATGAGAGATGTTATCTATTTGACATACTACCATATTGAATCCATATCAATAAAGTTAAGAACATTCGTGACCATGGAAGGCTCTGTGTGTATGTGTGTATACATGCAATTACCACCATGATTCGATGTTTAAAACTTTATGTGACATGATTGACTATTAAGAATTATCTCTGGACCAAATGTGCGCACCTACAATACGATTTCAATTAATATAGTCCAAGTGGGAGTTAGAGTTTTTCTGATGTGGACTAAATTAATTAATATTGTAATTTACTGTTTTTTTATAGTTATCGTAACACAGGGTTTGTCTAAAGAGAGATATAATGTTTCTTAATTAGTCTAATATGGGCTGGCTAGTGTGGGCCGAGTTGAGCATGGCCCGTAATGAGAGGGATTGGCTGGAAACTCTATAAAAAGTGCTCAAGTCTCTCCTCTAACCCTAATTCTCACATGTATTCTCACCTAAGGGGCGTTTACCTAACGCTAAACGTGAGGGGGGCCGCCTCATTGAGCCAATGATACAGAGGGTAATAGAGGAGAAGAACTTGATGCGTGGATCCCCTTGATATATGTGGGTAATCATTTTTATGCTTCCGCTTTATGTCCTATGGATCCCAAAACAGGTGCATTAATATTTCTACTCAATTTATGCATGTTCTTGTTCTGGTTATGGAGATCTTGGGGTTGCGCAATTTGAGTCTGACAGTTCACCTCCCCACAATCACTTGGCTAATGATTGTGCATCTGTCTTCTTCTGCTCTTGTTTGCAGAACTACAAAGGCAGAAAGTTACGGTGTGGTTCAGAGATCAGAAAGAATCCACAAAGATGTGGTGATGTTACGTTACTGCATATCAAGTCAGAGAGACTATGGCATAATGAGCAGGACTGCTTCGGTGCTCTATAGCATATGCAAGGCAGTGTTAAATCTTAATCATGATTTACAGTGACGAGCCGATGGACCGATGGTCCAACGAGAGGGATATATTATGATTGCTTGCAACTGGAAGTGACGAATCGGTGAAGATCCAAACCGAACAGCAGCTGTGGATAACGTGTCGCAACCTCCTTTGTGGGCTCCCTTACGTGCGGTCGTGCGGATGCTAATGATTTGCTAAATATTTGGTGCTCTCTTTTACGGATCTTTTTGTGTTTTCCTCATTCTCTTTTTTTCTTTCTGCGCGTGGTCAGACCCCACTATTTGTACTTTATCGATAAAGAGACAAAAAGAGATCCCCTTTTCATTTCTGTAAAATTGCTGCCCGTCCCCTTTTTTAATCTTTACTTTCATTTTATTCTTTTTTTGATTTTTCTACTTTTCTTTTTTCCTTATGCAACCCGAGCGCCTCTCCTCCCTCTACTCCCTCTTGACCTCTCGCCGCCCTCTGTATTTCGCGATTTGGCCGGCCGAGACGGCAGCACCGCTTGTCGGCGTCGCTTCGGCCAACTCAGACGGAGGTTTCCCAGCACCACCTCTCCTGGCCTCAACGTTTCCTCGCCACCCTCATGGCAGCCGCGATCTCTGCTCGCCGGACCCCTGGAGGGGAATGAGCCGATAGATCGGGCAACGTCCATCCGCCTCGCTCGTTTCCAAGCCGGATCCTTGGGAAACCGACCCCCAAAATTGGACAAATCGAAAGCCAACGAAGACTCGAGGTCGGAACCTACTGACGCTCGGCGAAGGCACGGTGGTCCTGCTTTCTTCCTCTCCCCAGAACCTCACTTTCTCTCTCCGGCTTGCTCACTCACGGGCCTCACCTGATGTCTCTCCGAGTAAGTCCTCTGAGCTCGCTGCCCGTCTTAACCGAGCTCACAGCCCAACTATCGATAGGCAAGGAGGGTCCGGTCGATAGAGGGGTCGGACGCCAGTCCTCGACGGGCCCGACCGGGCCGCCTCTTGGTTGACCTGGCCACCGCACTGTCCACGTGCGGGCGTAGTCCGGGCGTGCCTCGTTGTCGCTGCGCGTGTTGCAGAGAAAAGAGGAAGATGAAGAAGATGAAGGAGGAGGGAGATGGGCTCGGGCCCACAAGGAAGAAAGAGAAGAAAAGGGAGGTTGCGCGCGAAGGCCCAACCTGCGTAGGTCTCTCCCTTTTTTAAATAATAATAATTATCTGAAAATAGTGTAAAATAAGGGAAATAAAATAGAAAATAAAAATTTGTAAAAAAAAAAATGGTATCAATAATATGTGATGTGAAATATTTTTGTTAGGACCAAATTGGTCCCTAATTCTTTTTATGTAATTTAATCATAAATACTTAACTAATTTAAGTATAAGTACAATGTTGCTATTTGGCCCGAAGTTAAACTTTAACTAATAATATAATAACAAGTAGTAACACTGGGCGGCCCTCGCTTGAGAAAGAAGGCATTGTTTCATAATCTCAATCAATGCAATTTTACTATTGTGAGCTCAATTCAATGGATTATATAAGCCGCTGCTCTAAAAATGTCAGATTTCTAGCACAATCCAATCAAATGAACGATTAAAAAAAGACTGTCACCCACCTGAATTAGATGCGACCTACGCATGCAATCCGCCAAAGATCTATCAAGTAACTGAAAAACTGGAAATTTGTAACGAGGGTAAGTCGAAAGCATAAGGCAAGCCAATGAAAACAAGTAGAAACTGATAAGAAATCGTATGGAGCGGGGGGGACCTTGAATCTCTTCTCCTCATGTGCTCACACATAAAGACGCCCGGATGTGGATGGGCCCCACTAAGGGGACAACAAGGGGTGGGGCCTAGAAAAATTAGAGATTGAATCTAATATTTGTTTGGTTTGAAGGATAGAGAAGCACAGGATCTGTTGGTAATATTCTTGCTTCTCCATGTTTTCTTAAAATTTGCGAATTAGACAGGTAACTAACTATCAAACCTACTTTGCCCATCTCGATTTTTTATTTTCATTGCACCCGATGGTTTTTTATGATGGGCTTAAGGCCTGTCCGCCCATGTTGGGCCTAAAAGTCCAACCCACAATATTAGGGCCCATGGATAGAGGGATATGATGAAGTGTGTCGCGACCTAAATTTTCTGGGCAATCCTAAAGTTTAGGTTAATGGATTACTAAGTCCGAAAACTTGGCACGGACCCTCCAAAGTCCTACCAATTGCGACTTGATAAAAATTAACTCATTTAAACATGCAATTTCAATTCAATTTGGAGCCGCCACTAATCAATTAGGGTTTGATTAGAAACCCAAATAAAGTATGGGAGAATACTTTATTTTTACGAATAAGAGATTCAATAAATCCGGGGACATGATTACGCTAGATTAGTTTAACGCCATTTCGGTACATTTTATTTTAATTTCAAAAATATTTAGCAGACAATGTTGATTAATTTTAATCTAAGCTACTAACATGCAAATGGTGGTCATGCAGGTGCACAATCAATAAAATAACATTCAAATAAATAAATAAATAATGCTAATAAAAATGCATGCCCTAAATATGATTTCTAAATGACAAGACACCTAATTTTTCTTTTTTCTTTTTTTTTTTTAAATGTCAATTATATGTAATCTTAAACTAAATTTAATATGCATGGATTTATTTTAATGACATGCAAAATGCAATTCTTATGGTATGACTATAACTTATCACTATAATCCTAAATATGCATGTACTACGTGATATGAGATGAATGACATAGTAAATCTATATACATGTTCTTTTTATGATTTTTTTTAATGATTTTTTATACATATATGCAACCTACACTAAACAATGATGACATAAAATGAGATTAATTATGAACTAACTTATTAGTTAACTAAACGGCTTTTGTGTTTTCTTTCTTTCTCTCTTTTTTTTTTTTAATGACAATAATTCTTATTAAAGAAAGCGAAATAATGATGCAATGTTTACTCTTAGGCCTTTTATTAAAAAAAAAAAAACTACTTGATGGGGATATTACAACATTAATCTATGACCCACTAACTAAAGTGCAACATGTGGTGTGATTTATATGACCTAAATAACATTTTTTTATTCTCTTTTTTTATTTTTGGTTTTTGTTAAAGGAAAATCATCCTAATTCTATATGAATCTTAATAAAACTAAAATGCGTTGCTTCAAATGTGAAATGTGTATAAACCTAACTATCTAATATGATGCATGATATGTGATGAGCAAATAATAATAACATGCCAAAATAAAAATTCATCCATGTAATCAATGGCTTATTATTTTAATATGAATTAATGATGCAAAGTAATTCATGAATTTTGCTATAAAAAGTCGAAATAATAAAAATCTAACCCGACGTCTCGCGGGTCAATATTTTTTATTATCATAACTTAATATGACAAATTTCCTAATGATAACAATAAATTAAGTTAGAAAAAAAACAAAAACATGAAATCAAATATAAAAATTCACCTAGTCTAACTCATGGTTGACTTGAGGGATGGCGAGGAGTAGCCGGTGGTTCGGTGATGGATTGCCGTTCGGAACAGGGGTGGTCGTCGGAGGTCCGCGAGGTTCGGCGGTAACCAGACCCGCAGCAAAACAGGGGAGGCAGCAGGTGGCCGAACTCAGGGAGTTGCAGCGGCGGACACAGGCGGTGCGGGGCTCGGACAAATTGCAATTGACGCGCAGGCTACTGGCGCGGACGTCAGGAGTGGAGCAGCGAGCCGTCTGGTGGCTTGGTCGGTGAGTGGAGTGAGACGCCGGCGTTCGGAGTCTTAGTGGTGCGGCGAGGTGCGGGGACGCAGGCTCGCGGGCAAGGGTTCAGTCATCGGGTGTGACGAGCAGCGACGCTGGTGCTCAGGCGAAGCTCCGGTGTATGGATGGAACAAGCGGCGGCCTTGGGCACGGGGGCTCACGGACGAGCGGCAATGGCCAGCGAGAAAGGTGCTGCAGAGGAAGATGAACAGTGCACTGTTCTCCTTTTTTCCTTTTCTTTTGTCTTTTCCTCTTTCTGGCCGCACGTCCTTTCTCACGTCTTCTCCCTCTGCTCTCTTTTCCTTCTGTTCTCTTTTCCCTCTGCAGCAAATCAGCAAAAAGGAAAAAGAAACCTGCTCTCTTTCTGATTTTCTATTCCCAAAGCACCGAAACCTCTCTTCCTTCTCCTCTCTTTTCACCCTTTTTTTAAACGAAAGACTAAGAAAAACCCCCCATTCACTTTCTGCCACTGTACTTCTTCTTCCTTTTTTCTCTTCAATTTGCTATTTTTTGGACGAACCGTGAAGAGAAGCCCCCTCTTGAACCGAAGACTTGCCCTCTTTTATAGAGGAAAGACTCAAAATCGTTGAAGATTTCCCGATATCTACTCATCTTCTCAACAAAAATTGGCTCCAAAAATCAAACGGTTAATTTGTTTTAAAATTTTGAAATGAGAATATATTTTCAACAACAAAGATTTTCAAAAACCGAATTTTATCTAATTTATTATTATTTTTAAAATATTAGGTGTCAACAGCTGCCCCTCTTTGAAGGGAAGCTCGTACAGGTTTTCTTCAAAGATAAATGACACCTAAATTTAAACCATGCAAAATGAATATGCAAATGCTAATCGTAATGACCCTTTTTTTTTTTTTAAGAAATGGATTCAAATAAATGCAATGTCATGCAATAAAGAATGCCATGTAAATGCAATGATTTGGTCAAGAACATATATTTCAATGTGTCTATGCTCAATGAAATGCAAATGCAAAATGAATGCAAAATGAATATGGAATGTATATGCAAATGTTAATGACCTCTTTTTCAAATAATTTTAATTCTTTTTGAAATGCAAGGTCATGCAATAATGCAATGTAAATGCAATGATTTTATCGAGAGCATATATTTCTATATCTCCATGCTTAATGAAATGCAAATACAAAGAAGAACACGTACCTGTCATACTTATCTGGAGATTCAGAAAAGTATTATTAGGTGTGAAATGATTCCTATAAGACCTAACCAACATCTGGAAATCTCTTCAGATAATTGAAAGGCTCAAAGTCTTTAGAGATCTGGAACTCTCATCAGATCCTAAGCACTTGGAAATCACATTCAGATGTTTGAAAATATAAATACTTGGAAGTCACATCAAGCATTTAAAGATTCAAATTCTGGAATTCATGCTGGACATTTGAAAACATTTACTAAACATCTGGAAATCACATCAGACGTTTTAGAAGGACAAACACTTGGTATCACATCAAGCGTTTAAGGGTTCAAATATCTGGGGTTTTTACTAAACATCTGGAAGTCACATCAGACATTTGGAAAGACAAACACTTGGTATCACATCAAGTGTTTAAAGATTCAAACATCTGGAACTCAAACTAGACATTTGAAAACAATTTATAAATGGGTACTTGGAATTCTCATCAAGCACCAAGATGACTGAACAAACTCAGGGTTTCAACGACAATTTTTTTGGTCTTTGAGGAAAAATTCAATGAAGGTCCATGCATGATGGCTTTATCAAGCTTCTACTGGGAAAATTATCACAAGGACAATTTTCAGTTATAGTGTGAATCTCTTGAACATGCTAAATGAGACACTTTTGGTGTGAAAAAGGCTTTTTCACTCGCTCTCATTTAGGAGGGGTTATTTGTCCCGACCATTGATGCGGGAATATATCACTCAATCTTATTATCATCTTGTCGACAAGAGTTCGAATTTTCTTGCAATCAGTACAACCTTACCAATCTGAGAGGTCTTTGACAAGGATTGTAATGTGGGTTTGGTCAATGGTTTAGCAAAATGGACTCTTTGAGTCAAGGCTATTGAAAGAACCATTCTGTAATCATCTCCGGGTTTACAAGTCAAGAACCCTGCAAAATGAGAAAGAAATAATATTGCTCGCACTTCTTCGAGCAATGCTTAAAACATATGAATTCCTATGTTAATTCAAGTGCCCTAATCTGAAGAGACTTTGTAAGGGATGTAACATAGGCTTGGTTCTTGGGTTTGAGAAATGAAAGGATCGTTAGGCTCAAAGATGTGTGTAATGGGTAAGAGTTGGTGATCATCTTGACATTACCACCAGTTTTCTTCGCCATGGATTGTCTTCTTGACAAATTTCTTTATTGGCTCAAGAGTTTATTACTGATGCCAATGATTATTCAACTGGAGATTTTTTCTCAACATTTTTTCTTTTAAAATCATTTTCTTTGATGATGGGCATCGATCAGGCACACCGCTTTTCTTCATGCCCCCCCAATTCATCAGTCATTTCTCTTTTCTTTTCATGGGCATTGGCCTTGCTTTTACCAGGCACGCTGCTTTTTCATGCCCCTTAGTTCTATTTTGATTTTAGTTCTTGCGCACAATGCGTGTGTCAAGTATATTTTAAATGACACTCGAACCTTCAAGGGTCTTCATCTATCTCTTGCCTTGCCCTAGTGTGGGGGATGATCACCAACTGGGTTTAAAGAAATGAAATTGCAGGTTCAAGTGGGCTATGCAAATGGTATAAGTGTGTAGGGTAGTGAAAGAAATGCTCTTCATCATCCTAAGGCACTTAAATTACCACATGAATTCAATGTAATAGCATGACTTGAAGATTGATGTAAGTGAGAGCAAGAAAATTTCTATCCATTTCACTCTCCTTCAGTGTCAACTTACCTCCATTTGCCTCGATGTGGGGTGATCCTTGACAAGGGTAGTATGAAAGAAATTCTTCAAGTATTTTGGCTCAAAGGAGGGTTAAACAAGGGATTATCTATAGCGTTTGGGACAGACAAATGAACTACCTCTCGTCATTTCAGCTGCCGTACTTCTTGCAAGAAAACTCTTCACCTTGAAACACAAAACGTTTCCATACTCACCTCACAATGTGTAAACAAGGGACCGTGTATGGGATAAGGCTTGCCTTTGACGCCTCATTTAGCATCATTTAGCATGTTCAAGTAACTCAACATCCTTTACTGAATTATCCATTTTGATAAATTTCAAGTGGAATTGGTGAAAACATTCTGAAATGATAAAAAGGCCATGCTCTATTCTAGCACATCAAATCATAAAATCAAAGCTGTTAAGTGTCTATGTCTTGCCCCTCTTTGCAAGGGAGCTCATAGAGGTTCCTTAAATGTGCGCAGGGCTGTACCTGAAACATAAAGCAAATAATTAAAAGAAACAAATAGGGTAAATTAGATGCATGCAGGAAAATTATTTTATTTTGAAAAAAATTTCAAGGGAACATGAAGAAGCCTAGCCTTCAGAATTAGCTCCTTGCCGTTTTCTTTTTGGTAGGATTTCATCACAGGGCTAGTTTGGTGTACTTCAACATGCCCTTAAAACAATGAAAATCTTCATGTATTTTATTGGATGAAAAGCAAATTACATTATTGAAACGAGGGAAATTCTAAAATTGAAAATGCAAATATGCAAATATGGAAACCAATAAAGACTCCTGCGCAGAGGAGTGTGCAAATAATTAAAATTTTCCTACTCTTGAGCTTTGTTGATGGCAAACACTAAATTATCTTCAGACAACTCAGTCATTCCTTCAAGTGCGTCATCAGAGCTCTCAATCTTTGGAGGTGCGGGATCATCTATGCCACCCCATCCATCTGGGATGATATCCCGTGGGTCGAAATAGAAGCTGAGAGGAGCCGAATACTTTACAAAGTAATCGAATTTGCCACTTGGTTGCCCCAGGGTGTCCATCACTTCTGCTTCCTCATGCATCATCTGAAACATGGTGGGCTCAGTATCAAAACTGAAAATGGCATTCACAGCTTCTGGGTGGTCAGGGAGTGGGTTATTCTGGATGTTCGGTTGTGCATCGCGGAATGAGACCACCTTGGCATCCAAAAGATTTTGGATTTTGTGTTGCAGCGTATAGCAATCGTCAACAGAATGCCCTACCTCCCCCATATGGTAAGCACATGTCTTGGAAGAATCATAGTTGGGGAAACGCTCGAGATTAGGTCGCTTAGGCTCCTTAGCGAGTAATCCTTTCTTTAAAGGGTTGGCAAGATCTTTGACAATGGCTTAGGAAGAGGCGTAAATTGACGCCTGGAAGAGTTCTTCTGTTGGCCAAAGAATGGTCGTGCTCCTCCTTGATAGGTGTTCGAGGTAGGGCGAGGTGGTTGCACATAAGTTGCATTAACCTCTACTACAAGTTCCTTATCCTTCTTGGTTGAGACTCTCCCATATGAGCTCGTTTGATCAGACGCCCATCCATCACGCAATGCTACTTCAATTCGCTCGCCAAAAGGGTTAGCTGATTGAATGACTCGGCAGTCGATCCCAGCATTCGATTTCGATACTCAGGCGAGAGTGTCTTCATGAACAAATCCATCAGCTCCTTTTCTATTGGCTCTGGAGTTATTTGAGTGGCTACAGTCCTCCATCTCGTGACATATGCCTTGAAAGATTCTGTCCTCTTCTTCTCAGTGCGAAGTAAATCTTCTCGAGATGGAGTGACATCAATGTTATACTTATATTGCTTGAAGAAGGCATCTCAAATCCTCCCAAGTCTCCAGTAGATTAATCTTTTTCATGATGTACCATTGCAGTGACGATCCTGTCAGGCTTGCTTGAAATTGTTGGATCATCAAGGGGATGTTATCAACATATTGGGTCATCCTGACCACATAAGTCTGCAGATGGATCTTTGGGCAAGAGGTGCCATCATACTTCTCAAAGTCTGGCATTTTGAACTTCTTTGGCATCTTGATCTTTGCATAGTGAGATAGATCAGTTGGGTCTTGGGTAAACGAACCCTGCAGCTGCTTAAGTTTCTCCTCGATTTTTACCAAGCGTTTTTCTTTCTCAGTTTTTGGTACAGTTGAAGGTATCACTTGTACCTCGTCATCAACAACAATTTGAGGCTCGTCAGTAATTTTAACCCTGGAGGCATCATCAGAGGATGATGGATCAACTGTGGATGTGTTCTTGCCTTTATCCTCAAATCAGCCATGGGAGCATGTTGTGGTAACACCACTTCAACTTGCGGAGCTGGTGGGGCAATGTTTGCTTGGAGGGAGTCAATTTGTTTAGAGAGTCGCTCAAGAACATTCAAGACTTGTTTCATCTCCGATTCAAGGGTAGCAACGCGAGCTTGTTCAACAACGTGCGTTTGTTCGGTATTATCAGCCATTGTTGCTCTAGAACGGGTACGAATTGGCGATCTTGGGTGAGCCGTGTTGTCACCTGTCAATGTAAAATAATACAGTAAGTATCGTGACAAATGAGATTGGTCCATGACAACGGTCAATTGCTTATTTTATTAAGTGAAATCAAATTCCAAAGACATCAACTTAAAATGTTAAAATAACTCCTTAGGAAATTAAATCCCTAAAACATCAATCTCGAAATTGAAATAACATCATAAAGCCAGAATTAAACTCCTAAATCTAGCGACTCTTTTCTATATACAATTGGGAGATCACGGTCTTTCGAAGCTTCTTGTTCTGTCGAACGAACTCGAATTACGAGCTTCTTTCCTTTCCACCGTTTCTTCAAGATTTTCAATTTGTGCTTTACGAGTGGACTTCATGGTCACTTCAGGTATCACGGGAAGTTGAGCTTGAGGGATCTCGTGATGATGGATATAATAATCCGAGGCATGAAAAATCCTCTCATTTCCTTTCAATCTTCTAGGCACCACTATCTTTTTTGGATGGCATTCCTTCCTTGCATTTTCAAGATGCTCAATCTCATCGAGGTATTTGTGATCCTTGCGCACGAAGCGGGCTTGAAACAGATCCACTTGAAGAGGAGGTGGGATATCTTGGAGCACTCGATACTGGCGGGCCACTCTATAAGGATAGTAAGATGTTACACCAAGAATTCCCATCGGTGGAATCGATTATCTATCTTGTGAGAGAAACGAGCTATGCTAACATGGAACCATTTAGCATACCATAGAAAGCCATTGAGATCTGGATCTTTAAGAAAAGTCACCCAATCAGAAAATGATTTTCCGGTATATTTTTTTTCTAAGATTGAAAATCTTTTTATTGGGTGATCAATTTCACCTCGACGCATAAAATGACCAAACTCCTTCATGTGAGAAAGAAACCAAATTTGTAAAAGCTCAGGAGAGGCATTCATGATTTTTTCTCCATTTTGTTTAAAACGGTTGAGGGACAAAAATGTCTCAGCCAAAATCATGTTTATAAAGTTCATGCTAGCGCATGCTTGTCTGACCACCCATACAATCGAGGGATCAATAGCATTTTTTCGATGAGGAAATATTATAAGTCCAAAGAATGCTAAGATGAATATCCTACCCTTTTGGCGCATTGAAGACTGATTTAAAAACTGATTAGCCAAAAAGGAGAAAGGGCATGCATTACAATTAGCTTTCAAAACTTTCTTAACTTCATCGTTTTAATTCTTAGAAATTGAGATAAAATTGATGTGGGTTCCATACCAAGAGGTGGCCTAACAAGTTCAGTCTTAAGGGGCATTCCTATGATGACGCTATACTCTTCTAGTGTTGGAGTTAGCTCATTCTTACCAAAAATAAATGTAGCCGTCTCAGGACACCAAAAGTGCGATATAGCTTGCAAAACACCACTATGGACTCCAATATCCAAAAGGGGGATGAGCCATCCCAGTATCGACTCCACATAATCTTGACCTTCTTTACTTAAATTGTTCCACCACCCTCTGAGCTCAATCTTGGGAGTTGGAATGAATTGAACATCGGATCTCCCCATTGCATATAAAATAAGACCGACGACAAAACCTATTGTCATGGACCAACGAAATTGCAATAAATAAATTGCGAAGAACTTAAATAACTTACTTTCACTGGAAATAGATGACAATCACATAGACACACGCATGAAAAGTGAGGCTCGATTTCTGTCTAGACGGCTTAACAAAGTGGAGCTAAGAGGATGATCTTACCGTTGCGCCTCGCATTAACGTGTCGTCCTCCTAACCCGGCTCGATCGAATGGAATGTCTAATATCACGCAGTTTCGCGGATATGGACAAACACATTCGACACCATGAAGAACTTTTGGGGAAGAGAAGGTCAACCTCTATATAGCAGTCTCGCTTTAGAGGAAGTATCATTCTCAACACCATCCTAAGAATCCTATCGCAGCCCAGGTCCGGCAGCAGGTTGTGTGTGCAATAGTGTAGTGCTGAAAATAAAACATGCACAACAATTTAATTGCAAACAACACTTCTATAATTTAAATTCAACCATTCATCCTTAACTCCAACCTGCAAAACAAGGGTTAGCAAATACTACTCCCCTTATATCTCCCATTTGCAAAAAAAATTAACACTTTAATCAGGGACATACCTGGTATCCATGCTGCCAAACAAAATATTTAAAAAAAAAAAAAAAAACAAGCCTATGTCCACTATGAGTTTTAACTCTTTCCCCAGCAGAGTCGCCAAGCTGTCGCGACCTAAATTTTCAGGGCAATCCTAAAGTTTAGGTTAATGGATTACTAAGTCCGAAAACTTGGCACGGACCCTCCCAAGTCCTACCAATCGCGACTTGATAAAAATTAACTCATTTAAACATGCAATTTCAATTCAATTTGGAGCCGCCACTAATCAATTAGGGTTTGATTAAAAACCCAAATAAAGTATGGGAGAATACTTTATTTTTACGAACCAGAGATTCAATAAATCCGGGGACATGATTACGCTAGATTAGTCTAACACCCTTTTGGTACCTTTTATTTTAATTTCAAAAATATTTAGCAGACAATGTTGATTAATTTTAATCTAAGCTACTAACATGCAAATGGTGGTCATGCAGGTGCATAATCAATAAAAAAACATTCAAATAAATAAATAAATAATGCTAATAAAAAATGCATGCCCTAAACATGATTTCTAAATGACAAGACACCTAATTTTTCTTTTTTCTTTTTTTTAAATGTCAATTATATGTAATCTTAAACGAAATTTAATATGCATGGATTTATTTTAATGACATGCAAGATGCAATTCATATGGTATGACTAGAACTTATCACTATATGTATGCAATCTAATTTATATAATCCTAAATATGCATGTACTATGTGATATGAGATGAATGACACAGTAAATCTATATACATGTTATTTTTATGATTTTTTTTAATGATTGTTTATACATATATGCAACCTACACTAAACAATGATGACATAAAATGAGATTAATTATGAACTAACTTATTAGTTAACTAAACGGCTTTTGTGTTTTCTTTCTTTCTCTCTTTTTTTTTTTAATGACAATAATTCTTATTAAAGAAAGTGAAATAATGATGCAATGTTACTCTTAGGCCTTTTATTAAAAAAACTACTTGATGGGGATATTAGAACATTAACCTATGACCCACTAACTAAAGTGCAACATGTGGTGTGATTTATATGACCTAAATAACATTTTTTTATTCTCTTTTTTTTTTTTTTTTTTTTTTTTTTTTTTGGTTTTTGTTAAAGGAAAATCATCCTAATTCTAGATGAATCTTAATAAAACTAAAATGCGTTGCTTCAAATGTGAAATGTGTATAAACCTAACTATCTAATATGATGCATGATATGTGATGAGCAAATAATAATAACATGCCAAAATAAAAATTCATCCATGTAATCAATGGCTTATTATTTTAATATGAATTAATGATGCAAAGTAATTCATGAATTTTGCTATAAAAAGTCGAAATAATAAAAATCTAACCCGACGTCTCGCGGGTCAATATTTTTTATTATCATAACTTAATATGACAAATTTCCTAATGATAACAATAAATTAAGTTAGAATAAAAACAAAAACATGAAATCAAATATAAAAATTCACCTAGTCTAACTCACGGTTGACTTGAGGGATGGCGAGGAGCAGCCGGTGGTTCGGTGATGGATTGCCGTTCGGAACAGGGGTGGTCGTCGGAGGTCCGCAAGGTTCGGCGGTAACCAGACCCGCAGCAAAACAGGGGAGGCAGCAGGTGGCCGAACGCAGGGCGTTGCAGCGGCGGACACGGTGGTGCGGGGCTCGGACAAACTGCAGCTGAAGCGCAGGCTAATGGCGCGGGCGTCGGGAGTGGAGCAGCGAGCCGTCTGGCGGCTGGGTTGGTGAGTGGAGTGAGACGCCGGCGTTCGGAGTCTTAGTGGTGCGGCGAGGTGCGGGGACGCAGGCTCGCGGGCAAGGGTTCAGTCGTTGGGGGTGAAGAGCGGTGACGCTGGTGCTCAGGCGAAGCTCCGGTGTATGGACGGAACAAGCGGCGGCCTTGGGCGCGGGGGCTCACGGACGAGCGGTGATGGCCAGCGAGAAAGGTGCTGCCGAGGAAGATGAACAGTGCACTGTTCTCCTTTTTTCCTTTTCTTTTGTCTTTTCCTCTTTTCGGCCGCACGTCCTTTCTCACGTCTTCTCCCTCTGCTCTCTTTTCCTTCTGTTCTCTTTTCCCTCTGCAGCAAATCAGCAAAAAGGAAAAAGAAACCTGCTCTCTTTCTTATTTTCTATTCCCAAAGCACCGAAACCTCTCTTCCTTCTCCTCTCTTTTCACCCTTTTTTTTAACGAAAGACTAAGAAAAACCCCCCATTCACTTTCTGCCACTGTACTTCTTCTCCCTTTTTTCTCTTCAATTTGCTATTTTTTGGACGAACCATGAAGAGAAGCCCCCTCTTGAACCGAAGACTTGCCCTCTTTTATAGAGGAAAGACTCAAAATCGTTGAAGATTTCCCGATATCTACTCATCTTCTCAACAAAAATTGGCTCCAAAAATCAAACGGTTAATTTGTTTTAAAATTTTGAAATGAGAATATATTTTCAACAACAAAGATTTTCAAAAAATGAATTTTATTTAATTCATTATTATTTTTAAAATATTTGGTGTCAACAAAGTGGCACGTTTCTTTTTTAGGGGACGTATATAAGGGGAGATAAAGAGGGAGAAACACACATTTTGGCATAATGTACATTTCCTCCTCCCTCTCTCCCTCGAAACACCTCCAAAAGAACAACAGTAAGTACAAGGCGACGCTATCTTCCCTTCAAGGCAAAGTTCGCGCCATTGGATCGAACGGGACCAGTTTCTCTTCCTCATATTGGTGTCGATGTTTAATTTGTGGCTAACAAGGTACGTTCAATTCTGTGATGTGCCTTAGGATCAGTGATGCATGTGTTTTTCCCAAGCTCGTCTTTCGCACAAGTTTAGGGGTTCGATTTTTGTCGAATCCGGTTTTCAGGGAATCCGACAATCCCAACATTGGTATCAGAGCCGTAGTTCTTGTCTCCTGATCATTTTCCATGTTTTTCCAAACCCCTTTCATGTTATGGATGATTTTTTTTATTCATTTTCGTGAAATTAATTGGCCAACACCGATTGGGGCGAATAATCCCGACACCCGTGTACTATTCATCCATTTTTTCGAGTTTTTGTAACTCAAAATCGATTTCTGATGGCAATGGATGGAAGGTCTCGTCGAGACGAGCGCGACAAATGGTGGAACGCCGCCAAAGGCCACCGGGCACGCCCCCACGCGAAGCCGGAACGAACCGGCGTCTTTAGACCGTTGACTTTGACCGTTGATAAAAAAAAAAGAGAAAATAATGTGTTTCTTTTTCCAATTAAGTCTATGTGGATTATATGTGATCCCTTATTTGTTCTGCATTTGTTGTAGGAACAATGCCTCCCCTTAGGTTGCGCACACCTATTCGCACAATTACCGATGAACAAAAGAAAATGCATTCTAAGTTGATAGCTGAGCTGACTGATCATCGATGGGAGAGAGGTGACTTAATTGATCACGTTCTTGAAGTCAACGGGAAAAATTCAAAAGGTCATATGGACTAGTCTTCCCTTGCCACAGTTTGAGATAATGCGATTTTTCATGAACACCCTTCCACCAGAATGACAAGTAGTGTTGAATCGCATATGGGATGTCAACAAAGCCGCTTCATATAGGAAAATTGTAAAGGATTTTATAGATGATTATTACTAGATTGTTACAAGGGAAAAGATCAATAAATTGAACAAAAGAGGATCTTTCCCAGTTCGTGTACTGACTTGGTGTTAAATGAATTGGCTGGTCTTTGTTTAGTGTGCTTTGTGGACATCTTATATAATATTTACTATGTGATTGTTGTTGATGTAGCAATTGATATGGTAGTTGTATTGTGTGAAAGCATTATTATTCTATTGGATGCCAAATATTATTTGCTTTCTGTTATTGTTGATTGTTGTGCGTAGTTCATAGAAGTTTTTGTAACTTCAGAATTTATTTTGCATAAGACAATTATATTAATAATAGTTTTAAGTTAGGATTTTTGGAGGATGATCGGAAACACAGTGGCATTTTGATTTTGAAACCTTACTTGAAATTGTTCATTGAAATGATGGGTCTACGCAAAGTGGATGCGTAAATGATAGACATTAATTATTCGTGCATATATGTCTAATGTGTTCAGATCAATGGCTTTAGCCACAAAGAGCATAGTTGCCGAGCTGAACAAATGTGAAAAACTCAATGGCGATAACTATGAAATATGGCACATGAAAATCAAATATGTGCTGGAAGAGTAAGAGGTACTAAATGCTCTTAACCTGACCATAGTAGAACTTAAATAAGGAAACATTGCATAGCACAAGAGAGACAATGAAGCATTTGTTGCATGGGAAAAAAAGAACTCTCTTGCTCGCATTACGTTGCTGAGTAGCATGGAAAATGACGTCATGTGAGAGTTCAAGCGTTTTGAGAATGCAAAGGAAATGTGGGAAGCATTGACAGCAAGATTTGGTCATACTTCGGTGACCAGAATGAGGCAGCTCATTATTAGGTTTGACTCTTATAAGAAGCGTCATGGTCAGACCATGAAGCAACATCTTAAAAAGATGTCAAACATGATTAATGAGCTGAAAGATGCTGGCCATGTCCTGACTGATGAGCAGCAAGTGCAAGCAGTGATTCATTCATTGCCTTAGAGTTGGGAGCATATGAAGGTGCACCTGACCCATAATGAAAATATCAAAATCTTTGAGGATGCAGTGCGTTATCTTGAGCTGGAAGAGGACCGCCTCTTGGCGGCTAAGCCGGAAGCTGAAATCTATCATGCTGGTTCTAGCTCACATGGAGTTTCGAGCTCCAAGCGCAAACGTCCTAACTGGTTTGATAAAGGGAAAGGCAAGGAAACAGGTCCTTCAGGGAAGAAACCTAAGCTTAATCAACATGAAAGAGGAAAGCGTCATCAAATGAGCTTATAAGGGTGAAGTGTTACAACTGTGACAAGAAATGTCATTATGCTCGCGACTGTTGTGAGCCAAAGAAGGTATACACCCCTTGTACTTTTTAGAATTTTGCTTATGTGTCGAGTTCTGTATTATTAATTGAGTCTAACCCTTTGTGGAATGTGGATTCAAGAGCTACAGACCATGCAGCGAAAGATAGAGAATCATTCGTGGAATTCCGACAAGTACCAACTACAACTAAGTGGATCTATGTGGGAAATAACTCCAAAGCTGAAGTGAAAGGAATACCTGCCAATTGAACATGCATGGTGGATGCACTTTATTCCTACATGATGTATTCTATGCTCCAGAGATTCTTCAGAATTTAGTATCTGTTTTAGTGTTGGTTAAACTAGGTTTTAATATGAACTTCCATAATAGAGTTGTAGATTTGTATTTGGATACAAACTACTATGGTTGTGGTTATTTTCTGGATGGTTTCATTGTATTAGATATTGACTATGTTAATGCAAATATTTGTTATCCCCTTCTCATGTCTCCTAAATCATATGATAATTATGTGATGTGTGGTATGCTAGACTTGGTCATATTGGCTAACAACGTATAAATAGGCTAGCCAAACAAGACTTGTTGGGCAACATTGAAAAAGTTAATTTGGCCATATATGAGCATTGCCTAGTAGGGAAAACGACAAGGAAACCATTTTGAAAATGTAAAAGAGCTGAATTTCCTCTGCATTTAATCCATTCTGACGTCTGTGGTCCAATGAATGTGAGAGGAAGGCATGTGGTTGTTTGTTGAGGTGCATACCAAGAAATTCGATTTCTGTCTGAGCAATATTCATTTTCCTTTGAGAAAGCATAATACTATGCTTTTTCACGATTTCTACAAATTGCTCAAGGACTTGACAATGTGACTGTTCATCAAGACTGTAGAGCAGAATATTGTCGATATACACTGCTGCATTTGACAAAATTGGTTGAAAAATACGACACATGGCCTTTTGGAAAAGGGATGGTGCTACCTTTAAACCAAAATGAATAACTTTCCACTAGAAGTGCTGGTTTGGGATACAGAATCTTGTTTTGGATCTGTCTTCAGGATGGATGCCCAATTGCCAAAATCCGGCTTTGAGGTCGAATTTGGAATAAATATAGGCCTTAGTTAAACCAGTAAAGAGAGAATCTCTGGTGGCTCCTTGAGTAGTTAAATCGAAAAAGCTGGGATGCGGTTTGATGTGGCTGGTGCATATGTTTTCCTGTTAGAGACTAGGGCACCACTAGTCTATTTCGGATTGAGTAGAGGGCGAAAGGGACCATTTCTATTTCGAATTACTCCGTGAGGCATTTCACTTGGCTATCGTGCATCTTCAACCGTGAAGTCACAATCAAAAGGAAAACGAAAGAAAGAGAAAAAGCAAATTGAATAGTGCCACTATAAACTTAATGAGTTACTTGGCCTTAGTTTAGACGAAATACCCCTACCAAGTGGACCCAAGAGTGCTCGATGTGGTGGCATTAGAGCCAAAATTTTCTCCAACCATGTGGCCTCGTGAGGAAAAAAAAATTAAAGAAGATATTAATGATGATGGAAACTTAAAAATAGTTTTGTTTTAAATCATTTTTCAACAAAGTTAATTTTTTGAGAAACATAAGTAAGTTAAAAATATGCTTCGCATGCAAAATCTTGAATTTAAGTTTGCACAAAAATGTTGTAGTAAGTTCATACGCAAATATAGAATGACGTTGATAGAATTTGTAAAAAGATGCGATATTATTATTGTTGTTGTTGTTGTTATTATATTTTACTCTTTTTTGTTTGTTATATTGGTCTTGCAGGAAAAAAAACCTTATAAAATAAAGGAAAAAATTCTCTTATAATATATATTTTTTAATTTCTGGTTTTTTTTTTTGCAATGTCATGTCTTGAGGAGCGCGGGCGGCAGGGCTTTGGGTGGGGGATTTGAGTTTGAAGAAGTACCCATGGAGATGTGCGTTAATTACACCGACGCCTCCTCCTAAGTTGGAATTCACGACTTGACCCCTCGCCGCATCACATAAAACTAGCTATTTTTTATTTTATTTTATTCAGAATATAAAAAAGAGAGAAAAGGAAATGGACTTTTTGTCTTTTTAGGGCCTGCATGTTGTATTTCTTTTTTCTGTTTATGAACAAAATTTCTGTTTTTTTGTTCGGGGAAATAAAAAAAGAATAGAAATGCGTTTGTTTGCATTTTTGTTCTAAATCCATTTTTCTGTTCCCGGGAACACATTTAGAACATAAATAAGAAACAAAAAAATACTTGTTTTTCTTATTTCGGAACAATTTGAAGAAACAAATTTTCTCTCTCTTCTCTATTTTCTTTTCTTTATTTTCTTCTTCTTTTTTTTTTGGCCGATCACCGACCTCGCCCATGACCGGCAACCGGTCGTCAAGGGCCGACAACTTTGCTTTGGAGTGTCGCTGGCCCTTGATGAGGCCGAGCTTGAGCTTGCCCAGATCCGATGAGGCCGAGTTCACTGTGCCACCGCTAGACAACCGGTGGCTAGGCGAGCTCGGCCTCTCCCAACCCCGGCGAGGTTGAGCCTCACCGTGGTTGGGCGAGGCCACCGGCCATGATCGAGGTCGGCGATCGACTAAAAAAAAAAAAAAAATGAAAAATAAAATAAAAATATTTAAAAAAAATAAAAGAAACAAAAAAATAACACAAACTTACCAAATGTATTTTGGTTTTTTTTTTTATTCCCAAAACAAATTTACCAAACTCGTTTTTCTAGTCAAATATTGTTTTTCGGAACGAAATAGTTTTTTTTTTTTTTTCATTCTCTGGAATAATTTTTTGAACGAAACACAAACAAACGAACCTTTAAAAGTCCCGAAAAAAAATAAGACTGGAGATTTTTTATGCCCTCTACGGCTTTTTGTTCTCGTCGCAGGGAATGAAGCCTAAAATTGTGGACCCCACACGGTTGACCCATGTCCTTGTCAGTCGCTGTCTTCCCATCCCTTTCTCTTTTTTCCTTCCGGAGAGGAGTTGTTGCCCTTCACTTTCAAGACACTCTTTAACCATTGTTTCTTCTTTTCATACGCTGTTCATCTCCTCATTTTCTTCTTCTTCCCTTTCTGTTATGTTCGTCTTCTTTCCTCTCTGTTCGTCTTCTTCCGTGGTTCTCCCGCTGTTCATCCGATCATTTTATTCCCTCTCGGGTTTGTCTTCTTCCCTTTTTCTTTTTCCTTTTTTTTTTTTTTTTTGTTTTTCAAATTTTGTTGTTAGTGGAGTGTTTCTTAGTAGACGTTCCTGAGTAGTGCAGTGTTTTTTTGTAGACATTCATTATTACTTATGTCAATTGGATTTGTGATGCTTTTTTAATCGAAATTTAATTTTTTTATGTTGATGTTGGAATATACACATAATACGCACGATACCGGCACGGCACGTGCACAATCCTGGCACATCACGTACACGACACACTTAGAGCACATAATTTTTATAAAGTAGTAATGTGATAATATCGTAATTGTCATTTCCTTTTGTCTCCTAGTGTCTCAAAAAACTCAAGCTACTATCCTAGCGGAGATGAGTCCCATCTCCCATTGGAAAGAGAATCTCACTTTCAAGGAAATTTCTATCTAACGCTTTATGCAAGATAAGATAAACGATTGCATCACCAACATAATCCATTTAATCGGACCCATATAGTTTAACATATCTTTTATGAAGTAACAGTTGGGTTCGCGAAAAAATTTAGAGCTAGAAATACTAAATTTGAGACGATTGCAGTGAAAATCCTAAAACTTGTAGTTTTTGAGTAGTTGAATAATGAATATTTCATATCCCAAATTTAACTTTTAAACTTGCAATTTCAATATTCTTAACTTCTTCCACTAACTCCATCCATTTTAAATTGAGGGAGGACTCAAGTTTATTAAAAGTTCAAGTCTGAAGGCTAGGTGAACAAAATAAGTTTCAAGATTCAAGTGTACCAAATTTACAAATTTTAGTATTTACATAGTTATTGTGCCTTTAATTACAGGTTTTAGTATTTACACTGTTATTGTGCCTTTAATTTTCAAGCGCCGTCTCCCTTTTCTTTTACTCTCTTTCTGTCTTCTTCCTAGTCAACGTCCGCCTTCAATGTATTCATCGGTAGACGGAGATCCGACTCCGTAAGTAGGTGCTGAATATTCCTCACAATACTCCATGTTGTGTTGTGTAATCATGAGGGAAAGCAAACATACACCAGCGCATCAGAGCGAAACTAGTTGCTTAGGGCACGTTTGGTAACGATTATGTTCTTGGAAGTAGATTCTGATCAGAAATGATTCTTTTTAATTCCGTTCCTTTAACCGATTTTAAGCATTTTAAGCTGTTTGGTAACGAATAAAATTTCGATTCTCGGAATAGAAAAAGAATAGAAATTCGTTTGGTAACAAATAAAATTTATATTATAATTCTTTTTTAATTACCTTTTTAGATGAATGTAAATTTGATATTGAATTTTCATAAACTATTCACTGATCAATTATATTTTTATAGTAAGTAATAAAAAATATTAACTAATCAATTTTTATTAAATAGTAAATAATAAACCATAGCATAAACTATACTAATATCCTTAAAATATGTAATAAATATAAATACTAAATTATAATATAAAATTAAATATTTATTCTACATATAGCAAATCTTTATTTTAGAATAGGAAGAAATTAAAATAAAATATAGAAATAAAAAATAGATAAAAATAAAATAAACAATTGTTGTTATTTTAAATTTGGTTTTCTTATTAGAATTTCAATAATATTTATATTTAAATAAGATTTTTTTTTATCATGGTGATTTCTCATTTTCAATTAATATTTACTTTTATATGATTAAATATCTAATCCATTTTGAATTTAATATGGATGGTTGTTAATTTTAATTTAGCCAAGATACTTTTCTCTCTCTCTCTCTCTCTCTCTCTCTCTCTGAATTTAATATGGATGGATGTTAATTTTAATTTAGCCAATATACTTCTCTCTCTCTCTCTCTCTCTCTCTCTCTCTCTCTCTCTCTCTTTCTCTCTCTCTCTCTCTCTATATATATATATATTCCATTCCCCAAAACCGAACACTCAACGTTTAAGAAAATAAAACTATTCAAACAAACAAGACTCTTTGAAACAAAGAAAATGCTTTAACGAGAAACTAATCATTACAACTTATCCATAAATGAATAATGAAGTAACGTAGTCTATTGTTCAACTTTGAATATTGGCTTTGATAAGTCAATAATTAAAAACAATATTACAAGGGTTGGAAACATAAAGTTATTGAATCTCTAGCATATTGTAATCCCTTGCCGTTTGATTTGCAATACTCCTCCAAAGTATGTTTATCTTCATTGCTTCCTCATTTGATGTATCATCTATAACATCCACTTCTCTAGTTCCATATGGGTACTCCGGATCTCCATATCGGGAAAATTTTTTATCCATCCTGTATTTATCACGAATATAATTCTGAAGACCACAACATACAATTACAATAAGTGCTTGCTTTTTCATTGTAAATGGGAGCATGTGTCTCAAAATGGTGAAGCGATTCTTTAATGCCTCAAATGACCTCTCAATGACATTTCTTAAAGAAGAATGTCTATAGTTGAATAATTCTCTTGCTGTCCTTGGCCGTCTTTCACTCCACCTATAATCGTTCAGATGATACCGTTCACCTCTAAATTAAGTTAAAAATCCTGACTGTGCTGCATAACTGGAATCTACCACGTAGTATTTGCCTATAATATATATAAATTAGTTATGATATACAACGATGAAAAAATCATAAAATGAATTTCTTCTTATAAACAAATCAAATGCCTGGTGGTGGTCGAGGAAATTGCAATTGAGGAGTCGCAAGTGCTGCCGAAAGCACTCGATAATCGTTGGCAGATCCTTCTCATCCAGAATATACGAAAGTAAATTTCATATCAAATGAACAAACACATAACACATTCTGAGTGGTATTTCCTCTTCTGCCTCTATATGGGATTTGCTTAGACTTGGGGACGGTAACATCTATATGGGTGCCATCAATAGAACCTATGCAATCCTGTGAATTTATTTCGAAAAAAAAATCATGTGAATTTTTGAAAATTCAAAAATTATCAACTACATGAATTTGATGATGCACAATTGATATGAAAACTATACCTTGAAATAGCGTTCATGGTTAGGATTCATAAGAATTTCTGGTGGAACAACATCAAATGATTGTGATTTGATAATCTCTTTTGCAAGTTTGAGAACTGCTTTTAACACTAAATTAAAATATGTGCTGGTTGTATGTACTGAACGTTGAAATCTCTCACATAAATCTCTAGTTGAGTTATTATGACCAACCAAAGATAAGAAGATCATAACTTGTTCATCTATCCTAACATACCGACTACCTTTCAACCAACCTCTTATCCTCATCAAATCACAGAGGTTCATAAAAACATGCCTCTCCATCCTAAAGGCTTCATATATTCTATCTGAATGTCCACAAATAAGCTCTCTCATTCATTCCGGTCCCGATAGATTGCTGTCCCTAATAGGTTCTTTCGTATGCACGGACATGTCCATCGCAACCATGCATAACCATCCTATCAATATGTCAAGATCACCGTCATCCAAGAATTGGTCAACTAATTGTACCTGCTCATTAGACATACTATTCGATCCATCTTCCATAGTACCTATATCATCACACAAATATAATAACATTAATAAAGAAATCTGAAAAAAAAAAATCAAAACACGCTCTTAACAATTTAAGTTCTAAAGTAGAAGCAGATCAAATATAAAAATCTCACACAATCCATATTATCCATACAACAACACAAAAGAGTTTGAACAATTAAATCACACAGTTAAGTGAAAGCAAATGCAATTCATAAAACACATCTCAACATCTACAATAGATATTGAAGAAGTCCATGTCTCTTTTCAGCTGGTGTTTTGATGAAAGCCTCTCTCCATACGGCACTACCACATGCTCGTTCCACTGCTTTGTTGTAAAGATCTTGGTCCAAGTCATTCATATTGATCAGAATATCAATCACAACTGATATAGAGAAGGGGTCTTCAGGTGGTGGTGGTGGTGTGACTTGTGAGCTAACAAATCCACTCACAGATTGACTTAACCTAGCTTTGAGCATGTCTTGTATAGCTTTACATGTGTCTGCAATATCAAATGAGGGACTATTTTTTCTCCTCTTGACATTTGGAGTCCTATCCAACTTGTGCTTGTTATGAATGGAAGTGGAAGTATACTGGGATGTAAAAATGTCCTCATCAATTTGGTGTTCACCTAAGTCCTCTAGATCACCAGTTGCATTGCCACCACCATTGCCACCATCCACTGACAACGTCACATCTTTGGCATTTCCTGTGGCATACTCTCTAGTAGCATATATATCACCAAATACAATGCACAGTTCATGATATAGAGGAAATCCTTCATTCTTGAATTTTGCCCAGTCATTATTATCCTGCAATTTTCACAAAAATGACATATGTTAATAACATAATCAAATCTTCTAAAACTTACATCTATTATAATATCAACATGATCGAAACTTAAAACATACCCTGATGTGAGAGTCCCAAATACTTGGATCGTCGACAACAACTGTGTCATTCACATTATCCCAACCAAAGCCAGATTGTGAAAGGAGCTTCTTAAAACTAACATACTGCCTTCTCAATTTGTTCACCTTATTCTTTAACTGCAATAGGTTATATTGGTATCCTGATTGTTTATTGAATTCAGCTTGTATGTTATTCCATCCTACTTTGTTAAAAGTAGAAGTCGTGCGATTTCCCTTTTGCACCTCCTCAACCAACAATCTTACAAACAAGTTGGTTAAAGGCTCAGTCCATTTTGCATTGAACACATCTTTTTGGGATGCCATTTTACCTTGATTGAGCATCATATAAATTAATTGAGATGACACTTAAAACTATCATGGAAGATAAAGTGTAACCGGGTAAATAGGGAAAAAAAAAGAAAAAGATGCTCCAATGAAACTCACTTGATATGGCTTCTTGTTCAAATGCAAACCCACAACTTCAAACCAACAACTTCTAGCTAACCTGAAATAGGATCACTTAGAATGAATCACAACCTTTCTACTAAAAATGAATCAACAGCTTGGAAAAAATCAGATGAGAGGAACACTTTAAGGAAACAACTCAAAACAATATTTCAGTATATTTCTAACGTCCTTTATGAACTTAAAGAGCTATTTATTCAATGCAATGTGATGAAAAAGGGAATAAGTAAACAACATGAGCCTCCTCTTTTGCATAAAGCTACTCCATGGAAACCTACAACCTACAGTTCATTACTCGACTAGAGAAAAGCCAAATAGTTGATAGTCAATCACCATGAGACACTAAACAAATTCTATTCCAAAAGTAGAAACAGCAAGGTGAAATATTTGTATCAAACAAATATAAGGGAATTCGATCAATTTGACTATATTCCAGTGGTAGCATTGATCCGAACTCGGTAATCTAAGAGCTTAACAAAACTAACTAGAATACAACACAACATCGTCAGTCATATGCTTTGAAAACATCCAAATGTACATATGAGGGATCATTCAGGTATAGTTTTCCCCATTGAACCAAGCACTACAGCTGCACAACACAGTCTACGACTTCCCCCAACCCTGAAATGCCTAATCAGCCAAATTCACAATACAAATCTCACTTCCCCAAGCTCAAAACCAATGTACTCAGCACTAGAACCTTTGTCTATTTGCGCCTCATCACGATCATAACTCCCAATCCAAATTGAGTGGGAGGATCACAATAGAAACCGATACATGAACATGAATTGCAATTGACCTCTTGGCCCACTTGCGGCATTCAAGGACGTTAGAATTGTCACTCCCAACTACGACCCGGCCCGCTCTCTTTCTTTTTCCTTCCCTCCATCTGCTGTCATATGCTCTTTGCTTCCACAATATCTTATCCAAATATATAGAACCGATAGAACAAAGAAAGACACACACACACACAACACATAAACGATCTAGTCGACGACGACCAATACATAAACATCAAAAGAAGTTCAATGAGTATGAAGCTTGCCTATAGATGGGTGCTCGAAACTAGAGTCCACAATAGCACGAAGCAACTCTGGCTTCAAAAGGAAGTCTCTGAAACTGAAGCTATGAATCCTGACGTAAGCCCTGCACGACATCAAAAACAACAATAAGCTCTCCACACAAAGAATTGGCAATAGTCCGACTCAGTAGGCGCCCTTGCCGAGTTGGCTGATGGGTTGCTTGCCCTTGGCCAGCTTGGTGAGGGTGCCCACCGAGTTGGGTCTAGGGTAAGCGATGCCTAAGCTCGCTTGGCATTGCTCACCCTCAGCTAGCTCGGCAAGGGTGCCCGCCGATTCACCCTCAACCAACTCGGCAAGCGACCCCTGGGCTCAACTCGGCGGGTGAGAGCGACCCCTCAGCTAGAATCGGTGAGGGCGCTAGCTAAGTCAGGCCCGGGGGTCGCTTGCCAAGGGACCCCTCAGCTAGAATTGGCGAGGGCATCCGCTGAGTCGGGCCCAAGGGTCGCTCCCGCCAGCCGTTGCAGACGAAGAACCACCCATAGCCGTGAGTGAAGGGAACTCACTTTGAATTAGCAGCTTCAACGATGAAGAAACAGTAGTTGACGTCGCCGTTCTTGAGGAGCTTGTCGTTGCTGTCGCCGTTCTTGAGGAGGGAGAGAGTGAGATTGAGTAGAGGAGATGAGAGGATAAGAGAGTGGGACTGTGAGTAGAGGAGATGAGAGGATGAGAGACCATCAAGCAGAGGACATAAGATTTCGATTCTTTTTCTGATTCACGGACAGAGAATCAAATTTTTTTTTTTTTATTCTCAAATTTTGTCCAAAACTGTTCCCGGGAACAAAATTTTTACCAAACACGATTCTCGTCCCAAATTGATTTTGGAAACAAAAAAATCAACATCCGGCATTGTTTGGCACGTTGAATAGGCCATTAATATCCAAATATTGAAAATTAATAGTTCTTCGGTTGCAATAAACATAAAAGACTCGATGGCACGTTTGGTAACATTTCGTTTAAAAATTGTTCGAGGAAACATAAATCGAAAAAAATGTTTCTGTTCCGGGAACAATTTTTGAACAAAAAAACGCATTTAGTAAACTTGTTCCGGGAATAAAAAATGAAAAGAAACATGTTTGGTAAATTTGTATAATTTTTTTATTTCTTTTATTTTTTAATTATTTTATTTTATTTTTTCTATTTTCTTATTTATTTTTACTTTTTTACTTTTTTTTCTTTTTCCTTTTTTCTTCTTTTGGCTGGTCACCGGCCTCGGCCATGGCCGGCGACCGGCCGACGAGGGCCGGCGGCCTCGCCTAGCCACGGCGAGGCTCATTGGTCCTCGGCAAGGCCGACTGGCAAAGGGCTCGGCGAGCCCAAGCCTCGCTGGTTGTTGGGCAAGCTCGACCTTGCCGGATCTGGGCGAGATCGAGCTCGCCCAGCCCGGCGTGAGGTCGGCCTCGCCTTGGCTAGGCGAGCTCGAGCTCGCCCAGATCCGGCGAGGTCGAGCTCGCCCAGCGACCGGCGACGCCGCCTAGGCGAGGTCGAGCTTCGCCGGGGCCGGGCCGACGCTCCGGCCGAGGTCGCCGGCCTCGACGGCTGGTCACCGGCCTCGGCCGAGACCGGTGACTCGGCCAAAGAAAATATAAAGAAAAAATAAGAAGAAAAGAAGAAGAAAAAGAAAGTAGAAAATGAAAAGTGTTTCGAATTTTGTTTCAAAAACAAGAAACAACTTTTTTTTTTGTTTCTTGTTTCGTTCCGGATGTGTTTCGGGAACAAAAAAATAATTTTGGAACAAAAATGCAAACAAACGCGTTTCTATTCATTTTTTATTCTCGAACAAAAAAAAAATAAAAAAAATGTTTAGAAACAGAAAAAAAGAACAAAAACAAACATAGCCTAAACCGCCAGTTGACTGGTGACTGGTAGAGCTACTTGGAACTTTATTTTTCTTTTTTTATTTCTCTCCACGCCAGATTGGCTCAACAGGTGATCCTGTTTGAACCCAAAGCAGGCGAAAGAGCTAAATTAGATATGGTAAGTAAGACTCCATTGAGTAGCAAAGATTTGCCTCGCATTCTCGAGCAAAGGACTAGTCCGGCATGGCTGGTAATATCTCTTTCTATGTTGATATTTTTCTCTCGTATATATTGCTTAGTGTAATGGATATTTGTATTATGTGAAAGCATTGTTATTCTTTTGGATGTCGAATATTATTTTCTTTATGTTATTATTGACTGTGGTAGTTCATAGAAGTTTTTGTAACTTCATAGAATTTATTTTGCATAAGACAATTACATTAATAATAATTTTGAGTTAGGATTTTTGGAGGATGATTGGAAACATAGTGACCTTTTCATTCTAAAACCTTATTTGAAATTGTTCATTGATATGATGGGTCTGTGCAAAATGGATGCATAAATGATATGCATTAAGTATTCGTGCATATATATTTGATGTGTTCAGATCGATGGTTTCAGCAACTAAGAACGTAATTGCTGATATGAACGGCAACAATTGTGAAATATTGAATATAAAGATTCAATATGTGTTGGAAAAGCAAGAAACACTAGAAGCTCTTTGATATAGCTAGTACAAGTACCTAGAGGGGGTGAATAGGTATATAAAAGATTTTTCTCTTGATAATCACGCAATACTTAGATAGTTGAAGGATTTGCAACAAATGATAATCAGTGCAAGACTAAGTAAAGAAAAGAGAGAATTAAACACGCGGTTTATAGTGGTTCGGCTTGATTTAAGCCTACGTCCACTCTTCTCGCACCGACCAAATTTGGCTGGATTCCACTATGAACAAAGAGATGTTACGTATTGATCTTCCTTGATTTCTAGGTATAGATGATCTACCACACTCGCTCAAGGTATCACCAAGTATAGACACTCTCTCGTGTATACAATTTCGCTCGATCGTATCGACTAATAATCAAGGTGCTTCGAGACTGGAATTTTTCTATCAATCACGTACTCAAACAACTAGAACGTCTTCCTTTTTATACTCCTTTATGCCATCATACCCGTTGGCACTTTCTAAAGGAATTCCTCCAATCTACCCGTTAGACGGAATCAATCAAGAAGATCATTCGAGCTATAAAAGGAACCTGACGATAGCCCTCAATCCTGTTCGCCCATACAATCAGGATCTTGGTTTCCAAGAATAGAACTTTCCAAGAATACTTCGTCGACCATCAGATCTTCAATTGATCTTGATACGAACAAAAGAATCCGTTAAATTTATCCAACCAAAAGATCTTCTCCAGACGATAGGATTAAATCCTCAACCATTTACATCGGCTTTGGATTTCCTTCACACTGGATCAAAAAGACCGTTAATGAGAATAGTCTTGAGTCTTGAATCTTGAGTCTTGAATTTTGAGTCTCGGTGATCGAAAGTCTTCGACTTTAAACTAGACGAGTTGTAGATGTCCAGACTAGACTGAAAGAAACGTTTTGTCAGCTTCAAAATATTCTGGAAAGATTTCTCCAACAATTTCCCCCTTTTTAATGGTGACAAAACTTTCTTGTAGATTTGAACCATTTTGACCGCAAAAACATTTTTCAAGCAATATGGCTATCTCATAAAGGTTTAACAAAACAACCGCACTCGCATCCACAGAAAATTGGTTAGTCTTTCATGAGTAATACCATATAACAATACTTGAAATAAATGCAAACAAGTTAAGCATCTAAATCCATAGCCAATTCAAATCAAGTTCAAGTTCACACCCAAGTTCGCTCAAGTCATAAACAAACATATTCAACCACAAAAAATAAATTTAAAGTCAAAGAAAGTTGGTTGGTTGGTTCAAATTGCTTCTCCCCTTTTTGTCATCATTAAAAAGGTGAGAAATGAGTCATGTCCGCTTGGGAATGCGCACGATCCGGAAATCTCCCATGGACTCGGACTACGCCTTCTAGCCTCTTCAAGTCCTCCCGTAGTTGAGCTACCTCTTCTCCTTTGGCATTTGCTTGAAGTTGTAGAGCGAGGTCTTTCATTTTGTCTTCCAGGGTAACTGAAGATGCTTGTCCAGCATTTTTCATGGCTTGAATTTCACAGTCCAGAGCATAGATTTGGCTACGCATTTCCAGAAGAACATCCATGATGCGACGAAAATCTGCAGAATTATCCGTCTGTGTGCTTGCATTTGCTTTCTCAGATGGAGACGATGGCGCTTCTGCATAGTCTAGCAGACTAGGTGCTAACATATCATGACCTTCTTCAGGCAATTGAGGAGCTTGAAATTCTTCTGGGTTTGCTTGAGACTGTCTTAGATCTTCACTATTGGCAGCATGAGGTGTGAACCTTTGCTCGCCAACTCCCCCTGTCTCTAGGACATCAAGAGGGGAAGAGTGATGATCATGCTCTTCTGAGTCTTGATTCTCCTTCTCTCTAGATTCAGCTGCAGAATTTTCTTGCTCTGCTTCTCCTTCTTCTTCAGCTTCTTTCTCCTTCTCTCGCTGCTCTTCTTCTTCTCTGTTCTTGGCTTGCTCCTCTTCTTCTCTCTGTTTCTTATGATGTTCTGTTGATTGAGGAACAGAACGTCTGGTCCTTATTAAGGCAATGATTGTGAGATCTTCCTCCTCATCTTCATCCTCCAAGATGAGAGTTCTCTTCTTTTTGGATGGGGCACCAATGGCCTCCTTTCCTTTTCTCTTTGAAGCAGACGGAACTGGAGTCTTCACTCGGAATTTCTCCATTTCCTTGGAAAGTTCTTTCAGACGCATCTTTGTTAACATCTTCAAACCTACCACCATCTTATCGCACGGTCGAACACAAAGTGTGTGTGGAGGTTCAATATTCATGTGTCTGAAGATCTTGGTCACCAGACCTGGATAAGGCAATTGTCCCTTATCCTTTGACATTGCTCTGTACATGTGAAAGAGAATAGTGTGAGGAAGAGAGAACTTCATCCCTGAGTTGATTGCGTACATCAATTTTGCCTCTGAATTAGACACATCAGTCTTTGATGTAGACTTAGGCCTTATGCAATTGATCACAATTTTATGCAGCACAACATTGATGGCACGCATCCTTGAATAGATGATTCTTCCCTCTATATCTCTATCTTTGACAAGTTCCAGTGAGGCACGAGCAACTTAGACTTTGATTGGTTGATAGCGTCCACGTTCAACTCCAATTATGTCCGCCAACATGTCCACGTCTAACACATAATCCTGATCTCGAACATTGAATGATATTCTATTCGCACCTATAAAGCTAAGATTTGAATAGAAATATGCAGTCAGTTGTGCATATCCGTCCGTAGTGTCCGTGCAAAAACGTTCCAGTTGAAGCAGACTGAACTTCTCCCTCAAGTTCACATTCACAGCATCGACGAAATCGAAATCGACACTCCTAGGGTTTATCACCCCTCGTTTCAGTAGTTTGAAGAACAAATTTTCCTGTTCCTTCGATTTAAATAACTCCATCATCTTTCCCTTCACCTTTGCAGCAACACCCATCCTCGGTTGAAAATCATTGAACATTTTGTCATCGTCGTTCCCATCAGTCGAATTTGGTCTCGACATACGAGGGTCACTGGGAATATTCGCAAGTGCTTCCTCTACTTTACCCTTGGGAGCAATTCCCAAATCCTCCATTTTCTTCATAAAGATATACTCATTCCCATAGTTCTTTTCTTTAAGAAAATCATCCACATATTTCAACGGAGTCCCAGTACTTTTCAACGCACGGTAAAGTTTGTAAATAAACGAGGGTTTTTGAACTCTTACTGGGTCTGCGTCCTCGATTATCTCTTCCTTCGGATGTTGACCCGCACCTTGTGGGGTAGATGGCGTTGAGTGACGTGGTGGAGAGTGAATCGGGCTCTGTTGCTGACTCGATAATTCTTCCTCTTCAGTGAGATCGAAATGGGTTGGTCCCTCCTTCATCCTCTGTGGTCCCCTGTTCGCGATTCTTGAAGACTTCCTCGAAGAAGACATCCTTCTTGTCGCTGAGAGATTCCTTTACTTGCTTTCCCAAGAAAAGAGGACAACTTTCTCGAAGATGAGCACGAAGTAGAAACCGGATTGGAAGGAGAATGCTTTTTAGGGTTTTGATGATTGAAGGTGAAAACTGTGTATATATAAAACCGGATTAAAAGAGAAGTTCAATCGGTACAAGGAAAATGTACGAATACCTCTTTTCGAAATCAATAACGCCAAAATTAATCCTTTTGAAAAGACAAGTTTTTCGATTTTTACGAGACTACAAAATAACTGAACAAAAGGTCATACCTTTTCGAGTTTAGTTAAAGTAACAACTTACGGTCTATAGTCATCAACGTCTGAGTCTGAGAGATTTGAGTCTGACGGTCATCAACTTTCTGAGTCTGAAGTTTGGTGAGTCTCTAGACTTTAACTTCTTCGAGCTTCAAAATGTTGAGTCTGGAACGGATAAAATCGAATTGATTTTTCTCCAAAGGCTTTGTAAATATATCCGCTAGTTGACTTTTTGAATCAACAAATTGAATCGAGATTTCTCCATTTTGAATATGATCTCTAATGAAGTGATGTCGAATTTCTATATGCTTTGCTCTTGAATGAAGAATGGGATTTTTGGTGAGATTGATTGCGTTGGTGTTGTCACATTTGATTTCTGTGCATGAGTCTTCAATCCCATAGTCTTGTAGCTGTTGTTTTATCCATAGAATTTGTGAACAGCAGCTTCCAAGGGCTACATACTCTGCTTCTGTTGTTGAGAGAGCTACAGTGCTTTGTTTCCTTGAAAACCAAGACAATGTCTTGCTTCCAAGCAACTGGCAAGTTCCTGAAGTACTCTTTCTATCGACTCTACAGCCGGCCAGATCTGCATCTGAATATCCTAGAAGATTAAAGTCTCCCTTCTTAGGATACCAAAGACCAATGCTTGAAGATGAAGCAACGTATTTAATGATACGTTTGCAGCACTGAGATGGGATTCTTTAGGATCTGATTGAAACCTAGCACAGATGCAAACACTCAACAAAATGTCAGGTCTAGAAGCAGTAAGATAAAGAAGTGAACCGATGATGCTCCTATACATCTTTTGATCAACTTTCTTCCCTTCTTCATCTTTGTCTATCTTCAAAGAGCTTGACATTGGTATATCAGTCTTCTTGCAATTTTCCAATCCAAATCTTTTGACAAGATCATTAGCATATTTTTCTTGGTAAATGAAAGTTCCTTCCTTCAATTGCTTTATTTGAAAACCAAGAAAGAATGTTAATTCTCTCATCATGCTCATTTCAAACTCATCCTGCATAGACTTAGAGAATTTCTTGCATAAACTTTCATTAGAGGATCCAAAGATAATATCATCCACATATATTTGAACTAGTAAAAGGCTTTTGTTTTCCTTTTTGATAAATAAAGTAGTGTCTACTTTACCTTTGACAAAATCATTCTGTAATAAGAACTTACTAAGTCTGTCGTACCAAGCTCGAGGTGCTTGCTTTAGACCATACAAGGCATTTTTCAGTCTGAAGACTGAGTCTGGCTTCTTTGGGTCTTCAAACCCGGGTGCTTGTTCCACATAAACTTCATCTTGGATAAAACCATTTAGGAAGGCACTTTTGACGTCCATTTGGAATAACTTGAAATTTTTGTAACAAGCAAATGCAAGTAATAGACGAATAGCTTCTAACCTTGCTACAGGAGCGTAAGCCTCATCATAGTCTATTCCTTCTTCTTGCGTGTATCCTTTGGCCACGAGTCTTGCTTTATTTCGTACGACTTTTCCTTTTTCATTCATCTTGTTTCTGAACACCCATTTGGCTTCATTAACAGTTTTACCTTTTGGTTTAGATGTCAATTCCCAAAAATCGTTGATGTTGAACTGTCTGAGCTCCTCTTGCATAGCTTCGATCCAGCTTTCATCAGATAAAGCTTCTTCTATGCTTTTTGGTTCGATTTCAGAGATGAGAGCCACAGCACTAGACTCTTCACGTCTCTTGGATCTTGTACGAATTCCTTCATTAATTTCGCCGATAATGAGATCTTTAGGATGACTGGACTTATGCTTCCAGTTACTGGTTGATTTGTCTGTATGATGATCTCTTTCTTTATTTGAATCCTCATGAACATTTTGATGCTGGTCTTCCAGAGTCTGAGATACTTTTTGAGTTGTAGGCTCTGGAAGGTCTGGAGCAAGTTCAGACTCTTCATATTGAGTCTGACTGGATTCATCTTGCGTAGAGTCTTGAAATTTGACATTCATTGACTCCTCCACAGACTGGCTCTTCTTATTGTAGACTCTGTAGGCTTTGCTTGATGTAGAATATCTAAGGAAGATGCCTTCATTTGATCTTTCTTCAAACTTACCAACTCGATCTTTTGCATTTTTCAATATAAAGCATTTGCAACCGAACACATGAAAGTATGAAACAATGGGTTTCTTACCTTTGAATAATTAATAAGGGGTTTTCTCAAGAATAGGTCTTAGGAAAACTCTATTGATGATATAGCATGCTTTGACACAAATTTCTCAAATTTCAAAAACGTGAAGAAATTTTACTTTCAATTAAAAGAGTTCTAGCCATTTTTTGAAGAGATCTATTCTTTCTTTCCACAACTCCATTTTGCTGAGGAGTGTATGGAGAGGAGAACACATGCTTAAATCCGATTCATCGACAAATTTGTAAAATCTTGATTTTCAAATTCTCCTCTATGATCTGTTCTTATACTTGAGATAACACATCATTTTTCAATTTGAACCTTTTTAGCAAATTTTTCAAAATACGAAAAGGTTTCTTACTTACTAGCAAGGAAATATACCCAAGTAAAGCGAGAGTAATCATCCACAATTACTAGGCAATATTTCTTACCTCCAAGACTCTGGGTTCTCGGTTGGTCCAAAGAGATCCATATGCAGCAACCGTAGTACATGATTAGTAGAGACATGATTTATTGGCTTAAATGAATTTCTTTCCTGCTTTCCCAGAATGCATGGTGTGCATGGATCGGTCTTTTGATATGGTAGTTTTGGTAGACCTCTAACAAGCTGCTTTGATGAGATTTTGGCTAATTGCTTCATGTTGACATGACCAAGCTTTCTGTGCCATAAGCTTGCTTCATCTTGAATTGATATTAGGCATTGTGATTCATTTAATTTCATGTATAAGAGGTAGATATTTCCATGCCTTCGACCCATGAAAGACTGAGTAGAGTCTTTACTGATTCCAGAACATATTCCTTCCTGAAAGGAGATCTTGAAACTAGTATCACACAATTGGCTAATGCTGAGGAGATTATAGTTGAGTCATTCCACTAGAGAAACATTGCTTATTGTGAGATTTCCAATTTTCACAGTTCCGAATCCCACAATGCTTCCTTTGCCGTTTCCTCCAAATGAAACATTTCCACTGTTTACTTGAACAAGCTTTATGAAGCATTTTGAGTCTCCTGTCATGTGTCTTGAACATCCGCTGTCAAGATACCACTTTAACTTTTTTCTTGATGAAGACTTGCATTTAAAAGAAAGTCTCAAGTTTTCTTTGGTATCCAAATTTTCTTGGGTCCTTTGGTGTTAGTAGGATAAACATTATTAGGCCATACTTTCTTAACAAGCTTCCAAACCATAGGACACTCTTTTTCAAAGTGATCCCGACCGATACACTTTGAACACCTTAGAGCATTTCGACCTACAGACTTTACAAAAACTTTCTTGAAATGATTTTTGTAAGCCTCTCTCGACGGTCTTTTCTTAATTCTTTCTTTTACTTTTGGAAAATCAATCAAAGGAATTGTTTTTGCTGTCATGCCTAGACCAGACTTATTGAAGTAAGGTCTTTGAACTGAAAGAACTTTTTCAAGTTTTTCCGATCCTATCGAAAATTTCTTTGAAATATTTGATAAGTCAGTTTTTAAGAAAACATTTTCTTTCAAAAGATTATCTTCTTTTTCTTTAAGAGTAGAAATATTCAGGTCTAGACTTTTGACTCTTTCTTCTAAAATGGCTTCCTTTTGTTTTAGAGCTAAGTTTTCCTTTTTAAGTTCGGAAATCCTTTTGAGAGAAGTCTTAAGACTGAAACACAGTTCATCAATCTATTTAGAGACTTTGACAAGAATTTTAAAATCACTTACCTCAAATTCACTGTCTGAGTCTGATCCAGAATCTGAGTCTGAGTCTGGATGTGCCATCAGACATATGTTGGCATATTCGTTATCACTTTCTTCACATTCTGTATCACTCCAGGTTTCGGCTTTGAGAGCTTTTCGAAACTTCTCAGCTTTTCCTCTTTTCTTCTTCAGAAGAGGACAGTTGGGTCTGATGTGTCCCTTTTTCTTACATTCGAAGCATACTACATCTTTGTTTGGTTCCTCATCATCAACAGACTTGGTCTGCTGTCTCTGAAAACTTTGTTTCTTTGAGTTGAACCTTCTTCCTTTTCTATTCAGTTTTTTGAATCTTCTTATCATGAGAGCAAGCTCCTCGTCGTCCATATCATCTCCTGAATCTGTATCATCAGAATCATCATTTGACTTTAATGCAATGGATTTCTTACCTCTTGGATCTTCGTCTTCATTTATTCATTCCACTTCATAAGACTGAAGGGTTCCAATTAGCTCATCGACAGATAGAAGCATAATTCTTTGCATCTCTCTTATTGAAGTCTTTATATAATTCCAATCCTTGGAGAGTCCACGCAGTAGCTTGTTCACCTTCATGGGATCAGAAATTTTTTGTCCTTGGTTCTCAAGACCATTGACAATATCTGTAAAACGACTAAACATGTCAGTTATAGATTCTCCTCGGCTTCATTTTGAAGGCTTCATATTGACCGAGGAGAATGTTGATTCTCGTCTCCTTCAATCGATCTGTTCCTTCATAGGTGATATGTAATATGTCCCATACTTCTTTTGCTGTAACACAAGAAGATATTCGGTTATATTCGCTGGAGACAAGGCACAATATAAAGAGTAAATTGCTTTTGCATCGAGTGCTTGTCTCTTGTTTATTTCTTCCTCGAGTCATTCCGCTGCATCAACCGCTTTCTTTCCCTCTTTCAGAGACTGATGCAGCAGTAAGGGTGATTCCTCTTTCCACAACGTCCCATTCCAGAGGATCCTTTGATCGTAGGAAAGCTTTCATCTTGTTCTTCCAGATGTTGTAATCCTTTCCATCAAAGTAAGGTGGTCTAGTATTGCTTTGCCCTTCCACCAGCCCTGGTGCTAGCATACTAGCCATGGATCTTTTACTCTGAAGTAAAACACTTCAAATAAAGTAAGAACACGGGCTCTGATACCAATTGATATAGCTAGTACAAGTACCTAGAGGGGGTGAATAGGTATATAAAAGATTTTTCTCTTGATAATCACGCAATACTTAGATAGTTGAAGGATTTGCAACAAATGATAATCAGTGCAAGACTAAGTAAAGAAAAGAGAGAATTAAACACGCGGTTTATAGTGGTTCGGCTTAATTTAAGCCTATGTCCACTCTTCTGCACTGACAGCCAATTTGGCTGGATTCCACTATGAACAAAAAGATGTTACAGTGTTGATCTTCCTTGATTTCTAGGTGTAGATGATCTACCACACTCGCTCAAGGTATCACCAAGTATAGACACTCTCTCGTGTATACAATTTTGCTTAGACCGTATCGACTAATAATCAATGTGCTTCGACTGAATTTTTCTATCAATCACGTACTCAAACAACTAGAACGTCTTCCTTTTTATACTCCTTTATGCCATCATACCCGTTGGCACTTTCCAAAGGAATTCCTCCAATCTACTCGTTGGACGGAATCAATCAAGAAGATCATTCGAGCTATAAAAGGAAACTGACGATAGCCCATCAATCCTGTTCGCCCATACAATCAGGATCTTGGTTTCCAAGAATAGAACTTTTCAAGAATACTTCGTCGACCATCAGATCTTCAATTGATCTTGATATGAACAAAAGAATCCGTTAAATTTATCCAACCAAAAGATCTTCTCCAGACGATAGGATTAAATCCTCAACCATTTACATCGGCTCTGGATTTCCTTCGTCACTGGATCAAAAAGACTGTTAATGAGAATAGTCTTGAGTCTTGAATCTTGAGTCTTGAATTTTGAGTCTGGTGATCAGAAAGTCTTCAGACTTTAAACTAGATGAGTTGTAGATGTCCAGACTAGACTGAAAGAAACGTTTTGTCAGCTTCAAAATATTCTGGAAAGATTTCTCTAACACTCTTGACCATGTTATGGAAGATCTTGAGGATGCCGTGCACCATCTTGAGCAAGTAGAGGACCGCTTAACGGCATTTGAGCCGAAAATAGATATTTTCAAAGCTGATTCTAGCTTAGAAAGGGCTTTGAGCTCTAAGCGCAAGCGTATTGATTTATTTAATATGTGGGAATGCAAAGGATCAAGTCCTTATTGCAAGAAATCAAAAGTTAACCAACACAAGAGAGGAAAACGTCCTTAAGTGAAGAAAATGTCAAGGGTGAGGTGTTACAATTGTGATAAGAGAAGTCACTATGCTCGCAACTGTCGTGAGCCAAAGAAGGTATACACCTCTTGTACATTTGAGAACTTTGCTTATGTGTCAAGTTCTGTATTATTGGCTGAATCCAATCATTTGTGGAATATAGATTCAGGAGTGACAGACCATGTAGCGAAGGATAGAGAGTCCTTCGTGGAATTCCGACGAGTACCAACTGGAACTAAGTGGATCCATGTGGGAAACAACTCCAGAGCTGAAATAAAGGAATTGGCACCTACCAATTGAACATGCGTGGTGGATGCACCTTGATGTTCTATATGCTTCGAAGATTCGTCGAAATTTTGTGTCTGTTTTGGTGTTGTTTAAGCTTGGTTTTAGTGTGAACTTCCATAATAGAGGTGTAGATTTGTATTTGGATACAAACTACTATGGTTGTGGTTATTTTCTGGATGGTTTTATTGTACTAAATGTTGACTGTGGAGATGTCAATATTTGTTATTCCCTTATTTCACGTCTTCTACTTCATATAATAATGATGTGATTATGTGGTATGCTAGACTTGGTCATATTAACCAACAAACATATGAATAGACTAGCCTAAGAGGGCTTGTTGGGCAACATTGAAAAAATCAATTTGTCCATATGTGAGCATTGCCTAGTAGGGAAAACGACAATGAAACCATTTAGAAAAGATAAAAGAGCTGAATTTCCTCTGCATTTAATCCATTCTGACGTCTGTGATTCAATGAATGTGAGAGGAAGGCATGTGGCTGTTTATTTCATCACTATTATAGATGATTATACTCGATTCGGATATGTCTATTTGATTTCTCATAAATCTGAAGCATTATGTTGTTTCAAAAGGTTTATAAACTTAGAAGAAAATCAATTAGACAAGAAAATAAAAAGTATTAAATCCGATCGAGGTCAAGAATATTTATCTCGATGAGCTCAGAAAATTATGTGATGAAAAATGAATAGAAAAACAATTGTCTATTTCTTATACTCCTTAACAAAATGGTGTTGCTAAAAAAGGAAACAAAACCCTACTGAAAATGGTTAGGTTCATGATGGCGCATGCTAACTTACCTATTACTTTTTGGAGTGATGCGTTGTTAATTTCTGCCTATATACTTAACCGGGTGCCTTCCAAATTAGTTATTTCCACTCCATATGAGTAATGGACAGGTAGAAAACCAGACTTAAGTTTTCTTAAGTCATGGGTCTCACAAGTTTAGAAAATTGAGTTCCAAAGGAAATAAGAGTATTTTAATGAGATACTCTGAACACTCGAAAGGGTATGTGTTCATAGGTGAGCAAGAAAGTGCGAGTATAACTGATTTTGAATCACGGTATGTCACATTCTTAGAGGATGAATTTTCTAAGAAGGGCAAAATAGGTGAAGATTACTCCCTATTGTAATCTTGGATCAAGATAATGATATTAGTGTAATTCGTCCAAGTGGGAGTAATATAAGAAGTGATGAATTGAATTGAATTCATTCTCAATTGCAACCACATGATGAGACCACATCATCATTATCTAATCCTAGTATGAGCATAATGGAGAATGATATGCTAAGTGTACAATCTCTCATATGGCGAACAAGTCGTCAAAGTATTCCCCATCGACATTTTGACATTAAAGGGGAAACTTTTATGGTTGCTCTACAAGATGAGGATGAGCCAAGAAATATACATGAGGCTCTAAGTTGCCCTAGTAAGGAAAAATTGATTCATGTAATGGAAAAGGAAATTGAGCCAATGAAGTCAAACCATGTTTGGGAACTGGTTGATTTTCAAAAAGGACACAAAGCTATTGGGAATAAGTGGGTTCTCAAAATAAAGCGAAATGCTGATGGCTCGATAGAAAGGCATAAGGCTCGCCTTGTAGCGAAGGGGTATAAATCAATAGTAATGAATTGATTATGAAGATACATTCTCTCCTTTAGTGAGATTTACCTCGATTCGCATTATACTAGCAATAGTGGCTAGTATGGATCTTGAGTTACATCAAATGGATGTAAAGACTTCTTTCCTCAATGGAGAATTAGAGGAAGAAATATATGGAACAACCTGCTGGTTTTATAGTGAAAGGCCAAGAAGAAAATGTATGTAGACTTTTGATATCGATATATGGCCTTAAGCAGTCATTGAGACAATGGTATATACATTTTCATAATGCCATAATGGCATATTATTTTACAATGATTGATGATGATCATTGTATATATATTAAAAGATCCAATGATCAATTTGTGATTATATCATTATATGTTGATGATATACTAAATTGCCGGAAGCAATATGGAGTTTGTTAATACTATCAAAAGTTGGTTGTCTTCCAACTTTGAGATGATGGATATGGGTGATGTTGCATAAATTATTGGAGTTAAGATTTCAAGAGATCGTTCGAAGAGATCGTAATATCTTTCGCAAGAAACATATATACATAAGGTTCTTGAACAATTTCGTATACAATATTGTAAATCCATAGACTCTCCTATTGCAAAAGGTAAAGGATTGAGCCATAGACTGTGTCTAAGAACTCCACAAGAGAAGGAACAAATGAAATATGTTCCTTATGCTAGTATAGTTGGAAGCTTGATGTACGCTATGATGTGTACAATACTCGGCATATGTTTTGTAGTTGAAATGGTGAGTAGATACCAATCCAACCCAGGTCAAGCACATTGAAAAGTCGTTAAGAGAATACTGAGGTATCTAAAGGGGACTGCTGATTATACGTTGAGTTATTAAGGAAAGGACCTGCGACTCTAAAGCTATGCTGATGCTGATTGTGGAAGAGATTTAGATAAAAGAAAATCTATCTCTGGATTTGTTTTCTTACCGAATAATGGCACCATATGTTGGAGCAGTAAGAAATAAAAGTGTATAGCCTTGTCCACGATGGAAACTGAGTTCGTAACATTATCAGCAGCAATATAAGAAGATGTTTGGCTTAAGAGATTATTGGATCATTTAGGTGTTATTGAAAGTGCTGCAGATTCATTGTTGGTTAACTATAATAACCAAGTAGCAAAAGCGTACACCAAAGATCCAAAATATCATGGCAAGACCAAATATATAGATACAAAGTATAATTTTGTCAATGATATTGCACGAAAAGATGTGAACTTAGAGTACATACTACGCATAGAATGGTAGCAAATCCTATGACAAAACCAATACCTAGAGATATGTTTTGTGGTCATATGAAATCTTTAGGATTGCGTAGAGGCTGATGTGCTAAATATTGTAATTTCCTCAAGTGTTCACATTTGATGAATTTGTGTTTTTTTTTCATCATTAATGCCTATGAATCTTTGTTTGATCTTTATGCATCTTAATGCTCAGTGCATTACTTTAAGTTGAGAAAGTATGTCGGACAGATATAAAATTAGCCCACTCACACGGGTAATCGCCTCTATTTACTGTGTGATAAATAGAGATGAGACTATTTTTAAGCTTATTATCTATGTGATAATCGAGAGCTCAAGGTTAAAATACGTATGTTGCCTTAACTGAGTGTTAAGATGATGACATAATATTTACTGTGTTCAAAAGTAAAATACCCCACATATTTTACTTTATTTGTCTATGATGCTAGATGTGAGTTCTGATGAATTTTGTGAATGAATAGATACGTGAACTCAAGTTAGACATTGGGTATGTCTGAACTATCATCTGTACGGTATTGAATGTATACACATACGCTCCATGGGAAATGAGTTAATACCGTAATACGTATTTCATACTACGTATGTATGAGACGACCAATAAGAGTGGCAAAAAGTTTTATCTCAACTTTTATATCGTGTGAGACTCTTGAGGAGAAGAGTTCCTCAATTTTTAGTCCCCTCATGACTCTTACTTATTCTCAAGATTTCTATTTAATGTTTGCTATCTTAGGATGTTGCCAATGGTCATGAGTTGATTCGATCTAATGGGGCATTTCTAGAAAAGCAAGCTGAACTAAAATTGAGAGTTTGAATGAAAGAGGAAGATCGAATTTGGAGAATTACATTGTAGTTTTGTATTCACCGGTTAACCAATTATGATTGTCTTTAGGATAATCATAATTGTCAATACAATATATATATATATCATTGTTTAAAAGAGATTAAGAGAGATATAAATGTGATCAATCTATCTAGGGTACTGCATATTAAATCTATTCAGGATGTGATGCCCATTATGAACTGCTATATATTCCTAACAGATGTATGGCAACGAGCTCTCAAAGTATGCTGGTCGCACGGATTATTCACCGGTATGAATGTTGAAGAGAGGTAAAGAGAATCATGTTCAGCCCACTATGTGCGAGTGGGAGATGATGGTTTTAAGTGATGGGCCTAAGTCGGCCTGTTCGCCCATGTTGGGCCTAAAAGCCTGGCCCACAATATTAGGGCCCATGGATGGAGGGATGTGATGAAGGGGTACGTCTATATTTTTTAGGGATGTATATAAGGGAGGAAAGAGAGGGACGACGCACTCTTTGGCATAATTTACGTACGTTTTCTCTCCCTCTCTCCCTTCAAAAGAAAAGCAAGCACAAACGGCGATGCCATCTTCCCTTCAAGGCCAATCGATGTCATCGGATCGAACGGGATCGGTTTTCTCTTCCTCTTGTCGGCATTGGTGTTTAATCTGTGGCTAACAAGGTACGCTCGATTCCGTGGTGTGCTTTACGATCGGTGATACATGTGTTTCCTGGGCTTATCTTCTGCATTCGTTTTAGAGGTTCGATTTAGTGTCAAATCCGGTTTTCGAATATCTGATATTCACCCAACAGTTCTAATTTAAGTGGAAGGTTCAGCACACACACACACACACACACACACACACACTCTCTCTCTCTCTCTCTCTTGTCTGGTGAATACTGGCTTTTAAATTTTCAAAAGTATCGATTTCCTTTGTGGCCTTATGTGAGCTCACACAGTAGATTAAGCTTCTTACCTTTCATCTGATATTGCTAGTACGAGTACCTAGAGGGGGGTGAATAGGTATACAAAGATTTTTCTTGATAATTCCTGTATACTTGCGCAATACTTAGACAGTTGAAGGATTTGCGAAGAGTAATAATCAACGTAAGACTGAGTAAGGAAAGAGAGAATTAAACACGCGGTTTATAGTGGTTCGGCTTGATTCAAGCCTACATCCACTCTTCTGCACTGACAGCCAATTTGGCTGGATTTCACTATGAACAAAGAGATGTTACAGTGTTGATCTTCCTTGATTTCTCGGTGTAGATGATTTACCACACACGCTCAAGGTATCATCAAGTATAGACACTCTCTGTGTATACAATTTTGCTCAGACTGTATCGACTAATAATCAAGGTGCTTCAGACTCTGGAATTTTTCTATCAAATCACGTCCTCAAACAACTAGAACGTCCTCCTTTTTATACTCGTTTATGCCATCATACCGTTGACACTTACCAAAAGAGTTCCTCCAATCTACCCGTTGGACGGAATCAATCAAGAAGATCATTCGAGCTATAAAAGGAACCTGACGATAGCCCATCAATCCTGTTCGCCCATACAATCAGGATCTTGGTTTCCAAGAATAGAACATTCCAAGAATACTTGGTCGACCAACAGATCTTCAATTGATCTAGATACGAACAAAATAATCCGTTGTATTTATCCAACAAAAAAAGATCTTCTCCAGACAATAGGATTAAATCCTCTACCATATACTTCGGCTATGGATTTCCTTCGTCACTGGATCAGAAAGACTGTCAATGAGAATAGTCTTGAGTCTTGAGTCTTGAGTCTTAAATCTTGAGTCTTGAATTTTGAGTCTGATAGTCAGAGAGTCTTCAGACTTTAAACTAGACGATCTGCAGATACCCAGACTAGACTGAAGGAAATGTTTTGTCAGCTTCAAAATATTCTGGAACGATTTCTCCAACATCATCTAGTTCTATTGTTGGAGCATTGTTTGAATCAGTTATTTGTTTTGACAATACATCGTTATTTTGTTTTACTTTATTCTTTTGTCTATCAATTTTTTGTAATTAGTTGTTTCTCTATCTTTTATAACCTTTGGAGGTTCACGCATAATTTATCCCCTTATTTGGCTGATACTTGAGAAAAGAAAAATACGTTAGCTTGCTCACATAGCCCGCTCTCGAAGTTGCAATTTTTTTGTTGATGAACAATCTCTCATATGTTGATTTAATTGGCTGTAGGACACGCTTGGAGTATATCTTGCACCATTCATAGTTGGTATGCGCTACACTTCCCTTGGTCGACATTTTACAAAAGTGGATAAACTTCAAGAGGTGCTTGTTCTTTGAATTTGAAGCTCGTTTTTATCTTTCAGTTGGCAAATGTAGTTGGTTCTATGTGCAGATGTGGTCCTTCATTTCCTCGCTTTTTTCGGCAAATTGTTACACGCCAGAATGAAATGCATAAGTAATGATAAATAAATTGATTTTCGACCTTTTGTTGTGGAGATTTAAAGGTTTGTGGACCTCCTTTCATTTGATGAGGAAAAATAGCACATGCAACATAGAAGTTACCAAATGTGCGCCAGTCCATTCACAAAGTCACACTTCTACGTAATTCTATGGAAGTCAAAAACTTGCAAATCGTTGCTCTATTATGCTTGCAGAAATCTATTCTGGAATCTCCGAATTTATTTATGTTCGTTGCTTTTTCTAGGAAATTCTTCTAATTTTTGCCAAATTCAACTTCTTGAAATAGAGAATGTAGGGCATTTGGATTTCATCTATCACTAGTCTCTCAATACTAGTGCCCCTTATACCTCATTACAGGTCAGATGTTTTCATTTCCTTAGCTTCCTTACTTGGCCTTTTAGCGAGGCTAGCATCTTACACATGTAGACGAAGTAGCGAATTCAGATGTTCACTTGGTCAGTCAACTGTTTCAGGGAGTTTCTTTGTAGTAATGAGTTAATCGTGCCCTTTCATCCGATTGCTTTGTTTACATTGAATCTTTATTTTGAGGCATACATGCTACCATCTAATCTGAACTTTATACAAGTTTTCTAACCAATAAAATTGAAAGACAAAATTCTGTGAGAAAATATTGAAGCTGTCAGTTATTTGACGAGACAAGTACCTACAAGGTATCTCTTTGTCTCCCATTGACAAACAAAATTGCACATAAGCATTTGTTGACTTATTAGAACTGGTGACAGGTCCATACTTGGTGAATGATGTGCATATATTGTGGGTTTGTTTGTCAGATAGGCATTTGGTTCAACGGAATGACGTGTCTTGAAGCTTGTGTCTTACGTTTCTGTATGATTATATGGGTGAAGTGCAAATTTTATGATACATTTTTGGATGCAGATTGTCGACAAGCTCCATTGGTATGTTTAGGATGGTGACATGGTAAGAAACTTAATTTTTAGTAGTTTGTTTCCACTCTTGATGCTTGAGAATTTTAAATGTAGAAGATCATGGTGATCCGTACGTGATCAGGAACATGATTGGTGAGGTTCCTCCTGAGGGATTGAAATTCTGAATTGCCTTGTTTGAGCTTTAAAAGAAATCTGACAATCATCGCGTACCATCGTGTAATATTTTATGTTTCACCAGTCTTTGCCACGAAACGAAATCTGCTTCTTACACTTTTCCCCCTTCTATGGCTCTGTTCGTATGACGTTTTGAAGTCACTCATCCAACTCATAAAAATTGCATTAACAAATTGTTGACTTCTGTTGTGGGGCTAATGATTTTAGCTGCCTAATGGCAAAGAAGCTTGAAGAGACCGGAAAGAAGTGCTCTTACAAAAATTATGATATTTTTCCACCAAAGGTAATTTGCGCGTGCTGCCTCATTTCGTTAACTTTTATGTGTGAAGAGTGTTTTAGTTGTCCTTGCTGACAGTTCTGCAGCATGAGTATTTCTTCTTTCCTGGGGCATTTTTTTAAGGATGGTTTATTTGTTAATATTGTTAGTAATCTCATGTCCAGTGGTTGTTCACTTGTTTCACTTTGAGGAGGTTGAGGGACGTAGAGCCTTTCTTTATTCCTGTTCCAGTGTAGTAAAGAAGAGAATATTCCTTAGATTGTGGAATGGAAATATAGGGTTGCTATAGTGAGTATAGTATCCGAGGTTAGACTACGTTGGCTGTGAAATAATTGTACTGTCTCAAGCATCCATTTGAACAAGTCATCATGCAATTTGTTTCAATAAGCAGCAGTTTCATTCATGATCGCGTGCAATATTTACTTGTAATACAATAGAGTCAAACAGTGTGATGGCATAACTCATGCAAGTTTCTTTATTTATTTATTTCCTAATGCTTTAAAAAGCTTAAATCAGCTTTAGGATCCTATAATATTTGGTTCTAAAATATACTAACAATATTTGGAGGAGCTGCGGAACAAATGACACTTGCAAATCTGTGGCTGGTTGTGTGAGAAGTGGTCAAAGAGGTTTTGGAGGAAGCTTCTAAGGAGCCTTGGTAGTCAAAGAAGAGGTAAAAAAATTTACGAAAAAAAAAGTAAAAAGTAGAGGCTAGAATTAAGAGTATTGGCATAATAACTAGAACTTAAGGAAATATAGGTTGGCAAAGAAGGAAGCTTGTAGTGCAAGGTGAAGCACAGAGGAAAGCATTTCCAAATGCAAGACTTTAAACCCAACCAAAAACCGAATTTTGGATGGGAAAATTCTAATATATATGTGAAACGGGAATATATGATGTAAGAATTTGTCGATGAGTGTGTAAGCATTTGATGATAGAGTTGAAACGATGTATTTGTAGAAGAAAGTTCGGAGTGGTGCTAATGAGGATTAGACCAGAGAACTTCGCTTCAGATGTTCTTGGCATATGAGAGGAAGGGGTGAATTGAACAGACTCATGGATATCTGAGACAGACATGCTATGCCACAGACATGGCCCTTACCAGGCCTTAAACAAGGGACCATCTTTTAGTCTTCAGAAATCATGAATTTATGCCATAAATCTTTCAAGTCTCACAAATTTTCTGATTCTCAAGATCTACGGAGTGGCAAATGCAGAACATACTAATGAGACCAATTCACCTTCTTAAGCTAACAGTGCAACTTTAAACATCTATGGACATTAGACCGTGAGGAAGAGTGGAAAAGTGTGTAGAAAGACATAGGAGATGTGTATGCTATAGAGATTATCCATACTCGGTCTTATTTTACAACTGAAGGTTGATGCCCCTATATAAGTGATGCCAAGGGTATTAGAACTTTAACAACACAGCCATAGACTCAAGCAGCGTGCATCTTTATAAGATGCTCCTACAAAGCACACCGACACACGTCACACACTGCGGCCAAAGTTGGCGCACTTTTTCTAGCAGTGTAATAATTAACAAGGAGAGGTCCAGAAAATCATTGTCAGATGAGAGGACGTCTGTAGGATTCTTCTCATCAGCATACCTCTAGCATTTCCATCGGTTCAGGTCTAAAGCAAAGTTGTAGCCTTTCTATGTTCAGAGAATCTGGAGATGTTTTATTGTTGCTAGTGCTGGTTCTAGTCCCTGGAGGAATTGCCGGTTGCAGCCAACTGGCTATATTTTGGAGATCAAGGGGGAGCCGTAATTCCATGGGTCCTGTAAAAGTGGTCCACCCCAAGGGTCCTGGGAAGACGACTGTTATTGAGGAGGCTACAGAGGTCGGGGTGGCCGTACAGGCCAAGGAGGGTTTACTTGCATAGAACTCTGATAAGGCTTGTTGCATCTCAAGTTGGTTCATATGCTTGCCTATAATAATCCCATGGTACTTCGTTTGGTAATGCATTAGGCCAGATTTCTTTAGGAACAGTGTAGTTCCTTTGCATAATTTCCTCTGAATTACTCTGTATTCAGGGTCGATATCTACAATGCTGCATTCAGATCACTCAAGCTTCAGAGTGCAAGGAGCGATGAGTCCTCCAGATAGTGAAAAATATCTCCATGACCTGCTTAGCAGGGCATGCAGATTCAGGAGGACTTATGTAGCCTACCTACGCGCATTGATATATCATTCTTTTGAAGTAATAATTTTAAGTGTGGAGTAGACATGCTGTCAATTTTTTTGTTATGGAAATTTGTACCAAATCTGGTAAGAAATTGCTAGACTGTGGTTTGAAATGCGGTTGAAAGCTTAGCCAACCTGTTAACTATGAAATATGGAGGAGGAAAAGGCTGTCTATAGCCATAAAGGAGGACATGAGCAAGTTGTTGAGAGTTGGCCACAGTTACCTGCTTTCTCAGCCTTATCCCCATTGCTCCCACTTTGGTCTCTCACACTTTTGTTATGCTGGAGCCTTGAAATCTGAAGTAATTTACAATTTGCAGGGTATTTATGAGAAACTTGAGCATGCCAACATAATTTGAGCACCTTTACTAGTGACCCATGCGCCTACTAGAGGATGAAGCCTTATTTACATTGAGGCACACGCAACTGTCAAAAAGTTGTCTGTTAAATGCAATCTGCCTGTGGCTTAGAAAACAGGTTTATTTTTCACCTTAATCATTTTTATTTTCTTTTGGCACTTGCAATTTGTTAGGGATTCTTCTTGATGCCTATAGGTTGAAATAGGGAGTCTCTGTTAGGGTCATTCTAGGTTGTGGCCAGTGGTAACCCATTTTATATATGTTAGCATTTGCGTTGAGCAATTCAGTTTTCAGTGAATGCCATGCAGAAGAATAATTGGTCCGCTTGGCATTTGCTGGTAATGCTGGTGTTGCTATGATCTCTACGAAATGTACTTGGTAATTGAACCTGGACTTGCCTTTGTGTAAGGCTGGTTTTATATAGTTTCTCCTCCTCTTAATTGCAGAATAACTTCAACTTCAAACTAAGGGATTGGATGACTGTCCAACTAAAAGAGCTACCTTCTGGGTCAAATTTGGTAAGAGGCTGAGTTTTGCTTTACCTCTCTGCATTCTAGTTGGGGTATTGACCCTTTAGCTCCTCTTTCCCTCCCTCTCTCTTCGAACATATCAATACGTTGTTGAATGTTTTATCATTCTATTACCTTTCTTCCTGAGTAATCATGGGTCTAAGTCCTCTTTCGGAGATAAAGTAGCTTTGGCGAACAAGTTTATTGATAAAGCTCTTGAATTCAAACTAAAGCTCCTTATTCTGATTGTTCCATCAGAAACTGAAAGGTAACTACCTAACTTTGAGCCCTCTCTTTTGCCTTTGCAAATACTTAAATCTAGCTGTGTGTTGCAGATTAGATGAGAAAAAGTTTGGTTATGATCTGGTATGGGAAGAAGATCAGTTTTTGTCTGGAAAGGTGAAGTGGGATATTCAGTTTATCCTTCTGATTGTATGTTTGCATGTAATGGATCAATTATAACATCTCCGTTTTCAGTCATTTTATTTGCCAGGTCTGTTGATGTGAAGGATAAACAAATTGAACAGTGGAACGATAAGCCACCGTTGCTGTATCTATGGAGCCATTGAGATTGGACTGCACAAATCAAGGCCATAGCTCAAGAGAAGGATCACTTGATGATGAAGCATAAGAGGCCACCGTCAAATGACGACTGCAGTGGATCACTGGATTTTCATTATTTGAAAGATGACTGGAGCCTTTGCGTTGGTACTTCGTCACTGATAAGTGATACCTCCATGCCAATGGGTAGGCATGGAGAATTGACTGGCAGAGTCGATATGGCTGAAGGTCAAATTGAGCGTTTTTCTAGAAATGATAGCGGGAGAGAAAGCAGGGATAGCCATTCTACTAGGACTTCTGTAGAGAAGGCCAATGGTATAGGAACAAGTGGAAAAGAAATTTATGAGAAGTCACCTGCAAAGGAAACCCCTCATCATCCCTCACTTATGTTGGCAGATGGGAAGTTGTCATTCAATGATCGGTCCACTAAGCAAAAGGCCAATGGTAGCAAAACATGTGAAAGAGAAATTGATGAGAAGGTTCTACCTCATTGTCCCTCACCCAATTTGACGAATGGGAAGTCTTAGGGAAAAGGTAGGTGGTACAAGAAGACGGGGAAGAGAAATTGATGAGAAGCGACCTGCAAAAGGTAAGCTCTCGTCATCCCTCACCCAAGTCGTTAGTCAATGATCGATCCTCATGATCACGTAAACTTCCTTTTGAGAATGATGTCAGGGGCATGAATTATCAAAAGGCTGACCCAAGCATGTCTATGTCACGAGCTGAAAAATTTTATGGGAGGCGAGAATCCACTCTCTCTGATGATGCCAGCAGGATGTATGGATTGCGCAACAGTAAATATTATTCAAATCAGAGATGGTCAAGTGGTGGTGGTCCTCCTACCAATTATGGGCATCAGAACTTGGAATATACGACTCATACAAGGGACACTGATAATTACAGGCCTAGTGTTTTTGAACTTGAAGAGAGATACTAGAGGGACCTGCAGATGCGTTCGTTGGTCTGTCTTTATGATCAACAAGATCCAAATGTATCTCAAAGAAAATACATGGTAAGTAATGATCCCAATTATAGCCAATTGGGGCCCATGACATCTACCTATGGACTGTAGGTTCCGAATCGTCCTAGCGAGCGAACATGTCTATGATGCAACGATATGCTCCCCGTTTGGATGAAATGAATCCAATGAGATTGAACAATGCGAGGCCTGGAGCATCCAGGATTCATGGAAGTGGGTATCTTGATCTTAACTGGAGACCGCAATATGGATACCAAGGCGACTCTTTTGGCTTTGCTACTGGTCCTCGTTAGCCGTACTCTTAGAATTCTAATGGCTGGCTTAATGCATAGGGTACTTAGGCATTTCCTTTCCGTTCTCCCTCTTTCTAGATGTTTTGACAATATTTTAGACGGTTTAGTGCATACTACATTGTTCATAATCTCAATGTCCACGACGATATAGATAAACTTGGCATGGTTGTCATATTTGATGGTCTCTATAGAATTGCCTATACTCATGAGACGGGGTAAGCTTTTTTTTCTCAATCCAAATTGCAGGGCCGTCGGCTGTCGGGTTGAATCATTTGGTCCTTGCGCTTCGACCTGATCTTTACATCAAGGATAAAAGCTTGTAGCTACATTCATTTTATTTCTTACTGCCTGGTCACAACTGGCATCCTGTATGGTGGTTGACTGAACGGAGGAGGTGGTTGAGAAGGCCAACACTAAGATACTTTCCTGTCCTATAACAAAAATTTAATAATAATAAAAAAGCGTTGATCCATGTTTTATATTGAATCTAATAAGGCCCGCTAAATTCAATAGTCGAAAATCAGGCTGCGCTAGCATAGCAGTTGGTGCACTAGTACACGAAAATCTCCCAAGAGTCCCTAAAATCCGCTCTCGCTTCGGTCCAGCTCGCAATCAAGGTTTTGATTCTCCACGCCTATGAGTACAAGCCAAGTAGAATCACAAATTTTATGGCACAGCATTGACCCATCCAGAGGGCCCAAGCCCAAACAGACACGCCTCCCTACTCTTTTCTGGGCCATTTTCTTGACCTAGCCCGTGCAAGCTTTTCATTCCCCGGAGGCATCCCCATCTATTGTCCGAGTTTAGATTCTACATTTGCATCCGCCGGTGATTCTCCTATCGCCAATCAAAGCTTCAGAAATCCGAGTAAGAATCCCACGTCCCCCGCTTGTTTCTCGATTCGTTTCTTCAGCTGAATCTCTGGCTCCCAGCGAAACGGAAGGCATTGAGCTCAAATTTGATTTGTTTCTAGTTCGTCGCGATTGCAATTGAGTGAAAAGCCATGGGATTCATCATCGCAAGCCTGTTTTTTACAGTGATTAGGACACTTGCATCGCTTTATACCAGAATTCTCTACAACCAGGGGCCATCCACGAATTTGTACTTATCCTTTTCCTCCACACGTAGCGTGTGTTCTCATTAACTCTGGTTGGGTCTACTTGATTGCATTTGATATTCGGTGCATGCATCACCTAGCTAATTCCATTATGTCGCTTCATGAATCGCCGCAGCAAATCCATTATCTTTATCTAACACCAATTCTTAGCTGTCCTAGACGAACTTTGAAATTGTTCAATCCGAGCTGTCGATATGGGTTAGAAACCCATTTTATGACTCACTCTTAAGAGGTCAAGTTACAAATGAGTCACTTAAAATTTTATAACTAGGTGGAAATGAGTTTAAGATATTTGTGCCTAACTTCTTGTGGTCCATATGGATTTGCACATGACTCATATTCGACCCATTTAGTTTATCGGCCCAACCCATGTAGCTACTTTCATTTTGCTCGCTCGACTTCATTAGGGAGTTAAAAAAAAATACTGCTCCACGACAACGCGTAGCCGGCACTAGGGGTGTGCATGGTCCGGACGAGTGATTCCCGACCTAGAACCTGGAATTGCCCGCTAAGGACTGATTTCAAAAAATTGGAACCGAAATCCACCCATTTGTTGTATGGATCTACCCGGAAACCAAACCGCCGATCCGATCCGATTCTTGGGTGGATCCATGGAACTGGTTCATCTTCGTATCAACAAACCGCTTTCACTTGCTTTGCGGAACAAATTCAGCATTAAGAAACAACGAACCCCGTGAATTTAGCAGGGAAAGAAAACACATTCCACACCCACGAATCGGAAACATAAAGTTGACGTTGTGGGCACATACACTGAATCATAAAATTACACCCAGCTAAAACTTCTATCCATCAAACAGGTTAGTTGCAATAAAAATTCCCAACCATATCTCACATGGTACAAAGATATCTTCTTAACTCACAAACTTACAATTACACAACTTCCCGAACTCAAACGAAGAACTTGGCAAAAACCTAGCTAAATACCGCGTTCAGAGATCACCGAAATAGACAAATCAATGCTACATATCGAGAATTAGCAGAAGGACTGAATCCGGGTACTGAATCGTTTTGGTGGTGCATTCGCTTTCAACAATCGCATCCAACTACAAACAAGGGAATTGGCAACATCTCCTCGCACGCGCAATAGCAGAGCACAACCAAATTCATGCTCTTGACGCGACGAGAAACCAAGGAACGAGAAAAAGAAAAAAAGAAAAACAAACGGGAGGGCTCGAGAGACTCACGAGTTGTGGCGTATTCCTCGAGAGGGATGGCCTTCCGGTTGCACCTCTCTCTGGCCTCTGACTACCACGGCAACGAAGTGAGCGCAAGTGCAAGCGGCAGCAGCAACAAAGAGATCAAGACTGCAAGCCTCTACAAAGCGCCGCAAGCCGAAGGGGCGAGCTGCTTCGCGACGTCCGGTGGCCGGTTCGAGGCGGCTGCTGGACAGAGAAGACGATCGTTGAGGGCGGTCGGTTTGCGGAAGCTTTGGACTAAAAGAACACTTCAATAAGAGATAGACAAAGAGAGACGGAAGAGAGACGGAAGTGGAGAGACAGGCTGTTATCTAGGGTTTGTTTTAGTAATTTTTTTATATTAAAAATTAATCGGTCCGGTCCGGGTGGGTGGGTGGATGGATCCGCCCATGGAACCGGGAACCGGACAAGTTCCCTTAAAAACCACCGGTTCCGGGCAGTTTCGATCCGGTTTTGGGCGGTCCAAGCGGATCTTGGTTCTTTTGCACACCCGTAGTGGACACTCACGCTCGGGGATATGCAACTCTTGGGCAAGTTGCATTGGAATGAGCTGGGATGCGTCTTCGTGAGCACTGCAAGTTCTCCGCTACATTGACTTCTAGCTACTCGGCCTGACGAGTTGGCCGCCCTGTGCTGCAAACCGGCACAGCGACCTTTGAATGCTTATTCAGAACCTGTAAAGAAATTATGGACCTATGTTTTCAGCTTTAGTAAAACATGTTGGAAGAAGGGGGAGGGGACATGAGAACTCCTCTGTTTCCGTTTGGATGTTATACCTAATTTATCTTTTAATGATATCTCGATGCCATGTGATTTAGATGGGAGCAAGTATCATATTAAGTGTTAGCTTAATAAATATGTCCTCTCTCAGTCTCTCAGGCCTTACTGACTAGAAAAAAAAAAAAAATCTGGCTTACATATTATGAAAAACAGGGGGTTTTGGGGGTATTTCTTGTTTTTTTTTTTTTTTTTTTTGGGGGGGGGGGGCGGCGGAGGGAAATTGTTTCGGCTTTTGTCATCCAAGATCAGTTTATCTTGTCTCGTACATTTTACCAAAATTGTATTATTCACTTGCCGTAACACCTATAAATGAAGTCAGACTATTTAATAGAATTTGTGTTTGTTGAAGGCAATAAACAATGTCTCTGATTATAGTTTGCTTCCTTTTTATGTTGTTCATTCTCCATATGCTTTTTTTACAAAGTTTAGGAACTTCAGAGGCCATGACAAAAGGTAATAGAAATTATCACATCGAATTGGTTGTCGCTTTCGTAACTTGCAGACATTACTGGATGTCGTTTCATTATTCAACATTGTTTCTTTTGTTTCAAAGAAAAAGCAGTGTGTAAAGTTAACACACGAAGGAGTTGAGGATAATTTTTCTTTAAAGATTAAATCAATCTTCAATGATTACTTCATTTATGATAACAAATTCCATCTAATTGATGGAGGTTTTTCGGGAGTTTTATCTAACACATCAGTATCATCTAATGCTAGAGTGCTTATAGCAAACTGATTAGTTCCCATTGCTTGAAAGCACATACAAGAACGAGGGCAGCAATTCAGATAGTGACAAAGAAAATGCTTTGCTAGGGGCACCATCAATACACTACGGAAGCATCGCCTGTTTTCTCAAAGGTTAAATTATTTAGGGTGTTCCCACATGTGATTGACGAGCTTTGGCCGTACACCAGTTATAATCATCTTCATTTTCCCTTCTCTCCCCTTAATTCGCTCGACTTTCGCTAATTGAAAAAGTTCTCCCATCTCGCCTACTATTATCTAGTTTTGTTTCTCTATGTTCTGAAATCATTTGTCTCTTTAACGGATGAATGTGTTTTAGTCCCTCAAAAGGTTGAGATGGGTAAAGCAATCGAGCAAGCTCTGCTTTTTGGTGAAGGGGATGGGACTTGATCTACTCCCAATGCCTTCGTGCCTGGCCACGAGAAACACGGTAATGTCTTGAGTGAGGAGGGGCATTATGTGACGACTACACGGATCCCCGAGGACAAGATCTCTTGTGGATGGTGGGTTTCTTGATGGCCCGGCATCGAGTTGAGACCCTTCAAACATGAAGTTTGGAACCAAAAATGGCATCCTTTCTTTCAATATAGAAATCTTTGTCTTCAAGTAATTTGAATATGAATTTGAATAAAATTAATGTGAAAAGCGGCAACATCTCAGGATCCATTCTTCAATTTGCTTGTGACGGTAAATCTTTGGGAATCTCTTCTAATCGACAATTAAGGTGTTGTTAGTTTGTTTTGACATCTTTTCTAATTTATCTTAATCACTACTTTTCATTACATGTTCATTTGACTTAATTATTATAAGGGCACCAGCAAATGGCAAATCGTTGGTGTAATTGAAAATGTTACAAGCTCAAATTTATTTCAGCTTTGACTACTGGAAATTTTAACTGCTACTCCTAAATGTTATTTGGACGCTATTTCATATTTTCTTCAGGAACACAGCAGGAACTCCTTTGTAGTTGGCTAAGGATGAAACATCAAATCATTTATACAACATCGCCTCTATGACATCCAAGGGCAGTCTTTTCAAGCTTGGTGGTATCCGGAGAAATCTTGTATGTGCTTAGGCCTTCTTTATTAGAGATTAGAGAGCTCAAGGCCATCTTCAATCCTACCGATTTTGGTTTCATCTGTTTGTTGTGGCGTGAGTCAAAGAACTCGGATGACAAAGCGCTAATTAAAAAACATGGAGAATCATCTACTTGATCTTCATCAACATCACTTTCCTTCCCTATCTTCACACACAAAAAGAAAAGAAAGAAGGAAAAAAAATGGAAATTAACATCAACATCGTGTTTGCGACTAGACGTTGTACGCTGCAGCACTTGTTCCCATCGCCTTCGTTCTCCTCCTCCCGAAAACCTTCATTGGCAAATCCTTTAGAATCTCTAAGTATCTAAGCAGCCAATATGTTTCATAGTTAAAGATCAAGAGCATAAAGTTTGCAAACTTCATTGCCCAATATATGACCTTAAGCAATCATCTAAACAGTGGTATCTTCGTTTTCATCGAGCCATAACTACTTTTGGTTTCACGATGATCGAAGAAGATCACTGCATATATGTTAAGCGGTCCAAAGATAAATTTGTGATTTTATTACTTTATATGGATGATATTTTATTAGTTGGAAATAACGAGGTTTTGGTTATCACCATAAAAGAATTGTTATCCTCTAATTTTGAAATAAATGACATAGGAAGAGATGCTTATTTATTAGGAGTTAAAATCGAACGAGATCAATCAAAGAAACTCATTGCTTTATCACAATAGTATTATATATTGAAGAATTTTGAACATTTTTATATGCAGCAATGTAATCCCATTGATACCACTATCATGCAAGGTGAACACCTAAATACTAAGAGGTGTCCTAAGATTCTAAAAGAAATTAAAATGATGAAAATTATTCATTATGCTAGTGTAGTCAGAAGTTTAATGTATGCTATGATGTGTACTCAATCCAACAAATGTTATGACATGGGATTGGTGAGCCGATATCAATTAAATCCTGGTTAAACACATTAGAAAGCAGTGAAGAGGATTTTGATATACTTGAAAAGAACTATGGACTATCGACTTTGTTACTAAGGGAATGATTTACGCATGTTAGTTATTTAGATGCTAATTGGGGTGAAGACCCATATGAGCATAAATCGACTTCTGGATATGTATTTTTGCTCAATGAATGTGCGATTTCTTGGAATAGTAAGAAATAGACATGCACGACCTTGTCCACAATGGAGGCAAAATTTATTGCATATTCTATTGTAGTGCAAGAAGCAGTATGGCTAAAACGTTTCTTGGAAAATTTAGCCACTATCATTGAGGTTCCAAGACCGGTGATAGTTTATTGCAATAGTCAAGCAGCTATTGCCTATGTGAAGGATCTCAAGTATCATAGAAGGACGAAGCAAATTGACATAAATAATCATAAGAGATATAATAGTGCAGAAAGAAGTGATCTTACAATATATTTCAACCAATAGAATGGTTGTTAATCCATTTATAAAGGCTGTTCCTAGAGACATATTATTGACCCAAAGGATGTCACTAGGATTGCATAAAATGTGATATGTGTTATTATAGAGGATCACTGGTTTATGTATACGTGAACGTATGTACTGTACTTATTTGTTTATTAAAGACTTGATATTTTAGCAATAAATACAAATCCATTATGAGACCAGCACAATCACACATATATTATTGGAAAATATGCTAGCAGGCAATAATTGCCTCACTCATACGAGTAATTACCTTAAGTGTTATAGTTAGCACATTGAGATGAGACGTTATGTACAAATGAATACTGAAGAGCAAGTTTAGTATATAAAATAATATATCACCTTGATTGGAGTCAAGATGACGTCTGTGATTTATTTATAATAAGACCCAACATGATAGTCCCACAATCATGTATGCCTGAAAGATGCCGAATGTGGGTACTTAATTGGGTGCTATAAAAAGCAAGCTGATATAGCACTCGAGCTAAACATGAGTATATGATAAGCACGTAACTATGTTTATGCTAAGATCTGTATAGTGGATATCTTTAATTAATGACATACACTCTTATGGAAAAAGAAATCCACTATAGCATGTAATTCAAACTACATGTGCATTATACGACCAACAAGAAAAGGTGAGCGAAATTATCTCTATTTACTCATCGTGTGAGCCCTTGATGTAATTTATTATTTACCTCATTTTGTGCCATATGTTATTTCTAACTATGTTCTCGAAGTGAAAGATCAATGTTGTTACTTTAACATGTTATCGGCGGTCATGAATAGATATAGCCTTATGGAACGCCTTTAGGAAAGCAATTGTTATCAAATGAAGAGAGACATGAGTGTGGAGGAAGACTATTGTTATTTTACATCTATTGTATGTACTTACTGGTCGACCAATTATATTGCCTTATGTGATTGCGGATATAATAATAAATACATGGTATTTTGAGAATAATCAAGTATAGCTTTTAAGAGATAGGTATACTTATATTGATATAACAAAATATGTTTTGGGCATTGTGATACATCAATTGTTTATTCCTTTTTGAGGTTGTAGCTATTATGTCATCCATAATAGGTGCATAATTTGAGCTCTCAAGTGCATGGGTACTCACTGGTCGCACGGCTTACTTACTAGTATGAATTATTTTGTAAAGTTGATAAATGTTGAATGTCTTATATTTTTGATAGAGCTCTATCAAGCCCATCATGTCCAAGTGGAAGATGTTGTATTTAATTAGTACATCTATGATGGAGTGCGATTGAAATGTACCATTTCGTCTTGATATGCTATAATGGAAATACACCTTTTTGAAAGGGTGTGATGGAGTTATATAAAAAAATCTTAAAGATAACCGTTGATAAGGTTGGCAGAACGTATGCTAAAAAAGAAAGCGTTATCTTTTTCTTGTCCCCTTTTCCATCAAAGAAAAAGTAGGCATTCCATTTTTTCTTTACAAGAACAATTGTCATTTATGCTGTGAAAATCGGATGTTTTCCTCGTGATTACATTCAGACCAACGTGAGGTAATATTGTTCGTGATTCATCCGCAATTCAACGATCGTTCCTAGGTAAATTGTTGATTGTGCATTGAATAGAGGTAAGTCGTCTTCCACCGACTTTCTTCCAACATATTTATTCTAACGGATTAGTGCCATGTGTTAGGCGGCCAAGGACCTTTTTACCAACTGAACTCATAAAGAGCAAGAATCAAATTGAGGTGAATCTCAAGTCTGTGGTGCAGCAACCAACATCTACAAAATCGTTAATCGTCTGCCCACGAGTCTAAACTTTGAATGCTTCGATATCTAGATGGTTTGTCTCAGCTATGTATCTACTACTCTCTTAGAATGTTCAGCTCAGGTATGTATCGTTTCCAATGCATTAGTTTCTAAAAGGAGATGGTCAATGCTTTTCCTGTAAAGAATTTGATACAACATGGCGACTTTTTCCTTTGATAGAACTTTGTGTTGACTGCTGACTGAATTATATGAGAAATATGATATGCAGGGAAAAGTGAATGTTTGACTCTAGTAACTACAGAAAATAAACAAAGACTGATTAGATTCGGTTTGTTTCCTGATAATAGGTTTGGTTTCAAAATTCTCAAGCTGAAATAGTGTGGCGGTCAAACTACCCCTCCACTCTTGGAGGGATAATGTTAACAAGCAAATAAGAAAATGGTATTTATTCTAAAAACACTACTATAGTCATAAACCAAATTAATCAACGAATGGGCCGAGAACGAGGACCATATTCGAAAACTGGCCGCAAAGATGCTGAAACTGTAGATTTCACTTTAAATAGACAATAGGAACTTACCTAGGAATTTACTCAATCATTAGTTCTTTAATTTTCTACAATTATTGTCATGCCTAGTAATCACGGCATGGATGTGCATACATACATTTTGTAGATAGAACGAATAGTTCGTTTGCTATAGTACGAGAGCATATGTAAAAGGTTCAAATCTATTTGAAATGACTTTTATGTTTCACATTTTGCCTAATTTTTATTTTTTGCAGCTCACTGACATTTTTGTAATATGAAACACTTAAAACCTTCACCGGATATAATATTGATAGATTGATTCACAAATAATTTTTCCATAGTTTTTTGAAGTTTAAATAGTGTTTTAAAAGTCGGCGTGATAACAATTAAACAAGCGGGCCCTAACAATTTACGGTTAATTTTGTTTTTCTATTCTATATTCTTATTTTTTGTGCTCACTGTGGTTGTCTGTTTGATGTAATTAGATCCACATCCTGTCCACCATATGTTTCCGTGAAAAAGGCTCGATGTACAAGTTCAACTTATAAGCAAATGATTCGCCTAACAATTGGTTAATTATACAAGCTAGACAACAGTTGACTCAGTTCTCAAGTCGCAGAACTACAACATACAATTGTTTGATAATGCACGATATAAAAATGGAAGATAAATTATGTAAACTGACCCTAGTTCTCAGCAAACTAAGGCCTGCAATCATCTAAAAGCTCCTTCAAAGATAGATATGTGAGCAAAGGCAAACTCAGGTTCTCTGCGACCTTCTAGTAACAGATGCTGTTCATAAACAAAATTATACCCAAAGATTTCGAGTCAATATAACTAAATATCATAACACTTGCAAGCACTGTTTTTTTTTTTTTAATTATATAAGAAAATAAAGATTGCCTTTTAATCTCAACCTAACTTCAACCTATATATTTTTGGCCTTAATTTGTGACAAGTGAATACTCCTACTAGAATGATAAGATTCTAGAGTAATGGACCATGCTCTCATCTTAACATATTTTTTTTTTTTTTGGGGAAAACAATGAGAACAAGCGACAAGTATCTACGACCTCTCTTGTGTAATTATAAGAGTTCCACACCAACGATAGAATGTTTCGTAACTTAAGGATGGTACGGGATGGGAGGAATTCATGATCAATGTGGATTGCCTCAAATGGGGTGAAATTATCCAATGAAAATGCCCCCGTGAGAATCGAGTCGGAGTTATCCCATGCCATGGCACAGCCGAACCTATGCCGCAAACGAACCACGGCTAAACCCTAAGGTCAAGGAGCATCCGAGGGATTCCGGAATTGTGACCGGAGAAGTCTCTCAAACCACTTAAAAGTAAACATTAAATTATCGGCTGGTTTTTTTAATTTTTTATTAAAAGATAAAAAGGCTCTTCGTTACCGGGCCAACCATGGGAATCATTAGAATGTTCATAACATGGGACTGCAAATTCGATCCATGACCAATCGTTTTATCTTACTTTGGAGCACAATAGGGAGTTGACGGAGGAATTTGGTTAGCATATGCTGATACCGATGAATTTTTCCTCTTAATACAATGGTTGAACATAACTTTTGAAAATATGTAGGAATTGAACCATGGACATCCGAACAACACTTAGGCAAAGCAGTTTTATTCCCGCCGGATGTGTAATATATGGGTTTTAAAGTAAGGAAATAAAATAAAAGAAGAGAAAAAGAAAAAGAAAAGGTTGAAAAGTCAAAAAGGGGAGGCTGAAGAGAACCGTGGAAGCTTCGGCAGTGTTTTAAAAAGAGAGAAAGAGAAGAGCAGCGGGCAGAAAGAGGGGAAAACGCAAAACAGGGGAGAAGAGAGAAAGAAGAGAAAGGAAAAAGGAAAATAAAAAAAATTTGGAGCGCTCGTGACCCGGACGCCTCATCAAGCCAACTCAAGCGTGTTTTGCAAGGCCGGTAAGAAATTGAAGCCTTTAATCACTTGCTTGAAGCAATTACCGCAATTAGGGCTCGAAATTCGGATTTCATGGGTATTTGTGTGGCGAAGCCCAATTTTTAGTCGTTAAGCTGTAAATTTTTTTAGAAATGGTACTTTGGGATGTTGTGAAGCTATAGCCTCTTTCGGATCGTGATTTGAGCTTGCGGTTTGTTCGGAACGGAATTTTGAAGTCGGAGGCGCAATCTGGTACTGTAGCGAACAGTGGCTTCGAGTCTCTTTTTTTGGTTATTTTCGGCACTGTTTTGGGGCGGCTGAGTTGGGGTTGTTGTTGTACGTTAAGAGAGCTTTCTAAAGACTATAAGACGGCTTGAATCGAAATTTTGTGGAGGAAGTTATGGCGTGACGAAGTTGGCGCATGGGCCGCGCCTAGCTGAAAATGATGGGTTTATGCTAAATTGTGAACTTTTGGGACGCGTAGGTGTCGTTTATCGACTAATAGGCCTAGTATGGACGAGTCGTTATAAGAATATCATTTTTACTCGGCTTTTTAATATTTTTCCCGTTAATTGTTAGGAATCCGAATGCGTCGGTTCGTGTGAGCGACGTAGTTGATTTTTTGGCTTTTCTCAGGTGAGTGACACTATTTCTTCTTTGTATTTTAAACTCATGTTTTGAGAAACATGGTGGATTAAATACTCTATGAGTTGATAAAAAGCATGTTTGGTTGCATAAAACGGGATCGAGCTATTACGACATTTTTGTTGTTCGAAAGGAATTATATTTTGACGTTGATTTGAATGGTTGTGTGAAAAAGGGATTTGTGAAAATCTTTGTAAAAGAATCTTGAAATGGTGTAGAAAATGCTTTGATATTTATATATATCAAATTTGGAGTTGTGGCATGATTCTCTTTCTAATGTTGGATTACTGAATATTGTAATTGGTGGTTGGTGCTCAATGTCTCTGTGGACCCTGAGGGGTGTGGGTATGCGCATACTATTCTAGGATATCCTTGTGGGCCGAGCCACCGGCTAATAATATGTGGAGACCTTGCCAAGGGGGGGATCTTGGTCGTTTTGTCACGGGCGTTACGCGTGACCATGGTTAGACATTTGAGCATGAATTAGTCAATGGAGTGGACCATTGACATGTGATTTGAGTTTGGTCGATGGAATGGACCATTGATGTGAGTTGATGAGATTAATCAATGGAATAGACCATTGATGCATGTTTTACGAGATTGACTAATGGACTCGACCATTGGTGCTTTCGATATTTGAATTACGATTTGGTATTATGATAAAGTGAGTTAGGTTTGTGTTTTAAAATGTGCATGGTGATTTCTCGATCCGCTTAGAAGAAATGTGTTACTCACTGAGCCATGGTAGCTCACTCCTCTCATCTACTTGTTTTTCAGGTTCTTCAGCGAGTCACGAATAGGCTTGAGCGTTCGTTTGGGGAGGACTTTTTTTTTGGTGGAAATTTTGGGTATGGCTTATGCATAGTTCATAAGTATATAAGTTAGTCTTTGTAAAAGGTTTATGTTTTGATGTCTGTGGATTATAGATATACTCTGATATTGTAACCAATTGCCCCGTTTTGTCAAATATATATATATATATATGTATATATGTGGATATCGGGATGAAATTTTGGTTACGTTGAGGCTGCGTCCTTTGGAAAAAGGACGGCCGTGTCATGCCCTTCTTCTTGTGAATCGGGGTGTGACATTTGTTGGTATCAGAGCTTAGGTTTTGATTTGTTTAGGTAGATGTGGGATGATGTGAGATTGTGTGATAGATTTTTTTAACGCGTTAGCCTTTTAGATATTAAGTTGTAGCTCCGTTCTTGGATTCAGGTGATCATGCGTGACTCGGAGACACTTGCTTCGCTTCGTAGAAATAATAAAGGCAAGCAAGTTGTAGCCCCTGATGCTAGAGACACGCCTCAAGCTTCTCGAGGTGCATCTCTAAGGAGGAGACGGGAGGATCGGCGTGATGAAAGTCCTAACTCGGATGAAGTCAGGGAAGTTAACCAACGATCGTTTCCCCCAAGTGACTTTGAGCAAGTCATGATTCATTGGTATCGTCAAGCAAAGGAATTGAGTGGAGATGGAGCAACTGGCTCATACACCTTTGCGCAATTTAGAAAGGCGAAACCACCCACTTATGATGGGAAAGCTGATCCTCTTGCAGCTGAGCAGTGGACTAGAAAGATTGAAGGGATCTTTGAAGCTAAAGGTGTTCCCGAAGATAAGAAGGTTATTTTTGCTTCTCAATACTTAGAAGGCGAGGCAGAGCATTGGTGGGAGGGAATGAGGCCAGCTCTCGGAGATAGGGGTGGTGCTATAGCTTGGGAGGACTTTAAGCAGGCTTTCAATGCCCAATTCTTCCCATTGTCATTTCAGACAAAAATGAAGAGTGATTTTATACACATATCTCAATGCGACTCCACAGTTTTGGAGTAGGCAGCCCGCTTTAATCAGATGAATAGATTTGCTGAGCAATATATGTCTAATGAGCAAGATAAAGCTGATCACTTTTAGAGGGGGCTTCGGTATGAAATTGTTTCGGCACTCACACCTCTAGCATTGACATCTTATAAAGACGTGCTGGAACGAGCGATCAGAGTGGAACAAAAGATTTTGGAGCGAGATGTGCAAGGCGTACCTCAGCATAAGAAGTTGAGATTCACTGACTATCAGGATAGTGGTGCTAGTGGCAGCGGAAAGAGGAAAGCTTTTAATCAGTCAAGAAAGCCCAGAATTCAGAATAATTCAAGCCCTTGTACTACATGTGGGAAACGACATAGCGGTCCTTGTTACCGCAAGAGAGGAGCATGTTTCACTTGTGGAAAAATGGGACATATGGCACGTGATTGTCCAACACAGAAGAATGCCCCTGGAGATAGTAGAGTATGTTTTGTATGTGGACAACCTGGACATCGAGCCTATACTTGTTCTATGAGGAAGACCGCACCTCCAGTTGATAAGTCACAAGAAGGCCAGCAAAGGCAAAGGATGACTGGGAAAGTTTTTACGATGACAGGAGAGGATGCATCGGCTTCTAATACAGTTGTTGCAGGTAATATTTCTATTGCCTCACAACTTGCTTATGCATTGTTTGATCTCGGTGCCACGCATTCCTTTACTTCCATTGACTTTGCAAGGAAACTTGATATGTTGCCTGAGCTTCTAAATTATGAATTGTGTATCGATACTCCCACTGGTGATTTCTTGATTGCTAATCGTGTGTTCAAGAATTGTTTGTTGCGAATTGATGATGTACCATTGCTTGTGGATTCGGTGGAGTTAGATATACGAGATTTTGATGTTATTCTAGGGATGGATTGGTTATCAAAATATCATGCCACTTTGTCGATTGTTATTCAAAGAAAGTTATTTTTCGACCTCCAAATCAACCAGAATTCTCTTTTTCGGGAAGTTATGAAGACACTTTTCCAAGGTTAATTTCAGCTATGCGAGCAAGAAAGCTTTTGAGAAAGGGTTGTTACGGTTATTTGGCTTGTGTAAAAGATACAAGTAAGGAGCCGGGAAAGCTAGAAAATGTTCATGTTGTCGAGAATTTCCCGATGTATTTCCCCGAAGATTTACCCGCTTGCCTCCCCGATAGAGATAGAGTTTTGCATCGATTTAATGCCTGGTACAACACCTATCTCTAAGACCCCATATCAGATGGCACCTTCTGAATTGAGTGAATTAAAAACACAACTGCAAGAACTTTTGGATAAGGGTTTTATCGGGCCTAGTGTATCGCCTTGGGGAGCTCCTGTTCTATTTGTGAAGAAGAAAGACGGTAGTATGCAACTTTGCATAGATTATCGGGAACTTAACAAGGTGACGATAAAAAATAAATATCCTTTACCTCGGATTGATGATTTATTTGATCAACTTCAAGGGGCTCAGGTATTTTCTAAGATCGACCTCCGTTCTGGGTATCATTAGTTGAAGATAAAAGTTGATGATGTGCCAAAGACCGCTTTTAGAACAAGGTATGGGCATTATGAATTCATTGTCATGCCTTTTGGGTTAACGAATGCACCTGCGGCTTTCATGGATTTGATGAACAGGATATTCAGGCAATTTCTTGATAGATTTATTATGGTATTCATCGATGATATTTTGGTGTATTCGAGGAGTTTGGGAGAACATGAACAACACTTGAGAGTTGTTTTACAAACTTTGCGTGAAAAGAAGTTGTATGCTAAATTTAGTAAGTGTGCCTTCTGGCTTGATCATATAGAATTCTTGGGTCATGTAATATCAAAGGATGGCATCTCAGTTGATCCAAAGAAAGTTGAAGCAGTTGTTCAATGGAATCGCCCTACCAATGTCACGGAGGTAAGAAGTTTTCTTGGGCTAGCAGGTTATTACAGGAGATTTATAGAAGGGTTTTCAAAAATTGCCAGTCCACTTACTTGCCTAACTCATAAGGGAGTTAAATTTGTGTGGTCAGATCAATGTGAATGTAGTTTCCAAGAGTTGAAGAGGCGATTGGTGTCAGCTCCTATATTAACTTTGCCTTCAGGAATTGGTGGCTTTACAATTTATTGCGATGCATCTAAGGAAGGTTTAGGTTGTGTTCTTATGCAAGATGGTAAAGTTGTGGCATATGCCTCTAGACAGTTGAAGGTTCATGAGAAGAACTACCCTACTCACGATCTAGAGTTGGCGGCGGTTGTGTTTGCATTAAAAATATGGCGGCACTACTTGTATGGTGAAAAATGTGAAGTCTTTACCGATCACAAGAGTTTGAAATATATTTTTACTCAAAAAGAACTTAACATGAGGCAGAGGAGATGGCTAGAACTTCTGAAGGATTATGATTTATCCATCAATTACCATCCAGTAAAGCTAACGTGGTAGCCGATGCCTTGAGTCACAAATCCTCTGGAAATATGGCGACATTGCTCACTTCTCAAAAGCCTATTCTTGAAGATATGAGAAATGAGAAAGCTGGACCTGGAGGTTTTGGTCCATCGGCTTGGTGTTCAATTAGCTAATCTTCGAGTACAACCGACATTGATTGATAGAATCAAGGCTAAACAAAATGAAGATCCTCAATTGGAGAAGATCAAAGAAGGCGTAGAAGCTGGGAAACAAGATGACTTTAGTATCCATGTAGATGGGTCATTGAGGTTTCGTGGTCGATTATGTGTTCCCAATGATTCAGAATTGAAAAAGGAGATATTACAAGAAGCTCATAGCACTAGATTCTCGATTCATCCGGGGAGCACCAAGATGTACGGGGATTTGAGAGGAAATTTTTGGTGGATCAATATGAAGAAAGATATTGTGAAGTTTGTCGACCAATGCCTAGTTTGCCGATAAGTGAAAATTGAGCATCGAAACCAGGTGGCCAGCTACACCCACTTGAAGTACCTAAATGGAAGTGGGAGCATATTATCATGGATTTCATCGTCGGCTTACCGAGGACGCCTAGTGGTAAGAATGCCATATGGGTGATTGTTGATCGATTGACTAAATCTGCACACTTTTTGTCTTATCGATTCAGTCTTTCACTTGAAGACATGGCGAAGCGATACGTCAATGAGATAGTGAGACTTCATGGAGTTCCAGTGAGTATTGTTTCTGATAGAGATCCTAGGTTTGTGTCCAACTTTTGGAAAATTTTACAAGGGGCGTTAGGTGAACTACTCAACTTTAGCACAGCTTTTCATCCACAAACAGATGGCCAGTCAGAAAGAACTATTCAGACATTAGAAGATATGCTATGATCTTGCGTTATTGACTTTGGTGGTTCGTGGGATGAACATTTACACTTGGCAAAGTTTTCATATAATAACAGCTATCATTCTAGTATTAAAATGGCTCCTTTTGAAGCTTTATATGGGCGTAAATGTAGGACTCCTGTTTGCAGGGATGATGTTGGTGAGAAAAGATTAACCGGCCCTGAATTCATACAACAATCAGAAGAGAAAATCAGACTCATTCGAGAGCATTTGAAAATAGCACAAAGCCGTCAGAAAAGTTATGCGGACGTTAAGAGGCGCAAAGTAGAATTTAATGTAGGAGACCATGTATTCTTGAAGGTTTCTCCCATGAAAGGCGTCATGAGATTTGGCACGCGTGGTAAATTAAGCCCAAGGTACGTTGGACCATTTTTTATATTAGAAAAGATTGGTGAAGTTGCTTATAAGCTAGCTTTAGCTCCAGCATTATCCGGAGTCCATAATGTGTTTCATGTATCCTTATTACGGAAATATGTGCCAAATCCTGATCACGTATTGGATTTTACACCATTGAAGTTGAGAGAAAACTTAACGTACGAAGAGCAGCCCATTCGTATTATTGATAAAAAGGATCAAGTGTTGCGACGACGCACTATTCCTTATGTGAAGATCCAATGGCAAAATCACACGGAGAGAGAGGCCACTTGGGAACTCGAGGAAGAGGCAAGGCGCAAATACCCTCACTTGTTTAATAATTGACGTACTTGTAAATTTTGAGGACAAAATTTTTTAAGGAGAGGAGAATGTAATATATGGGTTTTAAAGTAAGGAAATAAAATAAAAGAAGAGAAAAAGAAAAGGTTGAAAAGTCAAAAAGGGGAGGCTGAAGAGAACCGTGGAAGCTTCGGCAGTGTTTTAAAAAGAGAGAAAGAGGGAGAGAAAGAGAAGAGCAGCGGGCAGAAAGAGGGGAAAACGCAAAACAGGGGAGAAGAGAGAAAGAAGAGAAAGGAAAAAGGAAAAAAAAAATTTGGCGCGCTCGTGACCCGGACGCCTCATCAAGCCAACTCAAGCATGTTTTGCAAGGCCGGTAAGAAATTGAAGCCTTTAATCACTTGCTTGAAGCAATTACCGCAATTAGGGCTCGAAATTCGGATTTCATGGGTATTTGTGTGGCGAAGCCCAATTTTTGAGTTGTTAAGCTGTAAATTTTTTTAGAAATGGTACTTTGGGATGTTGTGAAGCTATAGCCTCTTTCGGATCGTGATTTGAGCTTGCGGTTTGTTCGGAACGGAATTTTGAAGTCGGAGGCGCAATCTGGTACTGTAGCGAACAGTGGCTTCGAGTCTTTTTTTTTTGTTATTTTCAGCACTGTTTTGGGGCAGCTGAGTTGGGGTTGTTGTTGTACGTTAAGAGAGCTTTCTAAAGACTATAAGACTGCTTGAATCGGAATTTTGTGGAGGAAGTTATGGCGTGACGAAGTTGGCGCATGGGCCGCGCCTAGCTGAAAATGATGGGTTTATGCTAAATTGTGAACTTTTGGGACGCGTAGGTGTCATTTATCGACTAATAGGCCTAGTATGGACGAGTCTTTATAAGAATATCATTTTTACTCGGCTTTTAAATATTTTTCCCGTTAATTGTTAGGAATCCGAATGCGTCGGTTCGTGTGAGCGACGTAGTTGATTTTTTGGCTTTTCTCGGTGAGTGACACTATTTCTTCTTTGTATTTTAAACTCATGTTTTGAGAAACATGGTGGATTAAATACTCTATGAGTTGATAAAAAGCATGTTTGGTTGCATAAAACACGATCGAGCTATTACTGACATTTTTGTTGTTCGAAAGGAATTATATTTTGACGTTGATTTGAATGGTTGTGTGAGAAAGGGATTTGTGAAAATCTTTGTAAAAGAATCTTGAAATGGTGTAGAAAATGCTTTGATATTTATATATATCAAATTTGGAGTTGTGGCATGATTCTCTTTCTAATGTTGGATTACTGAATATTGTAATTGGTGGTTGGTGCTCAATGTCTCTGTGGACCCTGAGGGGTGTAGGTATGCGCATACTATTCTAGGATATCCTGTGGGCCGAGCCACTGGCTAATAATATGTGGAGACCTTGCCAAGGGGGGGATCTTGGTCGTTTTGTCACGGGCGTTACGCGTGACCATGGTTAGACATTTGAGCATGAATTAGTCAATGGAGTGGACTATTGACATGTGATTTGAGTTTGGTCGATGGAATGGACCATCGATGTGAGTTGATGAGATTAATCAATGGAATAGACCATTGATGCATGTTTTACGAGATTGACTAATGGACTCGACCATTGGTGCTTTCGATATTTGAATTATGATTTGGTATTATGATAAAGTGAGTTAGGTTTGTGTTTTAAAATGTGCATAGTGATTTCTCGATCCGCTTAGAAGAAATGTGTTACTCACTGAGCCGTGGTAGCTCACTCCTCTCATCTACTTGTTTTTCAGGTTCTTCAGCGAGTCACGAATAGGCGTGAGCGTTCGTTCGGGGAGGACTTTTTTTTGTGTGGAAATTTTGGGTATGGCTTATGCATAGTTCATAAGTATATAAGCTAGTCTTTGTAAAAGGTTTATGTTTTGATGCCTGTGGATTATAGATATACTCTGATATTGTAACCAATTGCCCCGTTTTGTCAAGTATATATATATATATATATGAATGTATATATGTGGATATCGGGATGAAATTTTGGTTACGTTGAGGCTGCGTCCTTTAGGAAAAGGACGGCCGTGTCATGCCCTTCTTCTTGTGAATCGGGGTGTGACAGGATGTCCCCACCAAGTCAGAAATCTGAAGGTAAATAAATTATTTCTTTTTCCTCTTTTACCTATACCGTCACCTTGAATTGTAAGTCCTCCAAATTATTGGCCCTATCATCATTCTTCATGTAGTCATGCAAAAAGTTGCCACAGACTTTGTCTCTCCCAAGAATATCCACCAATGCCTCCGTTTGACTGGGGGGTTCAGACAACTTCCAAGGAATCATAAATTCAAAGAGGACAAACTTGAGGCAACACACAATATTACCTTATATGTTTGGCCGTGGCATCTTTTGCTTTTTGGTGATTCCGCTGTTTCTCACCCTTCTCTGATCTTTTGTGAAACAGATTAAAAAGATGATAATTTTGTTGAACCTTGCGGAAACGTGGTACAAATATAATTTGCGAAATATAACTTTCACTATTACAATATTTCCTCACATCAGATACAATACTCAACTCTTCACAATTTCTCTCACTCATGTGCATACATAGCACACTCTACTCAACCCACCCTCAAGACCCCTACACACACCCACACACCCCCTTGGACTTCTTACTCACAAACTCTTAGTTGGACACTCAAATGAGGAGTTGCTCCTATTTATAGGATGGAAAGTTGGTGATTTTCCTAACTTTCTACACTATTCCAAATGTATTATTATTATTTTATTATAGCTCACAACTAGATTTCTTTGGAGAAGTCTAGAAGTGGTGCAGCTTTTCTTGATGGATTTTGCTAGAACATTCTGGACAAGGGAGAGATCTAGAGAAATCCAAGAGAGAGAGAGAGGCGGTGATCTTCAACACTCCCCCTCACCGACTACTCTCTCTCGATATAGTAGCCGTGTTGATATTATTTTTGGACTGTTCAACTGTCTTCCTCCATTCAGCATATTGCGAAGCTTCTTGAGTTGTAGATGGCTCTATGGCTCCATCTTCAGTTCTTTCTCTTGCTGCAACTTTCCATTGAGTTTTGTGATTCTTGAATTTTTGTAATGCCAATTCATTCTATCATTTAGTCTCCTTTTCTTTCTTCTTACTCAATTCGGTCTTTGTATTCAACATATCTCCTCTAAGAATTTTGAGAGTGGAACTCACCTGGTCAACCCTCTCATTCGTGACTTTCATTTCGTGCTTCAACCGATTTAGTCCCATCCGAAGCATTTCAATGTAGACCTCTTGATCCTTTTTCTCATAAAATTTCTTCTCCTCGATCTTATTCCACCTATCCTTGTACCATGGGATGTAAGGTGTAGATGGCGTCCTTTCCTCAAAGAAACCTTTCTTCTTCTCCTTCATGTGTTTGATATCTCTCTTAGCATAATCAATTGGGAACATCATAGTGGTCTTAAGATCCCGAAGCTTCTGCAGCTTCTTGAACTCACATCGGAACTTCTCTAACTCCTTTTCTTTGGCCTTGAGCTCTTGATCCTTCTGCATTATCATCTCATCCCTTTTCTTCAACATATTCTCCATCTTTGCCTTCTCAACTTTCAGCTTTGTCACGACCTCTTTTTTCCATCCGGAAAAAAAGAAAGGTTTAGGGGTATTTGCCTAAAGAGACGGACCAACGGCCCTAAATTAGGCGTGGGCTCTCCCAAACCCATACCTCGTGCAACATTGGATTTTGAATTTTAATTCTTAACAACCTATGTAATTCTAGGAGTCGCCACTAGCCTATTAGGGTCGGCTAGAAACCAACCGAGACACGGGAGTGTTGCTTCGATTACTACGCAACCGGAGATTTCTAGGAACGGGGACTTGTTTACGCTAATGTTTCTATTAGTGCCCCTGCGGTACCACTAACTTGGAATGTTGTTTATCTAAACGGTCACACAATCTTGATTACCAATTATAACCTTTATGAAACCACTAAGTGTCATTGCAAATGTTTTTTTTTTTTTTTTTTTTTTTTTTTTTTTTTTTTTTTTTTTTTTTTTTTTTTTTTTTTTTTTATGTCTAAACTAATTCTAACCTAATTTAGAAGAGAAATTTACACTCAAATTAATGAAAAAACAATGCGGTAAGTATACATCCACGAAATTAAAATGACTTGAAAATAAATACGGAAAAGGAAAACCCGATACAAGTCGGGCAAATAATATTACATGGCCTTGTTATCACACCCCGGAAAGGACCCCCATGAGCGAAATGGGAATTTAAATACGCATGATATTACTTTAAATGCATGAAATTACTCTAGATAATTTTAATCTATGCAAAATGGATTATTTACAAAAATTGTTATAAAATACCAAAATAGCATTAAATTAGGAAAATGACATTTTAAAATTCGGAAAATTCCATATATGTCATTTCTATCCTAATTTGATGTTATCCAACATTTTTTATATTTTAAAAAATTTCAGATTTTTCTCTTCTTTTTATTATTTTTTTCAAAAAAAATATCAATAATGATTCCTTAAACCGATCTATGCTAACATGGAGTAACACATCACATGAATATCACAACGATTAAGCTCAAATCGACCGCTTCGAGATTGAAGCTTGGTTTCAACATTTTATCGAATACTTGGTTTGCATCAAATCACCCCAAAACGGCTTCTTCGGGTCATGTTCGTGGCCTTCAATCTCAACCCATAAACAATCTCATGTGAATGTAAAGTATCAAGGATATACTACTACATGCAAAAACCGAACTGAAAACGGCCTCCAAGATGCGGGTTGGAGCTGTTTTGCAAAACTGGTGATGAACCCAAGTCAAATAGCCATGCCAAATGCTCAAATTGAAGTTCCGACAACCATCACATGCCATATCTATATGAAATATTACTCCATCTAGATGAAAATAGGTAACACTTAATTTCAAATGCAACAAACATCACCGAAAACGATCAACCGAACGCATCAAAATGAACTCTCCAAGAAGCATTCATGCATGATCTATTCTGGCCAACCATGTCTCAATGTGGTTTTTGGCTCATGTTATAGATGGTTTCATGGTTCACAAGGAGATTTAAAGACTAAACCGGGTTATCCTATGCATCATTTGTACTGCCATGTAACATTCATCAAAGTCACAACAAAAAAAAAGCATGCAAAGGGGAGTAACAAGTCGAGCATGTAGGGACATTGAAGAGGTTTTAAACACTTAGAAAAATTTTAGCTTCAGAAATCAGCTCTTCAGACTAGTTTCCTTCTCGATCTTCATGATCAAAACATGTTCAAACTTGACCCAAAATACATCTAGAATGCTTATCTTGCTTCCTAGTTTCTTTTTCAAGTGACTCTTGGCCAAGGAAACCACAAAATTGTCTTCTGGAAGCACGTGAAAGTTGATTCCTTCAAGCTGAAAGTGAGATCTGCAGAAGAAAAAGTGACAACGGAGCTTTTCGTTGACTTCCAAAACTAGACTTCCAAACCTTCCTTGTTGGCCAAGTTAAAATCAACCAAAACTATATGTATTATAGTTTGGCGTGTAAGTCATGGTTTTCCTCATTTGTCTCTCAAGTTTCTCAAAAGTACTCGCTTTTCCTCACTCGTGACCAATCAGGCTCAACACTTAGAAAAATTTTCGAACTTTCTGGACCCGCCAAGGGGCACTGTTTCGGGGGGCTTTAGGAGGCCTTCCCGATCTCCATTTGGGATGTACGACCTATGGTTGGAAAGATCTTTGAATAAATTTTCACTCTCTAGTTGAAGGTTTTGGCTAATTTTTTCCGTAGGTGCGTGAAAATCTCACTTTTCTCTCTCTAGGTCAGTCTGGACTTTCTGGGTTTCTCTCTTCTGGAGTTGCTTCTGAAGGTGTGTTTAGGAAACGATTCCGAGCCCCCTGTCGTGTTTTTCGTCTTCTCCCTCTTATCCCTCAAACGAGTCTGCTTCATAAATCTTATCCACTGCCTTAAGCAATCTCTTCCTTGGCTTTTTGCCCTCCTGCCAAGCCTACCAACTAAGCAGTCCACCCACTCTCTGACTTGGTCAAAATTTTCCAATTTTGCAGATGTTGAGTGTGCCGGTTTTGCTGCGACTTTCCCGTGCTTCCAGCAGCTTATCCCTGGCAAGTTTTCGTCCACTTGCACTACTCATTATGGTCTTCCATCACGTGCAAAGATCAGGCCGGTTGGACAGCCAAAGAGGATATGGTGGGGCCACCAAGTTGCTTGCTCAACAACTCCGACTTCAAACCAACTTGTGGACTAGGATTTGTCAACCGGTTTAAGTGCTTTAATCCATGAATTTAGCTGCGATTTTTGATCAATTAACAAGCTCATGTATAGTAGTTTAAGATCTTAATCAGATTTTGCAATTTTACCCACCCAAGTTTGCAAAAAAGTCCCTCAAAGTTGGCCATTTTCTTACCCGAAAATGTCAAATTCAATGCAATTAGGTCCTTTTTGCCCGATTCGATTAATTAGACCTGACCCAAGTTCAATTTCAACTTAATTGGGGGCTAAGATGATGATTTAAGGGCTCGAGTGAAATTTTGCAAAAATTGCGAATTGGTCCCTCAACTTTTGGAAATTGCATTTTTCCCCAATTTGCCATTTTAATTCCAATCTGACCTCTTGGGCTTGGCTAGTCACATTTGGATCATTGGCCACAGCTTTTTTTTTTAACTTTTTTTTTTTTTTACTTTTTAACTTTTTTTTTAAAATTAATTAATCTATATGCAATAATTTGGGCAAAAAATTAGGTGTCAACAAATTTGCCCCTCTTTGGAAGGGAGCTCAAAGAGATTTCTTTCAAAGATAAGGTGACGCCTAATTCTTTTTTTTTTTTTACAATAGTAAAATGAAAATGCAAATGAGCTTAATGTAAAGAGCATGGTTTAGGGCTATCTATGAATAATTTGAGAAGTGTGGTTTAAGGATATACCCACGAACCTTGTGGTTTAAGGCAGTCCCACTAACCGTGTGGTTTAAGGCAGTCCACTAACCGTGTGATTTAAGGCAAATTCATTAATCTTGTGGTTTAAGGTAGTCCCACTAACCATGTGGTTTTAAGGCAATCCCACTAACCTTGTGGTTTAAGGTAGTCCACTAACTGTGTGATTTAAGGCAAATTCACTAACCTTGTGGTTTAAGACAGTCCCATTAACCATGTGGTTTTAAGGCAATCCCACTAACCTTGTGGTTTAAGGCAGTCCACTAACCGTGTGAATTGTATGGTTTGCGGATGACTAAGAATCTCTTGAAAATGCATGGTTTAAGGCTGACCCATGAACCCTTTGAAATTGCATGGTTTAAAGGTAACCAAGAACTCTTGAAAGTGCATGGTTTAAGGCTATCTCATGAACCCTTTGAAATTGCGTGGTTTCACTGGAGAAACCTGTCATTCGAGAATATTTTGAAATAGACACTGCACATCAAATAGAATTCATTATAACAAGTATTCTAGTAGCGAAAGCATACTAGATAAGATCAATTTCAGCACATGTCATCAAAAACAATATCAAAAGTGTGTCAGTCATGCGAAAGCAATGATTGCATAAACAAATCAAGCTAACTCCAACTACTTGACAAACTCGCAAAATTGTCATCATGCTCGAATGATATCATTAATCGTCAAATTCTCTTGGGAGAAAAGTCCTTGTTGAAATGACCTTGACTTATGAGAAAGGTTTGTTAAATATGCCAAGCAAGGACCCCTAGTCAGAAAGGGCTTCTCACATATTCTCAAGAAAATGGCTATTTGATCCCATCTATTCATATGGGAAATAAACTGATCACTCAATCTCACTCTTCCAGTGTGCAATGCTTTGAATCATTCGCAATAAGTACACATTGACCAATCTAAAAGGTCTTTTAGGGGGACTGTAGTGCAGGTTTGGTCATGGTTTTAGCAATGGATAGACATCATTGGCTATGAAATGAATTAATCACCGATCACATCTTCGCTGGGTTTACAAGTCAAGAAACCTTAAGATGAGAAAAGACCACCTTGCTCTCACTTCTTCGAGCGGCATCTTCTTTAGAAAATCCCAATTTCCACTCGGATTATCCCAACTTGAAGAGACTTCGGGAATAGGTTGTAATGTTGGTTCGGTGAAAGGCTCAAAAGGCTCAACACTTTTTCAAAGAATAATTTGAGAGTTGGTGATTATCATGGCATCATTACCATATCATTTATCCATCTTTTTTTTTTTTAAGCGCTAGGCTTTTAAAATTCAAATTGTCTCGAAAGTTCTTTGGCTAATCATCTTAACATAATGACTTTTGCATTTGCAATGATTTTCTTTTCAATGCAAGCATTTCTTTTCCCTGGGCATTGGCCTTGCTTTTACCAAGCACACTGCTTTTTCATGCCCTTCAATTTTCATTTGACTTTTGCTCTTTTGGACTTTTTGAGCTCTTAAGACTTTTGAGATGCTTTTCATATTCTCATGTAAACACCAATTGCATTGGTAAATAATATGCCATGCCCCCAATGTGGGGAGATAATCACCACTCGGGTTTTAGAAATGAACGGTTAGGCTCAACTTGGTTTAAGCAAAGGGTATCAGTGTTTGGGTAGAGAAAATAATGCTCTTCTTCACCTTGGGATGCTTCGAGCTTCCATAAGAACTCACCTGAAGTTACCACAAAATGATTTATGCAAGTGAGCGTAAGGAAGCCTTTCTCATCTTTCCTCTCCAAATAATATCAACCCGACACTGCATAATTGCCCCATCGTGGGGTGGTTCTTGACAGGGGTATTTTGTAGAAAATTCTTCACATTAAAAAGCTCAAATGGGCTAACTATTGTCACTTGTAGTGTGTATGATAGAAAAAAGAAATGCCTCTTATCATCTTGATCTATGTACCGCTTGCAAATGAGTTCATCGACCTTAAACGACACGGGTTTTCTTTCTCGCTTGAATCCCATAGTGCTTAAAGGACATGTTTGGAAATGGGTTGCCTTTCTTCATCCTAAGTGTTTCTCGCTTGGCATAAGTAATATCACCTTTCATTTTGTTGAGATCATCTGGGTGGATTAATCTCCATAGAGAATTTTGATTCGAAATGACTGATCCGCCGAGTGGATGGACAAATTAAAGGTAAAGAAGATTTTTGCGAATTTTGTGGACAACTTGTTTCCTCAATTTCCATTTTTTGTGCTTATTTCTAGAAAAACATTAAGTGTTCTCTCTTTTTTTTCTTTTTTTTTTTAAATGGAAATTCTCCATTTGTTTTCCATTTGATTTTGAGAAGACGAGTACTTACTGTGCCTTAGTAGTCGGGTGACCCCTTGATCGGTTTCACCATTTGGCAAAGAAACAGCGGCATGAACCTATTTTTTTAAGGCTTGAAGAGATTCTTAGGTCTTTAGTCTCATTAGTTCGAGCGCTTTCCTCCTTTCGCAAAAGTAAAATATGCAAAAAAAAAATTATTTATTATTATTTTTTTACATTTTATGGCAAATTCATTGCCGCTTCCGGGGATCGAACCCCGGCCGTTCCCGGACCACTTCATTCCCCATACCACCAGGCCGAACGCTGGTAGTGTCCATGAGGCGCTTCTTTTTTTATTTGATTGAACCGTCTCTAGAATAACACATCTTTTAAACCAAGTTAGGTGAATTGGACATGTGTTACCTCCACATACTTGCTTGGTCGATATGTATTCCGCTTAAATCAATTTCTTGACTTTATTCTTCGGATACTGACGTTCCTGCCATAAGGGAAACTACGTCAAAAAACGAGGTTAGAGAGGGTATATCGGAAACAATACCAAATTACCCTTCTCCTGAGTTTGTATTCGACAGCTTCTGGGAATGTCTCGAATGTGGACCATTGCCTTTTGTTTTGTCATTTTAATTTTCTTCATTTTACAGTCTTTCCACCAAAGCAACTAGATACACATAACATGAATACATATGCATGTATAGAATGTATGCATGAAATGCATGATGCAAGTGCTAAGTGACTCGGGTTGTACAAGAAATGGCTATACAGCCTTGATTTCATTCATGGAAAGTATTTCTTGACCGCATCAGCATTTACAGGCTTTGGCAGCTCGCGGCTGTCCATTTCCACCAGAATTAAAGCCCCACCGGGTAGTATCTTCTTAATGACATAAGGGCATTCATAATTTGGAGTGAATTTTCCGCGTGGGTCTGGTATGATAGACAATACTTTCCTCAACACAAGTTCATCCATTTGGAAATGTCTCGGTCGAACTTTGCGATTAAAGGACTTTGCAACTCGCTTCTGGTAGCATTGACCAATAGTGCACTAAGTCTCTTCTCATCAATCATATTCAGCTGTTTGTATCTCTGCTGCATCCACTCAGCTTCCGAGAGTTTAATCTGCGAGAGAATCCTCAACGAGGGAATTTCCACCTCTACCGGTAAGACTGCCTCCATACCATATACAAGTGAGTAAGGCGTTGCCCCTGTCGAAGTACGTATTGAGGTTCGATATGCCAACAACGCATATGGCAATCGTTCATGCCAATCACGATAATTGTCTGCCGTCTTAGATATGATCTTCTTTATGTTTTTGTTAGCTGCCTCCATTGCTCCATTCATTTGCGGGTGATAAGGTGACGAGTTCAAATGGCGAATTTGGAATTCACGAAGCAACTCATCCACAATCTTGTTATTCAGATTCGAGCCGTTATCAGTAACAATGGCTTCTGGTACCCCATAACGAGCAATGATGTCACGACGAATGAATTTGGCTACGTTTTTCGCAGTGACATTGACATTCGAACTTGCTTCAATCCATTTTGTGAAATAATCAATAGCTACCAAAATGAAGCGATGCCCATTAGAAGCTTTGGGGTTAATTGGCCCGATTATATCTATTCCCCACATGGAAAATGGCCACGACTGAGACAACAAGTGCAGTTTGTTAGGTGGGGCATTGATGTTGTCTCCATAAATCTGACACCAATGACAATAGCGAAGATGTTTGATACAATCGGTTTCCATGCTTAACCAAAAATATCCAAGCCTCATGATCTTCTTTGCTAAAAGGTGGCCATTCATGTGTGGTCCGCACTCTCCCTCGTGTATTTCTTTCATTAGCTGGTTGGCTTCTCTAGCATCGACACATTTCAACAGGACTGAATCAAATGATCTTTTGTAGAGCACACCGCCAGAAACAAAGAATTTTGACGCTAGCTTCTTGATATATTTCTTGTCAGCTACCTCACATCCTTGAGGAAATTCTCCCAGTTGGAGGTAATTCAAGATGTCGTGGTACCATGGCTCTCCGTCTAGCTCGCCTTCAACTGACATACAGTAAGCTGGGTGCTTGAGAATCTCAATCTTTAATGGCTCAATATACAATCCCTCCATCACATGCAACATTGATGACAATATGGCCAATGCATCAACAAATTGATTTCGGTACCTTGGCAAATATTCAAAGGATATTTCCTCGAATTCCTTCGTTAATTCTTCAAGGAATTCATGATATGGGATCAGCTTATGATCGCGTTTTCGACAGCGACCCTCTGTTTGCAGAATAATAAGTGCAGAATCGCCATATACCTATAAATTCTTGACATTCATGTCAATGGCTAATTGCAAGCCGATGATGCACGCTTCGTATTCTAAGATATTATTAGTGCAAGGGAATGTTAATTTTGCAGCTATGGGATAATGTTGGCCAGCTGGAGAGATCAAAACTGCCCCAGTCCCAGAGCCAGATAAATTTACGGCCCCGTCGAAGTAGATGGTCCATTTATCATTTGCTACTGCCAAAATACGTTCGTCCAGGAAGTCCGCTGTGTCAAAAAATTCTGCTTCTCTAGGATTTTCAGCCAACATATCGGCTATGGCTCTCCCTTTGACTGATTTCTGTGCTACGCTTTGTATATCAAATTCGGAAATTAGGACTTGCCATTTAGCCATCTTCCCAACTAAAGCTGGCTTCTCTAGCAAATACTTGATTGGGTCATTCTCTGTCACGAGCAAAATCCAATGGTGAAGAGTGTATCGGCGTAGCTGGTGCAATACCCAATGGACGAGCGTGGGGCGGCGGGGTGGTGGTGGTTCGGTGGCCAAGAGGTGGTGGTGAGTAGAGCGTGGGGCGGCAGTGTGGTGGTGGGTGAAGCAACAGCGAGCAAGAGGAAAGGAAGAAGAAGAAGAAGAAGAAGAAGAAGAAGAAGAAGAAGAAGAAGAGAAAGAAGGGGGTTTCGGCCGAGAGAGGGGAAAAGAGGAGAGAGAAGAAAAGAAAAAAGTTGGGGGGAGGAAGTGACGTGAGAGGAAAAAGTGGAGAAAAGAAAGAGAGAGAGAAAAAGAAAGGGGAAGAGGGGGAATCACGTGGGGGAAAATAGAAATGATGTGTTCCTGAAAAAGGGAACCGAGAACCGGAACCGGTCTCTTTAGAACCGGGAATCGAACCGGAACCTGCGGTTCGGTTCTCCGGTTCTCGGTTCTACCCGGGAACCACGCTCATCCCTAGGTACGTGTATCTCATTTAGAATCTTCAATAGTGCATTTTTGTGTTTCTCAGAGGTCTTGAACAACTCTAAGAGTGAAATCTGGGCAGGCATCTTCCTTAGTTGCTCTACTACTTCAAACTCACTAGATTTTATCATCGCCAAAAATTGCTTCGCTTCCTCATCGGTAACAGCTTTCTTTTCCATAGCTTCTGCGGGTGCATAACAGCAACCTGATCGGGTAACAGCATCGACTTCATTTGTCCCATAATCCCATGGGACTGCCTTAGGATCGAAACTAGTGACAGGGCTTTTCGGGATCTCATTTGGATCGCATGGTGGCAACTCAATTACCATCCGTTTGGATTCAGCCTCTCCTAGCTCTAAGTTCGCGAACTCCTCGGCCGCCAAATCAATAACCACGTGTTTAAACTCGCCCTCATTAGAGTCCCATTGCTCTTCTTCAATAGATAAATCGATGATTACTGGTGTCATCATGGCGACAGTTTCTTCCTTGAGCTCGGTTAAGTCGTCCATGCCTCCCCATCCATCAGGGACGGTTTCTTTAGGATCCATGAAAAAGCTTGGAGGAGGTGAGTATTTGATGAGATAGTCATACTTTTCACTTGGTTGGCCTAGTGTATCTACCACTTCGCCCTTTTCTAATGCCATCTTCAAAAATGCACGATCTCCGCGAACTCTTTTAGCTTTGAGCTCGGATTCAGCATCTAAGGCCTCTCCTTCATTTATGATTAAGGGTTCGGTTTCCTTGGCTACGTCGACATCATTCGGTATTTTGACAGTGCTTACCTCCTCGACTGGCATCTCCACAACCATCCCAAATTCACAACAAGAATTCTTGGGAGAGAAATCAATTACAGCTGTCATCGTCTCATTTGCTTGGCCTCCTCCTCCATTACGGATTATGCCCATGTTGATCATCCTGGTGACACGCTCTAGTTTCTTCTCAGTTGGGACAACTTCATCGCTCCTTTTGTAATAGCCAGTTAAAATCAAATCTTCATACAGTTTGTGGACGTCAACCCTGGCCATTTGCACATTCCTTTCCTCTCCTTCAACAATCATATTGACATCCCTGACATGAACGGGTAAAGGGTTTTGCTTGACGTTGGGTTGCGTCTCCTTAAATGATAAGATATCTTTGTCCAATAAGCTCTGGACCTTGTTCTGGAGTATTCGGCAATTATCCACATCATGGCCTTTCTCACCCATATGATACTCACAAGACTTTGTAAGGTCAAACCCTAGGAATTTAGGAGGATTGTCACGAGGAATCTCTTTAGCTACCAACCCTTTCTGCAGCAACATGGGTAACAGTTTGGACAAGGGCCTAGGCAAAGGTGTGAATTGCCTCGGTGTCCACTTCCTGGGCTCGTAATTCTGGTACCTCCCTCGTGATGCAGAAGGATTTTGAGGATTCGAAAATTGCTTTGATTCGGCTGGGCCTTGCACGTAAGCTACTTCTACTTTTTTCTCCTTCTTATTGGTAAATTTCCTACTTGTGCCTTCGGTTATCCGACCTTCATGCATGGCTTCTTCAATTCTCTCTCCAATGGCAACCAAACGAGTAAAGTTTCCACAGTCAGAGCTAATCATTTTGTTGTAAAAGTCTGCAGGAAGGGTATTAAGGAAAAGCTCCACCATTTCAGCGTCGTCCAGTGGTGGTCTAACTTGAGCAGCCAAGGCACGCCACATTTGCGCGAATGACCTGAAGGACTCATTTCTCCTTTTCTCCGTGCGCATTAACACTTTGCGCGTCGGGGCAATCTTGGTATTGTATTTATATTATAGCACAAATGCCTCCGCCAATTCTTCCCATTTTTCCATCTTTTCTGGTTTCCAACAGGATGTACCATTGCAAGGCCGGGCCGGATAGACTCTCCTGAAAAGTTTGAATCAATAATGGGGTGTTCTGTGCATAGCGCCCCATCCTATTCAAATAGTACTTCGTATGGACTTTTGGATCGCCGGTACCATCATACTTAGCGAAATCGGGAACTTTAAACTTCTCGGGAAAGTCCATTTTGGCATATCGAGACAGATCCTCGATCATGTTAGTTTCATATCCCTGTATGGCTTTAAGCTTCTCCTCAAGCTTAGCAAATCTTTTGTTGTTCTCCTCCTCCATTCGAGCTGAGATGGCTTTCGAGATGGGATCTTGTTCCACCACTACGGGTGTTTGATGGGGAATCTCTTCAGCAACGTTCTCCCTAACGTTGGCATTGCTAGCCTTGGGAGTAGGCACAAGTGTGTCTCTATTTGGGGCTACAGCCACTAGACTAGCTCGAATCTCGTTCGCAAATTGGGCAAATTGGGTTGCCAAGTCGGTGATTCTATTATCCAAGGCGTTAAGACGGGCGTTTTGTTCTTCTGTATTCATCCTTGCAGCTACAGAACGGGTCCTGATGGGCGATCGTCTTAAAGCCGTGTTGTCGGTACCTTGTTAAATAAAACAAAAGAACAAACAAATCAGCATACAGAAGATGAGAAAGAGAATAAAATACAATAAAAAACTTAAAACCCTTCAATTTTATATTTTTTTATAACAAAATAGAAATAAGAAACCCCTTGGATAAGCCGAATCTCACATAAGTGGCTTCTTATCAATATTTTGTCATAGGAAGTTAACAATTAAAGGGGTAACACATGATGATTGATCAAAATGCCCATCTCATATTCCATTAGAATCAAAGTAATTATAAGGGAGGGAAAAACATCACTAATTACACTAAAAATTGTGAAGGAAGATCCCTATACATCCATTAAAGTAGAGGAACTCCTAAACATTGCTACTAATATTTCATATAAGGAAAACCTTATACAACTTTTCTAAAAACACAACTCTAATGGAATATGACTAATCATTTAGTTTTCCCCTCAAAGCAACTTGCGGATGCATTTGTTTGTTTCGGTCAAACGCTCCACCTTAGCTAAGGCTTCATCCTTTTCCCTTATAATCCGCCCCATTTGGATTTCCTTCGGAGTTGGCTTCATAGGAAACTTTGGAATGACGACGGCAACTTCGGGTTCAATACGGCGATCAATATATCCTCTTGATGCGTGGTGCTCCCTCATTTCTCCTTCCAACTCGGTGACCCACTCAATATCCCTCGGTGGGCAATGATGAAGGATGTTAATGATGTTTTCCACTTCTTTTTTCATGTCTTTGATTTGGTTCCCCTTGACAACCTTATCGCGAAAGTCAAAACGAAAAAACCCCGACTTTAAAGTAGGAGGGATTTCTTGAAGTACTCGATATTGACGAACTACTCTTAAAGGGTAATAAGATGTAGATCCTGTCAAACCTAAGAGTGGAATCGGGTTATCATGACTACTCATAAGTCGTGCTTTAGGAAGCGAATCCAAGGGGCTTGCCACAAGATTTGGTTTGGGGTGATATTTTCAAAAGTTCTACCCATTTACGGAATGTCCAAGCATGGAGGAATTTTTCTATATCCTTAAGTTTGGTGAGAGGGTTTGTATCTTTATCGATGTTGATAATAGCCAAATTCCCTCCAAATACTTTTAAGTGAGAGAGAATCCAAACTTGAAGGATGCCTATAGGTGCTCTAAGGATTGAACCCTTGTCCTCTTTGAAACGATTGAGAGAGAGGAACATTTCGGCAAGAAGCATGTGTGTAAATCCCCTAAGGTGAAGGACTCTATAGACAACATGAGCAAGGCTAGGATCCATTGTCTTTTGGGTGAACAGGAAAAGAACGAATCCGAAGAGTGCTAGAAGGAAAATTTTAGCATTTTGAGGATTGGGGCTTGGGAGAAGACTACGGAATCTTTGTTCGATGAAAGACAAAGGGAGGCCTTTTGAATTCCTATTAAGAAGTTCTTTAATTTCAAGAGGAGGAACTCCTAGGAATTGACTCAACAGTGGGATAGGATCTACTCCTAAAGGAGGGTCGACAAGACCGAATGCGGGACATTGCCAACAATGATTTCTAACTCCTCTAAAGTTGGGGTTAATTCATGATGACCAAACACGAATGTTGAAGTCTTGGGGTTCCAAAAATGAGCCATGGCCTTCACTAATGGCACGTGGGACTCTCGATATAAGAGAAAAATAAGATAGCCGAGTTTCTTCTCTACAAAAGTCTTCTTGTCCACATCAAGTGCATCCCACATGTCTAACAATGCCTTCTTTGGGATAGGGATAATACGAAGCTCAGGGAAACCCATGGAATCTAAACCTAAATAGGCATTTTGATCAATCACCATATGTCACAAAATAAGCTAAACTTAATGATAAAACATTATATGCACAAAATACATTATTTACATCACGGAATAAAATACTAGTACCTCTTTGATAGAGAGAGAGAGAAAAAATGCGGCAACCACAAAGACACATTGCATGTCGACTCGTGAGGCTCACTAAAAGGTATGATTCTAAAGGCTAAAGGTTCCCATTTCAATTAGATCAAAAGATTTTTCCCCACTCTGCACTTACGTCGGACAGTTCTCTTTATCATTAATCAAAATGAGCGGGACCAAAAGTGGATAACCATGGGTCATTCCCCGCAAGGGTTCCATCTTTTGGCACATCCTATGGGCTTCCTAGTGCGATCAGGGTTTTAGATCGCGGGTTGTGTGTGTAAATGTGTAGTGCTAAGGTAAATATAAAGGCACACACAACAATTGATATCCAAACAACACTTCAATTTCATCCATATATACATACATTCCTACACCTCCCTACAAAAGAAATGGGTTAACACACACTCCACCCCTTATTACTCCAAACCTACAAAAGCAATTAACATGTTGTTAGTGGACTAACCTTGTCTTCCACGTGGCTTTGACATGCGCTATCAAATGAAGACCATGTTAGTGAACAACCAACCAAATTATTACGGCCTAAGTCCTCTAAGGTTTGTAACCAAGTCCCCAGCGGAGCCGCCAAGCTGTCACGACCTCTTTTTCCATTCGGAAAAAAAAAAAAAAAAAAAAAAAAAAAAAGGTTTAGGGGTATTTGCCTAAAGAGACGGACCAACGGCCCTAAATTAGGCATGGGCTCTCCCAAGCCCATACCTCACGCAACATTGGATTTTGAATTTTAATTCTTAACAACCTATGTACTTCTAGGAGTCGCCACTAGCCTATTAGGGTCGGCTAGAAATCAACCGAGACACGGGAGTGTTGCCTCGATTACTACGCAACCAGAGATTTCTAGAAACGGGGACTTGTTTACGCTAATGTTTCTATTAGCGCCCTTGCGGTACCACTAACTTTGAAGGTTGTTTATCTAAATGGTCACACAATCTTGATTACCAATTATAACCTTTATGAAACCACTAAGTGTCCTTGCAAATGTTTTTGTAGGTTTTTTTTTTTTATGTCTAAACTAATTCTAACCTAAATTAGAAGAGAAATTTACACTGAAATTAATGAAAAAACGATGCGGTAAGTATACATCCACGAAATTAAAATGACTTTAAAATAAATACGGAAAAGGAAAACCCGATACAAGTCGGGCAAATAATATTACATGGCCTTGTTATCACGCCCCGGGACAGGACCCCCGTGAGCGAAATGGGAATTTAAATACGCATGATATTACTTTAAATGCATGAAATTACTCTAGATAATTTTAATCTATGCAAAATGGATTATTTACAAAAATTGTTATAAAATACCAAAATAGCATTAAATTAGGAAAATGACATTTTAAAATTAGCAAAATTCCATATATGTCATTTCTATAATTTGATGTTATCCAACATTTTTTATATTTTTGAAAATTTCAGATTTTTCTCTTCTTTTTATTATTTTTTTCAAAAAAAAAATATTAATAATGATTCCTTAAATCGATCTATGCTAACATGGAGTAACACATCACATGAATATCACAACAATTAAGCTCAAATCGACCGTTTCGAGATTGAAGCTTGGTTTCAACATTTTATTGAATACTTGGCTTGCATCAAATCACCCCAAAACGGCTTCTTCGGGTCATGTTCGTGGCCTCCAATCTCGACCCATAAACAATCTCATGTGAATCTAAAGTATCAAGGATATACTACTACATGCAAAGAACGTGTTTGACTAGAAATTACAGCCTAGAACATGCAAAAACCGAACTGAAAACGGCCTCCAAGATGCGGGTTGGAGTTGTTTTGCAAAACTGGTGATGAACCCAAGTCAAACAGCCATGCCAAATGCTCAGATTGAAGCTCCGACAACCATCACATGCCATATCTATATGAAATATTACTCCATCTAGATGAAAATAGGTAACACTTATTTTCAAATGCAACAAACATCACCGAAAACGATCAACCGAACGCATCAAAATGAACTCTCCAAGAAGCATTCAAGCATGATCTATGCTGGCCAACCATGTTTCAATGTGGTTTTTGGCTCATGTTATAGATGGTTTCATGGTTCACAAGGAGATTTAAAGACTAAACCGGGTTGTCCTATGCATCATTTGTACTGCCATGTAACATTCATCCAAGTCACAACGAAAAAAAAACATGCAAAGGGGAGTAACAAGTCGAGCATGTAGGGACATTGAAGAGGTTTTAAACACTTAGAAAAATTTTAGCTTCAGAAATCAACTCTTCAGACTAGTTTCCTTCTCGATCTTCATGATCAAAACATGTTCAAACTTGACCAAAAATACATCTAGAATGCTTACCTTGCTTCCTAGTTTCTTTTTCAAGTGACTCTTGGCCAAGGAAACCACAAAATTGTCTTCTGGAAGCACATGAAAGTTGATTCCTTCAAGCTGAAAGTGAGATCTGTAGAAGAAAAAGTGACAACGGAGCTTTTCGTTGACTTCCAAAACTAGACTTCCAAACCTTCCTTGTTGGCCAAGTTAAAATCAACCAAAACTATATGTATTATAGTTTGGCGTGTAAGTCATGGCTTTCCTCATTTGTCTCTCAAGTTTCTCAAAAGCACTCGCTTTTCCTCACTCGTGACCAATCAGGCTCAACACCTAGAAAAATTTTCGAACTTTCTGGACCAGCCAGGGGGCACTGTTTCGGGGGGCTTTAGGAGGCCTTCCCGATCTCCATTTGGGATGTACGACCTATGGTTGGAAAGATCTTTGAATGAATTTTCACTCTCTAGTTGAAGGTTTTGGCTAGTTTTTTCCGTAGGTGCGTGAAAATCTCACTTTTCTCTCTCTAGGTCGGTCTGGAATTTCTGGGTTTCTCTCTTCTGGAGTTGCTTCTGAAGGTGTGTTTGGGAAACGATTCCGAGCCCCCTTTCGTGTTTTTTGTCTTCTCCCTCTTATCCCTCAAATGAGCCTGCTTCATAGATCTTATCCACTGCCTTAAGCAATCTCTTCCCCGGCTTTTTGCCCTCCTGCCAAGCCTACCAACTAAGCAGTCCACCCACTCTCTAACTTAGTCAAAATTTTCCAATTTTGCAGATGTTGAGTGTGCCGGTTTTGCTGCGACTTTCCCGTGCTTCCAGCAGCTTATCCCTGGCAAGTTTTCATCCACTTGCACTACTCATTATGGTCTTCCATCACGTGCAAAGATCAGGCCGGTTGGACAGCCAAGGAGGATATGGTGGGGCCACCAAGTTGCTTGCTCAACAACTCTGACTTCAAACCAACTTGTGGACTAGGATTTGTCAACTGGTTTAAGTGCTTTAATCCATGAATTTAGCTGCGATTTTTGATCAATTAACAAGATCATGTATAGTAGTTTAAGATCTTAATCAGATTTTGCAATTTTGCCCACCCAAGTTTGCAAAAAAGTCCCTCAAAGTTGGCCATTTTCTTACCCGAAAATGTCAAATTCAATGCAATTAGGTCCTTTTTGCCCGATTTGATTAATTAGACCTGACCCAAGTTCAATTTCAACTTAATTGGGGGCTAAGATGATGATTTAAGGGCTCGGGTGAAATTTTGCAAAAATTGCGAATTGGTCTCTCAACTTTTGGAAATTGCATTTTTGCCCCAATTTGCAATTTTAATTCCAATCTGACCTCCTAGGCTTGGCTAGTCACATTTGAATCATTGGCCACAACTTTTTTTAACTTTTTTTTTTTAATCTTTTTTTTAATATTTTTTTTTTAATTAATTAATCTATATGCAATAATTTGGGCAAAAAATTAGGTGTCAACAAGCTTCTTTATCATTCCCTGCATCTCTTGCGGTTTCTTTTCATGACTAATTGTCAGCATTGTTAGTTGCTTCTTCGAGTTATCCCTTGGCTTGCTCTTATTCGAGGTCGTGATAGAACCTATCAAATTATCCAACTCAACTATACAAGCTGTTGCAAGCTCTTCTTGTTCCTTTATTGCAACAAGCGCTTGAAAGTCCCATTCTTCTTCACTTTCAATCTCCTTTTGCAGGAAGTGACGACATTTCCTTCTTCCCGCTTTTACCAACAGAATCTAGCAATATGTCCTACCTTGCCACAAATGTAGCACCGTTTGCTACGCCTTTTGTTGCTCTTGTCTTCATCGTCATCATTGTCGCGATCTTGACGAGCTCCCCTTGCTTATAACCCTTCTCTTCTGGTTGCCTTCGCCAATCTCCATGATTTTTCCATGGTTTGCCATCTCTTGCACCTACTCTATTTCTATTTTGGCTCTTGAACCCTCTTTTATTACTGAAGAGGGCACTTTCATCCTCATTAATTGAGACCTTAGGGATTTGTTTATCTAAGGCCTCTTGATTGGCCAATATCTTTTCCAACTCAGTTAGAGTCGGCTCATTTGCCCATCCACGGGTGGCCGTAACAATACTGTTATACTCCGGCCTTAACCCATGAATTATTATTCTTCTCATTCTTGTCTCAGAGATGGCATTCTGAGGATCTAATTTTGAAATTTCTTCACAAATAGATTTAACTTTAGAAAAGTATTGACTTACCGTCATACTTTGTTGCGAGATTGAGAGGAGCTCGTTCTCCAAGCATTGTAACTTGGCATCGTTTGTCCTTGCAAACAATGTCGCCAAGTTATCCCAGGCCTCCTTTGGGATCTTCGCACTCTTTATGTGTTGCAATAATTCATGTTCAACAGTCACAGCAAGAATGTAAAGAGCATTACCTGACTTGATGTTCCATTTTCTTAAATCACTATCATTTGTGGGTGGTGTGGTGTTGTTGCCGCCAACTATATCCCATAAATCTTGTCCAAGCAAATAATACTACATGCGAGTACTCCAATGATTATAATTAAAGTCGTTGAGCTTCTCCATCCCGTTCATCGGACTCAAGAGATCCACCATGGTGACTTGAGTATAATGCCCCGCACTATACCAAGTAAGCCTGGTACCAGACCAACCGACTTCACAATCTCAGATTGTGCATTGGCAGAACTCCGACGTCCTTCGCTTCTTCGCTCCTTGGCTCAACGATCCTTGACCGCCTTGCTCACTTACAATGGTCCCCAACCACTGTCTTCACACGGCCTCCGACGACCTGCTCTGATACCACTTGTTGAACCTTGCGGAAACGTGGTACAAATATAATTTGCGAAATATAACTTTCACTATTACAATATTTTCTCACATCCCATACAATACTCAGACAACTCTTCACAATTTCTCTCACTCATGTGCATACATAGCACACTCTACTCAACCCACTCTCAAGACCCCTATACACACACCCACACACCCCCTTGGACTTCTTACTCAAACACTCTTAGTTGGACACTCAAATGAGGAGTTGCTCCTATTTATAGGATGGAAAGTTGGTGACTTTCCTAACTATCTACACTATTCTAGAAGTATTATTATTATTTTATTATAGCCTCACAACTAGATTTCTTTGGAGAAGTCTAGAAGTGGTACAGCTTTTCTTGATGGATTTTGCTAGAACATTCTAGACAAGGGAGAGATCCAGAGAAATCCAGGAGAGAGAGAGAGGTGGTGATTTACAACTCTCTATTTTATCATACTCTCACAACAACTCATTGTACTTGCTTACCCACTCCCTCACAAACCTCACACGGACACAACTCTCACACACACCCACTTACTCTCTATTTCTCTACACTTCACGCCACCTACTCCACCCACACACTCACGTACACACTTCACTCACACACACAACACCCCTCACACTTCACAACACTCTTGCACAAGACCCCCTACACTCTACACAACATCCCCTTACACACGCACACAAGAGGCAAGTCCCCTATTTATAGGGTGTAAAGTCGGCACATCCATCAACTTCCCACACCATCTTTTTCCTATTATTTTATTGCAACTTGGGTCAACAATTGTGGCTGAGGAATCGTCTGGAGAGAGGGAGAGAAATCTAGAGGAGTAACGAGAGAGAGAGAGAGAGAGAGAGAGAGAGAGATCTAGAGAATTCTAGGAGGAGGGAGAGAGGAGGTGATCTTCAACAAATTTATGCAACCAATCAAGCAGCTATAGATTTAGAGGACTTGTTATAGAGATGAGAACTAGACCCACAGTAGTATGATAGTTTAATTGACATTGGATCAGCTCAAAGCAGGGAAGAGGATACAAACACCAAGAGTAGCATCTCCTGCAACGGCAACCTTTTTGGTGTTTTGGTCTTGTTCTAGCAATTTTTGTGTTCATAATCATCAAATCTCCATTTTATTGTTGAGAAATGTGCAAGACTTTGCCAACTCTTTCGACGGTGAGCCAATTTTGCCTGCAACAAATTGATTTGCCTATTGATTCAAAAATTAAATTTGCAGCAAGAAACTTCATCGATTTTGTATAATTAGACATCCTATGATTCAATGGTTTATTGTAGAAGCCAATTGTCTCAGAATCCTCAATCTCTCTCCCTATAACTGAATTCAGATGGTGCCATGTATTATTGGATCTAGAGAGCATAAGATGATCTTAATTCCACACCAGTTTCTTTCTCTTTCTTTCAATTCCGCCTCCGCCCGCTCGCCACATTTCATACATTTCCAAAGAAAGGGATAGGAGGAAATATAGCGTTTGATGTGAATCCCTCCGTGACTTCAATCCAATGTCAAGTTTGTCAACCCATGATTGGGCGTGCCCGGGATTCAAAAGACCGTCAGCTAATTTCTATATCATTTTCACTAGGTCAGGTTAGATTAGACTAGACTAGACTAGACCCTACAACTTCATAACTTTGCTTGATATTGTATTAATTTCTACAGCCGCGCTATAAATTCTGCACCGACTCTTTCTTCTCTTGTCATCACCATCACTTCTTTTGCCTTCGTGTTTTAGGCAAAAGCCTCAAGCCCCCGAAACGCATTCATGACCGACTTCGACTGAATGGAGAGAGAGTCTTCGGCTCTTAAAAAAGATCCTGACTTTTCTACTTTGGATTTTGTGCATGAACGCTCCTTCTAACAAAAATTTTAAGAAAATATTGTAACTACCTATAGATTATTACTCTTGTGTCGCGTGTAACCCACGTATGAAAGATAAAGATATTTTTATATTAAGTATACTTAATAATCGTTTTGAAAGGGCTACCTAACCATTTGGTTTTTTAAAGTACTTTTGACACTTTTTTCAGTAAAAGTATTTTTTACTGCCTTAAAGACACTCCACAAGTATCCACATTGGAGAAATCAATGTTCAAAAACTGTTTAAAAACATTGAAGAGTGAAAATAGATTCTCTTTTTACGATGCAATAAATAGAAATGCCAAGTTTCAAAACATATTTAATTTTGTCTTATCAAATGTCTAGGGATACATTCAAAATCCTTAAAAATAATATATCTAATTCGATTTAGTCTTTAGGGTTAATATGACAAGAAACTTCAAATTATACCTATTGTGGTAAAAAAATGCCCCAAACTTTTTTATATCATTAAAAATCCTCAACTTATCCATTGTGACACAAATGCCCTATAAAAAAACCTCGAACTTATGCTAGGATGGAGTTGAAATAAATGATATATATATATATCACACATTTATAAATTTAAATATTTTTGTGACACAAATAGAAAAAGTTTAAAGTAATTATATCACTATTACATTTTTTTTGTGACACAAAATAAATATTAGAGTATTTGTGTCATAACTGATATGATTTGAAGTTTTTTGTTGCATTTGTCATAGTATTTATTCAACAATGACTTAAAAGTCTTGCAAATTATATAAATTACATATATTTTTAAATTAAATCAGCTAGTAAGTCTCAATGAAAATTGATTAATAGTTTTCACAAAGTCAAAATAAGCCTATCGGTATCTTGGGAATATTCTTTAAGAAGAAGGTTACCATACAACCTTTGGATTAGGAACAACTAACAAATAATCACAAAACGACAATTTCATTCGCCCGATGACAGTGCTTCGTGTGCTTCGTATCTTATCTACATCGAGTGATGGGATTGTTCTCGTGCAAAGGAACAGGGGCAGCTGTCGCTTGCAACGGGTGAAAATAGACACCATCTAGGATGACGTCAGCTAGGGCTGCGCACGTATTTTGTCGGTATCGAAGGAGGAAAGCGTCCAAGTACTTTCCCATGAATTGCACTTGCCAATTAGGAGTGAGCATGGTCTAAATTGGGCCGGTCCACCCCTTAACCCTAGAATCAACCCGTACAGTACTGATCCTCAATTTTTGGGACCGAGGACCGACCCTATTGAGCATGGGACTGAGGACCGGACCGACCCAATGGGTTCGGTCCGATTCCAGGGTCAACCCGAGACCAACCGATAATTTTCTATTTCATTTTTTATACTCCTTAAAAAAGCAATTGAGGACCGGACTGACCCAATGAGTTTGGTCCAGTTTTAAGGTCAACCGAGGATCAACCAATAATTTTTTATTTCATTTTTTGTACTCCTTGAAAGGGCAACCGAGGATTGTACCGATCCAATGGGTTCGATAATGAGCGAAGTCAGCTAAAGAAGGCAAGCGATGAGGGTCAAGTGGAGTGAGCGTCAAATAGAATGAGTATCGAATGTCGAGCAATGAGCAACAAGCCAAGCGAGCATCAAGCGGCGAGCGACACGAGTGACCCAAAGCGAGCGAGGCGAGTGTCGAGTGGCGATCTTTTGATTTTGGCAAATTGAAGACTAAGAGGACAAATAAGACAAAAAAAGAACCAATATTAGAGGAGGATGCCATAAGGTGTCTTATTGGACACCGTGAGGACTTCTCACAAAAATATTTTCCTCCATAAATTATGACTATTGACGTCATAAAAGACATTAAAAACCTAAGTTATTATATAACAATATAAAATTACTTGAATTATTTACTAAAGAGTTGTTTAATATTGTTGACGCGTTTATTTTAAGATTTTCTCTATATAAAAAATTATAAATAATATTATATATATAGAGTTAGGGTTGGTCCGGGTTAGACCGACCCGAAATTATCAAGACCGAGGATCAACTCCGCACGGTATTGGTCTAGGAATTCTAGGACCAAGAACCGACCCAATCTCCCTGGGAACCGCACTAGACTGGCGTGGTTGGACCAGGTCCCGAGGTTAGTCCAGGGTTGACCCTGGACCAATGCTCACCCCTACTACCAATTACCCAATCTGATGAACCATTCAAATAATTTAAACATAGAAAAATGATATAAATAATTTCTAAATTTTAGATTAATGTGTAATGAAGTTATGGATTTTTAATTTGTTTAATATGATTTCTAAATAGTAGCCAATGCGTAATATTATCTTTATAATTTTGAGTGGAGCCAAACCTCTTTTTCAATGGAGGATTTCTAATAAAGGTTACTTCGTAATTAAGTCATCAACAAAGATAGGGCCCATAATTTTTATTTTTTCATAATTATACAATGCCATGTTTGGGGGAAAATGAACATTGGGATAAAAATGCCTAAAATTTAAATTCTACTCATTTCCCTTCTCATAGAAATTCCATATCTATAGATATATATATTTCTTTTTTCTATCTTCCATTTAAACTTTCATCTTTTGCTCCTAATTATAACAAAGCTCAGCTTCAAAATCCAACTAAAAACTTAAATTAATGGGTAGATTGAGACCATGTATAATATATATATATATACACAAGTCCCATAAACAAGCAATATGAGGTACTTTAACATTTTCTTATGTGTAATCTCATGTGAAATTTGATGAAAGGACCATACATTCATAAATATCCATGTTCTAAAGTTACACTTGAAAGTTTAAACTACTAGATAAAATAAAGAACACATAAATCTCATATATGAGTGATGTAGGATGTACTGACAATTTGGGTAATGTGCCTTTCCTTTTCCATTCCGAAGAGAGCACTGCCATCAGGTCACTTCCCTATCATTGCCACGACACATGAATTCATTGGATTTAGCAAGTAGAGAACAATTCAAAACAAACAATCATGCACATTGTAAAAAGGAAATACATGGAATCTACTATACTCGAACTTATAGATGTCCTAAAACAATAAGGCTTTAGGTAGCAAGTGCACATCTTTTAATCATCACATGTAATTATGATTAATGGAAGACTTCAATCAACATTGGTGGACGTTGATTCTTTCCCTATCTAAAAATAGTTGGTATCATTGTTCGTCAAAAGTAATATATGCGGTGGTTATTTGAAAATCATTTTTACGTATGAATTAATGCCTCGTGTTAATAATCAAGTTGAGTAATACTTTTTAGGCAAAGAAGGCATGCGATATCACTTGCTTTTACTATCTATGAAAGCACATAGACTTCACTTTTAATATTTGAATATGGAAAGTTGGGTCATTCTTTTACATGACAAGTATGTTTCCCTACGTTTTATTGTAAAATTATCATATGGTCTACTCTATGGAGCGGAATTAATTAATAAATGCGAGTCCTTTTTGTCTGTTCATAATAATGTTGATGACTCTAATGAAGGCATGAATGACCTAATCTTTTGCCTCGAATGGAAATCTTTGTGAAAGTCTTCACAAGTAGAATAACGGGGTTTTAGGTAGTGCTCAGCCGTTGGATTATGCAATCTAGGGCTGACACAAGTTCGGACGGCGGGGTGCGATTTCTTCCTTTTCTTAAGACTAAAAACGAAAGTGCTAGTAAGCAAGCTCCACACCCAGCATCTTGGTAATGGAACCGCAAGTCCTCGACCCAAAGGTATTTGTGAAGACATCGATGGAACAACTCTGCTTGCCAACACAAGCCTACAAGATTCCCGAAATATACAAATTTACATAAAAAAAATTTATATTCAAACCCAAATGATTTTGCAACAAACTCTCAATAATCGATATGTCCACATAAATAAGAAGCCATCATTGTAGGGCGGCAAGACAGTATAATAGTCAGATTCTCAAAATTCAAAAGTTTGCCATCAAATAGAAGCTGGAGGAGACCAGAATAAAAGAATGAAGCCGGTTTTGTTGCTTTGCCAGACATGGAAAAAATGTCACCCACAAGTTACTGCCTTATAAGGCAAATAGAAAGAGGACCATCAATCACATGACTAAAGGCTGCATTTGTTGTATAAGGCTTCTGCATAAAACGTGTACATAAAGAAATGGAGAATCGTAACTCTCCTCTGTAATTCTATAATCCTATGCAATGTAATTTTATCTGTTTGGAATCCGGGAAGTGTGCGCACAAGAAATGGAGATGGTCACATAGAAGATAAGAAGGTGAATAGAACATTATTGAGTAAAATTGAGTTGAATGAAATTGAGATTATAGTAGGGGCTTAGTTGTCGAATAAGGAAATTTGTTATATATTGCTCTTGTTGACAAAAGGATAATAAATAGCTTTGATAAACATCATTTCATCAACACATAATCGATGGTGGTCAACGATAGTTTGAGTGTCCTCCTCATAAAATTAGCCCAATTAACGTACATTGCTTTTTAATTATTTTTTTTGAAATTTTAATTAATTAATTAGTAATAATATTAATAATAATAATAATAATGATGATGATGATGATGATGATGATGATGATGATGATGATGATGATGATGATGATGATATTATTATTATTATTATTATTATTATTATTATTATTATTATTATTATTTGGGAATGGGTTTGGACTGGCTTACCGGTCCGCCCTGTTGGCCCAACCCGTATACCCAGATCCGATCTGATCAAATTAAAAAACGAAACTTTTCAATATTTTTATTCTGTTAATGATTTTCTTAATTTCTTATATTCTCTCCCTTTTGTCTATTTTGTTCTTTTCCCCTGCACCTTCTTCTTCAACCTTGCACCTTCTTCTATCCCTGAATTTTGGGCACCGAATCAACCTCTGTACGCATTGTTAGTGGCAATACACATCACCACCAAACCAACACCAACTGACGGTCACCTACTCCGACTGACGGCCACCAAGTCCAGCCGCTTACTCCAGCGACCGCAACTATCGATGGAAAATTTCCCGGTTTTCTTCAGCCCCTTCTCCAGCTCACCATCTGGTTTTGCTTAGGTCACGCCCTGTTATTTTCCTTGGAAGCAAGGTTAGAAGGAGGCTGGGCTGGGCTCTTTTTCCTTGTTAATTTTGATGTGGGCTGAGAAAACAATGGAAGAGGTGGGCTAAGGAGAGACAAATATGGGCTAAAAAGAAAAACAAAAGATGGCCCCAAAAAGAAAGAACGAGACTAGGTGGGCGCTGATGGGGCTTAGAAAGCGGAAAATGCCAAAGTGGGCTGGACAAAACCAGCCCACTCGATTTTATTTCTATATTTCTCTTTTTATTTTTATTTTTATAATTTTAATTAATTTAATTTTTTTATTAAAATTTCTCTCTCTCTCTCTCTCTTTATCCATCCTTTTTATCCATCCTTTTTTTTTAATGTATTTTTTTTTTTGTATTTTTGTAAAATAAAATGGATACCTAAAAAGTTGACAAAAATTCATGTGTCAACAATATAATATCGTGTTTTTAAAGGAAATCTCTCTTTTTCCCCTACTTCCTGTGGAAGATTAAAAGTTATAGAAAATGACAGGAAACTAAATTAACTAAATTATTGATAATAAAAAAATATACAGTGCTAATAATTGTAAACTATAACTTGCTAAAATTTGATAAAATTTGATAAATATAGCCACTTTAATAAATTCAATGAGGTATTTGAGTAAAAAAGAAAAGACAAGTTAAATGAAGAAAGAAAACGTCTCAATAATAAAAAGGCAACATAACAAAAATTGATTACTAGTCTTATATATTACAGGGTTAATTTGTATAAAATCATTTGATATTATCACTATTGCTATGTACAAAAAAACTGAAATTGTTCCTAAATATCGAATTTAGAATAGATTCGATCACTTAGCACTTTACTTGTTAGACTCTATCGAATGTATTTGTACTTCCTATTTTATTATAGATTTATCAGATAATCCACGTAAAATGTGAGTTAAATTGAAGTATGTGATGATTATACTATAAATACCAATGAAATAGGGCCATCAGATTTGACTTAGTGGTTCAAGAGGGGCTTGTTGGCAGGAATAGATAAACATATTGGCGGGGGCAAAAACGCATTGAGGAAAAGTCATGTGAAGGGAGTTTCTTTAGGTCATTTAGATTAAAATGAACAACCACAAAATATTTAGGACCAAACAAAGTATACCATAAAATAGCTTCTTTGTTTTTTTTTTTTTTTTTTTGGCAAATTAAGTTACAAAGCTCTATTGATAAGATTAAATTTCAATATAAATTGGTTATACTTAATCTCTTTGAGAGACAGCGATAAGTTACCGATAACTCAAATTTAGCAATATTGACATTTTTAATTTGAATTGCAAAATTAATAGAATCTTTAAATTTGATTTGTCATGTATCCATCACACATTGTGATATAATGAATAGAGTATGATAACTATTAAGACTACATTACATTAGGATATTAAAACTGTTGTTATCTCTCTCTCTCTCCCTCCAATGTGTGCGATATAATGAATAGAGTATGATAACTATTAAGACTACATTACATTAGGATATTAAAACTGTTGTTATCTCTCTCTCTCTCCTCCCTCCAACGTGTGCGAATAATCCTTTTCTTTGGTTTCTTTGATTTCTTTTTTTTAAATTATTTAATTTAATCTCTTTACACATCCAAGATATCCAATTTCATATAAAACATAAATTAATGTTTTTTTGGCCTTACATAAATTGAAGTTAAAGCAAATAGTTTTGTGATGGTATTACTAAGCTTACAAATGAATCCAGTGGTTTTCGCTTTGTGGATGTCAATTTATCAATTTGGCCCAATCAAATTTATTGCTTTTTGCTTTGTAAAACAAATAAAGCCAAATAACTTTCTTTTTTGGCAAATTAAGTTACAAAGCCCTATTGATAAGGTTCAATTTCAATATAAATTAGTTATACTTTATAAGTCACAAATGACTTTAATTCAAAAATATTGACATCTTTAATTTCAAGAATGAAAAAGTAATAGAATCTTTTTAATTTCATTTGTTGTGTATCCTTCATACATTGTCATATAATGAATGGATTGTGATATTATTATATTGTTTAACCCCCCCCTCTCTCTCTCTCTCTCTCTCTCTCTCTCTCTCTCTCTCTCTCTCTCAAATGTGTGAGAATATTCCTTTTCTTTATTTTTCTTTTTAAATTCTTTTCTATATTTTCTTTCCACGTCCAACATATCAAATCTCATAAAAAAAAAAACATAATTGATGTTGAAGCAGATAGTCTTGTAACAGAACTATTTAGTTTATAGATGAATCTATTTTCATTCGTGGATATCAAGTTGTTATTAGTTTGGTTCAATCAAATTATTGATAATTACTTCAAAAAAATAAAATAAAGCCAAATCAATAAATTAATGGATCAAAAAGTTTTTATTCTACTAAAACTATCTTGGTTTAGTCCAATCTAGAGATAGTGATCTCTCTGAGAACAGCTATTTGCTGTCAATGCCTACTTCTTTATACTTTGGTAGAAATTATTAGATAGGTCAAAACAAAAACATGTTCGTAATCAATAAAAGTTATTTCTTTGTATAAATCTCTTTCAATTTTCTGCCAAGGCCTTATACTTTTTACGTTTTTTAAATTTTGCAGCTTAGGCATCTTCTGACTTTTTTAATAATTTGAACCATCTAAAGCTTTTACAAGATATAAATATTGACAATAGACTGGCAAAGAATTGTTTGATACTTAGAGAGATATGGGTATCCTTTTAAATTTGGAGCGAGAAAAAAAAAGAAATATCTGCACGTAAAACCAAAACAAACCTGGTTTTTCACTCAAACACGTTTGCATAGCATACGAACCTCAGATAGAGAGGGACCACATCAGTGACAGCAAGACGACTCTGTTCCACCATCGCTGAAGTGAGGATTTCTCTCAGGTTAGTCTTCTTCTATTTCTCGCTGACGTTCCAACCAGTATTCACGATTGAGTTTCTAGGCGGTTAGGTCTTGTCCCATGATACAATCCGTTCCGAAAACCAGAAAGATCGTTGAAGTTTCTTGATAGTTTCTTGCGCATCAAGCACTAATTCATTGACACCGTGATCACGATAGCCACCCTGGATCGCCCGACATATTTGCGGCTACAAAGGGAACGCATGACGGGGCGTCTGTTCTCGACCATGACGACTTAGAGTCGGCGCCCAAGGCATGATGATCCTCTCACGTCGCATGATGGAAGAGATGAGGATGAAGATGGAGGTGAACTTGAGGCTAATTTGGAGGTGGGCGAGAGGAGAAGAGTGCGAAGAATGCAAAGAGGAAGGAGGGAGGAAGGAGGGAGGAAGGAGGAGTCCATTGACGAGGCGAAGCTGTTAAAATATGTCTCAAGTTTAAGCCCAATGCAAAATTACGAATATTCCGAATTGGATATGTTGTAGATGTTTGAAATCGAGCAAAGAAGATCCGAATATCAACTTCTCAAATTTGAATCTGCTTTGGAAAGTCTAGCTACTAAAATAGGAAAGTCCAACTTTGACTAGGACTTGGATTTTTGTTTAAAATATACAAAGATATGTTTTGGATATGAAACAAAATCCTATGAGAAGTTGGCAAAAGAATAAGGGTTTTACTTATATATAGACTTAAGGCCATGGGTGATAGATGTGGATCACAAATTGTCTTGAAGTGCCGCATGAGTGCTTGGTGTTTCGCCGTTGATCGTGAAGAATTGGTCTTGAAGCGCCATCTCATTGTCGAGTGCTTGGGAGGGATTTTCTTTGTTGTGAATTACATCCAAGAAGGTTTAGTGTTAAAGCCAATTAAATCTTGTGGTAAGATTTGCATGTAATTCCTTCGTGAGATTGAGAGATTTTTTCTTGAGGAATTTCGGGGCTAAACATTGTGTGTGTTATTGGGTGTAATTGGGGCTTGTGAAACACCGAGAAAGTGTTTGAGTGACTCGAGTGTGTACGAGTGTGTAATCTCTTTGTATCGCTTGATCTATAGTGAAATTCGCTGATGCTCTCCCCGTGGACGTAGGTCTTTACGACTGAACCACATAAATCTGGTGTCCGATTTATTTTCTTTTTACGTCTATATTTTGTTCGATCGCTCGCCCCATCGCAACAAAAGCCAATCGGCAAGCCCATTAGGATTTCCTTCAAGAGGAGTGAGCGAAGGAAACATTACAATGCATTTGAATCGTCAATCAGCAAGCCCATTAGGATTTCCTTCGAGAGGAGTGAGCGGAGGAAACATTAGAAGGCATTTGAATACGCCAATAGCGATATGATCTCGTGAATATTTTGCTTTTTATTAATTTTTCCTCGGTGATTCTACATTGGATGGGGCCGTTCTTTCGTTCTTTTTGTTTTTCATTTCAAGTTGTTTCCGATTTTTACATTGGTGTATTGAGAATTGGCTTTTCAAGATATCAAATTTTACCTTCTTTTTTATTTTTTATTTTTTTAAGTGGAAAAGATTTATTGATGTCTCGTTCGACAAATTGCGTTTCTTTGTTCTATATGATCATTTAGGTTCCGTAATTTACCGAAAGAGAAACATCTTGCATTTATTAATTTAGTAAAGGATCCAGCTACGCTAACCGTACTGTTGTATTGACATTGTAACCGTGCTTTTATAGCCACGAATCATTCATTGTACTAGTTGGACTTATTTGGGCAAGCGGAGTACAAATTTCCAAAATTAATTATTAAAAATGGCCCTTATGCTGCAAAATCACAAAAGCTCCGTCTAAAAGAATTAAAAAAATCAGAACCTTATCATTTAGCAAAATAATAATTACCTATAGGGAACAAAAGTTAACGTAAAAGTATGCCTTTTTAAGTTTCTTGCTTTGTACCAATATTTATAGTAAATGTCACGTGTAATTTCTAAAAGAGAAATTGAAATTTTTAAAAAAATCAACTTGTGAATATTATATGATTATATTCCTAACTATGTGACTAACATAGAGCGAGACAAAATATATAGTGATGATGCACTTCACAATGGCAAATAAAAAATCATAGAACAAAGAACGAGACAAAATATATTGTAAACTTTAATTCTAAGGTGCAATATGAAAAAATTCATAGAAACTTACTAAAAAGTAAAATTGAATAATATGCACTTCACACTGCCGGACTTTGGATGTTGGCCACTAGATGCCGGACTCCGACCACCCACTGTCGATTGCGGACGTTAGACTCCGGTCATCAAATGTCGGCCATCATCGCTCCTAGAAATATAAATTTTATTCTCTTATCAAACGAATTTTTATTCTAGAAATAAAAAATTTGAGTCGTTATCAAATATGTTTCTTTGTTGAAAAACTTGTCCATGGAATAGAAATTGAGAAATCAATTTCTAGTCAAAAATTAATTTATATTCCAAAAATTTTGTCATGCACGCCTTAGTCATCACATCTACTTCTCACGCCATTAGCAAGCTTTCACATGGAAAAAATATAAAAAGCAACTTTAATGATAATCTCATTAGTAATTTACTTATATAATCAGTAACTTTGTCAATAGGAAAATAGAGGTCTACGCGTATCTAGCGACATATCCATGTGATTGGTAAGTCCCGATGTAGACAAAAATAATTATGAAATGTATATTTACTTAGTAAGTTATATAAGCGGTTGATAGATTTACTATATTTGACTAATGCTTCATTCGGTCGCTATCTTTTTCATGCTCGCTACTCGTCCACGCGAAGTGGTCGGTCTTCATATACAAAAAGAACCGCCGATTTTAGTGACTTGACATACGTACGTGATTAATAAATTTGATTTGGCCACGAAAATTTAATTATTAATATATTCCGAACTTCAATATTTTGTAAAAGTTGGATGACCATTTTTCAAATGAATAGTCTTCAAATCATGCATCCGTCAGGTAGTACTCCCTCCCCCTAAAGACAATATTTGCACGGATCTTGATTAATGCATCATATTGAATAGCTAAAAAAAGCCACAAAATACTTTAAATTATGTTGGCTGCGACACCTTTGCTCTAAAAAATTTTTCAACGGCATCATCAACCCAAAGCTTATATCAGTATCAAATATATATCATAAATTAATTCAACTAATGGATGATGCGGCTAACTACGTTTTGCGTTTTTGCGCATGCAAAGAGCTTTTGATCATGTCCCGATGAAAATACCGGAAAGACATGAAATCTCGCTACTGATTATGATACGATGGAAAGCAAAAGGTATTGACAAGATACTCACCTGATAATAATATGTCAACTCAACGTATATCTTATTTTTTGTTTTGTTTTATTTTTTTTAACTTGCTCCTTTGTTTTCTTCCTTGATTTGGTGAGGATAGTGGCAATGGAGACGTTGATGGTAGTTGCAATGAGGGTTGCAGTGAAGACGAACCAGAAAGAAAAAAAATTAATGAAGAGTAAATGTGTGGCATGTGGGATTTTTGGCATAGTTAAAAGAAAATTTGGAAGAAATGTATCGTATGAACATAAGTGTGAGAATTTTTGTGTTGCCAAAAAGTTTAAGATGAACTACCTTGTCATGAATTTGACATTTTGAGTGTAACAAAATATTTTTGGAATAAATATGCCACGGAATGGATTTTACCCCTACACGGTCAGCGCATTTAATGCAATGACTGTGAGGCGACTTTTTGTTTTTCAACGTAAAAAATTTCAGCAGAAAAACCTCCCAAAAACATTTAAATTTATTTTTGTACGAAACTAGTCACGACGTTGACTCTCCAGTTAGAATGCCGTATGCAACATGTGGTCCAACTCAGAGTTGTTGCTTAAGAAGACGAATGAGAATGCAAATGATCGCATTATTAACGCGTTGCAAAACGTGATCATAAAAACGAACTAATATATTAACATGTTTGAAGGTAATATCTATTCGTTTTTATCTTCCATCAGACTAAACCGAACTAAAAGAAAAAAAAAAATATATATATATATATATATATATATATATATATATAATTTATGTCATAAAAAAAGGAAAAATTCCAAATAATAAGCCAAAATGCAATATTTTTTTCAAATAATGACTTGAAGTAGAAATTTTCTAAAACAAAGGCTCCAAAAGCTGTTTTTTTTTTTTCAAATAAGGGGTCCATAGTGCCCATATTAATTTAAAACAAGGTCATGAAGTGAACATTATTTCAAATAATGACTCAAAGTGCTATCATTTTCTTAAATAAAGACCTGAAATGCACATATCAATGTCAAAGAAGGGCTTAAACTCATTGGCTATGAAGGGCAATTTCGCCTTTTAAAATTTTCATTTTTTTATTTATTGTTTGTTGAAGAGACGCAATAATATTTACAAGAATCATTAAGATATTATTGGATAAGTCGAGATATATTAATATCGGATCTGATTTTGTATATCATATTGTTGCATTTTCTTTACATACAACTTGTACTATAATACACGTTCTGTACATTGTGTTTACACACAGAGAAATAAATAGAAGAAAATTCCCATCCGCTTCCTTTCTCTTCGTTTTCTTCCATCTTCTTTCATGGTATCAGAGCGGGTTGCACATCTGTCATCCATTTCTTGCGCTTTGTTTTTTCTCTTCTGATCTTCTGGTTGCCTGCCGGAAGAATCAAGCTAACCTACAAAAGGACAACAGCACTCCGGCGTAGGAATCAGCACTTTGAAGAGATAAACGAAGGAGAAGGAAAGGGGGAGCTCGCTATACCATCATGGCCGACGATCAACCCCATTTACTTGTGGATATAGTGACCTCAGAAGCACAAGATATAGTGCGAAACATCATAGGTTGGATTGATCAGCCCACAATGGGGCTTTTTTTTTTTTTTTTTTTTCCCATGGCAACCCAATCTGGGGCAGCCCTCTTCGAGGGCTTCCTACCAGTGGGTACCGATGTCACGCCCCGAATCTCGAGCATGTGCACATTCCACTTTGGTCGATAGAGATTTTGCGGTTTCCCAGGACACGTCGCCGACCCATTCAATTTTATTATGCATGTGGAAGTGAAACAAATCCCTTGACAACATTTAACTTGGGATAGACAAGTAGGCAATCAATCACAATCAAACAAGCTTTCTTATAAATACATAGGTTTATATACAACACTGGATTATCTACAAAATAGACCGGCTCAACAAAAAGGGAACTGTCCTATGACCAACTTGTCAAACACGTTTGCCGATTCTTCAGCCTCCACCTTCCAAACTCCAGGACTTCCGGTCCTCTACGATCGTCATCTAAGGATCTGAAAATATTATCCCATAACTGAGATGAGACAATATCTCATCGAGTCCTATCCTCTAAGACTCAATTAGGAAGAAAATATGCCTCAGGGCGCTCTAGCCATACAAATAGGATAGAGGACTTACCTCGCATCAATCACTTTCTTGCACATTAGTACAATTCATATTCAAGCAATGCTCGTACAAGCTGAAACTACCAACACTTATATCAGTCTATCAATTCAATCAATCCAATCATTCGCAATAATTCAATTCCATCATACTATCTATCTTTCCATTTCAATATGTACTATCTATCAACCATTACTATCTATCATTCAATACCATCTATCAAACTAGTCGTTAATACGACACATGCTGTCCAAAGCTGTAATATATAGATGGTAGCTCGTTCAAGCTGTATAGATAGATAGCTCACCAAAGCTGTAACTGATATAATAGCTCATCAAAGCTGTAAATGATATAGTAGCTCACCAAAGCTATAACTGATATAGTAGCTCACCAAAGCTGTAACTGATATAATAGCTCTCAAAAGCTGATAATTCAATAATCAACTAATCTATACTTCAATTAAATCAATCAATCAATCCAATCGATTCAAACTGGCCATACAAACCAATCACGGTGCTAGAAGCTAACACCAGGTATTTTCAAGTTAAATACCAAAACTTCTCCAATTTCATTCAATTCCTCACTTTGGAATAATTAACCATAATCATCATTTCCACTCAATTTCTCAATTTAACATATAATTAGCACAAACTGATCGTCATCAACGATGAGTACGAAATTCTAATGATCGGCCATCTCGGCAAAATTTTCGAAATTATTAAATAATTAAATAGTATATTATAATAATATAATTTAATAAGATAATACTTAAAAATTCGAAATAATAAATTAATTAAAAATAATTAATTAGGGCTTAAACAAGATTGTGCCAAATTAAACATACAATTAGCCCTAATTAAACATCCATTAAACTAATCATACAACTCATCTTATTTACATTAAAATAATCTAATTTAATCACATAAACCTAATTAGACTAATCTAAATACCCCTTAAGCGTCATTAACTCACTAAGCAAGAACTAGAGGATAAATTCACTCGATTAACAAGTCGAACGGCTCAAAACGACGGGGACGACGCGAGAGTCGATAGTCTCCAAAGCAGGCCTAGCTTCTGGGGTCGGGAAGTCGGCCAAAATGGGCCAAATAGACGCTGCCATACCCATTTTTCTGCCCACTATTCGCTTCTGGTTGAGGCCGAAAATGAGCAAATCTGGGGCTGGTTGGGGTCGGGAATGGGTGGAGGAGCTAAACTGGACCTAGGCGGGGCTTCAAGATGGCCAGAGGTGGGCTGGACGGCTTTGGCGGAGCTCCACTAGATCTGAAATGGTTGCTGGATGAAGAAGATCAACCAGCGACTCGGCTTGCTAGAAACGGGCAAAGCGGGGCTTCGGCGGTCCAAGTGGTGGTTCCGGCTACTGTATGATGGCGAGACGACCTTCGGCGAGCTCCACGACGGCCTAAGGAGGCTAGACGACGACCCTGGATGAGCGGATAGAGGCAGACTAGCGCGCGAGCAGGACAGCAGTAGCTCACCTCGGTTGGCTTCCACGGCGAGTGATGACGATGGGGAGGTTGGACAAGCAAGAGGAAGCTTCGAGTGGCTTCCCAACGGTGCTGTGGCTGTCGAATGGCAAGGTAGACGACCAAAGGACGTGAGACTAGAGGACGCGAGCGAAGGCGAAGCAGTGACTGGACTTGTGGCTGCACAAGATTGGATGCGACGAGCGAGCTAGTTGCTCCAGCGGGCTTGCGAGGCTTCGGACGACTGCTGGTTGCTGTTTCGCGGCTTCTTTTTCTTGATGGTTCTTCATACAGCAAGAACACGAGCAACAAGAAGAGAGATAGAGGAGAGAAGGTCGACGGGAGAGAAGGAGAAAGGGGGGGAGGAACTGGTTCTCTCTCTCTCTCTCTCTCTCTCTCTCTCTCTCTCTCTCTCCCCACAAGCACTTGGCCCACCATGGCCTCATGTGATGTCACCTTCCACTTGAGATAGCTAGTATAAGCACCTAGAGGGGGGTGAATAGGTGCACAATCAATTTATTGAGATACGGAAGCGATTCTAGGCAATCGATAGAAATGAAGTTCACTATTGATTAACAAGATGAAGTACGATCAAAGTAAAGAGAATAAGGAAGAGAAAATTGAACATGGGGTTTATAGTGGTTCGGCTTATTCCAAGCCTACGTCCACTCTTCCGCACTGACAGCCCACCGGCTGGATTTCACTATGAACAAAAGAGTAGTTATAGCACAGCTTTTCCTTGATTCTACAGTGTAGATGTTCGATCACACCTCCTCAAGGTTTCTCACAAATATATACTCTCTTTTGTATACAAGGTTTCGCTCAAAGGAATTGTCTAAACAATAAGGAGCTTCAGACTTTGGAATTCTTCTATTGTGCACTTCTCGAACAACTTAGAACGTCTTCCTTATATACTCCTTTATGCCATCATACCCGTTGGCACTTACCAAAGGAATTCCTCCAATCTACCCGTTGGACGGAATCAATTAGGAAGATTATTCGAGTTATTAAAGGAACGTGTCGATACCCCATCAATCATGTTCGCCCATACAATCAGGATCTCGGTTTCCATAAGTAGAACCTTCCAAGAATATTTAAGCAATCATCGGTTCCTTAATCTTCGAGTCAATCTTGATCAATCGAAGGATTCCGTTATGTCTTTTCCAGCCACGAGATCTTCTCCAGTTGATAAGGTTAAATCCTTAATGAAACATCTAGTTTTGGATAACCTTTCTTCAATGGATTAGAGACTGTCGATGAGGATAGACTTTGAGTCTTGAGTCTGGCTATCCGGAGGTCTTCAGACTTTAAGTAGCAGAGTCTGCAAGCCTTCAGACTAGACTGATGGAAACGTTTATTCAACTTCAAAACACTTAAAGAAGATTTCTCCAACAATCTCCCCATTTTTGATGGTGACAAAACTTTCCTGCTGATTTGGACAACTTTGACCTGCAAAACATTTCTCAAACACATATGCATATCTTATAGAGATAAATAGCTAAATGAATAACACTAGAATCTACAACCACATAAAATAGGTTAGTCTAATATGAGATAAAGTCATCCATAAGATATCAATAGTAGTTAATAGAAGTAGTCAAGTCCAAGTCTAGTTCAGTTCTCATCCAGACACAAAAACAAAGTCAAACAATTCAAAACAATCCAACAAACAGTCCAACAAACCAACGATTAAAAGTCAAATTGTTCAAATCTTGCATCTCTCCCCCCTTTTTGTCAGCATTAAAAAGGTTGAGATGAAAATGGAATAAAGTCAAGATTGCTTGGGAACGCGGACAAGCTGGAAATCTCACATAGACTGAACAATGCCTTCCAGCATTTTCAAGTCTTCCTTCAGTTGTGCAATCTCCTCACCCTTGGCATTGGCCTGAATCTGAACAAAGAGGGCTTGGATTTTATCATTCAATGAACATGAAGAAACTTGACCCGCACTTTGCAAGTTTTGAACCTCGCATCCCAAGGCATAAATTTGACCTCGCATCTCTAAGAGAATATCCATAATTCTGCGAAAATCGGCTGAGTTGTCGGTCTGCGTACTAGCTTCAGCACGTTCTGTAGATGATGGCATATCAGAATAATTTCACAAGTTTGGCGATGAAACTTCATGACCTTCTTCTGAAAATTGAGAGGCATAAATGTCCTCTGGGTCTGCAGGTGAGCGACTGACTCCTTCACTTGCATCCGAATATGAGGACTTCCCTCCTTTCTCTTGATCTCCCCCTGTTTCTATGCCTACAGGTGGAGAAGAGTGTTCCTCAGGTTCTCCTTTTTCTTTTCTTTCTTCTTCAGTTCTTTTCTCCTCTGCTTCTTTTTCGCCAACTGCTCTTGCTTCTTCTTTCTCTTTTTCTTGACCTTCTCTTTCCTCTTGATCTTCTCTTTTCTTTCCTTCTGTCTCACGTTGTTCCATTGACTCTGGAACAGTACGACTTAGCTTCTTCAAAGCTATGACCGAAATGGTAAGGTCATCATCTTCTTCATCTTCTACAATAAGAGCTCTTCTTTTCGGTTTTGAAGCAACCAATGGCTCCTTTCCTTTCCTTTTTGAAGAAGAGATTTGATGAGCTTTGACTGGAGTCTTCTCCTTGAATTTCTCCAACTCCTTGTTCAGTTCCTTCAAACACATTTTGGTCACCATCTTCAGTCCTACCATCATATGATCGCACGATCGAACACAAAAGATTTGTGGAGGCTGAATATTCAAATGTCTGAATAACTTCGTAACAAGGCTTGGGTAAGGAAGTTGACCTCTGTCCTTCATCATCGCTCAATACATGTGGAACATGATAGTGTGAGGGTGAGAAAACATTTTCCCAGTGAGGATGGCATACATCAGCTTTGCCTCTAAACTTGAAATATCAGTCTTGGAAGTTGATTTTGGTTGGAGGCAATTGATCACAATCTTGTGAAGCAAGATGTTGAATGCACTCATCCTTAAGTAGGTGATCTTCTCCTCCGTTCTCCTGTCCTTCACCAGTTCTAGTGTGGTCCGAGCAATGGAAACTTTGATCGGTTGATATCTTCCTCTTTCAACTCCTAACACATCTGTCAGCATTTCCATATCCACAACATAGTCTTGATCATTGACACTGAAAGAGAATCTATTCGCATAAAAAAAAGCTAAGATTTGAATAGAAATATGCGGTTAGTTCAGCATATGCCTCTGTAGTGTCGGAGCAGAATTTTTCAAGTTGAAGATAACCGAAATTTTCCCTCAAGTTCACATTCACAGCATCTAGAAAATCAAAATCTACACTCCTAGGGTTTATCACCCCACGCTTCAGCAATTTTGAGTACAGATCCTTTTGTTCCTTCGATCTAAACAAATCTCTCATTTTTCCTCGATTTTCAACCGCAACACCCATTCTCGGTTGAAATTGGCTAAACAGTTTGTCATCATCATTCCCATCTACAGGATTCGGTCCCCAATCACGAGGCAAGGGTTTCCTTTGCCACCCCTTTACGAGCAATTCCCAAACTTTCCATTTTTTCGCGAAAAGATATATTCGTTCCCATATCCTTTGTCTTTAAGAAAATCATCGACATAGTTCAAGGGAGTACGAGTTCCTTTTAAAGCACGATATACCTTATAAATAAAAGCGGGCTTTTGAACTCTTACAGGGTCTGCATCCTCAATGATTTCTTCCTCTTGTTGATGATCAACGCCTTGAGGACTTGATGGAGGAGAATGACGTTGCTGAGAATGTTGTGAGCTCAGTTGTTGTTCTGGTGACACTTCTTCTTCGGTGAGATCGAAGTGCGTAGGCCCCTCATTCATTCGCCGTGGTCCCCTGCTTGCGATTCTCGAAGACTTTCTTGAAGATGACATCTTTCTCAGTTTTTGGAAGATTCCTTGCTTGACTTTCCCAAGAAAGACGACAACTTTTTGAAGATTAAACAAGAGAAGAAAACGGGAATTGAGGATCAATGCTTTCTAGGGTTTTTTTAGAGTAAAGTGAACAGAAATCAACAGTGCACGATCGGTTAAAAAGGGAGATAAACGAATCGTCACAAAGGAAAATAAAAAGATACATTTTCAGAATAACCGTTCTTTTTCCGCGAAAATAGTCATTTCAAAAATAACTTCCTTTTTGAAAGGGAAACGATACAATAATTACGTCGATTAAATATAGCAATTTAAACACAGTCTGACGATCGTACCTCTTCAAGATAAGATGAGAGAGAGAGAGAGAGAGAGAGAGAGAGAGAGAGAGAGAGAGAGAAAGACTAACTTACAGTCACGGTCTTGTATGTTTGAGTCTGAGAGTTTTTAGACTTTGATCTCCTCATACCTTAAAATGTTGAGTTTGGAGCGAATAATTTCAAATTGATTTTTCTCTAGAGGCTTTGTAAATATATCCACCAGTTGGTTCTTTGAATCAATATATTGAATTGAAACATCTCCATTTTGAACATGATCTCTAATAAAGTGATGTCGAATCTCTATATGCTTTGCTCTTGAGTGGAGAATTGGATTTTTGGTGAGATTGATAGCGCTGGTGTTGTCACGATTAATTTCCGTGCATGAGTCTTCAATTCCAAAGTCTCTTAGCTGTTGTTTTATCCACAAAATTTGCAAACAACAACTTCCGAGAGCTATATACTCTGCTTCTGCTGTAGAGAGAGCAACTGTACTTTGCTTTCTTGAAAACCAATACAGTGTCCTACCTCCAAGTAGTTGACAAGTACCCGAGGTGCTCTTTCTATCGACTCTACATCCAGCAAGGTCTGCGTCTGAATATCCAAGAAGAGTAAAGTCTCCTCTTTTTGGATACCAGAGACCAAAGCTTGAAGTAGATGAAATATATTTGATAATACGCTTCGCAGAATTCAAATGAGATTCTTTTAGGTCTGATTGAAATCTGGCACAAATACAAATACTAAACAGAATGTCAGGTCTAGAAGCAATAAGATAAAGAAGTCATCCGATGATATTCCCGTACAGCTTTTGATTGACTTTCTTTCCTTTTTCATCTTTGTCTATCTTTAAGGGACTTGACATTGGTATGTCAGCCTTTTTGCAATTGTCCAGTCCAAAATTTTTGACAAGATCATTTGCATACTTTCCTTGATGAATGAAAGTTCCTTCCTCCAGTTGTTTTATTTGAAGTCCAAGAAAGAAGGTTAACTCACCCATTATGCTCATTTCAAATTCATCCTACATAATCTTAGAAAATTTCTTGCACAGACTTTCATTAGAGGATCGAAAGATAATATCATCGACATATATTTGAACAAGCATAAAAATTTTGCTTTATCTTTTAATAAAAAGAGTAGTGTCTACTTTACCTTTAAGAAATCCATTTTGAATTAAAAACTTACTTAATTTGTTGTACCAAGCTCGAGGTCTTGCTTTAAGCCATACAAGGCCTTTTTGAGTCTGAATACTGAGTCTGGTTTCTTTGGGTCTTCAAACCCTGGTGGTTGTTCCATATAAACTTCCTCATGGATGAATCCATTTAGGAAAGCACTTTTGACGTCCATTTGAAATAACCTGAAATTTTTATGACAAGCAAATGCAAGTAATAAACGAATTGCTTCTAACCTTGCTACCGATGCATAAGTCTCGTCATAGTCGATCCCTTCTTCTTGTGTGTATCCCTTGGCCACGAGTCTAGCCTTGTTTCTTATGACTTTTCCTTTCTCATCCATCTTGTTCCTGAAAACCCATTTAGCTCAAACAATTGATTTACCTTTTGGTTTAGGAGTCAGCTCCTAGACATCATTAATTCTGAATTGTCTGAGTTCTTCTTGCATAGCTTCAATCCAGCTCTCATTGGATAAAGCTTCTTCTATGCTCTTGGGTGCTATTTCAGAAATAAGAGCCACAGCACTAGACTCTTCTCACCTTTTGGATCTTATGCGAATTCCTTCATTGATGTCGCCAATAATAAGATCTTTGGGATGACTGGACTTATGTTTCTAGTTACTTGTCAATTTGTCAGATTGATGGTCACTTCCTTCACTTGAATCTTCAACGATCACTTGTTGTCGGTTCTTCAAAGTTTGAGCTACTTCTTGAGATTTAGACTTTGTAGAGTCGAGTAGATTCGCCTCTTCAAGATGAGTCTCGAATAGATTCATTTTGAATAGAGTCTTGGAATTTGACATTCATTGATTCTTCCATAGTTTGAGTCTTCTTGTTGTAGACTTTGTACGCTATGCTGGTGGTTGAATATCCAAGGAAGATGCCTTCATTTGACTTTTCTTCAAACTTACCAACTCGATCATTTGCATTTTTCAATATGAAACATTTACATCCGAATACATGAAAATATGAAACAATGGGCTTCTTTTCTTTAAATAGTTCATAGGGGATTTTTTTTCTAGAATAGGCCTTAGAAAAACTCTATTGATAATATAGCATGATGTTGAAACTGTTCAGCCAAAACTGTAAAGAGATATTGCTTTCAATTAAGAGAGTTCTAGCCATTTCTTGAAGAGATTTATTCTTCCTTTCCACAACTCCATTTTGCTCTGGAGTATATGGAGAAGAGAACAAATGCTAAAAACCAGATTCTTCACAAAATTTAGCAAAATCTTGATTTTCAAATTCACCTCCATGGTGTGTTTTTATATTTGAAATAACATACCCCTTTTCATTTTGAACCTTCTTAGCAAATTTTTCAAAGTAAGAGAAGGTTTCGAGACTTACTTGCCAAGAAATATACCCAAGTAAATCGTGAGTAGTCATCCACAATTACTAGGCAATATTTCTTACCTCCAATGCTCTGCGTTCTTGTTGGTCCGAAGAGATCCATATGCAAGAGCTGCAGTACACGGTTAGTGGAAACTTGAATTATTAGTTTAAAGGAGTTTCTTACCTGTTTTCCCAATATACATGGTGTACATAGATCAGAATTTTGGTATGATAAATTAGGTAGACCACGAACAAGCTTCTTTGCTGAGATTTTGGCTATCTACTTCATGTTGATATGCCCAAGCTTTTTGTGCCATAAGCTCGCTTCGTCTTGGATTGAGATTAGACATTGCGATTCATCTGGTTTCACATCCAAGAGGTAGATATTTCCATGTCTTCGACCCATGAATGACTGAGTCGAGTCTGTACTGGTTCCTGAACAAATACCCTTTTGAAAGTTGATTCTAAAACCAGCATCACATAGCTGTCTGACACTGAGCAGATTGTAATTAAGCCCTTCAACTAAAGAAACATTGCTTATTGAGAGGTTCCCAATCTTTACAGTTCCAAACCCGAATTCACTTTCTGAATCTGAATCAGTCTCAGAGTTTGATTCTGAGTCTGATTGTGCCATTAGACATATGTTGGCATAATCATCATCACTATCTTCGCACTCCGTATCACTCCAGGTTTCAGCTTTGAGAGCTTTTCGATACTTTTCAGTTTTTCCTTTCTTCTTCCTCAGAAGAGGATAGTTGGGTCTAATGTGTCCCTTTTTCTTGCATTCGAAGTAGACTACATCTTTGTTTAATTAATCGTCTTTAGCAGACTTGGTCTGTTGCTTTTGAAAACTTTGTTTCTTTGAATTGAATCTTCTTCCTTTTCTATTCAGCTTTCTGAATCTTCTTATCATGAGAGCAAGTTTTTCATCATCCATGTCGTCTTCATAACTGCTACATCGAATCATCATTAGATTTTAATGCAATAGATTTCTTACCTTTAGGATCTTCGTCTTCATTGATTCGTTCCACTTCATAAGACTGAAGGGTCCCAACCAACTCATCGACAGACAGTGGCATGATTCTTTGGGTCTCTCTGATTGAGGTCTTTATATGATTTCAATCCTTGGAGAGTCCACGCAGTAGCTTGTTTACTTTCATGGGATCAAAAATTGGTTGACCTTGATTTTCAAAACCATTCACGATTTCTGTCAAATGACTAAACATGTCAGTTATAGATTCTCCTGGTTTCATTATGAAGGCTTCATATTGACTGAGAAGAATGTTGATTTTAGTCTCTTTAACTCACTCAGTTCCTTCATAAGTAATGTGTAATCTATCCCAGACTTCTTTAAATGTATCACAAGAAGATATTATGTTATATTCAGTAGGCGATAAAGCACAATATAAATAAGAAATTGCTTTTGCATCAAGAGCTTGTCTCTTGATTATCTCTTCCAGAGTCATTTCGTTGGACTCAATAGTGTCATTTCCTCTTTCTGAGATCGATGCAGCTTTAGGAATGATTCCTTTTTTCTACAACGTCCCATTCCAGAGGATCCTTTGATCTTAAGAACGCCTTCATCTTGTTTTTCCATATGTTGTAGTCCTTTCCATCAAAGTAAGGTGGTCTGGTGTTGCTTTGCCCTTCTACCAGCCCTAGAGCCAACATAGGATCTTTTACTCTGAAGTAAAACACTTTAAACAAAGTGAGTACACAAGCTCTGATACCAATTGAGATAGCTAGTATAAGCACCTAGAGGGGGGTGAATAGGTGCATAATCAATTTATCGAGATACAGAAGTGATTCTAGGCAACCGATAGAAAGGAAGTTCACTATTGATTAACAAAATGAAGTATGATCAAAGTAAAGAGAGTAAGGAAGAGAAAATTGAACATAAGGTTTATAGTGGTTCGGCTTATTCCAAGCCTACGTCCACTCTTCCGCACTGACAGCCCACCAACTGGATTTCACTATGAACAAAAGATTAGTTACATAACGGAATATCCAGCTGGATTTCAATGAAACATCCAATTCTAGATAATCTTTTTTCAACGGATTAGAGACTGTCAATGAGGATAGACTTTGAGTCTTGATTCTGGCTATCTGGAGGTCTTCAGACTTTAAGTAGTAGAGTCTGCAAGCCTTCAGACTAGACTGATGGAAACGTTTTGTCAACTTCAAAACACTTCAAGAAGATTTCTCCAACACCACTATCTCCCACAACCCCATTCCAATGGTTGCAATTTCATTTTCCGCCATGGCATGAAATCTTGTACACTTAATTCAATTAATTCTCAATCAATTCCATCGAATTGAAACTCAATTAAATTAACCTATGTGTCATCGGCCTTCTCATGAAATTTCCCTGTCAAATGATCCAACTTGCATCCCGAAGATTCAATTAAAAATGGCCCTCTGACAATCTCGAACATAAACGGCCTTACTTTGCTTTTTCCGCCAAAAATCTCGGTTTGTAGAAAAATCTTCTGAGGATGAGTTGACATTCCTAAAATGAATTGTGACTTGACAGAACTTTCAATTTCTGTAATCAGGTTCAATTTCACGATTAAATTCAATCTAGTGCGACTTTAGCGCATCTTAACCTATTAGGTAGCTTTTAGGAATTTTCTATGCAATTGACCTGTGGTTGATTATTTTCAAGCCACAAAGTGCATCTTCGACACATTGGCGACTCTCAATTGTCATAGAAATCTCGAGATTTCAAATACGGAAACAGGGTACCAAAATGATAGAGAAATCGATTTAGTGCCGATCAACAAGAATTGTGATATTAAGTGGAATCACTCACACTGAATTACATGGTTTTGTTGAATCAACCTATCTCCGATCTCTAATCGGTTTGTGCCGTAATGACCCTTACAGATTAGTACGGTCAAGTAGTCATTTCCAGATCGAATTCTCAAGTCTATTACGTTTAGATTCTGTAACGGCTTCACCTGATAGACTAGTTATCTCATGAGTGGCCAACTCAGAGAAGAAAGCTATAGACACGAAGATGAAATGCTCGACTTATTTAATTGAAACTAGAATTGGAAAATCGGGATGTCATAACCGATACCTATATATTATGGAGAAAGTCCAAATATGCCATTTTTCAGAGGCCAGACTCAAGACGGTCCACCAGCCACAAGCAGGGTGGGCCATTCAGAAACAATCTGGTCTTCCAATGCTGGCGAAAACCCTAACTGGTCAAGCAATTCAAATGTGGGGACTCGGGGCACTTTCAATCTAGGTCAACAAGCAAATCCTTACCCGAGATTTCCACTCGGTTTCCTACCGATCTCCTTGGTAGCCACCATGGGTTGCCCAGAACTCGGTGACGCACTGTATGTCTCCAATTTTGACAGGCTAAAGTTACGGCTCATCAGACACCCTCTCACAGGACACAAAAACTACACAAGCTGGGCAAGAGAGTTTCGCCGAGCACTCATCACAAAGGATAAAGAAGGTTTTATCAACGGAACTATTCCGATTCCAACCGATGAAAAAATGGGGCGATAGTGGAAAAAATGCAACCAATTGGTGAGAACATGGATATGTAATTGCATTAGTCCAGAAATTGCAGCATGTTTACCTCCCACAGAAAATTCAAAAACAATTTGGGAGAATATTAGAGAGATGTATGGGAAACTCGATTGAGGGAAAAAAATTTCGCTACATCAAGCCCTTAGCAAAATGAAGCAGGGAAACATGTCAGTAACGACATGCTTCAACAAGCTTTCAGCTCTCTGGAATGAGCTGGAAGCAGTAGAGGACAGACTCGAAGGACCGAAGGCAACCCTCCAACAATACAGGGCGATGAAAGACCGAGAAAAAGCAACTCATTTTTTTTTATTGATTCTTAATGAATCTTACCTTCATTTCAAATCACAGATTTTGGCCATGGAACTAGCTCCTCCCCTTGGCTGAATTTTTTAGCTCGCGGTGTAGGAGGAAAACCAGCGACTCACCGAGATCGACGGCAAAACCTCGAAACCCTAATGCTAGCGGCAAGAATCGAGAAGGGGCAAAAAATCTAGCCAAAGGGAGAGAGTCAATGTCACTAGGTTTCAGGCAGCCAAAGGGAGCGCTACAGTTCGCGGAGCTGAAAGGGTCTTTTAAAGGCTCTATGGACAGTCAAGATTGAGTCTAGCGATCTAACGGACCGAAAGTCACGCGATACCCCACTGATCTTGACGGTGGAGATGCGCTCGGTTAAAGGCATCCAACAATCCAAATTACCCAAGAAGTTATAGGCTAAATTTTAAAAATAAAGGGAAGTTATTTTGTGATTATTGCAAAATGCCCCACCACACAATTGAAAATTGTTGGAAATTACATGGGAGACCTAAAAGGAAGGGAAAGGAAATTTCAGCAGTAGCTTATCATTCTATAACATCAGCAGATGTCAATCGACCCATCACACATGGAGAGTATCAACAATTGATGTAGGCTTTACAAAAATTGGAGGTTCCTAAAAGGGGTAGCAAATTTATAGGTATTTTTCATTGTCTGATAAATAATATATCAAGAAATGTCTGGATTATTGACTCGGGAGCAAGTGACCATATTACATGCAATAAGGGATTATTTTCTGATATTCATGAAGATTTAGCTAATCCTATTACCGTGCAACTGCCAAATGGCAATATTACTCGTGTCACTCTAACTGGGACTGTCACTCTTAGCCCACAAATTACTCTAAAAGATGTCCTCTATATTCCGAATTTCCAATTTAATCTTATCTCTGTGTTTAGAGCCTATAAATAAAATTCATGCCAAGTATTTTTCAATGCTGATATATGTATATTTCAGGTCCTTTTGACTGAGAAACTAATAGGTCAGGGGTAATCTCTTTGAAGGATTATTTTTTTGGAAAAGTTCACCCAAAAATCTTGATTTACTCTCTTGTAATAAACAATCATTGTGTAATTTGACTACCAATGATAAGCATTTCCTTTTGCATTCCAAATGTGGTCACAACTCTTCCTTTCCTTACCCTTAATGTCCCATTTGTGCACTTGTGAAACAATCACCACACCTTTCCCATTAAGTCACTATCGTTCAAGTGATATTTTTTTCCTTACTGCATGTTGATGTATGGGGACCATACCATATATTAAATCATGATGGATCTCAATTCTTTCTTACCATTGTGGACGATTACTCCAAAGCCACATGGCTTTTTCTCATGCAAACTAAGGGTCAAGTTCTATCTCATTTAAAGACTTTCATTTCCTTGTCCAAAACCCAATTTGGGAAAAATGTTCAAAAAATATAGACAGTTAATGGAAGTGAATTCTTCAATCATGAATGTACTGCTTTCTTTTCATCACAAGGGATATTACATGAGAGTACATGTACCTATACACCACAACAAAATGGGGTGGTGGAACGGAAGCATCATCACATGTTAGAAGTTGCACGAGCTTTAAAATTTCAAGCTTATGTTCCAGACACTTTTTGGGGAGATTGTGTTTTGACTGTTGCTTACTTGATAAATCGTATGCCAACTAAGATTCTTGGTGGGCGCACACTGTTTGAGTTACTTTTTGGAAAGAAGCCAGATCTGGAACATTTGAAGAATTTTGGATGTCTTTGCTACGCCACCATAGTAGGTCCTAGAGATAAAATGGGCCCTCGTGCTCGTCGCTGTATATTTATGGGATATCCCAATCTACAGAAGGGATATAGGGTATTTGATCCTTTCATAGGTGAATTTACGGTTAGTAGGGACGTTTCATTCCAAGAGAATATTTTTCCTTTTGCTGCTCTTGCATTAGGGACGGATAGAGATGATCATTTCCATACTACTCACACAGAGTAGACTATGGAAGATCCAGACTATGTTCTCCTTCGTTCATGAGTAGATATAAGGCCATCTTCTACTTTAGTTGTGGACATGACAACCTCACTAGAAGTGACTGATCAACACCCGGAAGAAGTCGCTCCCCAAGATTTGAGTATTGTTGACAATTCAGACAATAACTCACCACCAAAGAACGATGTGCCAAGGCGATCCAGATGAACCACACGTCCACCAACCTGGACCAAAGACTACATATGTGGGGTTAGAAATATACTAGGTATTCTCTTTCCAATTGCCTCCTATGTTTCCTTTGATAGACTTTCTCCAGAACATAGGTGTTGCATTAACCGCATTTCCGATGGGTGAGAATCATTAAGTTTTGATGAGGCAAGTACTCATCCGCGCTGGCAGAAAGCTATGGAGGCGGAGTTAAAAGCCTTAATGGATAATCAGACATTGGAGCTTGTCACACTACCTCCGCATCGTAAAGCCACTAGATGCAAATGGGTTTACAAGATCAAATATCGTGCAGATGGATCTGTTGAGAGATACAAAGCCCGATTAGTGGCAAAGGATTTCACACAACGGGAAGGTTTTGACTAGCATGAAACCTTTTCTCCCGTAGCCAAAGATGTTACCGTCCGCTCATTTCTTTCTGTAACGGCATCTCAAGACTGGTCGTTGCATCATAAGGATGTCAACAATGCCTTCTTGCATGATGATTTAGATGAGGAAATTTATATGGAAGTGCCACAAGGTTTACAGATACAGGGGTAGAATAAAGTATGTCGTCTCCGCAAATCCTTGTATGGACTTAAGCAAGCTTCAAGACAGTGGTATGCAAAGGTTGCTGAGTCATTGATAGCTGCCGGTTTTCAACAATCCAAGTTTGACTATGTTGTTTTCACATGCACTAAAGGTATGTCATCTATCTACTTGATGATATATGTAGAAGTGGACTGTCATTTCACTCAAGAAAAGATCCAACAAGGAATGATCGAGATATAGGGGATTGGAATAGAAAAACAACCAGCAAATGTCTTCATCAAGCATTTATGTCAAAAATAGCATGCGTAATCTTTTAAGCAAGCTAGGCATCTTGAATATCTACAAGCCACCAGCTTGAGGGAGAGTGTTGAAGATACACAAGAATATTTACAAGAATCATTCATATATTATTAAATAAGTCGAGATCAATTAATATCAGATTTGATTTTGTATATCACATCTTTGCCTTTTCTTTACGTACAACTTGTACTATAATATACATTATATACATTGTGTTTACACACACAAAAATACATAGAAGAAAATTCCCATCCGCTTCCTTTCTCTTCGTTTTCTTCCATCTTCTTTCTTTTTTATATTCATAAAAAAAATTAAGAAAAGGAAAAACATAGGGTCAACGGGGTGGCAGCAAAGGCTAGCGACTACGACCAACTAGAGGCAAGGCCCTCATATAGATGCTGACAACCTCGCTGGCCTTTGCTGCCACTCCATTGGCGATGGGACAGTTGCATTTTGCTCTTTTTCTTTTTAATACCCTCGGTTGGAATATTTTGTTGGCCGGCGATGCTGATGCTAGACTTTTATTTAAAACATCCATAACCACATAAGGTCATCTTTTGGAACTGGTATAGTTTTAATTTAAAATGAGATCTACTTTAAATTCTTTTTTTGAGAAAATGAGAGCATTTTGGATTTTTATTGCGAATTTTTCTCAATAAAAATGATAAAAAAAATCGGATATTGCAACTGAAAGGCAATTGATCTGGTTACATTAGCAGCAAATTTGCAGCTAGTTGTAACTGCGGGGGTGAGGGAGGCAGAAGAGCAGGGGGCTCTGTTATGCTGCATTGCCTCCTCTCCCTCAGGCAAGCTTCCTCCTTTTTGCCTTTTCTGACATTATTCCGGTGAATGGGTCACTTGAGCTTCGATTAGCAGCCAGTGTTTGCTCATTGATCCGGATGTGTGCCCAATTTAACTACTTTCTCCTCTTGCCGGAGCTGGAGTCGGTTGGCGAGGACATCACGCACGTCGAATCCTGCCCTTGCGCGATGCATCGTGATGGTTTTGTATGGTGTTCTGGTTAAAGTTTTCACCTGCTTCTACTGCCAACTCGTGTTCGAGCCCTGCTTGAACGATCGTTTTATCAGCTACTTCGCGTAATATTCTCGTGTTTACAATATCTAGTGACGTGTGTTCGTTTGGTTTGTGGATAACGAAAAGATGGGAAAGAATGTTAGCAGGGGAAAATCCCAAAAAATATTATCTTCTTCAAAATCATGCATGCAGTTTTGAACCTCTACAGTCAAATGTGTTGAGGGGGTGATGGTTTCCTTTGCTTTCTTTTACTCATGCTTTTTCAACCCGTGTGATCTTTGTTACTACTCTTCTTTGCACAATAGGTTTCGGGCTGGCTAAGGATGGAGCTGAGGAGCATCAAGAAGAGGCCTGCGGATCAGGCGATGAATGATGGTGATATCGACAGGATATACAGATTCACCATATTGTTGCCTAATGGGACTATTGTGGGAATCACGTTAAGGGAACCCAACCTGACCATGGCCTTAGATTTCATGCTGATGGCCAAAGAAAGGTACAATTGAGCCAAAGTGCAAGATCCATCGCTACTAAGGTCAAAGCGTCCCATCGCATGGGAGAGTAATGAGTTGCATCTTGAAGATGCAAATGGCGACTGGATCAAAAGTCGAATTATTTTTTACAACTTTAAGCCTCACAAGCACCACATCTTGTGTCTTCGTGTGAGTATTGGGCAAAAGTCATATGTTGTTCGCTTGCTGTGTCTTCTTTTAATTTACCGAGAGTGTGCATATTCACTTTAATGGCTGTACTTACTTATTTTACTATTTGTTTGTATGTAATATCTTTTTTCCAATTAGGATGGCTCTGGCAACACAATTGATACTTTTGAGGTTGGTATTTTATTCCTTTTTGCACCGTACCCAGCTGTCGATATATTCTCAAGAATGGGTATCACTTGCCTTTTAGGAGTTTCTCTAGTTCTCTGTGCTTCTTCAAGCGATAGCACTGATACATGCATGAAACTTTTTAGAATCAGTCCTTAGTAGGTGGTTCCCGATTCCAAGGCAAGAACCACACACCCGGACCATGCTTACCCCTAAAAAACTCAACATTGGAATCAAAAGTCAATCAATAAAAGTTTTGTCAGTTTTCAAAACCATTGAGGAGTTATTTACAATGTAAGAATTATTGTGGTCCACATGATATGATTTATTATATGATTTAATAATAGTTGAAATGCTATAAAATAAACCATGTATGAGAAGTTGTGACTCTAAGAGGTGCGACTTTATTGAAGTTGAAAAGGCGCTTTAATGGAAGGCATCTATTGAAAGAACGTATAAATAGAGTCTGGTCCTCTCTCTGCCTACGATGAACAACAATAACAAAAAAGCACTTAGTATTCTCTCCTCCAACAATTGAATACATTAAAGTTTAGTGGGTTAAGGAAGAGAAATCGAATTTCTTCATTTGATTTGAGTTATTCGGGTTTCCACAACGATTAACACTGTTGATAAAGGTACATTTTCATCTATTTGTGAAAATCATGAAGATAAAAAATCATTGTTTTTTTGTTGAATTTCCACATTAAAGAATTATATGAATTGTCTAACATTTGGTATCAAAGCATGGTTTATGATCTCATGATTTTTCCGTTTATAGAAATATTATGATTTTTGTATGATGATTCTTTGAACGATCCTATTCGTACTATTGTTATTGTTGAAAATGTTTTCAGATGGTTTTGTTAAAAAAAAAAAAAAATCTGAATGAAAAAGGATGAAAATGGAGGAATTCGGAGTTTTGAGGCCAAGTGAGAAACTCGCCGATTCCGGACAAAATCCGGCAACCCACTACTCGATTTTAGACCCGTAAGGTCGCACTGTCATGAGAAACATTATTCATGAGTTTTCCGATATATCGGTGTTTGCTGGAGGCTAATCGGGCGGCGGAAGTCGTAGTGGTTAAGGATTTACATTTTGGGAAATTTTTGTTTGTTTTGAGGCCAATTTCTTGGTCATTTTCACCGAAACTTGTACCCATGTGGACGTGCCAGTATACTCTTCAAAACCCATTATTGATTTATTTTTGGGATGGGCTACCAGAGAAGAAAAGGCGGCAAAATCGTGGCTGAAAATGGCAAAAACCGGTGGAAAATGGCTTCTTTGTGCGAGGGAGAAGGTGTGTGGTCTCCACACGTGCATTGCAATTGCAGGTGCGTGGGCCACGCACCATCGTGTACACGTGGAATCCACGCGCGCAGGACTGCCCGCGCAGTTGCAGGCGCGTGCGGGGCATGCTTTGAGACCACTATTCATGGATTATGGCTATAAAATTTTATTTTAGGGCTTGTAATTATCGACATATTGCCAAGCTGCTGAAAATTTATTATGATAACTTTGCAGCAGTTATTGCTGCATCCACTATAAAAGTTGAATTTGTGGCATGCTTTGAGACCACTATTCATGGATTATGGCTATGAAATTATATTTTAGGGCTTGTAATTATCGACATATTGCCAAGTCGCTGAAAATTTATTATGATAACTCTGCAGCAGTTATTGCTGCATCCACTATAAAAGTTGAATTTGTGGTATGCTTTGAGACCACTATTCATGGATTATGGCTGCGGAATTTTATTTTAAGGCTTGTAATTATCGACAGTATTGCCAAACCACTGCAAATTTATTATGATAACTCTGCAACAGTTTTCTTCTCTAAGAACGACAAGTATTCTAAGGGTGTTAAGCATATAGAAATCAAATACTTGTCTGTTAAAGAAGAAGTTCAGAAACGAAGAGTGTCAATTGAGCACATTAGCACCAATCTTATAATAGCATATCCCTTAACAAAAGGACTGCCGCCCGAAATATTTAATGAGCATGTTAAAAAGATGGGCATTATTGGACGTCATTAATGTTTGTATTATTATTGAATTAATGTATTTGACACTTTGAGCTCATTTACGTATTTATGATATTTTTTGTTTTCTATTTAGTATACATTATGGAAATAAATGAACTATTAAACATGATACTATCTAAAGAGACATTATAGTTGGACTATTATTGTACTTCTTATTTATGGATTATGTTAAGTAAATTGTTATAGTTGTAGTACATAGAAGGGACTATATCAATTAATGACATACAACCGCTATGACTCGCATTAGTTTTCTTTACTTAATTGTGATTATTATGTGATTGCCAATCAAATGAAAATTTTATAGCATATTGTTATTATGCATATTACAGTCTTTATTAAACCAAGAAAGAAAAATCATATGGGCCAAGTGAGAGAATGTAAGTGTGACATCCTGAAATTCGACCTCGTTTCGATAAAGTGAAATGGGCATGTTGTCAACGTGCCTATGGTCCTTTTTCTCTGAGCTGATCACTCACGAGTTAACTAACCTATTGGGTGAAGCCGTTAAGAGATGTATCCGCGGTAAAATCCCTAAAAGCTACTCAATTGATTGGATTGGACTAAAAACGCGTTTGATTGATTCTAACCATGAAATTTAAATTGGTTTCGGGAATCGAATATTCGAGCGTGTCACAATTCATTTTTAGGACCGTCTCATCATCTATCAATTTATTGACGAGTCCGAAATTTCAAGAAAGAAATTATCGGAGGAAAATCGAAGACTGGAAGAAAATAGAAAGGGGAAAGGAAAAGAGAAAAGAAAAATAAGAATAATATTAATTATTTAATTTCTTTTCTCTCTCTCCCTTTTCTCACTTTTCCTCTCTCTCTCTCTCTCTCTCCTCTCCTCCCCCTCGTGCGAATCCCCTCCCCACCGAACACCCCCTTGCCAATTTGAAATTGGCTTCTCTTCTCTCTCTCTCTCTCTCTATTTTGACTAGTCAAAGCCTTCTCCATATCTCTTCTCTCTCTTATCTCTTCTTCTCTCTCCTCTCTCTTCTTCCCCCCGTGACCGGACACTTCTTCTTCTTCTTCTTCTTTCTTTGCGTGCGAACCAGCGAGCTGAGGAAGAACAGAAGTAGTAGCTCGCCGAAGCCGCCGCTCGCCGTCCATCCCGCCGCCCGCACCCGCGATGCCCGCCCGCGCAACACGGCGCGTTCCGCTGGTCGTCCCTCGCGCCCAGGCGTGCTCCCCCGCGCGGTCCAGCCACTACCCAGCTTCTGTCCAACCCCCGTCCAACCACCTCCGGCTACCGTTCGACCCCGTCGGACCTCCCCGGCGTCCCCTTCGCCCTCCGCCGGCCTCCCCGCGCCGCCCTAGCCGCCAGATTAGCTCTGGCAAGCCTTGAACCGCAACCCACGAAATGGGTTTCCAGCTGGTTCGGGCTCGCTTTGGGCCGTTTCGGGCCCCGAACCCGAGCCGTGCTTTGGGAAGAATCGTTCCTCGCGTCGCCCCCGTTGGATTGATCCGATTTGCGCGCGATTTGGGTGAGTAATCTCACTAATCTCGGATTAGTTGGCTAATTATGCTTAAGGTTGGTTTAGTTTTAATTAATTATGTTTAAGTTGTTAGATTAGAATAAATTAGTCATTATTAGTCAATTGTGATGCGTTTTAGATAAATTGATTGTGCAATTAGCAAGTAGACGTGGTCTACTAATTATTGGAAGCATCTCGGGAGTTTTCTGACCCCTAATCGGGTTCAATTTGGCGATTCGGGCCTAAGTGGAATTATTGGCATTTAAATATTATTTTTCGGAATTAAATTAATTAATTATTTATTTCCTGAAAATTCAACTGGGATGGCTCGTGACCGGAAATTTATGTTGATAATCGTGGTGCAGTCCATTTATTTAATTGAGCCTTATTTTGAGCTAAACGGAATTTTTAATATTTAATAATTAATTTTCGAAATTAATTAATTATTTATTTATTTTTCGGAAATTAAGATTGAGATGGCCGACGACCTAAATCTCGTTCGATTGTTGTGGCGCAGTTTTATTTATTTATTTGAGCTTTGAATTGTTCTAAATTGAATTAATTGTGGATATTTATGATATGTTCATAAATTGATTATTTGGGTAAATTGAGTGCGAATTAAGGTTGTGAATAATTACTTTAGAAATGAGATGAATCATCATGAAAGGCACGTGGCTCTGTGAATAATACATCACCTCGGAGAATGCACATGGCTCGGTGACGAAGTATGTCACCTTGGAGAATGCATGTGGCTCGGTGATTAAGTGTGGCATCTTGAAAGAGACATGTGGGCTCGGTAATTTGATGCATTACCTCGGAGAATGCATGAGGTCTCAATGAGTACGTTTGGCATCTTGAAAGAGACATGTGGGCTCAGTAATTTGATGCATTACCTCGGAGAATGCACGTGGTCTCAATCAGCACGTTTGGCATCTTGAAAGAGACACGTGGGCTCGTAATTTGATGCATTACCTCGGAGAATGCACATGGTCTCAATGAGTGCATTTGGCATCTTGAAGAGACACGTGGGCTCGGTGACTTGATGCATCGCCTCGGGAATGCACGTGGGCTCGCTGATTTAGAATGGCATTTTAAAGGGCATATGGGCTCGGTAAATTAATGCATTACCTCGGAGAATGCACGTGGCTCGGTGATTGGTTTTATCAGTTGAGACTGAATAGCAATAGCTAGAATGACCGGGAAATGGTCAGGCTGTCATGAAATTGACTAGGTCAATTAATCATTGCTTTGATTTGATGTCGTGGATTGATTGACTGATTGGAAATGACCGTGAGTGGTCCTGTTGGCATATAATCGACTAGGTTGATTTGATCGATGCTTCGATCTGTGATATGATTACTTGGGTGCCTATTGTGAATTATACTGACTTGCAGGTGGAATCTGAGGCCAAGGTACGTCTTCTACCCTATGCGTGTATAAGCAGCCTATAGTATAATTGTTTACTAATCAGGCTTAGTGGGGTAGAACTTGCTGAGATGTAGTCTCATCCCAGTTTGGGGAAAACATTTCAGGATCCTTGATGAGGAGCTGAGGAGGAGAAGTCTGAAAAGGAGACTCGGAGGTGAAATCTAAGGAGAAGGATTTTTGGAAGAAGAAGATAATCTCGATAGGGGCCTTGAGTACGGCCCGGATGGATTGAGATTCTAACTTCTTTTGAGATCTCTATTTTGATGTAAATAGAGTTTAGAGTAAAAGTTGTAAAGTGCTCTGGTTTGTGTTTTGTATAAAAGTTTGGTTATAAGTTTCAATATGGAAATTATGGCCCTACTTTTCTATCTCATCGTTTTATTGTCTGGGGATTTTAACTACTTCCGGATGTGCTTAATAAATGAAAGGGTCGGCGATACTTTGTCATGGGATATCTCATTATAAAATCGACCAAGCCATAAGGATGTGTGCATGCCTCGAGGATCGGGGCGTGACAGTAAGAATAATTGTGGCCCACATGATATGATTCATTATATGATTTAATAATAGTTGAAATGCTATAAAATAAACAATGTATGAGAAGTTGCCACTCTAAGAGGTGCGACTTTATTGAAGTTGAAAATGTGCTTTGATGGAAGGCACCTATTGAAAGAACGTATAAATAAAGTCCAGTTCTCTTTTCGCCCACAATGAACAATAATAACATAAAAGCACTTAGTATTCTCTCCTCCAACAATTGAATACATTAAAGTTTAGTGGGTTAAGGGAGATAAATTGGATTTCTTCATTTGATTTGAGTTCTTCGGTTTTCCACAATGATTAACGCTATGGATAAAGGTACGCTTCATTTATTTGTGAAAATCATGAAGATCAAAGATCATTGTTTTTCTGTTGAATTTCCACATCAAAGAATTATATGAATTGTCTAACATACAACACATGTATCTCTAATATAAGAAAGAACAACGAACAAAGAATAAAAGTTATTTTGAACAAACCGTCCATCGTGTATAAATGGGATGTATTCCGATAGTCATGAGCGTTTATTGGGTTTCTTTTGTATTAACCTATCGTTTTCTTGGACCACCCACAATGCGGTCTGCATGCTCGTTTAATGCCATGGAAAGTGACCAAAGCCTGCACTTGCAAAGCTAAAACTCTTTGCGCAAGACAATGTACTATCGGGATAAAGGCCACTCCTGAAAAAGCTGTCGATTCTAAAAACAAACATCATATTTAAAATATTCACTTGCTATAAATTATTCGAAAATTGAATTCTAAGTATAGAAAAAAAGGATCCATGCACAGCAAACACTTTAATTGACGTTCATAAAGAGCTTGCGATATCAATATTGTATAAGATAAATTTTCTTACATTTAACTTTTATATCAAAATTTAAAACTTTTAAAAGATTAATATATGGTTCTACATGCCTATATTTATATAGTTTGAGAAGTTTCATGCTTTTTTTATACCAAATAGAAGTTGATTACGAAAATTGTATACTTAAGTTTCGCCAAAATTGATCCCATGACCATATCTTTTACTGATAGTTGTTCTTCGATTTTCATTAGAGAATATGGGTTTTATAGTGATTTCAAATAAAAAATATCATAGGTAAACAAGAAATGACTACAAATTTTACTTCGAACAGAACTATACATACAAACGGTATGGGAATGTAATTGATGATAGAGTTTAGAAATACAATCACTTCCACAAAAACACATGTACACAATTTTGAAAGAAAAGGCAAAACATAAGTATAAGACCTTTGTAGTTAGACTTCTATTTAGCAAAAAAAAAAAAAAAAAAAAAAACTCTTCAAACTATACGATATAGACATGTAGAATCATATTTTGTATTTATAGTTTTTTAAAACTTAATCTTTTAAAAGTTTTAAATTTTGAAAGAAAAGTTAAATGTAAGAAAAATTATCTTATACACCCTTGATATTACAAGCTCTGTATGTATGTCAACTAAAGTGTTTGATGCACGTGGATTGTCACGCCCCGATCCTCGGGCACGCACACATCTTTCTACCCGGTCAATTTTAAAATGCGATATCCCAAGACTACGTATCGCCGACCCCTTTCTTTTTATTACGCATGCGGAAACAGTTATAAATCCCCAGACAATAAAACAATGAGATAGAAAAGCAGGGCTATAATTTTCATATTGAAATTCATAACCATACTTTTATATATAGTATAATTCAAAGAGCTTCACAAACTATAAATGACTTTCTAATTTCACTCTATTCACATCGAAACATGATTCCCAAAAGAGGATGGGACCTTAGTCCCCATCCGGTCATAATTAGGATCCATTTCTGGATCATCTTCTTCTTCAAAAATCTTTCTCCTCCTCAGGTTTAACTTAAGTGTTCTCCTTCTCCGATTCCTCCTCCTCGAGCTCACCTATGGCCTGAAATGTTGTCTCACAACCGGGATGAGACTACGTCTTAGCAAGTTTTACCCCACTAAGGCTCAATTAGGGAACCAATACACCACATGATTGCCTAAGCATAACACGAGTCAGAAGACTTACCTTGGCATCGGTCTCAACCTACAATTCAAGGTTATATAGATATACTTCATATATCTCAATGAACAATTAGTCAAATTACAGTTTAATTGACTTAATCGATTACATGTTAGTCGGACCATTTCTAGGTCGATTCGATTATTCCATCTCAATCCCCAATTACGAATCACGATCCTCAAATCACATCTTAAGCATAGGTGGAAGACACAATCCCACTCGACAACTACTCGACAACTTTCAATATTTAATGGTTTTACGGTCCCACTCGACTACTTTCGATATTTAATGGCTTTACGGTCCCACTCGACCACTTTCGATATTCAATGGCTTTACGGTCCCACTCTATCACTTTCGATATTCAATGGCTTTACGATTTCACTTGACCACTTTCGATATTTAATGGCTTTATGGTCCCACTCGACCACTTTCGATATTTAATGACTTTACGGTCCCATTTACGGTCACACTCGACCACTTTCGATATTAAATGGCTTTACAATCCCACTCGACCACTTTCGATATTTAATGGTTTTACAATCCCACTCGACCACTTTTGATATTTAATGTCTTTATGGTCCCACTCGACCACTTTTGATATTTAATGACTTTTCGGTCCCACTCGACCACTTTCGATATTTAATGGCTTTACGGTCCCACTCGACTACTTTCGATATCGACAATCAATACTCAACGATTTCTCAATGAAATAATTAACAACAACCATTTAGGAATATACCCTAAAATTCCACATTTAATTCAATTTGGCACAATTCAAAACTCAAATAAATAAACGGACTGCACCAAGACAATCAGCACGAGATTTCAATCGTCGGCCATCTCAACCTTAATTTCCGAAAATAAATAAATAAATAAATAATTTCAATAATTAAATAATTGATATTAAAAATTCAATTTAGCTCAAAATAAAGCCCATTTAAATAAACGGGCTGCACCACAATCATCTCCATAAAATTTCGGGCACTGGCCATCTCAACCTTAATTTCCAAAAAATAAATAAATAATTAATTAATTTTGAAATAACATTTAAATACCAAAAATTCCACTTAAGCCCGAATTGTCAAATTGAAGCCCAATTAGGGCCAGGAAAAATCCCGAGATACTTTCAATAAATAGTAGACTACGTCTACTTGCTAATTGCACAATCAATTTGTCTAATTCACATCACAATTGACTAATAAACACTAATACATACTAATATAGCCACATAAATCTAATTAATTAAAAATAAACAACCATTAAGTGTAATTAGTCCACTACGTAAGGATTAGTGAGATTACTCACCATAATCGCACGCAACTCGGATCATCCGACGAGGGTGACGCGAGGAACAAAACTTCCCAAAGCATGGCTCGGGTTCAAGACTCGGAAATGGCCCAAAAGTGGGCCTAAAGGGGGCTGGAAACCCACTCGCTGGGTCACTGCCCTTGGCTAGCCAGAGCTGTTCCAGTGGCCAAGATGGCGAGGGGAGGCCAACGGAGGGCGAGGGGGACATTGGGGAGGCTACGAGGTGGCCAAACGGAGGTAAGCGGTGGTCGGAGGTGGCCGGATCGAGCTGGATAGAGGCCGAACGGCCTGGACGGCGCACGGCAAGGACGGTGAGGTGCGAAGGGGCGGTGGCGGAGCGTACGGTGAGCGGCGAACACGTGGGCGCGGGCGACAGGATGGGTGGCGATGGTGGCTCACCGGCTATCTTCATGCGCCGCAACTTCCACTCGCTTCTGTTTTTCACGAACAAGAAGAAGGAAAGTGGGGGGGGGGGTTCGGTCATGTGGGGGAGAAGAGAGAAGAGAGAGGAGAGAGAGAGAAGGGATAAGCTTTTGACTGGTCAAATGGGGAGAGAGAAGAAGAGAAGGGGGGGGTAGGGGGTCGGTGGGGAAGGGAATCGCACAAGGGGGAGGGGAGAGGAGAGAGAAGAGAGAGAGAGAAAAAAGAAAAGAAAAGAACAATATTATTCTCATTTTTTCTTTTCTCTTTCCATTTCCCTTTCTATTTTCTTTCGATTTTCGATTTTTCCTCCGATAATTTCTTTCTTGAAATTTCGGACTCGTCAATAAATTGACTGATGATGAGATGGTCCTAAAAATGAATTGTGACACGCTCGAATATTCGATTCCCGAAACCAAATTAAATTTCATGGTTAAAATCGACCGAATGCGATTTTAGTCCAATCCAACCAATTATGTAGCTTTTAGGAATTTTACTGCAGATATATCTCTTAACGGCTTCATCCAATAGGTTAGTTAACTCGTGAGTGATCAGCTCAAAAAAAGAGAACCATAGGCGCGTCGATGATATGCACATTTCATTTTATCGAAACGGGATCGAATTTCAGGATGTCACATGGATCGTTTCTTTCCTTTACTTAAAACTCAATTTCCTATTATTGTTGCATTAGGATAACATATGGCAACTGAATTTATTATTTATTTTTTGAAAATCGATGAAGAAAGTGGTCCGGTTTCCATGAAATATGAGTGGTCAAGAATGTTCCATTATTGGGAAAAAATGACATGCCGTTAGCAAAACATATTCCTTTCATAAATCATCATGAACTAACTCATAAACGAGTTGATAATAGAGAGGCAATTAAGATGTAATTTCTCGATGTTCATGATACGCCATGATCAATTGAGTTGGTAATTGTTCGGATATGAGCACAAATGATTGATTAGGATCATATAATTCACATTAGCATGATCTCTTTGCTCGCAAATTAAAAATGAAATAATATTGAAGAATTTGCGGTATTGCATGTGGATTCGATCTTTCAATAGTAGACTTTTGTTTGTTTTGCTGCTTGTTTTGGTACGCGTTAGAATTGGTGGGCGGGGATGCCCTCATCGGATCTAATTATAGATATGCATGTTTAATGTTTGCAAATTGTAAAGCAAACTCGAAAGCAACTTTCAATCTTGATTATTTCTCAAAAATTCCAAGAACATCTATGTTTCCTAGAGGATGGTAATAGTTGCGGTCTTGATAAAAAAGCGTGCAAACTGTTTTTGCTAGACCTATGTAAGGAAAATTGTCCAAAAAGTCCTAAACCTATTGCACTTTTGTCAATTTAGTTTAAACCTTTTAATTTTGCCAATTGAATCCTAAACATTTTTACTTCTTGCCAATTTAGTCAATTCGTCCAATTTTGGCCGGAAAATGCTGATGTGGACACCGACAGTGCCACATAGGACTAACGGCGCCGACGTGGACAATTTTTAATATGTTTTATTTTTATTTATTTTTTCAATTTTTTGAATTTTTCCCTTTTCTTTTCTTTTTTCTTTTTTTTTTTTTTTGGCTTTTTCCTTCGCCTTTTCGATGGCCGGCCACCAACCACAGCAAGCCGAGTGTCGGCCCGAGCAACAGCAATGCCAAATTTGGTGAGGGAGCCCTCGCCGGCTCGCCGCCTAGGCGAGCATTGGCCTCACCCTTGGCAGGGCGAGCAACAGCCAGCCACTGAGCCAGCTATTGCCCGCTTGGCTAGGGACAAGGGCTGGCCTCGCCAGATCTGGTCTAGGCGAGGCCGATGCTCACCTGAGCGAGGGTGAGCCTCAGCGAGGGCTCCCCTCACCGGATCTAGCAAGGCCGGCCCTCGCCAAGGCCAGGGCGGCCTTGCTCGGCATTGTTGTCACTCGGCCGACACTCGGTGAGGCCGCCCTAGCCTAGGGGAGGTTTAGCCTTGCGCAAGCGACCCTTGCTAAGCCACGCTTGGGCAAGGGCTCCCCTCGCCGGGGCTCCTCCTCGCCTGGCCGAGCCTCGCTTGTGGTGAGCGAGGCCAGCCGGCCGGCTATGGCTGGTGGCCAGCCATCACCCGTGGCCGGTGGCCAGCCATAAGAAAAGGCCAAGGAAAAAGCCAAAGGAAAAAATAAAAAATAAAAAAGAGGGAAAAATAAAATAAAATAAAATATAAAATATTATTAAAAATTGTCTACGTCGCGCCGGCAGTCTTATGTGGCACCACCGGTGTCCACGTCAGCATTTTCCGTTCAAAATTGGCAGGATGGACTGAATTGGCAAGAAGTAAAAAAGTTTAAGATTCAATTGACAAAATTAAAAGGTTTAGGACTGAATTGACAAAAGTGCAATAGGTTTATGACTTTTTGGATAATTTTCCTGACCTGTGTGAAATATGCGAATAAACTAGTGAACTACTAATCAATGAATTATCAAAATAAAGAGTTTAAGTGTGACGCACCAGGGGCAATGTAACCATAGGACTCTACAGTCGCTGACATGCACTCCAACCGTCCACCGTCTGCCAAGAACTTGGCCAACCCCGAGTCGGCGACTTTGCACCTCGTAGCTCAAGTTTTGCAGAATGTTGTTCGACCTCACATCTCGGTGAAGGATCAGCAGGCAACAGTCGTGGTGCAGGTAGCACAAGCCTTTGGCAGCTTCGACCGTGCATTCCAGGACGTCTTGGACCGAGAACTCGAGCTTCTGAAACGTTGTCATCTTCCACGAGCTGGTCTTGGCCGAGATCCTCCCGTGCTCCAACATTCCTGGGGTGGTCCCTGGAAGGTCTATGGCGTCGAGGGCCAACCCCCACCCCAGAACACCGACCACTCCATAGAGTATGACATCTCCGATGAGTCCAGCACCCTCACCAAGATCTCCCCTCTCTCCGATATCAGCCACGTATTCTAAGTCACCTGGGCCAGCCGCTCGGAGCTCAAAAACCACAGCGTCAATGGCGCAATGCTCCACAACGTGCACGCCGTCCTCCGCAACGCCTCCAACCTCCGTCCGCCTCGTCTGCCTTTGGACGGGGACTATGGACAAACTCGGCTCCTTGGAGGCCTTCGGTACGGTTTTCCCCAAACAACCGTAATGATGATCAACGATGGCAGTTCTAGCTTTCGTTCTTCTATTAATTTATCTTTTCATTCCATTTTCGGGTGGAAAATTGAAAATTCCATAACAAGGCTAGAATTAGTTGTTTAGGTTTTAGGCCAAACTGCCTATTATTTGAGTAAATTATAATAATGATCACTGAAATTTTGCAACTTTTGTGACCATAACACGCAAGTTTGGCCTCAATTTGGAGGCATTCAATAAAAATATAACTGAATTTGAGTGAAGCTTGTTATACGATCTTAGAGATGATATATATAAGTCGTTCACTCTCTCTCTCTAGCTTTTTGCTTTATCTACATCTAATCTTCTATGTGTAAACTAAATTACATAAGTTATTACATATTGATCACGAGTGTGACGTATAATGATTGATATGCGACTGAATGGCCTCACGCACAATACCTATGAATGGAATACCTATGCACGGTGAAAACTCAGTAGACGGGAGAAAGTGCTAAATCGTGGAATTCGCCCGTTGAACCTTGGGTATCAGGCAGAGCGCTACATGGTGAGACCGCGGGAGCTACCTCTCAAACTTGTGGTACCATATTAAGAATCCTACTTGTACTATCATAGGTATATAGACACACACACCATATGTTATGTATTGTCACGCTAGAGTGGTGAATTACTTGTTCCGTCAATAATCTAATTACTTGGCTTTATGGCTAACTTGCCAATGGGATAATTGTCTAAAAGTCTTAAACCTATCGTACAATAATCAATTCAATTTGAAACTTTTCAATTGTACCAATTCAGTTTCAAATATATTGACGATTTGCCGATTTAATCATTCTAGCTAAGTATCCTTAACAAATACAGCAAACGAAATGTATCCTCAAAAAATTTTAACAAAAAAGGGCACATTCCCAAAGAGCAAAGATCAAAAGATAAAATTAAAAAAGATTTGCGAGACGATGATAGGAATAAAGTACATTGAAAATTAAAAAAAAAAAAAAAAAAAACTTTTTGAGAAAGTATAATTGAGCCGTAAGACTTTCGAATTGAAATTAAATCCCAAATGATTTTACTGACTTGACCAATTTTATTACTTGATTGCATTGCTTAAAATTTTTAGAATTCTAATGCATTTTTCAAACAATCCTCCATAGTTCATTCTATGAAGAGTTGGGCCTTTGGCCCATATTTCTATTTTGTTAATTGATAAAAAATTAATTAAAATGCGACACTTTTTTCTTATGGCTGAAAGAGAATCTAACATCTTCCTTCTTGGACTCGAAATTTTTTCACTGGACTTTAAGAAATTTACATAATGCGAAATAGCTTTTATGCTACTTAATCCTATGCAACTCAAATGGGTTATTTTGACCCAAAAAAGCATGAATGGCCTAGCCCACTAAAACATGCCCCGATTGGCCCAATGTGTGGAATGCCCATCATGATTGGCGATCTCCTCTCTGCATAAAGTACGCATTGTCTATCCAAGAGAGCAAGAATTTCCGGATGATCTCTGGGTGAGCGCGAAATTGAGTTGTCTTAATATGGCGAAACAAATCAATCACCGTAAACAGAGTAGTCTCGAAACAAGCGCCATTCGATAGGGGCCATCACAATTACTCGAGACGTGAGTTTAGACAAGATAATTTTCATTATCACCAAAACAAGAAAAATCAATGATCAAATATCGATTGTCTTGCGCCTCAAAAAACAAGTTGTGTACTAATGGCTAACAATTACTTTGATGAAGTGATTTTGTCGGGATAAGCAATGAGAAGATCTCTTTTTTACTAAAAGGTGTGGAAAATGGTATTGACATAATTTACCTACTAAAACATTGCCTATCTCTAACCAAGATTCCAGCATCACAAATTTCCATTTTTCATTTAAATTGCAAGGTCTGATCAGGGATAACAAGCCTTTTTTTTTTTTTTATCAAGTCATTGAGTATTGAAAAGAAATTATAGCACTTACTCTAAGTAATTATATTTAAGTGCAAAATTGCCACATAATATGCACAAACAACTATTTTTGAGAAAAATTATCTCATAAAAAACTTCAATTCCAAGCACTTTCCTCTGTGACGACAGGCCTCATGCATGGAGTTGTTTCCCTTGAGATATTTTTCTGTTTCTTATTGGTAGAAGAAACAACCTTGTCATTTTACTCCAAAATGAGGTAGAGGAAAAAAACGAACGAAAGATAAACACAAAAAGCAAAAGTAAAGAGGAACGTCTTGTGGCTTTATTTTTTGCCATGCAAAGAGCAACTAACGTAAATTTTATATCAATCTAGTGGATCAAAATTTAAGAAATGATCAAAAACTTCCTTTGAAATAATGTGATGTGAGTTTGCAAATGACCAAAAGGTGTAACTAGAGCTTCGGCCCCCAATATGCAATTTTGAAAAATAATGTGAAAAGATCAAAGAAACGTACTATAAACGATTTTTAATAATTTAAAAAAATTTCAGTAATCACTGGTATAATTTACCCAAATAATAGGCAGTTTGGCCTAAAACCTAGACAACTAATTCTAGCCTTGCGATTGAATTTGAATTTTCTATCCGAAAATAAAATAAAAAGATAAAATAATAGAAGAAAGAAAGGTAGAACTGCCTTCGTTGACCATCATTAAGGTTGTTTAGGGAAAACGGACCTCGTCCGAAGGCAAACGAGGGTTGGGGGCGTTGCAGGACGTTGCGGATGTAGGCAGTTAAGGCAGTTGAATTCGGAATCTTACAAACCATTAATTAAAATTGAATTAACTGAATAATAATCTTTAAGAGGAAATTGTAATTTTTTTTATTTTGCTTATCACTAATTATAAATCGCTTGAAATGTTCAATCAATTAGAAATGTTATCTATGTAATGATGTGATTAACTTGTAAATGTTCCAGTTGAGTTCTGAGTACTATCTGCCTTTTCTTGAGAACAAGATCAATATCAATTTAGTTTCAAACATTATAATTGTGTCAATTAAGTCCTAAACATTTTTGCATTTTATCAATTGATTTCATTTAAATAATTTTGACTGGAAATCCTCGATGTATACATTGGTTGTCTTACGCGGCATAGTCGGTCTGACGTGTATAATTTTTTTAATGTTTTTTGAAATTTTAAAGTGTTTTTTTTTTTTTAAGAAATAAATAGCGAGCTTCGCAGTAATGGGGGAGGAAACTGAATCTTGTGCATAAATTCTTGGAAAATGCAAACCTCTCTTGATTGTTTTTATTGCGGGGATTATTTCATGATTTATTATTATTTTCGTCAATAATGAAGAGCCGAATGTCACATAGCAGTGAAAAGCCAAAACCCGGAACACAATTTCCCGGCGAGCCGACGCCACGTCGGTCAACATTCGGGGTTGCCAGCACGGCACAGCACCTTCTCCGCCTAGGAGACTCCAGTATACCTAGAGTTCGATTATGACTGTTAGCACCTAGAATTCCATGATCACATAGCTGTTGATGTCCACTTGGTGAATAATTTTTGTTATCCATATAGTGTTCATAATATAATTCAATAGATTACCAGAGTAATACAAATTAACAAGTATTAGAAAAGGATGTGAGCTAGCAATTTCTTTCATCCTTGAGCACTTTCAAATAGATCGACTTATCATTGGATTTCCTCAACCTCAGATTAATACCGTCTTGCTCCTTGCCCTCTAATTTTTCCTTGGATTTATCATTTCACTTAAGCAATTTCATATCTTGGTTGTTCCAACATGAACATGTGCAAACTAATCCGAGTGGATTCATCAAGCAACATGTCCTGGAAAAGCAAAGGACTACTCTTAGGTATTTCAACAGATTATAGCCAGTAAAGCTCATTACAAATAATGGCCAGTGAAGCTCATTAGGAGCTATAGATAAGTTAGAGAGGCTATGCCTTTGTCATTGGTTGGCAACCATTCATGAGAGAAACTCGTCCACGCGCACGATGACATTGTGTTCAAAATCACCATTTTGAGTGGTGCTGGTCAAGACTTTATTTATGCTGTTTGAAATGAGTACTCAAAGTGTCACGATAGGCTGATTATAGTTTGAGTTTTAGGTTTACAATTATGCCCCCGTGTTTGGTTGTGCTCCTTCACTGAAAAGAACTTTCTTTTCCCTGTTATTTTGAAACATGCTAGAAATTGGTTTAATAATAGTGTGTCGATTGGTAAAATAATGATTTAGGCGGCAAATCTAGCTAATTTGTCTTTTTTTTATATGAAGAGCAGTCATATTTTGTCCGTCAAATTTTTGAATTTTGGTTTTCATGTAACTTAATGTTTTAGTAAGTCAAATTTTGATTTTTCATGTAATCATAATTTAACATTATTTAAGTCTCCCTCCTTTTCTGCACCGCCAAGGGACAAACATTGATTCACTGGCCATGTTATTGATTTATATATTTTTTTGGTTGGATGTTATTGATCCAATTTTATGAACATTTTTCTACCTTTTGACATATTGGACTTGGTAATTTAGACCATCACATCTAATTAATATTAACAATTAGATGAAAATACGTGTTGACTTTCATGTATTATCTTTTAATTTTCATAGATTTGTTAATAGATGGTGCTTAAAATCAACCCTTTGGGGGAAAAACAAACTCAGTTCAGAAGGAAAATTTGAAGTTGTTTATTTACCAACCATAATTGTTCGACTAGAATGTCAAATCAATCCTAAGTCTGTATATTTATTATGACTATTTGAAAAGGTTATGACTAATTTCTAAAGAAAAAGATGTTATACTAAATAAAGTCAGGGATGACATTCTCTTTGTAATTAAGTTGATAAGGGTTTGTTGTTTAATAACTACCTAGATTATGAGGAATAAGTGCATACTAAAATAACTATGATATAAAATTAGGATTCTCCTAAAGTACGATCTTTGTGTGTGTGTGTGTGTGTGTATAATCTAGGGGCATAGTCTTGGAAACCTGTCTACTGACAAGCCTATAAAATATCATGCAAGCCCAATGAATCAGTTAACCTGAAGCCTTCTGATTGTGTAGGTGACTCAAATCCAAATTAGTTTGCACATAATGTGTGTGGTCCTAACCGCAATCTCCAATTCTTAAGTTGGAATTCCTTAATTCCCCAACCAACCACGTCAATCCTAGGGTTCAGTAAGCATAATATTTTATTGTATAGATAAGTATATTTTCCATCATTTATCATTCTTTCATAAAACAAAAATGATTAAGTATCACATTATTGATGTTCAATAATTGCAAAATATAATGCTAAGTGAACATGATTATTTTATTCTGACAAAAAAAAATGATTACTTTATCATAAAGAACAAGTGTACATCGCATTCAATAGAATTTCTTAACTAAAGATAAACCCTAGTTAAATGGTATGGTTTTGCTTCCTTTGATAATTGATTTGCAAATGACTGATGTGGATGGAAAGCCCATTGCAATATCATTAAATAAAGCCAATCACGTATTTGTTATATCTTAATGATAGTGCGGTGCAAATATGCACAAACATAATATAAGCAATATAAATGTAGGCGGATATTAGATTATCCTTTCATTGTGATAGGTTAGGGAAAGAAAAAAGAGATGGACAAAATTATCTAACGCGGCAAATGATAAGATCACATTTTCTTCTCATGCTTTGGAATGATTCAATATTTACATCTCTATTTGAGATACCATATGATGGCTTGCTTAGAATATGAGAATTTATTTAAGTCCCATTAATATTTTTCCATCCTTGTCAAGCCTTTGAATAGTGTTTTAGGAATATGGGCTTGATTAATATCCAAAGTTTAACTAAACAATAAAGTTCACGTCTGTAACCCCTCCCCTCCCCCTCCCCTCCCCCTTTGGAGGGAAATGGCGTCTTTTAGTCCACATTTTTGTTTTGGATCATCAAGGAGCACAAATGCTAGGACTTGTGGCACAACTTATAAGCTCCGTAAATCGATTAAGTTCTAATAATTTTATTTATATTTTCAATTTCATTGATTTAATTAATATTAGAGAAAGACACTCACTTTATGTATGAAGGGATATAGTGAGAAAAATCGAAGTGCTATAGACTGAACAATAATCAAATAAAAATACCAGTGAGTTCCTTGGGTGTGGACCATGGTGCTCGGTAACCTAACCTTAGTTAAGGACTTAATTAAGTACGGTCAATTATTTGGAAAGGGGAAAACTTGGTAGCACACTACTACAAGTCCAAATTTTCTAATATAAAAATAAAAGAAGACCACCGCAGTTGGCCACCGCAATCAAGATAAGAACAGCAACTTTTAGACAATCGAGTATTAGAAAATAAAAGAGTTGGCCAACATTCTTAGTTATATAGTCATTCTGTTGCTTTCTGGTTAACGTGGGTGGATGATTTTTATATTAAAGGAGGCATCAAGTATGGAGTGGAGACTAGTTTACTTCATTAAGTTAGAAAAAAGACTATGTTTATTGAGACTATTTCAAACCAAAGTTTCTCATATAGATACTGAGTTGTAAAGACACACAAATTTAATGACTTGGTGGCATGATGTGGAGCCCTAGGGAATTTCTCCTCTATATTTTAGGGCAACACCAAAGCACCCTCGAAATACTTTATTGATTGAATAGTTAATTTCTAAATTCTAACAGTGTGGGAATACATTCAAAGAAACTCTTGAAAATAAGAAGGGTTGTTGGAACCTGAATTCTAATCGACAAATTAAGCATTGGTTTAAAAGAATAAAAAATGAAGAATTAAAATAGAAAGCAGGAAAGTTCAAGAAAAATAGATATTAAAGAAATTGACAAAAAGAAAAAGAAGAAGAGAAAGAGACCCAATTCGGATCCATTTCCTTGTTTTAAGCCCCAGCAAACGTAGCCCAGACGTAAGCCTAGTAGTTAGCCCATTTTTGCCTACTAGAGTTTCGCCAAAGGGGATCTTCGCCGCCTCAGCGTCCCTTCTTCCGACCTTCGGACGGTGATCTCCAGTGTCTCTCCCGTGGTGGAGCTCTCTCTAGATCGTGCCTTCAGCCCCCCGGTTGCGACTTCGGTCCGTTTCGTGTCGCATCTGAGTGTCTTTGTCGAGCATTCCATTGCTGCATTTCCTTCGTCGCCGAGTGCCATCATCGCGAAATCCTTGAAGTCCTTTGTTGTTGATCTTCTTTTATTGCAGTTCAGCAGATTCAAGCAATCGACGAAGCAAGGAGTTCCCACTGGCATCGACGAGATCGGCCGGCGGTTCAATAAGGGTTGCAGAGGCGACATGTCGGGATTAGGAGAAATCTCGTTTCGTCCTTTGGCCCTCGGTTGTGACTTGGTGCCTGGCGTTGCGAGGATCTCATGATCGCGCCGACGCCCTGTTGCTCGGTTTTCTCCGAGATAGCTAGTATAAGCACCTAGAGGGGGGTGAATAGGTGCACAAACAATTTATCGAGATACGAAGCAATTCAAGGCAACCGATAGAAATGAAGTTCTCTATTGATTAACAAAATGAAGTATGATCAAAGTAAAAAGAGTAAGGAAGAGAAAATTGAACACAAAGTTTATAGTGGTTCGGCTTATTTCAAGCCTATGTCCACTCTTCCGCCCTGACAGCCCACCGGCTGGATTTCACTATGAACAAAAGAGTAGTTACAGCACAGTTTTTCCTTGATTCCACAGTGTAGATGTTTTACCACACCTCCTCAAGGTTTCTCACAAATATAGACTCTCTTTTGTATACAAAGTTTTGCTCAAAGGAATTGTCTAAACAACAAGAAGCTTCAAACTTTGGAATTCTTCTATTGCGCACACCTCGAACAATTTAGAACGTCTTCCTTATATACTCCTTTATGCCATCATACCCGTTGGCACTTACCAAAGGAATTCTTCCAATCTACCCGTTGGACGGAATCAATTAGGAAGATTATTCGAGCTATTAAAGGAACGTGTCGATAGCCCATCAATCATGTTCGCCTATACAATCGGGATCTCGCCCATAAGTAGAACCTTCCAAGAATATTTAGGCAATCATCGGATCCTTAATCTTCGAGTCAATCTCGATCAATCAAAGGATTCCGTTATGTCTTTTCCAGCCAAGAGATCTTCTCCAATCGATAAGGTCATATCCTTAATGAAACATCCAGTTCTAGATAACCTTTCTTCAACGGATTAGAGACTCAATGAGGATAGACTTTGAGTCTTGAGTCCTGTCCAGAGGTCTTCGTACTTTAAATAGCAAAGTCTCGCAAACCTTCAAACTAGACGATGGAAACATTTTGTCAGGCCTCAAAACACTTAAAGAAGATTTCTCCAACAATCTCCCCATTTTTTATGGTGACTAACTTTAACCTGTAAAACATTTTTCAAACACATATGCATATCTTATAGAGATAAATGGCTAAATGAATAACACTAGAATCTGCAACCACAGAAAATAGGTTAGTCTAGTATGCGATAAAGCCATCTATAAGATATCAATAGTAATTAATAGAAGTAGTCAAGTCCAAGTCTAGTTCAGTTCTCATCCAGACACAAAAACAAAGTCAAACAGAGTTAAACATCTAAACAATCCAACAAAATCCAACAGTCCAATAAACCACACGATTAAAAGTCAAATTGTTCAAATCTTGCATCCCTCTCCCTTTTTGTCAGCATTAAAACGGTTGAGATGAAAATGGAATAAAGTCAAGATTGCTTGGGAACGTGGACAAGCTAGAAATCTCCCATAGACTGAACGATGCCTTCCAGCATTTTCGAGTCTTCCTTTAGTTGTGAAATCTCCTCACCCTTGGCATTGGCCTGAATCTGAACAGTGAGAGCTTGGATTTTATCATTCAATGAACAAGAAGAATCTTGACCCGCATTTTGCAAGTTTTGAACCTCGCATCCCAAGGCATAAATTTGACCTCGCATCTCCAAAAGAATATCCATGATTCTGCGAAAATCTGCTGCATTATCAGTCTAAGTACTTGCTTCGGCCCGATCTGATAGAGTAAATGCAGACGATGGTAGATCAGCATAATCATGCAGGTTTGGCGATGAAACTTCATGACCTTCCTCAGGAAATTGAGAGACAAAAACGTCCTCTGGGTCTGTAGGAGAGTGACTGACTCCCTCACTTGCATCAAGATATGAGGACTTCCCTCTTTTCTCTTGATCTCCCTCTATTTTCATGCCTTCAGGCAGAGAAGAGTGTTCCTCAGGTTCTCCTTCTTTTCTTTTCTCTTCTTCTTCTTTCTCAGCTCTTTCCTTTTCAGCTTCTCTTTCTTCTTCTCCCTTCTCTTCTGCTTCCTTCTCCTCTGTTGCTTTCATCTCTTGTTACGATTCTTTCTTTGGAGTAGAACAACTCAAATTCTTCAAAGCCATTGCAGAAATGATGATGTTTTCATCATCATCATCTTCATCTTCAACAATAAGAGCTCTTCTTTTTATCCTTGAGGCAACCAATGGCTCATTTCCTTTCCATTTAATGAAGAAGAGGGTTGATGAGCTTTGGCTGGAGTCTTCTCCTTAAATTTCTCCAACGCCTTGTTCAATTCCTTTAGATGCATTTTGGTCACCATTTTCAGTCCTACCACCATATGATCGCACGATCGAACACAAAAGATTTGCAGAGGCTGAATATTCAAATGTCTGAATAATTTCGTCACAAGACTTGGGTAAGGGAGTTGACTTCTGTCCTTCATCATGGCTCTATACATGTGGAACATAACAGTGTGAGGAAGAGAAAACCTTTTCCCAGTGAGGATGGCATACATCAGCTTTGCCTCTGAACTTGAAACATTAGTCTTGGAAGTTGATTTTGGTCGGAGGCAATTGATTACAATCTTGTGAAGCAAGATGTTGAACGCATTCATCCTTAAGTAGGAAATCTTTTCCTCTGTTCTCCTGTCCTTAACAAGTTCCAATGTAGCACGAGCAATAGAAACTTTGATCGGTTGATATCTTCCTCTTTCAACTCCTAACACATCTGCAAGCATATCCATATCCACAACAAAGTCTTGATCTTTGACGCTGAAAGAAAATCTATTCGCATCTAAGAAGCTAAGATTTGAATAGAAATATGCAGTTAGTTCAGCATAGGCCTCTGTAGTGTCGGAGTAGAACTTCTCAAGTTGAAGATAACCGAACTTTTCCCTCAAGTTCACATTCACAGCATCCAGAAAATCAAAATCCACACTCCTAGGGTTTATCACCCCACGCTTCAGCAATTTTGAGTACAGATCCTTCTGGTCCCTTATATCTGAACAAGTCTCCTATTTTTCCTCGATTTTCAACCGCAACACCATTCTCGGTTGAAATTGGCTGTACAATTTATCATCATCATTCCTATCTACAAGATTAACTCCCCAATCACAAGGATCACTTGGGATATTCGCAAGGGTTTCTTCAGCCACCCCTTTACGAGCAATTCCCAAACTTTCCATTTTTCGCAAAAAGATATATTCATTTCCATATCCTTTGTCTTTAAGAAAATCATCGATATAGTTCAATAGAATATGAGTCCCTTTTAAAGCACAGTACAGCTGATAAATAAAAGCGGGCTTTAGAACTCTTATAGGGTCTGCGTCCTCAATGATTTCTTCCTGTTGTTGATGGTCAACGCCTTGAGGACTAGATGGAGGAGAATGACGCTGCTGAGAATGTTGTGGGCTCTGCTACTGATCTGGAGACACTTCTTCTCCGGTGAAATCGAAGTGTGTCGGCCCCTCACTCATTCGCCGTCGTCCCTTGCTTGCGATTCTCGAAGACTTTCTTGAAGATGACATCTTTCTCAGTTTTTGGAAGATTCCTTGCTTGACTTTCCTAAGAAAGATGACAACTTTTTTAAAGATTAAACAAGGGACAAAAACAGGAATAGAAGATCGATACTTTCTAGGGTTTTTTAGAGTAAAGTGAATGGAAATCAATAGTGCATGATCGGTTAAAGAGAAAGGTATACGAACCGTCACAATAAAAAGATGCATTTTCAAAATAACTGTCATTTTCCCGCGAAAATAGTCATTTAAAAAATAACTTCCTTTTTGAAAGGAAACGATGCAATAATTACGGCGATTAAATATAGCAATAATTTAAACACAGTCTGACGATCGTACCTCTTCAAGATAAGATTTGAGAGAGAGAGAAACTAACTTACATTCAAGGTCTTGTATGTCTGAGTCTGAGAGTCTTTAGACTTTGATTTCCTCATACCTTAAAATGTTGAGTCTGGAACGGATGGTTTCAAATTGATTTTTCTCCAAAGGCTTTGTAAATATATCCGCTAGTTGGTTCTTTGAATCAACAAATTGAATTGAAACATCTCCATTTTGAACATGGTCTCTAATGAAGTGATGTCGAATCTCTATATGCTTTGCTCTTGAGTGAAGACTTGGATTTTTGGTGAGATTGATAGCGCTGGTGTTGTTACAATTAATCTCCCTGCATGAGTCTTCAATTCCAAAGTCTCTTAGTTGTTGTTTTATCCACAGAATTTGTGAACAACTTCTAAGAGCTATATATTCTCGTCAGGCCGTAGAGAGCGAGCGACTACTTTGCTTTCTTGAAAACCAAGACACTGTCCTGCCTCCAAGTAGTTGACATGTACCTGATGTGCTCTTTCTATCGACTCTGCATCCAGCAAGGTCTGCGTCTAAATATCCAAGAAGAGTAAAGTCTCCCCTTTTTGGATACCGAGACCAAAGCTTAAAGTTGATGAAATATATTTAATAATACGCTTTGCTGCATTTAAATGAGATTCCTTTGGGTCTGATTGAAATCTGACACAAATGCAAACACTAAACAAATTGTCGTGTCTAGAAGCAAGTAAGATAAAGAAGTGAACCGATGATACTCCCGTATAATTTTTGGTCGACTTTCTTTCCTCCTTCATCTTTGTCTATCTTCAAGGAACTTGACATTGGTATGTCAGCCTTTTTGCAATTGGCCAATCCAAACTTTTTGACAAGATCATTTGCATACTTTTCTTGATGAATGAAAGTTCCTTCCTTCAATTGTTTTATTTGAAGTCCAAGAAAGAAGGTTAACTCACCCATCATGCTCATTTCAAATTTATCCTGCATAGTCTTAGAAAATTTCTTGCACGGACTTTCATTAGAAGATCCAAAGATAATATCATCGAGATATTATTGAACAAGCAGAAAACTTTTGCTTTCTCTTTTAATAAACAGAGTAGTGTCTACTTTACCTTTAACAAATCCATTTCGAATTAAAAACTTACTTAGTCTGTCGTACCAAGCACGAGGTGCTTGCTTTAGGCCATAAAAGGCATTTTTGAGTCCGAATACTGAGTCTGGTTTCCTTGGGTCTTCAAACCCAGGTGGTTGTTCCACATAAACTTCCTCATAGATGAATCCATTTAGGAAGACACTTTTGACATCCATTTGGAATAACCTGAAATTCTTATGACAGGCAAATGCAAGTAATAAACGAATTACTTCTAACCTTGCTACCAATACATAAGTCTCGTCATAGTCGATCCCTTCTTCTTGTGTGTATCCCTTTGCCACGAGTCTAGCCTTGTTTCTTATGACTTTTCATTTTTCATCCATCTTGTTCCTGAAAACCCATTTAGCTCCAACAATTGATTTACCTTTTAGTTTAGGAGTCGGTTCTCGAGACATCATTAATTCTGAATTGTCTAAGTTCTTATTGCATAGCTTCAATCCAGCTCTCATCGGATAAAGCTTCTTCTATGCTTTTGGGTTCTATTTCAGAAATAAGAGCCACAGCACTAAACTCTCCTAGCCTTTTGGATCTTGTGCGAATTCCTTCATTGATGTCGCCAATAATAAGATCTTTGGGATGACTGGACTTATGCTTCCAGTTGCTGATTAATTTATCAGATTGATGGTCACTTTCTTCACTTGAATCTTCAACAGTCACTTGTTGTTGGTCCTTCAAAGTCTGAGCTGCTTCTTGTGATTTAGACTTTGTAGAGTCTGGAGCAGGTTTAGTCTCTTCAAGATGAGTCTGAATAGATTCATTATGAATAGAGTCTTGGAATTTGACATTCATTGATTCTTCCACAGCTTGAGTCTTCTTGTTGTAGACTCTGTATGCTTTGCTTGAGGTTGAATATCCAAGGAAGATGTATTCATCTGATTTTTCTTCAAACTTACCAACTCAATCATTTGCATTTTTCAATATGAAACATTTGCATCCGAATACATGAAAATATGAAACAATGGGCTTATTTTCTTTGAATAGTTCATAGGGGGTTTTTTCTAGAATAGGCCTTAGAAAAATTCTATTGATAATATAACATGATGTTGAAACCGCTTCAACCCAAAATCGTAAAGAGATATTACTTTCAATTAAAAGAGTTTTAGCCATTTCTTGAAGAGATCTATTCTTCCTTTTCACAACTCCGTTTTGCTCTAGAGTATATGGAGAGGAGAACAAATGTTGAAAACCAGATTCATCACAAAATTTCGTAAAATCTTGATTTTCAAATTCACCTCCATTGTCTGTTTTTATACTTGAAATGACATACTCATTTTCATTTTAAACCTTCTTAGCAAATTTTTCAAAGTAAGAGAAAGTTTCAGACTTACTTGCCAAGAAATATACCCAAGTAAATCGTAAGTAGTCATCCACAATTACTAGGCAATATTTCTTACCTACAATGCTCTGCGTTCTTTTTGGTCCGAAGAGATCCATATGCAAGAGTTGCAGTACACGATTAGTGGAAACTTGATTTATTGGTTTAAAGGAATTTCTTACCTGTTTTCCCAATATACATGGTGTACATAGATCAGACTTTTGGTATGACAAATTGGATAGACCACGAACAAGCTTCTTTGCTGAGATTTTGACTATCTGCTTCATGTTAATATGCCCAAGCTTTTTGTGCCATAAGCTCGCTTCATCTTGGATTGAGATTAAACATTGCGATTCATCTGTTTCACGTTCAAGAGGTAGATATTTCCATGTCTTCGACCCATGAATGACTGAGTAGAGTCTTTATTGGTTCCTGAACAAATACCCTCTTGAAAGTTGATTCTAAAACCGGCATCACACAAATGACTCGACATCGAAAGCGATTATAGTTGAGCCATTCAACTAAAGAAACATTGCTTATCGTAAGGTTCCCAATCTTTACAGTTCCAAATCCCACTATTTTTCCTTTGCTGTTTCCTTCAAATGAGACTTTTCCATCATTCACTTGAACAAACTTTATGAAGTAATTTGAATCTCCTCTCATGTGTCTCGAGCATCCACTATCTAGGTACCATTTCACCTTTTTCTTGATAGTGACTTGCATTTAAAAAAAAGACTCAAGCTTTCTTTGGTACCCATATTTTCTTGGGTCCTTTTGAGTTAGTCTGACATGCGGTTTTTGCCCAAATTTTATTGACAGGTCTCCAAACCATAGGACATTCTTTTTCAAATGGTCTCGCACTATTGTATTTTGAACATCTAAGAGCATTGCGGCCTACTGGTTTTACAAAGGTCATTTCAAAATGATTTTTGTAAGCATTTCATGTGGGTCTTTGTTTGATTCTTTCTTTCACTTTAAGAAAATTGATTAAAGGAATAGTTTCAGCAAATCATTCCCAAACCAGATTTATTAAAATAAGGTCTTTGAACAAAAAGTATTTTTTCAAGTTTTTCAGATCCTAGAGAAAATCTTTTGGAAATATTTGAGATATCATTTTTTAAGAATGCATTTTCTTTTAAAAGATTATTTTCACTTTCTTTGAGAGAAGAAACATCCTGGTCTAAGCATTTCACTTTTTCTTCCAAAACATTCTCTTGTTGTTTTAAAGCAAAATTTTCCTTTCTAAGTTCGGAAATTCTTTTAAGAGAAGTCTTAAGACTTAAACATAATTCATCAATGTATTTTGAAACTTTAATAGGAATTTTGAAGTTACTTACCTCGAATTCACTTTCTAAATCTGAATCGCTTTCGAGTTTGATTCTCGAATCCGATTGTGCCATTAGACATATGTTGGCATAATCATCATCACTATCTTTGCACTCCGTATCACTCCAGGTTTCAGCTTTGAGAGTATTTCGATACTTTTCAGTTTTTCCTTTCTTCTTCCTTAGAAGAGGACAATTGGGTCTGATGTGTCCATTTTTGTTACATTCAAAGCAAACTACATCTTTGTTTGATTCATCATCTTCAGCAGACTTGGTCTGTTGCTTTTGAAAACTTTGTTTCTTTGTATTGAATCTTCTTCCTTTTCTGTTCAGCTTTCAGAATCTTCTTATCATGAGAGCAAGTTCTTCATCATCCATGTCGTCTTCAGAATCTGTTACATCATAATCATCATTACATTTTAATGCAATAGATTTCTTATCTTTAGGATCTTCGTCTTCATTGATTCGTTCCACTTCATAAGACTGAAGAGTCCCAACCAGCTCATCGACAGACAGTGGCATGATTCTTTGAGTCTCTCTAATTGAGGTCTTTATGTGATTCCAATCCTTGGAGAGTCCACGCAGTAGCTTGTTTACTTTCATCGGATCAGAAATTGGTTGCCTTGATTTTCAAGACCATTTACGATTTCTGTAAAACGACTAAACATGTCAATTATAGATTCTCCCGATTTCATTCTGAAGGCTTCATATTGACCGAGAAGAATGTTGATTCTGGTCTCTTTCACTCGATCGATTCCTTCGTAAGTAATGTGTAATCTATCCCAGACTTCTTTGGATGTATCACAAGAAAATATTCTGTTATATTCAGTAGGTGATAAAGCACAATATAAAGAATAGATTGCTTTTGTATTAAGAGTTTGTCTCTTGATTATCTCTTCTTGAGTCATTTCGCTAGACTCAACAGTGTCTTTTCCTCTTTCTGAGACAGGTGCAGCTTTAGGAACGATTCCTTTTTCTACAACATCCCATTCCAGAGGATCCTTTAATCTTAAAAACGCCTTCATCTTGTTTTTCCATATGTTGTAGTCCTTTCCATTAAAGTAAGGCGGTCTGGTGTTGCTTTGCCCTTCTACCAACCCTGGAGCCAACATACTAATCTTTAACTCTGAAGTAAAACACTTCAAACAAGGTGAGTACACGAGCTCTGATACCAATTGAGATAGCTAGTATAAGCACCTAGAGGGGGGTGAATAGGTGCACAAACAATTTATCGAGATACGGAAGCAATTCTAGGCAACCGATAGAAAGGAAGTTCTCTATTGATTAACAAAATGAAGTACGATCAAAGTAAAGAGAGTAAGGAAGAGAAAATTGAACACAAGGTTTATAGTGGTTTGACTTATTCCAAGCCTACGTCCACTCTTCCACACTGACAGCTCACCGGCTGGATTTCACTATGAACAAAAGAGTAGTTACAGCACAGCTTTTCCTTGATTCCACAGTGTAGATGTTTTACCACACCTCCTCAAGGTTTCTCACAAATATAGACTCTCTTTTGTATACAAAGTTTTGCTCAAAGGAATTGTCTAAACAACTAGAAGCTTCAGACTTTGGAATTCTTCTATCGCGCACACCTCGAACAACTTAAAACGTCTTCCTTATATACTCCTTTATGCCATCATACCCGTTGGCACTTACCAAAGGAATTCCTCCAATCTACCCGTTGGACAGAATCAATTAAGAAGATTATTCGAGCTATTAAAGGAACGTGTCGATAGCCCATCAATCATGTTCGCCCATACAATCAGGATCTCGGTTTCCATAAGTAGAAACTTCCAAGAATATTTAGGCAATCATCGGATCCTTAATCTTCGAGTCAATCTTGATCAACCAAAGGATTCCGTTATGTCTTTTCCAGCCAAGAGATCTTCTCCAGTCGATAAGGTCATATCCTTAATGAAACATCCAATTCTTGATAACCTTTCTTCAACGGATTAGAGACTATCAATGAGGATAGACTTTGAGTCTTAAGTCTGGCTGTCCAGAGGTCTTCAGACTTTAAATGGCAGAGTCTGCAAACGTTCAGACTAGACTGATGGAAACGTTTTGTCAACTTCAAAACACTTCAAGAAGATTTCTCCAACATTCTCCATTGATGCATCATCATCACCATTTGTTTTGATTGAGAATTTTGAATCTCTTCTCCGATCACAAAGGTCCTACCTCTATCCCGCGGTTGCTCTATTCTTACGTCTTCATTGTGGTAATCGCACATTCGACGAAACGCCAGAGAGAGAGAGAGAGAGATCCGACAAGTCTTCAGTTCGGCATTCGCTACTCCATCTCTAGATTTCACCTCTGTCACTACCCGTCATCGTCGAGATTTAGACATTGGGCTAGTTGCCATGGTCTGTCCTACTTTGTGGTCGGTTATGACGGCCTCCTTATGCTTTTTTCCTGCGCACTTTTTCAAGAGAAGGTGATTTGTTTCTCAAAATGTGCCCATCAAGCTTGCAAAACCTTCTTCTTCCTTCGGATTTACGCCATGTTCGGTCAAAAGGGTAATGCACGGCGACTGTTTGACAATATGCCTCACTGAGAATAGCTTCACTGGGAAAATGACGATCGAAGGATATACATGAGGATGGAGAGGCGGGTAAGTCTCTAGATCCATTAGTTACATGCCGTGCAGGGATGATTTCTCTTGGAATGTGGCAATTTCGTGTTTTGCCAACGAAATGAGCAAATGTTAGTTTTTGGGAAGAATGCATTTGCTTGAAATTCTTGGGATGAACACATGAAGTAGGAATTGGACAGAAGTCATTGGTATATCAGCTTATAAGGGGTGGCAATTGCAGAGTGACCAAACTGAAAAATAGCTATTAATGGACAGTCACTTCTCAAAAAGTTTTCTCTCGATTGCTAGTTCACTGAGATGGATGAATTACATGAGCCTCTTAATTTGATTAAAGCTATTGAACTATCAAATTAGCACGTCGGTCGGCATGAAGAAGAGAGGGCTACTACGTGGAGGAGTGTCTTACTCGGCGACAACTTTGTCGTCTCTCCGACGAGGGCGAGGATGAGGATGAGAGAAATTAGCTCCCGAGGTTTGCTGAGAGAAATTAGCTCCCGAGGTTTGCTGAGAGAAATTAGCTCCCAAGGTTTTCTAAGAGAAATTAGCTAGGTGACAACTTCGTCTTCTCTCCAATGAGGCCTAGGATGAGAATGGGAATTCACGAAGCATTTCTTTTTACTCTAGATGTTCTGCTTTCACAACATTTTCTGCATTTGCTAAGATAAATTAGCTCCCGAGGTTTGACAATTTGCCACTGATTGGCGAATAATTTATCTCTAAAGCACTCTTATTGGATATTATGACATGAAAAGTAGAGTTCCTTCGTATTATGAAAATTATGAGGTGACCAATGAGTAATGTTTCGTGAATTCTTGCCACCCTTTCAACAATAAAACCATATAATTATCGCTTGTTATGGCCCATACTAATTCCACCCCCATATTAATGATCATAGAAATCATACTTATTAATTAATTAAAGGTCACAGAAATCATATTGTTAATTAACTCCATCCTTGGTTGGTCTATTTTAGTGGTGCTTATCCCCAATCTTATCTCAATGGGACATTCCCCAAAAGCTATCTCATCTTAAGAGCACATCATCATTAGATAATGGGACAGTAACGTGATTAATAATATACCCGATTGCTTCTTGACAAAAAGAATCATTATATGTATTGATTGTGCCACCAGAGACTCTAGGATTACTTATTAATATCTAAAAACATGCGTATGGTATATCAAAATGATTACAAAAGAAATCAGCATTGTAATGCATATGTGAATGTGACCATTCCAATATATTTACATTCCTGATATAAACTAGTGGACATTTTGAGGTCTCAATTGAATGACCTTGGAAATGATTGGATGACAAAATGAAAGTCTGAATTTGGAACAATGTGCTACTTTCACAAGAAAATTCGATGTTTATTGACTCACTTGGGCCAGATCCAAACATGGGCCAACTCCGGTCTTACGGGCTTCGCCGAAGACAAGCATAGGCTCTTATCTCAGCCTTTTCAAACTCAAATGTAAAGGAAGCCCAATCTGTCAAAATCGAATTAAGCCCAAACTCATGTAGATCAAACTCAGCCCATATTCACCTAGACAAAGCAAACCCAAATTTTCTAGAACCGAGCAAAAAAAGTTAGAAGAGATCAAAGTAAAAGTTCAAGCTACAAACTCAAGGTTCATACCATTTTGATTGAAACCTGCAAAAACTTTCAACATGCCACCAAGATGAACAAATCCATCATGATCCGCCTGAACAAGAAATTTATTCCATTCTTTTAAATAATTTTCGACAGAGGCTAACCCATCAGCAATGCAGATGCTGTTCCAAATATGGTATGAATACACAATACACCTCTACAATTCGCCGAATCTTTTTGGGCCACCGACATGCTATTTCATCGCTTGAACAGTTTATGCCCTATATCTAAAATGCCAGCAGGGTCATTCCCAATAATAACAACAGAAATGTAGGTAAATGTGGGAGCAAAATCACCACAAAGTTCCTGTTGCTTCAGTTAAATGGTCTCATGCACCTCATACGCAACTATGGAAAGATAAGTGCCCTGACTAACATGCTGAATTAGTGTCATCGAAGGCCATCTTTGAAGCTTTGTTTGGGAGAGCGGAGGGAAGAAAATTTAGGCGTGACTACACAAAACTTTGATCCTTCCAAACTCCCACAAAAATTCCGAATTCTTACCTACCCACTCTCCGCCCAAATTTTCATTTCCCCCATTTTCCTTCATCTCCCAAACATAAAATAAGAGAACAAATAATTAATTATAGAATTTATGCAATAGCACCGCAGGGAATCTGGGAAAGCACATCACCTTGTGCTTTTTACCAAATCTGATCTTTAATGGAAAATCCCTCAACCTTCAAAAGAACTCCAGAGCCCTTCAAAGCATGATTTCCATAAGCATCAAACATCTGAAGGAAATGAATCAAACCAAAGACATAAGCAAGGGTGGCAAAAAATTTCTTCTGCAAATATACAGCGAAATATTAGCTAAACATAATGAAATTCCAGTTTGGACCATGTTAGCTTACACTCCTTTTCTGTTGTACGGTGAAGTTCTACAAGGTACGCAATTAAAAAGTTCAAAGAAGTTCTGTCTCAGATACTTGTTATTTTTCTATTGAAAAGAGAAAGACCAGGCCTCAATTTCCATCCAATAAAATACCCATGTACATGGCAAGTAAAATAATTGCCATTGCGATCAGGAAAATGCACTGAAAACCTCGACTATGCAATATGTGCACACTAGTAACAGTCTGCACATGATTGAGTATTGTCTCGTACAAATAGTGCTAGAAACTTCATTCACAATTGGGCTTAAGCACAAGGCTTGAGAGGATGCGCTTTAACCTCCAATTTGAGTTCTTGTACTATGCACCCAGGAAGCATTTGGATACTTTGCATGGATGGATGTGCCAACACTGGCCGCGCATGTCCAGGAATAACTATGAGAATGTCAAGAAAATAATTTCCAGGCATATCAATAGCTAAACAATTAACAAATCTCGCACTCATGCCTGTAAAGGAATTTAATCCAGAATGCGATACCTTTACATGGAATAGAAATGGAAAAAGATTCATCTGGCGGACATAAAAGCATTGTGCCCTCATAGTTTGGCCGGATGATGTCTAAATCCCCACTTTCTATTAGTATATCCTACACAATCAGTAAATCTGAGTTACCACAAAAATGTTTGAGATACTACTGTATCTCGATAGAGTTAAATTTTAGTAAAGTGTGCAAATCTGAGATGGGCCGGACATATTAAATAGATGTGCATGGCACCTTAATTCTTAGAGTCCTTTTGTCAGACGCAAGGCCTGCCTTCGTTTTCTTTACACCAATCAACGTGCCTTTGCCCATCTTGAATTGCAAATTGACTTTTGGAGTTGATGGGAATGGAATGAAGTTCCCATATCTGTCATAACATGCAACATCTAAAGGAGGAAGGCATGATCCAACCCTGTCAAAATCGCCAACAAATTACATTACAAACCTGGAGCTTCACATATGCAACAAAAGAACAAAAGTTGGTACTATCAAAAACTCCTTACCATCTTTACCTGACTCTAAGATGCTCATTCTTATCATAGCCCAAAAGTTGCCACCTTCCAACCTCAGCAGATGCAAGAACTGTCACTTCTTTTTCATAGTTTTTACAGCTTTTCTCATCCTGATCAAAAGTACATATCAACAAAATGAATTGCCGTGAAACCTGAAAAGTATTGCAGCATTTTATATTAGAGAAAAGCACAATCTAAGTTACATTCTTAGGTAAAACTAGTACTAAAAGCATTGATGTCAACAAATGAAAGAAGGGCCTAAGAACGATAAAAGGTGGACAACCTAGAATAAAAGATGATATAATTCTGTCTCCTCTTCTATAAAGAATGGGACAGAGAACTACAGATACTTACCGAGTGTTCTATTTGCGCCAGTGTCCTCTGTGATCGAAAAATAGACTTGAATAATAAAATCAGGACCATTGCATGAATGCAAGTTGGTAATTGCAACCAACCCTCCTTCAATTTCAGCTAAATCAATACCATTAACCTGACAAAGCACAAACTTATTTCATGGTGCAAAAAGCATACTTTGAGATCCCATTAAGCAATAATGGGTACTATTTTTTCAACAAACCATACACTATGACATGCTCATATCATAAGCGTCTAAATAGCAGACCTTCTCAAATTAGTTTATATATTTGCAGGCAGGCATAGCGAGAACATGAAATCCAAATTGTTCGTAAATCTGAGCGACATAGTTACATAGCTGGATTGTGCCTTTTCTATCCCAATATTAAGAATGTACAAAAACCTGTACATAGTGGACAGAAAAGACAAATGCAATAACGGGTACTATTTTTTCTGCAAACCATACACTATAAATAGCAAACCTTCTCAAATTACTTAATATATTTGTAGGCATAGCAAGAACAAGGAAATTTGAAATTGTTTGTAAATCTGAACAACATAGTTACATAGCTTAATTGAGGCCAGCTAAAAAGCAAAAGCATTATGTGGCCGAAGGAGTTAATATTAGAGTCCACCAACGGTGCATTCCATACCTCAAAATGGACTGGTCTGATAAGTCCTCCTCAAATTCAACAAACCATCACACTGCAAACATTCAAACTAATTAGAAATAAATGAAATTCAGGTATCCTATGTAATCCTTACAAAGAAGAAGCAAACTTGCATAACTCTGAAAAATCATTTTACCTACTACTTGCTATCTTAGACATTGCTCTACCTTGATATCCCCAGTAATACAGAAAGTAACAGTTATGAATTCACCATAAGGGAGAACTCACTAGCATAGTTTTAAATCATAAAAAGTGGAAGAAAAAGATAGTCACTGAGCTAAACATGCGCACCATCAGAATTCTTTCCAACAATTGACCAATTAGTTCTTTCGCCTGTCAGTTTCTATTATATAAAGAAAGTATTGACCCCTTCTAGGGTATTTAAGAGCCAAGGACATAACATATGCATACTTGATCACAGTATCAACTAGCATCAAATTAGTATGCTTGCCCTCAAATTTAGGCAACTTCCCTCAGAAATTTTGTTTTTTTCCTGGCTCAGGGACTGAGTTGGTGTGGGCGACGGTTGTATGAGGAGTGAGGGATATTTTTATCTAACACAAAGGTGCATTCTGACTTCTTCAAGCCAACAACTTCCAAGTGACAAACTATAGCGAAAGAGCGAAATGGTTGACTGTAGCCGTTGGTTGTAGTTGTCTCTAGTTTTTTCCCTAAGTAATGTTCAGCTCAGAGTTTGAAATGACTTTTTATCAAATGACCATGATCACGGGAAACTATAAACTTGGATATAATCAAAGAAGAACAAGTCATAGCTCTTGAGATACACTGACAAATCACAATGAGTGCATCAAAAGGTCATGAGTGCATTGGTTGAGAGTGAGACCAAATGATATTGATGTCTTACTGCCTAATATGAGTTGTAAATGACGTTCCATGAATATCCGTTGCCTTTTGACAGTATGATGATGGTCAAATCTCATGTTATGCTTGGAAAGAACTTTTCAATCTGCACTCACATTATTATCCTAACTCACAATGATGGATGCGGAAAAATTATCCCTTACTTTCCAGGCGTCCATTTGTCTATAGATCAGGCTGTCTCCAGCAACTTTCCTGCGAAGAGTGAGGGCAGTCAAAGGGCTGGGCCTCCTTTGGATGACTGAACTCTATTCACCTGTTTCATAGCTCCTTCAGATAATATTTATAAGGCCTTGAGCCCAAAATTTTGAATTGGATTTAACGGGGATGCTATGATAATGAGTTCTACCTAAAGCTAAGGCATGAGTATATAAAAAAAATCAACAACTTTTTGAAGCGCCAATTCCATACTCTTGAGAGTACACAGGCAATTTAAGCTCCACATTTGCTTCCATGGCATCACACCTACCATCCTGCAGGTTATAGGCACGTGATATGTGCCTCAAACCTATTCCTCTCCTTCGTACCCTCGGAGGTAGACCAGCATGCCCCTACCAGCCGCTTCTATCTGCTGCATCGCAATTTCAAGCTGGTCGCAGTTGCGTCAAGCAGATCCAAACATGTCTCCAGGGATGCAGGATACCCTCACAAGGACATCTTGATCACCTCCAACGTCGCTCTGTTCAGATGTTAAACACTATAGTATGAATCACATGATGAGAAATATTGCTGTCTGATGGGAGGACATAAAATAGGAAAAACTAGAGATACTGCTTTTAATTAAAATTACGGCATTCCTATATCAATTGCAGACACGTATAGGTCCCTTATTAATCATAGACTATAAGAAAGAATTATGTTCCCAGTAGTTCACTGAAATCCTAACAATCATTTCTCCCAATGTTAATTTTCCTGTCCAGAAAAAATTTGTTATCCAACTAAGATAAATTTGGTACTCCAAATTATGATTGACACATGATTAGATATTTTTTTACAAGCTTCCAAAAAATTTAATGGAGTTCCACCCAAAAGATACCGTCAACTTTTCAGTGGTGTGATTATTCAACTCTAAAGCTCGACAGTGCTCTAGTAAAATCAATGTCAAACGAAATCATTCAATAGAAGTAGATGAGATGAAGCGCAGATTGAAGTTGTGCTGAAAAATTGGACTGCTACAAACAAGATTTTCTAAGTTTACAATTAATCAATTCAAAACTCTTTGCTCATTAGTTTCTGAACTCTTAAAAACAGTTTTAGCAATTAACTCATAATCTATCTCAACCTGACCATTGCAATTTGCTTGATTCCATCCAATATTGACCTATAGCAAAAGGCCGTAAAAGGCCCCACATTGTTGGTAATCTTGTAGCAGCAGCACGTTCAACTAATTTATCTCTTTTTCCGTGGTACTTGAAAATTTATGCATCTAATAAGCAGTGAATCATTTCTCACTCACACAGTATAACAAGCTTCTCAATATACAAGTCAGAATACAATCTAGATGTGCTATCGCTATTTCCTGGTGATAATGCCAAGAATGCACATGAGACTCTGCCTCAGTTGAACTAACATGCAGACATAGGTTTCGAAAAAAGGTAAATACAAGAAAATGTACATAAAAATAACCGCAGTCACAGGCTCATTGACATAATTTGGCAAGAATCCTAGCCTTTTATAACCCATATACTAATCTAACGACATCATACACACAAAAAATTGAGAGAAACAACTCTTCAGAACCCAAAATCATTGATCCGAGTGGTGTCGACGAGCGGAATAACAACCACAAGCTTAAAGCATAAACTAAAGTTCAGACATGAATAGACCAAAAATAGCTTATGCTTCTCTCCTTTTTGCTCAGTCAAACAACAGCCCAACAGCCACCCATAAGAAGACTCTTTTTCCCACCCCACCCAGGTTTCCAAGGTTTCTACTCTTCATTTATCCGCTCCCCAAAAGGGGAGATGCCGCTGAGACAACATCTTGGCCAAAAAAGCCCATACTTAAGAAGTGAAAGTTGCAGCTGAAATTTGATTCAAGTGGGGCTACATGTCCTTAAAGTATTTGCATTGGATTGCTAGGAAGAGAATACTTATCTAATTAGATCAGCAATAGATACAATTTTCAAGCTCTCCCGCTGTGCAAACTCGCGAAGCTCAGGTAATCTTGCCATGAAGCCGTCATCATCCACAACCTTGCGAAGAGAACTGCCACAGGTTCCAATCCAGCTAACACACCAAGGTCGACAGAAGTCTCTGCATGCCCAGCTCTTTTCAGGACACCACCCTCCCTGTACTCAATGGGAAAACATGTCCCGGCCTCTCGAAATCTTCAGGCTTTGGAATCTCTAGTTGCAAGAGCCAAAATTGCGGTTGCCCTATCACGTGTTGATACACCTGTAGTCGTCCAACATTTGCTTAACTACCATCCATTACAAGGCAAGAGACGAGATGATTAAAAAATAATAATAACTAAGATGATCGAAGGCTATTAGAAAATCAAGAATTCGAGAAAACAAAATAGTTCTACTGAACTATGAAAGAAAGTGCACGTTATCTATCATTGCTTTCGAAAATTGATTATCTACTGACTTTGGACAAGTAACAATCCGAAGTGTCTTTAGTCTCTCGAAAGCAGAATAACAAGAAATAAACGTGATAAGAAACAAAAAGTTCAATTTTTTTTTTCTACCTGAAGGAACCAGAACCAGTCAATTATCTTCAACTTCTGACCAAAAAAAAAAAAAAAAAAATTATCTTCAACTAAGTTTTGATTAATAAAAATTAAAAAATTTAGAAAAACTCGAGGATTGAAAAATAGATTTAGGGAGAACAAAAGCACATAACGCCCAATCACGGTGAATGCAGTCCGAAGCTTGTCTTCATTCTCCCTCTGATGGTGCGTCAGAGGAAGTTGCAAACGTTCCAAATCTTCCCCCTTTCATGCTCGCACAACCAATCCCAAAGCGCCATACTTCACAACAAAATGCCATAAGCCTAAGATGCTGCCATTATAAGATCACCCTCAATTCCGTCCGTCCTCATCGCCGACCGCCACTACAAATCTGGAATCCGAAGCGTCTTACTCTCCGGGGAACCAACCAATTCAGATCTGAAGTGGTGATGGAAAGAAGACGGGATGGAGGGAGGTGGGGGAAGAAGAGGAGGAAACGGGGTCTAGGCTTTGCGATGGCTGAGCTCACTGTAACGGACGTCACGAAATATAAGGAGAGTCTTTATCTTCTCCCTTGACGACGAGAGTCTCCACTTTAGATTTTTTTTTTTTTTTATTTTTTCCAAAGATTAATGATTAAAAGAACTTTACCAAAAAAAAAAAAAAAAATGATCAAAAGAAAAATTCTACTGTGCCCCCAAAAATTAACACAAAAATAAAAAAGAGCTGGCAGGAAATGATCTGGGCCGTACTGGGCCCGACTGGACCGCCCTCCCGCCATCCCTACTTTGCTTCGCTCATCTATACCCTTGCTTGGATACGCTGTTCCGAGAAGACGTGGGGCACATAAAAAGCAAATGTTACATCGTGCGTATTCCTTTACTTTCTTAGATATTAAATATCTTTTGAACATTTTAAAAAATAGTTCTACAATAGTTATTACCTTAAGTTGTTATACTAGACAAATCATCAATATTCATCTATACACATACTTAAACGATACAAATAAATTTAATCATCATAACTCATTTATTAAGTAAATGTTAACTATACCTAAATTTGGATAGATTGCACTTGCAAATCTAATTAATTGATAAAATTCTATAAAAAAATCTAGGAGAATCGACTGAGATAATTAGACTAAATATCTTTTAAACACATGACATTTAAATACACACACACACATATATATATATATAAAAGCGAATTTATCGTCCATGATTTTTGTGTCCATACAAGGAATGCTTTTATATAGAATAGAGATAAATGCACTAGATACTTTGAAAAATTTTAATGATAGTGTAATCAAATTCTAGATTCCATCCAACAGATGCAACCAAGTAGTTTAGTTAGCTTCATTAATTATGACCAACAATATAACCTAATAATGCCGCTTTTAACTATGAGCACCATATTAGCAACATATAGTGGCGCACCCTTGTCACCACTGACGAGGATTAATCACGGGAGGGTTTTGGTCCGAGGTCCTTGTGCTAACTGGTGTGCTGCCATCCCATGAGATCTAGAGGAAAAGACCACGAATCAATTTCGGCTATAATAATGTGAAGTATTTGTCAATATTTTTAATGAATTTAGGGTTTTATCGCACAACCTAAAAGCGTTAAGATCTGAGCGGATCTGCATAATTTGAACTAGTTTGTCCTTGTGCATGGCTTAATTGCAAAATTTTCACAAATTTAATGTCAGTGATATAACAGAATTCGATAGTCCTTTTTCTTTCACCAAACTTAACGCAATAGCTAGCGACACAAGATCGATGTGATAGCTGAACTAACAAATGAAAGCATAAATTAATAGATGGAATACAAGACAAGTGATGAACTGATTTTATTTGCCCCAGATAGGTAGCGTAATTCTTTTCCGAATTCTTTTCCGAATGTCATGTTCTCACTTCTCGCAAATTGATGTCAACGGTTGGATACAAAGCATCTCAACTATAGGATCAAGATAAATTGATGTCCACCGTTTGTTTTGGCATGACAATTTTGTCCAGCCAAACCCGACGGTCCCGTAGCCAAAAGTAATGGACTGTGCTACGTCATCGCGTCCCTAATCATAGGGTGGATTTCTCCTGCTTTATACTTCTCAAATGAAGCAACTATCACTAAAATCTAATCCACACTTACACCGAAGCACACCTCTTTTGGAAACTGATCATTCATCGATGCTGCAGAGTTTAAAATTTCTCAGTTTTCTCCTTTATTTCCTGCACTTTCGTTTTGACTATGATGACTTAGTGTCATGGGCTTGTAACTTTAAAATTTTTCATAGTAGAGAATTTCAAAAGTTTCCCAAGAAAATATGGAAAGGACCTCTCAAACACAGTGCTTCTCAAGGTGGTGAGTGGTTCAACCCGGCCTATAGAACTAGAAAAGCGATACGATGGCATGGTTTCCCATGAAAAGAGTGGCGCGGATTCACAGAGCATTATCCCATTGGTCATGTTCAAATCATAGTTGCCAAATATAAAAAAGACGGTTCTCACATAATAATATTCGAAAAGAGTGCTTCAAAGATATTTTATTCGTTGTGCAGCGGCACCACGTCATATCTTGGGAACAAATTTATCTCACTAAAAACGGAAATCGTGAAAGCAGAATATCTGAAGGATTTCACAGCCCGCCTAGGAATGAGGATTGAACCACATTTACCTTGTTCTCAATTAAGTCCGAGCTGCTCACCAAGATGGTCCAAAGGCGTAGCTCTTCATATTACTAGGTGAAGAGGATGCGAAAATTATTTAAACAACTTAACTTCTATTCCGCCCTTAGTCTTTTAGAGTGAGTTAATTAACAGACCAATTAAATGTTCAAACTAGCGTCATTTAAAGTTCTTATTCCATATTATTTGATGCTCTTTAATGAGCTTTCTGGTTGATTGATAATGTAATATTTGGGTCGTGTAGATCGTAATTAATTGGTTGGTCACTAGCTTTGTAGTGTGGGGGATGTAAATTTATTTCATCAATCTTTTTCTGATTTTCCATGGTAATACCAATTACCACTCTATGCTAAATCATTTATACTAAGTAAACTAACAAGAAATATATTCCATTGTCCATTGAATCTTTCATCTTTAGATATAGGCATGACCAAACGGTGGAATTCTCAATTCGGTCCATATTAGAGTTTTCAATTAGTTTGATTTTTCCCTTATACCTGTGGTTATAATTCGAGATTATATTGTATAACCTATATATAGTCTAAAAGCACAGATTTTGACAGGGTAAGATTGATTACTTTCAGATTATGCACTCTATCTTATAGTTAAGGCTGCTTATTAGAACTCTTGAAGCTAGCAATTATTGTCAAGTGCGGTGAATTTACATATTGTCTATTCTCTAATTATGGTAATCATACACTGTATGTTCAAATATGTATCCTAGCAAACAATTCCCTTTGGATTCTTCAAGGAACATCTTGATGGATATAATCACATCGTAACTCTTAGGCATTGTGACAGATCGTGCAAGGTGAAGCTCTGGATCCACTAGCCCACTCGAGGGGCATTCCTAGCAGCTAGTTGGTCTATGTCCGTGATAGAAACTTGCTTGCATCTGGAAAACGTCCTGGATGTTTGAGCTCATCATTAGAGAATAATGCAGTGTTCAATGTCTCCATCTTTGGTATTGCTGATGCCTATATATGATTTAGTCAAATCAAACATTGGGAGCTGTCACTTCGGGCCTTGAATTTCCTAATCATTCCTCCTTCCTTCAGTTGCGGTGAACTAGTGAGCACACTCTCTTCTAGTCTTGTTTTCCTCCCTTTGGAGCTACGATACGATTTTATTACTTTGTCCTTACGAAGTGTTGGGAATAACGAATCCCCGAAAACCGGATTCGACACTAAATCGAACCCCTAAATCAATGCGGAAGACGAAGCCCGGGAAAATCACGTATCACCGATCCTAAAGTACACCACGGATTCGAGCGTACCTTGTTAGCCACGGATTAAACACCAATGCCAAAGATTGAGGAAGAAATTCTGATCCGATGATGTCGATTTGCCTTGAAAGGAAGACGGTATCGCCATAAGCGTTTTTCTTCTTTTTGGAGGGAGAGTGGGAGAGAACGTACGTTGGAATTGTGCCAAAGGGTGTCTTCTCTCTCTCTCTCCTCCCTTTTATACCTTCCCCCATCCACGGGCCCTATTCCTGTGGGCCGGGCTTTTTGGGCCCAACTTGAGCGGATGGGCCTTAAGCCCATCTCATAAATCCATCATGAAGGATCCAAGTTTGGTGCTTCTCGAGCTTCCGATTGTTGTGGCCACGTCAAGGTTTTAAAACACAAAGGGAACTCCGTTTCTCATGCAGTAATATTTGATAAAGTGCTTCAGATATATAATATCCCTCGAGCATAACCAATGAAGGATCAATCAAACCTTGACTAGAAAGGGAAAATACCGTGGAGTTCGAAAATTCGGAAAGTTCCACACCTTGTCGACAAATGAGGACTAAATTACATGTACCTTAAATTACATATGCCTTGTTTTCTACTGGGTCCGGAACTACTGGTGCAAGAACTTGGTGGTGTTACTAGTAGGTTTTTTTCAATGACATGTTTGTGATCATATCATGCTCTTTTATTACTGAAATTTCATACTAGTGTTTGTCACAACCTACCTCTTGATATGGAAGGAATTAAGTTTAGAGGTATTGCTAAATTTGGCCCAACGGCCTTATGTTGACTCGAGTTCTCCCAAAATGTTGGACAATTGGTTTTCGTTCAATTAATTCTATACAAATTTTTACGTAAGGAGTTGCCACTAGCCTATTTAGGTCAACTAGAAACCTAACGAGAAATGGGAAAATATCTCATCACATGTGCGACCAAAGATCTTGGAACAAGGGCTTGATTACGTTAGTCTTAAATGCTCTTTTAGTACTTAATTCGATTACGTGCTAACTAATGTTATAGCAACCTAGTGAAGATTTTTAGGTTTCATCCTAACCATTTAAAAGGAAAAAAAAAAAAAAAACTCAAGATATTGAAATGCGCAATCATGTGCAATTTAAGTAAAAACACATAAGTAGCCTAACATTGTCTCTAAAAGAAATAGCAATCCAAAAATCCCTATTATAAAGAAATAAAAACGTGTTCTAGATGTTGCATTGGAAGCTTGGAATGAAGGAATTCGCTCCTAACTATGGCTACCATCGCTTTCTTACCTTCTTGTCCTAGAGCGGGCTTTTGGGTTTCTCTTTTGTTTTGCTACTCCCTCTCTAGGTTTCGGGGAAGGAAAGCTGGTTCTATTTGGCTGTTGTTTGGCCCTCTCTTTTCGCTGTTTGGTTTGTTTCCTTTTACCTTGGCCTCCTTCCACTCGCTCTGACTTCTGTCTTTGTGAGTGTAGGTTTTTGGCTACAAGTTCTCGCTGTATAGCTCTATATAGCTTTTTGGTTTTTAGTCAATATATTTCTTATCTTTACCAAAAAAAAAAAAAAAAAAAAACTTGTTCAATTTTGGATTTTAATTTTTATAGGATTTTCCAAACTTTAAGAGAAAAAAGATATTCACAAAACTAGAAAAAAAATTTTAAGGAATTCCAATTTTCTAAAATTTTATGATTTTTTGAAATTTTTATTTATTTTTATTTATTTATTTATTTATTTTATTTTTTTTAATGAATTTTCCATTTTTTTTAAATTTAATGATTTTTCTGGATTCTATGGTTTTCTTATTATTTTAATTGCTTTTTATGATTTTTTTCTATTTTCAATGATTTTTATTATTTTTAATATTATTATATTCGTGAAAAGGAATTCGGGCCGGTTTTACCTGGTCCAAACCCCCAACCCAATCCGGCTATCCGGCTCGACCCGCGTCGGATTAAACCTAAATTCTTAAAGATTCATTTATTTATTTATTTATTTATTTCCCTCAACCTTTCTCAAGTCGTCTTCTTCCCGAAGCCAATCTCTCCCCCTGCAACTTGCCGAATCTTCTATGCAAAAACTCAAAGCTCGCCACACCAACGCACTTTAAAATCTCAACCATTCCAATGTCGGCAGCCAACCTCGCCCAGCGTCACTGCCAATCATCTCCGACCGTCGTCAAACCTTCTCCGACGATGGCATACCCTGCGGTAACCCCACGCATCCTCCGCCGAAACAGAATTCCTTTCTAACTTGACAGTCGCACACAACAATCCAGAACCGGACGAAACACTCGTGCTCGAAAGAAGCAGAGCCCGCCCTGGGTCGATCCAAGTCTAATTCATCATCTTCGATGAGGATAACTCACTATCCAACGGAACCGCATTTAGATCGGAAGAAAGACCAATTTTTGGGAAGAAGGGGTGGGGCCTAAAGCAGCAAAATTGGATGATTTCGAGTTATGATTTGGGGCTCTTTTTTTTAATTATTATTATTATTATTATACAGTAACCATACCATTTAACTAAGGTTTAAGAAATTCTATTGAATGCGAAGTACACTTGTTCTTTATGATAAAGTAATCATTTTTTTGTCAGAATAAAATATTCATGTTCACTCAGATTATATTTTGCAATTATTGAACATCAATAATGTGATACTGACCAAAAACAAACATCAATAATGTGATATTTAATCATTTTCGTTTTATTAAAGAATGATAAATGATGGAAAATATACTTATCTTTACAATAAAATATTATGCTTACTGAACCCTAAGATTGACGTGATTGGTCACACACACACACACACAATCCTAATTTTATATCATAGTTATTTTAGTATGCACTTGTTCCTCATAATCTAGGTAGTTATTAAACAACAAACCCTTATCAACTTAATTACAAAGAGAATGTCACCCCTGACTTTATTTAGTATAACATCTTTTCGTTAGAAATTAGTCATAACCTTTTCAAATAGTCATAATAAATATACAGACTTAGGATTTATTTGACATTCTAGTCGAACAATTATGGTTGGTAAATAAACAACTTCAAATTTTCCTTTTGAACTGAGTTTGCTTTTCCCCCCAAAGGGTTGATTTCAAGCACCATATGTTAACAAATCTATGAAAATTGAAAGATAATACATGAAAAGTCAATACGTATTTTCATCTAACTGTCAATATTAATTAGATGTGATGGTCTAAGTTAGCCCAAGTCCAATATGTCAAAAAGTAGAAAAATGTTCATAAAAGTGGATCAATAACATCCAACCAAAAAAATATATAAATCAATAACATGGTCAGTGAATCAATGTTTGTCCCTTGACGGTGCAGAAAAGGAGGGAAACTTAAATAATGTTAAATTATGATTACATGAAAAATCAAATTATGACTTGCTAAAACATTAAGTTACATGAAAACCAAAATTCAAAAAATTTGACAGACAAAATATGATTGCTCTTCATATCAAAAAAGACAAATTAGCTAGATTTCCCGCCTAAATCATTATTTTACCAATCGACACACTATTATTAAACCAATTTCATAACAGGGAAAAGAAAGTTCTTTTCAGTGAAGAGGAGCACAACCAAGCAAGGGGGGCATAATTGTAAACCTAAAACTCAAACTATAATCAGCCTATCGTGACACTTTGAGTACTCATTTCAAACAGCATAACTAAAGTGTGGCATCCCAAAAATTCATAATGATCTCTAGTTACGTTAAAGTCTATGAATAGATGATGGAAGTACCATCAAGTTATTTTATGGCCATTTAATCCATAATTTGCAATAAGATTTATGGCCAAGCTTTTAATGGACAAGTATTTGATAGGAAAGAAAATCCTATCATTGGCCATGTGTTTTATAAATTGGGATTTATGGAATTATGATTTCAAGATTTTGGCCATGTGGAATTTAGTAATTAAATTCTTAAAAGAAAGAATTAAAGATGAATAATTGAAAGGTGAAATTAGGATTTAAATTAGGAATGGACCTTGGACCCATTTGGCCTAAGCTTGATGGGCCAAGCTAGTCGGCCCAAGGGGGGGATTCAACCGGCCCATTAAGGCCCAAAGGAAGAGGTGGCCGGCCCATCTTGCATGGATCAAGACAAGTGGCGCAAAGAAGGGCATGCATTGGCCTAGACTAGGATGCCATGCATCGGTCCATTTAGGTGGCAAGCAATGATTACTAATCATGGGCTTTAGGGGATATAAAAAGAGAGAGAGAAGAGGAGTGGCCGGTTCTTCTTGATCATTTGGCCGACAAAGGGTGAGAGAGAGAGAGGGTGTTCGAGAGAAAGGGAGGAGAGACTGAGAGGGAGAGAGAGGAGGCGGAGCCGAGAGGGAGGTGCCGCCGTGTGCTCGCCGTTTGACCGCTTTGTCCGACCACCGTACGCCGTCGTTCATCGCCATTTGCTCATCTTAGAGGCAAGTGGAGTCCATAACTTCTCTTGCATGTTTGTTGCGGTGTTTGCATGTTAGATTTTAGGTGTGATTTATGCCTAAAACCGAGGTAAGAGTTGGTTATTTGTAAACCGTGTGACTGTCCTTGTTCGGTTTGTTGAAGTCAGTAGCATGTTCGAGTTTTCATGTGTGTTTGGGGTTCTATTTTGGATTCGGTGTCTTCATGAAAATTGAAGCTAACGTCTTGTACTATGACATACTAAATATTCGTAGAAAACGATGGAGATTTGAGGGGTCAAAAGTTCTATTGTACGGAGACTTTAGATCTGCGAAATTTTCACTGACCTTTTGTTGATTTCTTGCTTGCATGTTGATTTCTGTTGTATATCTCACTTTGTTGTCTTCTTGAAAGTTGTAGGAAACACCTTAAACTACAACATACTCAAATTTTAAGCAAAAATAACAAGTTTAGCTTGGTGAATCGGCTAGATCTTGGAAATAATGGTTCTGGTGAAGTATCTCGAGACACCCGAGACTTCATGGACTAAAATGGCGACCATAATATGGTTATTTGGTCTAGATATCTTCATGAAACTTGTAAAGGACACCTTGTTACATAACATACTCAAATTTCAGAAGAAACTAAAGAGAAGTGATGGGTGAAAATTAAGAAATTCGGAGGAGTGTGTTCTGGACGATGCGGTTGTGGTTCCAGAAGCTTCGTAGGGTTGTAAAAATTAATATAAAAATAATTTGTCTTAGAGTTCTGCATGGAAAGTGCACGAAAATGTCTTGAATATCACCCTGTAAAATTTCGTAATTTTTTGAGACCGAATGGATATTTTAATTGAATTTATTCGGAAACTGTGCACTGGGTTTAAATCCGAGAATTTTAGGATGTTTTTGGAAGAAATTGTGAGATTAAGTAAAAATTTCAATTTGGCCATGAATTTTCCAAGTGATTATCATCTTATGGGTTGATTTAGTAATTTCTTGAATTTCGATAATTTTGGAAATTATTGATATTTAAAAAAAATAATAATAAAATAAAATAGATTTTTATTTGGCCATGGATTCAACTTCATTTGTGTGGCACTTGTGTGATGAGGTCTTTGTACATGTATTAAGTTGAAATGCATATGTGATAAAGCTTTGGCATGTGTATGACATGTGAATTGAAATGCAAGTGTGATTTGTTTGATGCCATGCCAATTGCCTTGTTAAATTGAGATAAAAGGATAAATGTGGATGAGGAAGAGGTTGTGGTGGAGGATGATGTCTGGTGGCTGAGTGGCATAATTCCAGAGATTCCTCGGGAGTGTCGGGATGCCCGGTGGTATACGGTACGTAATTCCAGGGGAGGCCTGGTGATATGTCGGTACATAATTCCGGAAGCCCTGTCGGAGGTCTTTGCCCAAAGGGAATGCCTCGCGATGCCAGGATTTGGGTGCGAGATGCCCGGCTAGAAGGGTAAATGCCAGATGTCCGGTTGTATCTTGGATACATGCCCGGAGGTTCCTCGTGATGCTAGTTGGGATGCGAGATGCCCGGAATGTGGGGGGCCAGATGCCTGGTTGTATCTTGGATACATGCCCGGAGGTTTTTCTCGCATGAGATGCGAGTGTAAAATATGAGATAAAATTGATGAATCAAGGAAGGGTGATGTGGTGATCAAATTTAAAGATAAAGATGAAAATTAACTCATGGCATGATATGGCATGATATGCATGATGATATGCATGATGATGGTGATGATGATGTGATATGATATGATGATCAGCCATGGTATGATACGCATGATGATATGCATGATGATAGAGATGATGATGTGAGATGATATGATGATCACCCATGGTATGATATGCATGATGATATGCATGATGATGGAGATGATGATGTGATATGATATGATGATCACCCATGGCATGATACGCATGATGATATGCATGATGATAGAGATGATGATGTGATATGATATGATGATCACCCATGGTATGATATGCATGATGATATGCATGATGATGGAGATGATGATGTGATATGATATGATGATCACCCATGGCATGATATGCATGATGATATGCATGATGATGATGATGATATGTGATGTGATATGATGATCACCCATGGTATGATATGCATGATAATGATGATGACATGTGATGTGATATGATGGTCACCTATGATAATATATGTATGATGATGCATAATGATGATGTGTGATGTGACATGATGATTATCCATGGTATGATATGCATGATGAAATGCATGATGATGACAATGATATATGATATGCCATGATGATGATGATATATGATGTGATGATGCATGATACGCATGATTACAAGGTAAGTGATGCTTGCAACGTGTGATGATATGCATAATGCATTGGAATGTTATTGGATTTTTCTATCTGCTGAGTGGTTGTACACACCCCTTTTGGGGACCAACATTTCAGATTAGTAGATGGTTTGAGTGGTTGGATATGACCGCGGGGAGAAGGATAGCAAAGGAGGGAACCTTTGGACGCCGACATTGGTTGATGGACCTTAAGCATACGATTGTGGGAGGAGATGTCGGTCATCTTTTAAAGTATAGCCGAGTATAGAAACATTGGCATTTCGATGTATTGACTAAAGATGTCCATATGCTTTATGTAAATAAACGTGTCCGGCTTTAACTTATATAAGATGTTTAGTAGGTGTGCATCGATTTCTGAATGTAGGGAAGGGAATTGTTGGATATGCTTCCGTTATGTAAATTGCGCAAGGGACCGTTAATAAAAGATGTAAACCCCCATGGTTGTATGGACCCGCTGCAACTAAAAATGGTATCAGAGTGACTTGTAATTTGGAAAAAAAAAAAATGAAAAGCGAACTGTGGTGACTCTAGCGGATCGGGGGCCATCGAGGGGTGCCACATAAAGTCTTGACCAGCACCACTCAAAATGGTGACTTTGAACACAATGTCATCGTGTGCGTGGACAAGTTTCTCTCATGAATGGTTGCCAATCACAAAGGCATAGCCTCTCTAACTTATCTATAGCTCCTAATGAGCTTCACTGGCCATTATTTGTAGCGAGCTTTACCGGCTATAATTTGTTGAAATACCTAAGAGTTGCCCTCTGCTTTTCTAGAACATGTTGCTTGATGAATCCACTGAATAGTTTGCACATGTTCACGTTGGAACAACCAAGATATGAAATTGCTTAAGTGAAATGATAAATCCAAGGAAAAATTGGAGGGCAAGGAGCAAGACGGTATTGATTTGAGGTTGAGGAAATCCAAGGATAAGTCGATCCATTTGAAAGTGCTCAAGGATGAAAGAAATTGCTAGCTGACATCCTTTTCTAATACTTGTTGTTAATTTATATTACTCTGGTAATCTATCGAATTATATTCTGAACACTATATGGAAAATTAAAATTATTCACCAAGTGGACATCAACAGCTATGTGATCATGGAATTCTAGGTGCTAACAGTCATAATCGAACTCTAGGTATACTGGAGATGCTGCAGCCCCATGTCAAGCAGGTGGTCCAGCAGTAGCTTTTAATCGAGGCCCTCTCAAACAGAAAAAGAAAGAAGAAAGAAAACTTTTGATATGAAGCTTGCGGCAGCATATATTCGAATCGTTATGTCACAGGAGTATACCTTGATTGTATTACTTGTCATAATTGTTACATTAAATAGTTAAAAGGTGTCGTGTCTAGGAAAATGAAAAATAAAAATAAAAAAATCGAAGAATCTTCGTAGTGGTTAGAAAACAAGAGATTGGTTATTTGCTGGTTTTGTCTCGTTTTTTTTTCGTCAATGTTGGATTGGAATAAGACAACCTAGGAGTCTTAATTTCAACGGAAAGCCGTTCTTCTTGGCACATTTGCTGGATGTTACCGCTAGTTGTGGTCGTGATTTTGATTTTGATTTTTTATTCAGATAGGCCACGTCTAGGGATGGGTCCTTCTCTTCTCTAGGTTTGTCATCTTTTCGGCACTATGGATGAGAATGACTCATTCAAATAGCAAGGTTAGGTAATGACATCTCATTATTGAAATGAGAAGTGCTTTGTCAAATCGAAGATATAAAGGTCCAAGTTAAGCCCAAGATTAACGTGTCAATAAGTAGAATTTTTTCCAAAATTGATGTTGAATATTCAAATCAATGACACGGCCACTATACGTTTTACAATTATTAAATCTAGACACCTTTTTGAAAACGAGGCGTCAATCTTTTTCTTGTTCAACTAGCTTAATTATAGTATTATTTATATATTTTTCATAGGCTTCTAGATAGATGGATGTCCATGTTTGTGCCCCTAGGTTACAAACAAAAATGCTAACTTTACATAGTAAATTTTTTTGTATGCACTTCTTCCTCATAAACTAGGGAGTTATTATGCAAAAGACCCTTATCTGCTAAATTGCAATAAAGACAACACTTTTAACTTTCATTGGTCATAGGATTTTCTTTGTTAGAAATTAGTCATAACCTTTTCAAATAGTCAGAATAAATATAAGAATTTAGCAATAATTTGACATTCTAATCAAACAACTATGGCAGAGTTTGAGAAAAGGATGAGGAAGCTATGGAGGCACCCAGTGTTCCAGTTGAGCAAGCCCGAGAAGAAGACGCAAAGTTTTGGGACAGTAAATGGCAGAGGAGGTGATGGAGTAGGAGTAAGTAATAAGTTGGGCATGAGATGTAAGTTTTGGAACGTTTTTCGGTTTATTGCGTTTTGTTTTCTACAAGAAATAAGTCAGAAATGCACTAATTAGAGTAGCCATGTGTTACAATATCATGTTTTAAAGCCTCAAATTATTGCGATTTTGTGACTTGTGAAATGTCCACTTATAACGAGATTCACATGGCAGGGTAGTATTTGGTATAAGATGGACCACTTTTTCAAAATGATTGTCATGAATTAGGAATATCTTCCGAAAGATTCCACACGATGTTCCATCATTACATTTGCCGACTACTCGTTCAATTTGCTAACATTTATATTAAGTACCCTTTTTTCTGCCTTTTGCTTTCCCTAAAAAAATTGAAAATTAAAAAAACTTAGGTTTGTAAATTATGAAAATCATATAACTCTCCTTGCCAATAACTATGCATTAAGAAATTTTTAAAATTTAATTATTGGTAACTGCATTTTTTGAAAAATAAATGTTAAGAATTAGAGAATCCAAATAGATCCAAGCATTTTAAAGAAGGAGAAACTACAATCAGAATGAGAGACCATGAAACAGTGTTAGTCGGGTCTCGCAATCGTTTCCCATATTAATTTTGTCATGTAAAGAATAGTAATATTCAATAAAGTAATCTAATTTAAAATGTTAATGAAGAATGGCAAAGGATTAACTCCTTTAGAAGTTCTAATCTAACTTTTATAATTGAAATTACTCTTAACCTAACAAGCATAATTGACATTCTAATCTAGTAATCAGCTTAATTGTAATGCTACTACCATGCTTTCAATGGGATTTCAAGGACCAACACAAGGAACGGATATAGGACCTGTACCTAATCAATGTTTGTCCATTAGGCTATTAGCCAAATCAATTTTTGTCCGTTAGTAGGGGAGGAAGGGACGGGAACATTGGTCCACCTTGCTCTCATGGTTGAGGCTACCGACAACTTTCTTTATTTTTCCTTTTGGCTAGTGGAAGACTTGGAGTCTCCTACCAAATATTTAGCTTCCAACGAAATTGATTGATGTTTAGTTAAGTCTTAACTAAGGTTACGTTGTAAATAGAAAAATCGAGCAAGCACTTTTTTTTTTTTAAAGCTAAATTTGCATATTGATCATGTCCACATTTTTATCCCACCAGTCAAAGGCATGATAATGATGAAAATAAATAAACTTTTACTTAAAATAAACTAAGCCATTAGACGATGTCTCAATTAATGAAGAAATCCCTTGAAATGTGAATATTGAATCATTCCAATGCATGAGAAGACCATGTGACGTTACTAATTACTGCGTTAGATAATTTTGCCCTTTGTCTCTCTGCACTTTTCTCTAACCCATTACAAATGAAACAAGTAATCTGATATTCACATGCATTGTGTCACTCATCTTATATTTATGTGCATCCGCACGTCACTATCATTACAATATAGCAAATATGCCATTGGCTCTATATAAAAACATTGCAATGGAGTTCCATCCGCATTGATTATGTGCCAATCAATCACCAAAAGAAGCAAACCCATACCATTTAACTAGAGACTATCTTTTCTTGAAAAACTGTGCAAAATGCATAATACATCTTTTTTTGAAAAATTGTGCAAAATGCATAATACACTTATTAAACTTTATACTTGCTTAACATATCTCTCTTGCAAATTATTGGATAGTAATAACATGATAATTTCCTGTTAACATTGTCATTCTCTTAAAGAGTGACAAATGATGCAAAATAAACTTATTTTACAATAAAAAAAGATATGGTTACTTAAACCAAGTGGAGTTGCTATTGGTTGGGGCACCAAAGGATTTCCAACTTTGAAACTAGAGATTGTGCATTTGAATCCCAAGATGTTTTATGGTTTCAAAGTCACCGACACATGCTAGCATCACGAGATCAATTTATAAGGTTTGTAGGATATATTATGAGCATCTAGATAGATGGATCTCCACGTTTGTGCCCCTATATATAAAGTAATACATTTTCTGTATTTCTTTCAGATGCATTTATTCCTCATAAACTAGTTTGCTGTTATGCAAAAGGTCCTTATCAATTTATTAGAAAGAGAACGTCCCTCATAACTTTAATTAGTCAAGCATTTTTTATTAGAAATTAGTCATAACCTTTTTAAATAGTCATAAATAATATACGGGATTTAGTGAATTATTTGATATTTTAATCTAACAAATATGGCTGCCAAAAAATTAGACAACTTCAATTTTTCCTTAAAACTGAGTTTTTATTTATTTATTGATGATTTAGGGGGCTCCCTATCGAAAAATCTGTGAACCCAAGTCTAATACGTCAATGAGTGGAGCTATATGCTACTAGGCAGTATAAATCAATAATATGACAACGTAATCGATGTTGGTCCTTTAGCGGTGGACGAAATGATGGAGACTTATCGAATGTTTGCCCATTAGCGTGGGTGGGCAGGAAAGGACGGAGACTAAACTATTGGTGATGGTGATTGGTCAATAAAATAAAATACAGAATGTCATCCTTTGCTATCAATTGTTTACAAGTCCACTATTCTTGTCTCGATAAAGGTAGTCGACAACGGTCTTTTTATAAATACATATTTTTTATTGGCTAGTGACTTCTTACACGAGTCTGCCACTAGGTTTTTAGCTTCTCAAGGAATAGATCGGCGGACGGTTAAGGCCTTAACTAAGGTTAGATTACTAAGCTCCACAGTTCATACCCATCTCCTCTTTCTTACTTATGATTTAGGTCTTTTTTAAGGCTCTATTCGATGGATCGCTCGTATTAAATCTCGGCTATTGATAAGCAAATTTACTAGCAAAAAGTTGCTGCGGACGTTCGCTTTGTTTACTTTTAGTTCTGTCCAGTGATAACTTGAAGCAATCTTCTTTAATTTTACACTTTTCAATTTCGCTATTTTAAATCTTTTGATAAATTTTCAATATAATTTTTTTATTTAATTTTGGCAAAAATAGATTAACGTGAAAATTGAGTTAATGCCAGTTGTCCAATATAAATTTAAAAAAATGTAGTAAAATAACTTTGTAGATATTTCAATTTTTTTTCTTTGCTTTTACTTGCTATTGTTTGTCTTCTTCCTCGTCTATCTTCAGTTGCCCTGCAAGATTTTTCGATCATTGCCATCGCAAGCTGCAACCGCCATCACCATGACTGCATTCAAGCATGTAAATCGTGGAGTGAATCTCGTTGTAAGAATTTGTTTGAGGAGAGAGAGGATACTCTCAACTGGGGAAAAGATTGCTTCAAGTGCCAAAAGCTGAAACAAAAGGATACTTAAGTGCCAAAAGTTACGAAAGTGACACTTAAGTGCCACATTCAAAGAGAAATGGATCACTTAGGCTGCGTATGGTAAACTTCCCCAGCCCAAGAATTTCTATTCTTCTCTTTCCTAGAACAAAAAAAGAATAGAAACCTATTTGATAACGACAAGTTAATTTTTTGTTCCCGGGAACAAAAAGTTAGCCTGGGAATGGTTTTGGAATAGAAATGAGAAGTAAACAAAAGTTGCTTCTAGTTTTCGAGAACAAGTTTAAAAAATAAGTGATTTTTTTTCTTTTGTTCTTCTCTTGTTGACCGCCATTGATCAAGTTGTTGATCGCCGCCAGCCGTCGCCCTCCGCCACCGCCGCCACCGCCGCCCGGGTCGCTGTCGATCAATCGACCGTCGCTGCCACTAGTCGCCGTCGACCGATCGATCGTCGCCACCGCCGATCGTCATCGGCTAACCGACCATCGCTATTGCTGGTCGCCGCTGACCGACCAACCGTCGCTACCACCTATCACCGCCGGCCAACCGTTGCCGCCAAACGCCACCGCTGCCGGAGGCCGACCGACCGTCGCCGTCATCGGACGACCGCGCGCCGCTGGACAACCACCACCGCCACCACCGATCGCCAGAGGCTGACCAACCGCCGCCGGACGCCGCCACCGCCGGCCGACGGCGACGTGCGGCAGCGACGACGCAGCTACCGGGAAAAATAAAAACAAATAAATATAAAGAAGAAACTGTTTTTTACCAAACGCATTTCTATTCCTTTTCTATTTTTAGAGTAAAATTTTGTGTAGTTACCAAATAGGTTTTTTTTTACATAGAAATTATTCCCTTAATAGAAATAGAAAATAACTATTTCTGAAAAAAAAAAAAAAAAAAAAAAAAAAAAAAAAAAAATTGTTCCCCGACCAATAAATGTTGCCATGCGCAGCCTTAAGTGCCACTCCGGCCAAAATCTGACCAAAATACTGATGTGCACAATTTCTAACGAAGTAAGTGCAAAACGATGCTGTTTTGCAACCACCGGCCGTGGTGGCTCCGCTAGGTAGGCTCCAGACATCCAAACGGGAGGTCCAGAGTTCAAAGCCCCTGCAACACAAGTCGTGGGAAGGCTGACAGATCATTAGGCGATTTAAGCGTAGCGCCCTGGTGGTGGATCCTGGGCTAGCGTCACCTGGGGTTTACGTGGCAGCTGTCGACTAAAGCGGTTCCTCCAACATTCAAAAAAAAAAAAAAAAAAAAAAAAAAAAAAAAAAAACGATGTCGTTTTGCACGCTGACGTGGTCAAATAATGCAAAAACAGCGTCATTTTGATGTTGACGTAGTAAACAAATAATGCAAAAACTAATTAAATTTATTTAAAATATTTTAAAATAAACAATTTTAATATTAAAAAATTAAAAAATTTTAAATTTTTAAATTTTTTTAATGAAAGGAAAAGTCGGGAGGCGGCTAAGGGGGCGCCGCCGAGAAGGGTCGGCGATGGAGGGGGAGGGTCGCCCGGGGTCGCCAAGCCCTAGATAAGGCCTAGCGACCCTAGTCGATCGGGAGTGAGGGCTCGAGTGAGGGCCCGTGGGCCCTCATTGCCGGCCCTTCCCGGCGATGGCGCCCTCGCTTGCCTCCCCTCTTTCCCTTTTTTTAAAGAAAATATTTTTTTAATATTTTTTTAATTTTTTTAAATATTTTTTTAAATTTTTTAAATATTGAAAAATTTATTAAATATTTTTAATAATTTTAAATTAAATTAAATTAAATGTTATATTATTTTGTTATCATGTCAGCACCAAAACGATGCCATTTTACACTTGCTTCGCCGAAAAATCACCACGCGCATTTTGATCGGATTTTGGCTTGATTGGCACTTAAGGGGGTGCATGACAAACCAGAATTTCTATTCCGTAAACAATTTTTCTATTCCGCACTGCTTTCGAATAAAAATCCATTTGATGAACTTATTCTGTTTTTATATTTTTGGAATAGATTTATATTCCATAAATAAGTCTGGAATAGCAATCAGAAGCTAAAATTTTTTACTTCTCTATTTCTAGAATAAAAATGAAAAATAAAAAATTTTCTCATCATTCATCAACCGATTCTTCATCCGTTACCGCTGACCACCATCCATCGGTCACCCATCACCCACCGGCCCCCATTGCCGCTGCCGCCTATTGCCGCTCCCTAGCTGCCGCCGTCGCAGGTAATCATTGGTCACCAACCTCCGCCGTTGCCGCCGTTCGCTGGTCATCGGTCGTGGTCATTGACCGCCACTGCTAGTTGCTAGCCGACGCCATTTTACACTTGCTTCGCCGGAAAATTGCCACGTTAGCATTTTGATCGGATTTTGGCCGGATTGGCACTTAAGGTGCATGATAAACCAGAATTTCTATTCTAGAAACAATTTTTCTATTCCAGACAGTTTCCCTGTTTCGGAATAGAAATCCTTTGATAACTTATTCCATTTTTCTGTTTTTGGAATATATTTCTATTCCAAAAATAGGTTTAGAATAGAAATCGAAAACTAAAATTTTCTACTTCTCTATTTTTGGAATAGACATAAGAAATAAAAAAATTTCTCATCGTTCATCAACCGATTCTTCATCTGTTGTCACTGACCACCGTCCATCGGTTGCTCGTCGCCCGCTCCCATTGTCGCTGCCGCCTATTGCCACCCGCTGGCTGTCGCCGCCGCAGGTCACCACCAGTCACTAACCTTCGCTGCCACCGCCAATCGTTGGTCACCGGCTGTGGTCGCCAACCACCACCGTCGTTCGCTAGCCTCCGCCGTCGCCGGTCGTCACTGTTGATTGCCCGCTGCCGCTATCGATCGTCGGTCGTCAGTCGCCGGCCGCTACCACCATTGCTGGTGGCCTGCCGCCACCAATCGCCTCTGCTGCCATCTATCACCGCCATCCGCTAGTCCACCGTCGTCCGAAAAGAAGAAATTTTGTGTCATTATTAACCAGCTATTTTTGCTTAGAAACTCTTCTAGAAATAGAAATAGATAGATTTTTCTGTTCCAAAAACTATTTTTAGAACATAATGGTTGTCATGCACACCCTAAGTGATCTATTTGGCTCCAATTTGGCACTTAAGTGTCATTTCGTAACTTTTGGCACTTAAGTGTCCTTTTGTGCCAACTTTTGGCACTCCAGAGGTCTCGGTGTCTCTCAACTGAGACTGACGGTTGGCGAGACCACTTGGCTCGATCTTGGCATGTCGCTTGGCAAAAGTCTTGCACCTCCAAGTTCGTTGATGCATTCTCGCAAACACATTGAGCGCAAAACGAACTCATCTTTCAAACAATGCGGTGGATGGGAATCAAGGTCCTGCTCCACAGGCGAATTGGGTAGTGAAGATTAAGAGTTTGAAGGACAGACACGGCCTCATTCGGCACACGCATGGACGAGCTACGCTAGCTCGTATGATCTTGACGGTGGTGGTCGAGTTGTTGGGGATGGCGGTGGCGGCAACGTCCTCTTAAAACAACAAAAGCTAGGGAGGGGATGAACAGCAGATTGAGAACATTTAAAATAAAGAAAAGATCATAGAAATAAGAGAAAATGAGTAAGAAAAATTAGCAAAATAATGTGGTTTTGAATAGAATCGTATGCATTATATCAATAAGCATGCAATGTATGCTAGTCATCGATGACTTTCAATTGCAATTGACTGGATGGACTATAAATAATTTTATGTAGAGATTTGGAATTAAATTGATAATATTAAAAAATTAAAAATTAAATTAGAGTTTGATCTATTGGATAAGTTCTTCATCACAATTGAGTTAAGAAATTGGTTTACATCCAGTATTGTTACCTCTAGACAAAACTAGATGTTACGTGTCCTTGCCCACTTGTTCTCTTTGCTAATAACATTTTGTAATATTAATGATAAAAAGCTGTATAAAGTACTTATAGCATGGGCGAGGATTTAAGTCGGATCATTTTGGTATTTTGACAAATGGTCTTTTGCGATTGTGGGCTTAGCTTTCGTTACTTATACAATTTTCTTAATAACTATTCGATTTGTGCATTAGCGGTGGAGGCTCAGGCATTGGTGATAGTGACCGATGAACTAAATAAATTATAAAATGCAGAAAATCATCCCCCGATTATTCATAAGTCCATCATCCTATTCTTGTCTTGATTGAGACGACAAGGAACAGTCTCATTCAATTTTTATCTTTTGCCAAATTCCACTTGGCGCAATATATTATCAAGTTTTCAGCTACCAAGGAATTTACTGAGCTCATTTGTGCTTAAATTGATTGCTCTTCCCTCCGCTTTCTTCATAATTGTTTGCACTCAAATCTCTTAGCCTTCTTTATCTCTCATCTTTCTTGCTCTGTTTCCCTCTCGATCTCTCTATTTGCTCGCTTTTTGTTTCTCCGACGAAAAAAAATGTCAATCGATTCTGTCGTTTCCATTGCATGGGATGCCTTGAAGTACGTAGTTGTTCCCATCAAGCGTCAATTCGGTTACGTCATGCCCTGCAAGAGCAATACCTATTGGATCTTCAGAAGGAAGTCGAGAAGCTGGCGTACGAGGCTGAGATGGTCCAAAATGCCGTGGAAGTGGCTAGAAACAATAGTCGGAATGTCTACAGTTATGCCACGCAGTGGCAAGCAAATGCTGAGAAGGCCTTGGATGAGGCGCAAGACTTGCTGGACAACTTCGAAAAGGCAACCAAGACTTGCTGCTATGGGAATCTTTTTGAACCCTGTTGTCGCTATCAGTTTAGCATGACGGCCAAGGACAAGATTGAGGGCATTCAACAACTCACTCAAGAATATAGTCAATTCAAGGAGATCTTCTTCAGTGGTCCTGCTCCAAGGAATGTCGCTGCTTTGACTCCGGCTAAGAGAGACAACAAAGATGTCATCCAGTCGACCACCACGACGGCGTCTGCTTCTTTTGCCTCAACGTCGATTAAGCTTAAGGACGACCACATAGTCAAATCCAGAAAATTGATCATACAAGAGATCAAGGCCGCTCTTGCCGATAATAACAATAGCGTCGTCGGGATTTATGGGATGGGTGGGGTCGGCAAGTCCACCTTATTGGACACTATCGAAAGGAGAATAAGGAAAGAGAAGTGGTTTGATTGGGTCGCTAAGGCTGATGTGTCAGAAAATCAAGACATAAAGAGGATTCAAGGAGAGATTGTGCATGCGTTGGACCTGGACAAAATGGACGTAGAGTATGTCAATCCTCGAGCAGAGCATCTGTGCACGAGGTTGGAAAATGAGGTGAGGGAGAAAAAGAAGGTCCTCATAATACTGGACAACCTATGGAAAGGGCTTGACTTGAAATCAGTTGGCATTCCTTGCAGACATGACAACAAAGTCCTAGCATCATTTCAGCCCATGCCAGAGTTAGTTGGCCCGCCTCCGACCCTCGTGAGTCTCCGCCTAGGCCCGATTTGGCCCTTGAAACCATTCTCGATCAATTCCCGTCCTAAACCAGCTTTGTTCTCCTCTGTTTCAACTAAGATCAATGCAGAAACGTGTGGGTTTACAGCAACCTTCGAGCCCATTTTGAGGTGGTTTTGAACCTCGGTTGCTAGGCCTGCTTTGAAGGAAGTTATTCCCCATTGTGCTCCTGTCGATTTGAACCGATCGAATCGTGAAACAAGTGAGTTTAACTCATTGATCCTCACTTAATAGGTTAATCACGCTTAGGGTTGATTAGTTTAGGCTAAGATGGATTAAGTGGTTATATTAGATTAAATTAGTGAATTTAGATAATTACCGATGTATGTTAGGTGATTAGTTAGTGCAATTAACGAGTAGACATGTTCTATTATTTATTTAAGGAACCTTGAAATTCTTTCGGTCTGTTTTGGCATCCAATTAGGCATTACGTGCCTAAGTTGGATTTATTTGCATTTATTTAATATTTTCCGTAATTTTTTAATTAATTAATTATTTTCCAGAAATTAGATCGAGATAGCTAGTGACCGGAATTTTATGCTGGTGTGGTGCAATCGGTTATTTATTTGAGCTCTAATTTATGCTGAATTGATTTACTTGTGATTTTAGGATTTTATTCCTAAATTAATTATTTTGGTAATTATTTGGAAAATAACTGAGCGTCGATTTACAATGTCAAAAATATTTTGGTGGACTATATAAAATGGTGGGAATTGTGAAAGCGAAATTATGGTATTTTGACTAAGGTTGACCATATACCCACACACGGTTATTTTTATTGGGTATGATAAAAATAAGAAATTGGCTATATGTTTGGAGTGGCATACTATTTTGGCTAGGAGGCCTAAAATTATTAGTTTTGGGTGAGTACATATTATCAGCTTTGGGCGAGCATATATATAATATACTATGATGGCTTGGGGGCCTTAATCTATCAGCTTTGAGCGAGCATATATACAGTATACTATATTATCATTTTTGGGCAAGCTATACTATCTATTTATTAGTTTTGGATGAGCAATTCTAATTTAATAGGACTTTATAGATAGTATTGAATGTACCGACCAGGAGAAGGTTGTGATGACATATAATCGACTAAGTCGATTGATCGATAGTTCGATTTATCGATAGTTCGATTTGAATGGGTGAATTGATGTGGTTTGTGTATATTTGATATATATTGACTTGCAGAAAGGAACAAAGGTAAAGGTAAGTCCTTCGGCCTATGATTGTGCTTAAGCAGCCCTTATGGCGTATTTTCTTCCTAATCGAGTCTTAAGAGAGTAGAACTTGTTGAGACGTAGTTTCATCCCGTTGTGGGACAATATTTCAGGTCCCTAAATGGCTGTACCTCTACCTCATTCTGTGCATTTTGGTATACCTGAAGAGATCACTGAAATAAGTTATCACATTCCGATATACCATTACTCTAAAGGTTTGGAATATGTACTGGTGAAATTCACTATTTGGAATGATGTGGGTGAACCCCAAAAGGTCCCCCAACAGATTTTGGTCGTGGTATCACCATTACAGTAATGGACGAAGGGTGAGCCCTGTACCAAAATCCGATGTACTTCTGTACGTTTTAGATGTAGCTTTTGGGAAGGGGACATCAAATCCTAAGGGTGGATTGGTAGTGGATGCGAAGGATCCCAAGTTGGGTGATGATCCTGACTCTTCGGAGTGCTCAGCCAAAGACTCCAGCTGAAGCATGGGAGAAGGAGAGATCACTGAGGAGAAAGAGTACCCGGAGGAGGACCCAAAGGAGGATCTAGATGAGGATTGAAACCCCACCCCCTATCTGTAGATTGTGCTTCTAAGCTTATTTAAGTTGAACTTGACTAGTAAATGGCCTTGTATATATATGCATTATGGTTTGCATTGTATATAAGTGTGGTTGTTTTAAAAGTTCAAATTTTGAAGTCTTAATTTCCTATCCCATTATTTTATTGTCTAGGGATTATCTATATGCTTTCGCATGTGTATTAAAATGAATGGGTCGGCGATACGTCCTGGGACGTTGCTATTTAATCGACCAATGAGAGATGGGCGCACGCTCGAGGATCGGAGCGTGACATGGAAGCTTGATGAAATTGGGGGAGTTGTATATGGAGATTAGCTTTGATCAATTCCACCAACTAATGCTAGGCTTATTGAGTTGAATAACTTGAAGAATCTCCGCACTTTGCATGAGTCCATTCTTGATATAAGTGTGCTCCCAGAAGATCTAAACGTTGAGAAATTAATCAAGTGCAAAATCCAGATAGGTGATGTGCGACGCTGGCCAAGTCACAAAGGATCAAGCACATTATAGCTTAAGTTGGATCCAAAATTGATATTCTTCATAAATGATGCATACAAACTTTCTTAGGCAAAACTAACGATCTATTTTTAAATGGATTAAGTGAAATTGAACAAAGTATTTGTGTGCTATCCCAAGAAGGCTTCTCAAAATTAAAGCATCTACATGTTGAGGATAGTCCCTCTGTCCATTACATCCTCCAATCACCATCCCATACAAATTTTACGACATTGGAGTCGTTATTTCTCAAGAATCTCATCAACTTGGAGAAGATATGCAACAACCATATCTCCTCCAAGTCCTTCAGTGCATTAAAAGTAGTACGAGTCGAAAATTGTGACAAGATGGAAGTTTTGTTTCCTCTTTCATTATTGAGAGAACTTCCACAACTTGAAGGGATCCAAGTTGTCGAGTGCCACTTAGTGCGGGATTGTAGAAGTTGATGATTGTGGCCAAGTTGAGTTGCTTAATTTGCATGTATTGGAATTGCGCAACTTGCCAAATATCAAGAACTTTTTCACCACCGGGATAGCAACTTCAAGTAGTCCATCAAACAACCAAGTTGGCACTCAAGTTGCATTCTTCAATGGACAACAAGTAACTTTCTATCGAAAGAATATACTATTTATTAATCTTTTGGTGATTTGCTAATTAAATGTAACGTAGATTTTAATCCTTATTCTTTTTTTTTCCGTTAATTTTCTTCCCAATTACCTTATCCAATCATGCCTTCTCTGTAATTAGATAGAGTAATCTTCTGCTTCTCTTCATTGTGTGGAAGTCCAACTAACAAAATGAAATCCATGTAAATTTAGTTTGTGATAGGACCTGAGTTGTTTTCAACTTTCATGCTGCAAGTATACCAATATTAATAGGGTTTTTTAGAGCAACATTGAAGAGGATTTTGGCATTAGATTAATCCATAATAACGTCATTTCATAACCTTGTAAAATGGATTTACTAAATCTAATTATTTAACTTCATTATAATATCTAAGTGACTTAGGTAAAAATCAATACGGAGAATGGGCAAGGGAATAGGGTTTTCAAATAGTAGCGACAATGCTATTCTAACTTATGTATATCTTTTCCATATTGTGTATTTCAATAAGCACTTAGTCAGTAAGTATAAAAGTACACAATTTCATGCATGTTCATGCTTGCAAGCATACAAAATTGTATAAAAGATATAGATATATTTGTAAGCACTTTTGGTATAGCAAACTTAAATACTCAACTTGTGCTGATATCTCATAGTCGTAGGCACTAGTAAGCGACTTTTAGGAAACACTACATGAAATCCCCATGAAGATTTGAAGCGGTACACATTTAACTCCAGAAATTTGGATATAAAAATTATGGCATATTGAGCATAGCTACGTAATGTTATCGTCCATCGGTCCTTTTAAAATAGCTAACTAGGGAGGCTGTATGGATGGTGAAATAAAAAAAATTTAGCCATTCCTATGATTGCTTTATATGCTTGGGATATATTTGAAAGCCTATTAGATGTTCAGCTCTAAAGTTAACCATATTAGTACTAAGTTTGCCATAATCTCTTATAAGATCATTGTGTTTTTTTTTTCCTCATTTTTCTTTATTTATTTTGGGAAATTTCAACTCGTTTTAGTGCATTCGGAGGCCAAAGGATGATTTAACTAAAATAGATACAAAAGAAGTGCAACTTTATCTTTAAAAAAAAAAAAAAAAATCACATGTAACATGCAGATGGTAAAATGCCCAAATGGTTGACATCCGCAATAAAATCGAAGTTGGACAAACTCATGTAATACTTAAAAGTCAGTAGTAAACGTGTGTTCCCCTCAAAGTTCACAAGTGAATTGGGTAATTTCCCTGTAATTTTTATGCTTTTTTTTGTAGGTAAGTGAATGTTATATTGATGTAAATTAGCATCATGCAAGAATGAGGAGAAATATAAGAGTGTAAAATTAAATAATGATATTATGGAGAAAGAGAGGCGGAGAAAGGAATTAATAATGAGTGGCTTGTTGAGAGAGTTCTAAGATTGCCGTATAGGCGATTTGAAATACATGCAAATCAAGTTCTAATGCTAGTGTAGTTGACAAACTTCATCGATGAAAACGATAGGATTTTATTTTTCATGAAGTTAAGTATAATTTTGACCTAAATCAATGTAATGTACATAGAGTCGGTCCCTAGTAGAGTGGAACCTTGATTATCATAAGTAACCGAAAAATAACTCACAAATTCTATGTTATGTGGTGAAAAATCATTGTCACTTTCCCACTTTGTTTACTCAAAATTTGGCTTAATTTTATTAATTAATTCCTGTAATTAAGTTTTTTTGCTCATTTCTAAACTACTTCATGTGATTTTGTTCCTTCATTATGGTCAAAATCATGGGCTTAATTGGTGAAAGATTAAAACGAATGATTTTCAAGCGAATGCTTGGTTTGAAGCATTACTCCAACATATAGTCGAGGCTCGAGCGTATAGAATGGCAATTGATATATAGTAGATTGTAAAATTAACTAAATGATTCTATATAATAAACCTTTATCTCTTAGAAATCCGACATAGAAAATTGTCTCAAGCACTATGTAATTGAAAAGTTACGAATATGAAGCTGGTAATTTAGATCATCACAACAACAATAATAGGCATTTAATTGAAATTGAGGTCAGTTATGTATAGTTGATTAAATTGGTTATTGTTAATAAGAGAAGTACAAGATGGATAAGCAGTGGTTCAATTAAGGAAAGTGCACGGCTGTTTTGGACAACAAAAATTGCTTAAAGCCTTTTAGTTGATTACACAAGATTGCCCTATTATAATGACATAATAAAGATTCGTGGAAAATCAAGTTGCAATAACAGATTTACTAAGAATAAAAGGAAGTTTGAGTCTGGATGTTTGCGGCCTACCATGCACCCAGTGTCTACGACACACATCGATGGCCGACACGAATCATCTTACATTTCTTTATTTTTGCGCCCCCCCCCCCCCCTCTCTCTCTCCATCCGAAATTTGTTCAGCATCGGAGGGCCTGCGTCTTCTCTTGCTCCTACTCACCACGCGCTGAAGGGCTGAGAACCAGATCTGCTTACCGCCACCGTCGCCACGCTCATCCGCCATCACCATGACCAGCTACAACTCATTCTACCCTTGCGCTCGGTCATCTCCCTTGCGGACCAGGCGCAAATTCTATCTCTATTTATTTCTCTCATGGGCTCAGTGCAACTAACAAGCTCGACGCTAGCACGGGCCTTGGTCTTACTTTCCTGAGGTTGATTCTTCAGTGATGTGAAGAGAGAACAAGAATTTGGTAAGAAAAAAAAAAACAAAAAACAAAACAAGAGAGAGAAAACAGCATGCCATGTGTTTAACTTGTTGAGCGAGCCGCAGAGAATAGGTGGAAGAATCGCAGTAGACTATCCACATCCAGATAATTAAGGACTTAACACACTACTATTTGTGAGAAGATATACATTATAGGAAAATTATTAAAGACCAACTCCTCGTGTCATCGGATAAAAATATAATATTTTATTGGATCTTATTGGATAAATTATAATACTTCACCCATAAATTGAGTCGGTCTTGATAAGCCCAAGCGGACTTAGGTAGGTAGCCTAGGCATAAAAAGAAGATACTTGTAGAAACTAGACTTTTATAATAGTAAATTTCCCTTGTGAAGTAATAAATTCCTTTTTGAAATTGCTAAATTTCCTTAGGTAGGTAGTAAATTAGACATACCTTAAGGTCTTATAGCATAGTAATTTACTTCTTGTGGTTGCTATCTTGCCCTGTAGATCACTTATTGCAATGTGATATTTTCCTTTGTTAGTAAATTGCCTATGTCTTTTGTAATTGTGATCATTCTATAGTTTATTTATTTATTTTTTCATGGCAGTAATCTTCATTGTGAGATAGTATAGTACTTTTAGTAATCATCCGATAAAATGAGTAACATATCGTCAAAGTAGTAACACAACCTAAGAGGGAGTAGCTTACCTTGTAGGAAGTAATTGACCTTGAATGTACTTTCTTTTGCTATATGGATCACTGATTTTTGTAGTCATTAGCAATTGAATGAACGCTATTTCTTGATCACTGTCGTTTCCCTAATTCTTAATAAATTGCAAACAAAATCTAATAGTAATACCACCCACGAATATACTATAAATAAAAAATGAAGTTCATTAGTCGTTTTTGGGGTCGTGAAATACCTATTCGGATTGTCGATTAGCTTTTGTTTATCATAGATTTTTTAAAATGCAAAAATTATTCTGATGTTTGTAAATTTTCTTCCTCACCCATTAGTGATAACTTGCTATAGTACGTAATTTTTGCCTGCTCTTTCTAAAAGTAAATGCTATTGCCGATGGGTCTATCCATCAGATTTCAGTCCCATCCTTGAAGTCCTTGACAATGGCTGGACTTCCCAATCTGGAAGATACATGGGCCAATGAATCTCCATTGATGCTTAGCAATCTCCAATTTCTTGAGGTTTCTTTGTGCAAATCTCTCTCAAAGGCTATCAACTCCAAGTCACTGGTAAAATTACACAAGTTACACACTTTAAGGGTAGTAACTTGTGTTTCAATGCAAGAAATTTTTTGCCTTGACGAACTAAGCACCAGTGTGAATATTGAGACTCTCTCGAAGCTAAACACCTTTTATATAATGGGATTGCCAAGTTTGAGGCACATATGGAGCAAGAATCCTTGTGGATAATAAAATTCCATAATTTAAAGCAATTAAAGGTGCATCATTGTAACAATCTCGGGTTTCTGTTTTTCCCATCTATGGTTCAATCTCTTGTACAATTGAGAGAACTAGAGGTATGGGATTGCAAGAAGATGGAGGTGATCGTTATGGTGGAACAAGGGTTGGGAGTAGAAACATTAGAAACTCTGGCATTTGCGATGTTAACCAAATTACTCATTGGCTATTTGGAAAGTTTTACGTGCTTCTCTAGTAGAAAGTGTAAGATTGAATTTTCGATTTCATTACTAAAGATCTTCTTAGATTAATTCATTCCTACAATGCAAAATATAATATTCTTTCCTTCAAATGAAAAATTGATGACAGGTTCACTGAAGCTTGGAATGAGGACTACATCAAATCGCACTTTACTACTATTTTCAATCAAGAGGTACGTGACTAACTATGTCAAAATCTTTAATATAACATAAATCTAATGGGTTAAAATGCTTGACATCAATTTTATGTGTTAATAGTGATTTAGAAATTTACATTATAATTTATTCACTTTGCCAAAATCCAAAATTTGGGGCAAGCTATCGATGTGGCAAAGATGTGGCCAATTTTGTAAACGTGCTACCGTTTCCACGTCATCAACAAATCAACACCTCATTGAACAATTGGCAAAAGAACGCTTCAAATGCCATAACTTTGGCCAAATGGACACTTAAGTGCCACATTCAAAGAAAAACGGATCACTTGAGTGGCACTCCGCCAAAATTCGGCCAAAATGCCGATGTGGCATTTTTCCGGCAAAGCGCGTGCAAAACGATGCCGTTTTGCACACTAACATGGCGAAATAATGCAAAAACAACGTCGTTTTGGGCCGACGTGGTAAAAAAATAAATAAATAATTAATTTAATTTAATTTTAGTTAAAATATTTAAAATTAATAATTTTAAAATTAAATTTAGTTAAAATATTTAAAATTAATAATTAAAATTTAAAAAAAAAAAATCTCTAAAAAAAAAATTTAAACAATTTAAACAATTTTTTTTTAAAAGGAACGAGGGGAGGCGGCCGAGGGATCGCCCTTAGCCGCCGCCGCCGCCTCCCCGCCACCGCCAGAAGGGCCGGTGACAGGGGGGAGGGTCGGCCTGGGTCACCACCGGCGACCTTAGCCGACCCGGGCGAGGGCCGCGAGCCCCCGCATCCAGCGATGAGGGCTCGCAAGCCCTCGCCACCGGTCGGCCGAGCGAGGGCCGCAAGCCCCCGCATCCGGTGGAGGGCTCACGGCCCTCGCCCAGATCCAGCGGTGAGGGTTCGCGGCCCTCGCCCAGATCCAGCAGTAAGGGTTCGCGGCCCTCGCCCAGATCCAGCGACGAGTGCTCGCAAGCCCTCGCCGTCGGTCGGCCGGGGTCGCCGGGCCCTGGTCCCCCGCCGTTGCCAGCGCTTCTCGGCGGTGGCGGCGGCTGAGGGTTGATCCCTGCCGCCTCCCCCATTCCCTTTTTTTTTTTATTTTTTTTAAAAAAATTTAAAGTTTTTTAGATTTTTTTAACTTTTTTTAATTTTTTTTTAATATTTTAACTAAATTTAATTTTAAAATTATTAATTTTTAATATTTTAACTACATTTAAATTTTTTTTATTTTTTTATTTTTTTACCACGTCAAGCCAAAATGATGCCGTTTTTGCATTATTTCGCCACGTTAGTGTGCAAAATGGCGTCGTTTTGGGTGTGCTTTTTTGGAAAAATGCCACGTCGGCATTTTGGCCAGATTGGCACTCAAGTGATCTCTTTTACTCCAATTTTGGCACTTAAGTGTATCTTTCGTGAATTATGGCACTTAAGTGTCCCTTTGGCCAAAGTTATGGCACTTTAGAGTCCGCACGTCCCGAACAATCTATATAAATATATTATTATGGAGTACTCTTCATTAATATCCTTAACGAGTATCACTTAGACTTTTAATTTGCAAGATGAGTGTTCTCCTTGCAATTGGACCTTTTCTTATACTTTCCACTCACCTTTCTTCGAGCGTGAATTCCTCGTTCTCTTAGGTGGTTGCCTTAGTCAATGCCATTGGTTTTAATGTGTTTTAGTATTGCAAATTAGTAATGCAACTCTTCCTATTATATATTTCTTTTGTTGAATTTTGTAATTTTCTCTAAGTATTACGATAATGTTTTATTATATATATAAAATCTATGTCTCACCAATTAGCTAATCGACGTGAGAGCCTCCTTGGGCGAATGGCAATTAGGAATTTTTTAAAAGTTATCAAATCCCTATATTTTAAAGAATACGAGTGAAGAATTTAGCCTTCTTCTTTTTTTTTTCAAAAAGAGGGAGATTCATATGAATTGAGATACAATATATTTAATTATTGTATTAAATTGATTTTACAATAATGAAAATTTCCAGGCCCGTACGACATGTGAAAATGCTGCTAGTTTTCTAGTAATTAAAGAAAGAGGAATCGTACAGAGGAGTCTCTCAGCTTCGGCCAAGTGGGTGGACATATAGGTTACCAAGACTTGAGAGAAATATTTTGAGCATTCTGAAGCTTCTATGAGAGTGTCTTTCTTCCAAACATAACTAAATATAAGTACTTAGGACCTGAGTCAGTCCTTAAAAGGGTCAAAGGATAAGAAATGGGTGGGAGATCCGTCTTGGGGTGAGAGACTCCGCAATGTCACCTTCCATATTTCCATTCACCTAAAAAGAATAATAAAAGGGTGGAGTGAGGTGGGGTGGGGAGGGGGTGTGGCGTGTGGGTGCTTGTACATTAAAATAAGGTGTTATCCATGCAGGATGCTTCCCAGACTATCGCTTCCTAGACTACCGTTGGAAAACCACCCTCGTAAGTTTCCTGCAAGGTGACCTATGCTTTGCATAGTATCAATCAACTGACTCGTTCACCTTGTACCCCTGGGTGATTGACAATGAAGCTTCCACGAGAGCATCTTTCTTCCAAACATAACTAAATATAAGTACTTTCTTAAAGTTACTCAATCTAGAGGTAACTAAATATCAATGCTTTCTATAAATAAATAATAATGCGTAATAATGCGTGTCAGAACATTATATTTTTGTTAATATTGCTATAAAAGTTATGTATATTAAGTTAATATCAATTTATATCATTTTCAAATTTGTCATATGATCATTTAGGAACATAATAATGCGTGTCAAAAATTGTCGGCTTTTTCAATTCTTATGATTTTCTATATAAAATTCTACTAGTTCTCATGGGTGTATACAATTGCTTTCGGGTTCTTTGAAACTCAATAGATGGATAAATTTCATGGTAAATGTAAATAGCATTACTCAAGTGATGAAAAAAAGAACATGTTACCCTCTTGTTAATATGATAAAAATGTTTGCCACGGCATAAGGTAGATTATACAAGTCTCCAGTATCCGCTTTTAGAATCAATTCTTTTGGAATCATTTAGAAAAAAGTAAGATATCATTAAAGAGAGCTAAAAGGAAATTGTAAATAGTGGACAGTTTTATCAAAACATAGACCCCATAAAGAAGTAGACAATCCGGCGGCAAACATAATTGAATTAAGAGAACAAAGGGGGAAAAGGAAAACGAGAAACTCCAATCATAAATGCAAGCGGGTGGAAGGGGAAAGTAAAAAAAAAAAAAAAAAAAAAGTAAGAAAAACATGAGGACAGAAAATATCACATAAGCTTGACTTATATACATGCACATATATAAATATATGAGGACAGAAAAAATCACATAAGTTTGACTTATATACACACACATATATAAATATATAAATATATATTTCCTGTTTTCTTTGGGGTGGAGTTAGTAGGTAAGTTCTTGTTATTATTATTATCTTTGGTTTTTTTTTTTTTTTTTTTGGTATTAGAGTTGATAGGCGATCTTTAACATTAATTTTTTTTTTCCTCAAGTGTCCTTTATTAAATTGGAAAATAAAATTTTGTTATTTTTCTTTTTGTAAATTTCAAAACTAAAATAGAAAGTTTGATTTCACATTTGACCATTCAATAAAATTCTTCAATGATAGTAGATCGTTAAATATTGTCGTAGCCAAATTACCAGGAATTGGGATTGACGATTTGCTGTCTCAAATAAACTTGAAATGATGATCATTATTTGACACTCTCAAAGCTCGAGCCTCTTGTAAATTGTAATTCATCATTTACCTTAATTATATACGTAAAATATGTCTATGTAACATCTAATTGTAAATCAAAATACATCAATTTACTTATTTTCATCAATTAAAAAACGGAATACCCTTAATTACCCTGATGATCAATGGAAAAAAATATATATTATAGAATTAGGGCAAGGCAATTTCCACAGCCTGTAAGACGAGGCACTTTCCCTTGAACAGTGGTCCCAACTTCTTTAGTTAAACTCAGAATTCTCTTTCTTTTTAAATTTCCATGAACATCCAAACTTTTTCGAAGGTCGCATTTCTTCCATATTTCTCTCTTTCCTCTTGCAATTGAATCTAAAAAGAAAAAATCTATTTTCGATGATTTTTTTTTTTTTTTTTGGTTTGATATATTCTTGTTGGGAAAGACACTTTGAAGAGTCTCGCTAACAAATATTTTGCCCTTTGTTGCCCTAATCATCCATTGAAGTTCCTCATTCCATCCTTCTAAAGACCGCCAAATTCCATGTTGCGCAAGAATACTACGCCAAATGCTGCCTGTCCATTCACACTGGAATAATAATTGCATTGTTTTCTATATTGACCCTGCAAAAGTTACACTCAGTATCAACTGAGGTCATCCATTATGCTACAATCTTTGCTGTCGGTAATCTATCTCTACAAAAGAGCCATCCAATAAATTTGTGTTTGCTATGCTGCTACTCCAAATTAGATTGTACCACTCCACAACCGGACCCCTATATCTGAGTTCATCATATATGTCGTGATAACAGTACCCTGAACTAGAAAGCACTAAGGTTGCAGCATGTCATAATTTGAGAAGACTTTTCGCTGATTGATAAACCAGACGAGAGGGACAGTTAATGTGAAAGTCATACCAGCAACCCAAAAAACGAGAGTAGCGTACAAGCGCAAGTGTTCAGAGTCATGGACATGCGGGAATCGCAATTTCTTACTTATTATTTCTTTGGAAATAATTTCCATAGATACATGTCTTATGACACGTGGACGGTTTCCAAAAAAGCTTTTCGATGTTCACAGTAAAACTCAAACTTCTCTACAATTTCACATGTACAGCTTGGACATTGCAAGCACGTGCAGGAAAGCAATTCAAAAAAATTGAGAGGAAAGTAAGCAGTAAGGTTCAAGAAGCTGGAGATGAAGGGCCTTTGAGATGCTCACTCTACTTCATTTACACTTACTGGATCTTTTTTTTTCCTTTCTTTTACTTTTTTTTTTTTCTGATTGAAGGGAAATCTTGGTTTCGGATTAATCTTATCCAAAAAGCCCCGATTCTATCTTAAAGGGGGACTCTTTGTGGTGCTGTTTTGTGGTGTGGGGGGCGCGCCCAGCTTTGCGTTGCATTTGGTTTTTTCCTATGGAAAGTATTGCTGCACGGGAATGTAAGGATGTTTTTCATGCCATGTTGGGGTTAGGTCTTTCTTCTTGATGTGGTGGTCCACAGAGGGGAAAGAAAGGTGCTAGATGGCTCAAAACATTTGTTTGAAACTTAAGTTAAACTGTTCATCATCCACCACATTGAATTGATAGTGATGGTAGAGCTTTATGTGAGTTCTAGATGATGATCCATCAAATTCGATCGATTTATGGACTTTGATCTGTTAAAAGTGCCTCTCGTTTGAGGTAACGCTTTTGCTAGTATCATCGAGCCGATTGAGCTCTCAATAATGAGACTGAGCAATCTGTTGATAACCCAGAAACCATAATAACGATTTTCGATTTTGTGAGATGTTCATTAAGTTTTTGCAGTGCAACTATTTCAATCGACTCATGTGACATTTTGAATGGACAGTGGAAAGATGTTTCAATGGAAAATGAAATAGATTAGTTTACAGGTGGAGCCACTTTGACTTAACTAAATGGGCCCTCCATAGGATTGATATGATGACTTTATTAGATATTTTTTAATATTCTTTAATCAGATATTTAGGACTATCTTCGACAATTGGACTTTCTTATTTGTATAAACTACAATATTGAGTCATTGTAAGATGATATAAGTAAGATTTGTTCATTTTGACCCAAGCAATCCCGTTTTTTATTGTTCTGTTTTAGCCTCACTTTTAATTGCTTATAGTGATATAGCATTGAATAAAAATAATTGATATTAACTTTAAACGGAAGTAATGATGTCCTTGACATATTTTACTTATATTTTAGAGATATTAAAGATTAAAACTTAATAAATTGTAATATCATTTGTATTGCACACTTTTCATTTTAGCAAATTAGTAAGATTAATATAAACCTAACGCGCTAACAAAGATAGTATGGGGATTAATGCACTAATCTTGAAGCTAAACTTGATGAAACACGAAACTACTTTCAGTAAATTGAAAAAGGAAAGTTGCTAATATGGACAGATCAACCGTGATTACTTTATTGAAGTTGCATAGTTATCGTGGAGAAACTACACAACCAACCATGCCAAAATTAACGCCCACCAAGACTAAGGATATCGTCCTTTTTTGTTTTCAACTATTTCATATTTCCTTATGAACTGTCCTTCGAAAGTATGAGGAGAATAATATGTGTCAAAACATAAACAGAGAAGCTTTGTTTGTCTTATTGTTTTGTGTGGTCTGTCCAATCTTTGGTATGACCTTTGCAAGATGAGGACCCGTCCATCTCATACGATGACCACAATCAATAGACCAAGATTGTTAGGACCATCGCTTCTTTCATGTGTTTCCTTGCATCTCGTAATTTTTCTTACCACAATTAAGAAACTCGTAATTTGATTTCAAGGGTAGAGCGAGCAGCTACTTATGTACTTTACCTTTTGATGGATGATTTTTTTTTTTTTTTTGGGTAAGGTTTTTGATGGATGATTCGTTGCCTCTTTAATCTCAATTTGTCCATCGTTTTCTTTCTAGTGCTGACACTCTTCCTCAAGCAAGCTCTTTTACATGTAATGGAACTTCATGAACTTTTAATTTAACAAAATCACTAATTTTGTGAGCAAAAGTAGGTTGCATTTCCTAGCTTGAAGACATTAGAAATCCATGGCATGGATAATATCGAGACATTATGGGACAATCAACTTGCCGCAGAGTCTTTTCACAAACTAAAATCGCTTGAGGTGTGGAGATCCAATAAGCTAGTGAATGTTCTTCCTTCTTGCATTCTTGGATGGCTTAAGAACTTGGAAAGTTTGGACGTGCGATCATGTGGTTCACTTGAAGTTGTTTTCAAACTTCAGCCACTGAATCTTGTAGATGGACATCCCATTGTCCATTTTCCTTTGAAGAAGCTGAAGTTATTTGATTTACCAAATCTGAAGGTTGTATGGGATAAGGAACTCTATAGTCAAGTCAAATTCCAGTGTCTCCAATATGTTACTCTTTATAGATGCAAGAACCTCATCTCTCTATTTCCAGCCTCAATAGCAGTGCATCTAACCCAACTTGAGGAGTTGAAGATCTATACATTGGCATTGTGGAACTCATTGAGAAGGAAGGACTAGTTCCAAGGGATGTGTTCCCAAGGTTAACATCTCTCAAGCTTGAGGATCTAACAAACTTAAAGTGCATCTACACCAAAATATGTGCTTTACATTAGCCGACATTGAAGACCTTGGAGGTGCATGGTTGTAACAAAGTGGAGATACTTGATTCGCAACCCAAGAATGATATACCAATTCAAAAACAACCTTTGTTCTTGATAGAAAAGATACAAACTAAGTTTTTTTTTTTTCCTTTTTTTTTTGGTTGCTTCGAGGGTGAATATTGGAATTGATGATTAAGATCATAACCAAGCATACCTTCCAAGTTGCCATATATATGAAGATGTAAATTGTATGACTCTCCTTGAATCCATAGAACTTTTACAACGTGGAAATATCGTGTGTTCTTTTCAAATATTAAATGAACATTTTTGTCAATGTCTAATGTAATGCATAACGTTTAATTACGAATAAAGGTTTAATTTAATTCCGATGATTCATCTCTTTCTTAAGTATCATGAAGATTTAAGATGCTTGACATGTGGTGTGATATTACCGAGATCCAAGTATGTTATCTAATTTGGACTACATAAAGATGACCAATTTTATGCTAAAAACATAAAGATGTTTTGTTTTTGTTGGCATAAATCTCTGAAATCTGTGCAATTGTGATTATAATTGATGGAGAAGTTATTTTCGCAAAGTATGTATTTATAGAAACGGGAATGTAGGGATTTACTTGAATTCAAATATGGGTACAAGTCAAATATAAAAGATTGGTGATGATGTGTATTGCCCTTATGTTGAATCACATGAGACTCAACATCTTAAAATGCAATTATTGCACACGATATGCAGATTTATACCATGATACATAAATACTCTTTGAACTAATCTGGTTTTAGATTCTGATTTGACTAATTTCTCAGGTTGCATTCCCAAATCTACAAGAGTTGAAATTGGATATATCCGAACAGATGGAGATATTTCATGGGCACTTTCATGATGGAGAATTCTTCTGTAAGCTTAGAGTTCTCGAGATTCATCATTTCTCAAAGAAACATGCAATGTACACATGTCATTTTGTTCAAAGTTTAACCAACTTAGAAAAGCTGGTGTGATGTAAATCTTATCTAGAAGAGTTGAGCATCATTATGGGAGCCATAAAAGGCCCAAGTCATGAGCAAAAAGTGATATTATCCTTTTCAAGATTTTTTCAGCACCTCAAAACTCTAGATATGGCATATTGTGATGAGTTATCCAATATGTTTACACCGACAATAGCTGGAAAATTGGTGGCACTCACAAAATTGAGGATAAGTAACTGTAAAATGTTGATAGAAATCACTTGTGATGAGGGAGGTGAGGAGGGGCTTGTGGTGGCTTTCAATCAATTGAAGTATATGGAGCTTGATAGGTTGATAGGGTTGAGATGTTTTAGTTCAATTAAATACACTTTGAAGTTCCCTCTCTTGGAAGATGTCATTGTGCGTGGATGTCCCAATATGAAGTTCTTCTCTAAGGGATCAATAGAGGCGCCAAAACTAGAAAGAGTACAAATATCAACAGAAACTTGGTTTTGGAAGGAAAACCTCAACATGACCATCCAAAATATGTTTGAAGAAATGGTATGCATCAATTACCAAATTTTACACAATTGGAAGGTCTTCATCACCAATAGAGTAATTTATTTTTACTAACTAGAAGTTTACATTTAATGATGCTTTTTTTAACAAGCTATAGTTGCTAGAGTAAAGTTTTTGTAGCTGTCTAAGTTCCCTGAGCTAATCAGAAAATGGGACAGCGAACTTAATCCCATCAAGTCATCTTGGCAATTAAAATCATTGATGGTGGATAAATGTCCATCATTTATTAGTGCTATTCCATCCAAATTGATTCTTCTTTTACACAATTTAAGAAGATTCCAGGTGTGCAATTGCAAGTTGCTAGAAGAAATATCCAATCTTGAAGGGCTGGAGGCTATGGAAAGCACCCAGGTGAAAGCACCCAGGCGTTGCCTACGTTTGTATTTTTCTTAATAATGCATTAGACGGGGTAACTCTCAGCCAATGATTGTATGTGTGTGTATCTATATAATTTAATGGGTGATCTTTCCTCATCATTAAATGTTTATTAAGAATAAAAGCATATAAAATTTATCAAAAGTTTGAAGGTACTAGGTTGGAAAACAAAAGAAAAAGCCTCCTTGTTGATTAAATTGAGTTCAATTTGACACTAATAATAAATTCAGGGTTTTTTGGACAATTTCCCATATAATGTATTTCTCTATAATGCATTAATGTTTATGTGCTTTTTTTTTATTGTTTCTCAACAAAAAAAAAAAAATTGTCTTGATTCCCATTTTCTCGTCCTAATAATTATGATCACATCCTATCTTAAAAAAAAAATAAGCTTCAATCTAGTATGTAAGCTTATCAAACTACGATGAGCTAATGTCATTTCTTTTCTTAATTTTCATATTATACCTTAAAAGTTAGATGCTAAAAAATGATTGAACGCGCATCGAGTTGATCAATGAACTAGGTATAAAATAGGTTAAGATAAGTTCCTAATTTTTTTTACCTAGGAATTGGTCCCCATGTGAACTGACTTGAAACCGATAGGGTTGGTATTTAGGTTGAACTGGGCCATTTGCTCACCTCAGGATTTGATCAGAAAAGTAAACAGTAGAGAGTCCTGATCATACAAGTGGCGAGAGTAAGGGGATAGAAAGTAGTTTTCCTACCCTTCTATGAGGTGATCATATCGTGATTATTTTTATTTTTTTTTCCTTTTTGAATAGAACCTCGGTTCTAGTTTATTGCCTTGTAGGACTTCAATGTTTGTCTCGTCAGAGCTTTCAATTTTTCAAGAATTTTTTTCACAGAAGGAGTAAACCCAACATTCCATTTAAAAGGCCAACTAAAAGCAAACCTTTACAGGATTAAAAGTATATATATTTTTGGTCGAACAAGGTTAAAAGTATAAATACGTAGGTTTGTCTGATCAGAATGAGGCCACACATCTATGAGATGATTTTAGTTGGGCCATTAAAAACCAAGCCAGCCCCTCATCAACTAAGGTCCTAATGGCCAGAAAAACCACGAAAGTTCTTCGCAGGAACTTGGGTATACATCAGCTTGAAAGTCTAGTATGTGTGTGCGTGCTCGTGTACATATATGTATATGTACATGTATTTTTGGTAAATTTTCTTTTGACGTATATCTGTTGTTTTCTTGGACCACCCACGAAGCAATCTGTCTGCTATTCAATTAATGCCATAAAAATTGACCAAGGCTTGCACTTGCAAAGTTGAAAGTCTTTGCGCGAGACATTGTACTGTCAGGGATTTGGTAAGAAGGACGGATATAATGTAGGGTCAAAGTACGACTACCGAAAAAGCTTGTCGATTTTAAAAATAAACATCATTTTTCAAAAAACCATCGTCACGAACTAACTCATAATGAAGTTGGTAATAGATAAGCAATTAAGATGTAACTTTTCAACATTGAAGATATGTCATGATTGATCGAGTCGATAATTATTGGGATATGAGCACGATTATTGATGGGGACCATATAATTCATGCTTAAGCGTGATCTTTTGCTCGTGAATTAAAAATAAAATGATATTGAAGAATTTGTGGTATTGCATGTGAATTAGATCTTTTGACAACTGATCTTTGTTTGCTTTGCTTTGTTGTTTTGGTACGCTGTAGAAGATCACATGCCTTGTTGCTTCGCGCAGGCAATGCAGCGCATATATAAAGGCTTCAATATTTTTTTGGCCAAATATAGAGGCTTAGGATCCACTTACTTTTATGATTTTTCGTCAATTTTTTTATGCTAACGTTTTCACGTACCATCTCACGGAAAAATATAAATCTTCCTATGGATTTTGCCCCCAGTTTTCAAGGCTTCTTAACTTTTACGCTTTCTTGTGCGTGTTTTTTTCTTTTTTAATTTTCCAAAAATTCTTTTTTGGTGACCACGCAAGTGCTCAGTGGTCAATCAATTTTATCTGCAAGTCAAGTGACTCCGCCGTTACGTATTATCAAGATACTTCAATAAATTGCTTAGAATATCCAACAAATACATGAAACAAAATTCTTTCGTAATACAAAAGTAGCATTCACTCAAAAGGAAAATAGAACGATGAATTTCGAAATACTTGAATAATTTGAATCTCGATTGTTCTGACAAAATAGATATTATCAAAAGAAAAAGAGTGTAAGCTGTTTTTGCTTATTACTAATGATATAGCCATCACGCGGTGTTTATGCCACGGTAACAGTATCCCCAAAAAATGATTGTTTAAAATAATTAGTTGATAAAACAATTTCATTATTGGAAACAATTCGTATCTAGACATAAGTTCATTCATTTTTGTAAGTAATGCAAGCAATCACTTTTAAGAAAATGTTTTTTCAAACTATTTATTTTCTGCAAAACAAAGGATTATTAAGGATATATCTTATTATTTAAATATCTAATTAAAATTTACCAAGCTATTATTCCATTTTTTTTTTCAATTTATAACACCCAAAAAAAAAAAAAAAAAGAGGTAAGTCTCAAACTTTTCATTATCGCCGTGATCCATTTGAGCTTAGGTCATTCCGACATGCCATCATTAAAAAAAGGGAAAAAAAAAAAAAACGATTATTGTAGGGCAATGTTTGTGTAGGGTGCATTTGTTTCACGACTTCAAAAATGTTTTCCTCATTTTTTGACATTTGGTTCACTTAGAAAAATGAATCGACTAAAAATATTTTCCTAGTCAATGAAAAAAAATTTCCTATCAAAACTTAAATTCAGGAAAATAATTTTTCCTTTGAAAAAATTAGAAAATATTTTCCAAAATATTTAATGATGGCAAGCTTGGGGCTTGCCAAATGTGGGCGAGCTCAGGCTCCGCCAAGATCAGAAAGGAGCAGTAGAGGAGTGGAGAAAAAGAAAAGGAAAGAAAAAGAGGAAAATTAAAAAATTAAAAAATTAATAATTTGATTTTTTTGAAAAAAAAAAGAAAAAAAAAAAGAAAATTAAAAAAATTAAAAATTTGAGCTTTTTTTCCCAATTCCTTTGGTTTTTTTTTTTTTTTTTTTTTTTTTTTGATTTGATTTATAATGATGGCATGTCGGAATGACCTAAGATCAAATGGATCACGGCGATAACGAAAAGTTTGGGACTTACCTCGAGAAATATTGATACTGGATTTTAGTATAATAGGGTGGAAAACATGGGCTCGACACGCGGTGTGTGACTCCCACGCCTCACGGGCGAGTGGGGTAGCCCGAGAGAAGGCATGAACGGTGGTATTCTTCAACTGTGGGCTGTCCGATTGAAGCAATCTCCGAAATCGAAGGCCTAGGTGATTATACAAAATTTCAATTAAATTAAACTTAAAATTTTCGGAGCCCTAATGATAAGGCTTGAGACACACGCTCTCACGCGTGAAAAGACGGACACGTGCGCAATAAGCAAAACCCCACACATGCTGCGAAACAGGAAGGAATGCCCTCTCGATCTTCGAACATCGAATGGCTCGGAAGAAAACAAAAAGAAAATAATTAAAATTTTCACTTTTTCAAATAAAAAAATAAAAAATAAAAAATTTAATTTTTTTGCCTAAAATAAAGTCGTGAGATCGAAATTATTTTTCAATAAAATCCAAATATCAAAAACACTTTCAATTATATGTCACATAATAAAGGAAAGCTAATCGTATTCCTGAAAAATATTTTTCCGGACATTTTTTTTAATATTATTGAATTTTTCTTGAAAAAATTTAATTAGATTTGGATTGAGGATTGAATGGATATTCAAAAGTTATGTGGTATTACTAAAATCCAAAAAAAAGAAGAAGAATGTTTTAATGAAGAATTCGCAAATTAATAAATAAATTGACTATTAACACCCTCCCTCCTCCCTATTTTCAGCATTTCTCCCATAAAAAAATAATAAAACACAAAAAGAAACAAAGATTAGAAGCTGATTTTGCAGGAACTGGGTTGACATCGATATCCATCGCCTTGTTTTCTGGTTTTTCTCTTGTCAAATTAAACAAATTGTATGAAAGAAACTAAAAAATAGGTAAAATTAATTGTGTGACTAAACCTCACCTATCCATTTTCTTTTATAATGCCTTTTTTCACGTGCCCATTTCCCTTCTTGCAACTAACCATATCATTTTTTGATAGTGCATAGCTGGGAAAAATAAAATTAAAATTCACCCAACATGGATTCTCTCTCTCCCTCCCCCAGAATAGCAACCGAATTATATAAATGAATCTGTAAATTCATAATTTTCTAAATTAGATTATGAATTAGGAATGTTGCCTTTTCGTAGAGACCCATTGATTAAATATATTAATGCCACTAATTCACCCTTCATCAAAACACATGTCGATGTAAATCACATAGAGCCTTTAGATAATCAGTTTAGCCTTTGGTTAATAAATATATTAATGCCACTAATTCACCCTTAATATTATCTTTTTCCTTTCTATTTTCTGCTACATACCCTAGTTGATTATGCCGGATTTGGATTCCATAGCCATTAATGGCCCTAACCAGCCCTACAATCCCAAAGAAGATTATAATAAGTAAGTTCTCAGCATGGCGATGATGATCCATTTCAGTTAATAATGTACTGTAACTATGTTTATTCACCATTATACAAAACCACCCATTAATTCCTAATGTTACATTGATCATACTTTAATTTTTCTGTAGCTACATAATTAGTTATTTGTACATAAAATATTTGGGAACTCTGACTAAGATAATGACCTTAAATGGTCATAGATATCAGACAGCTATTGTGCTCCATTGTCATTCCGGTTGAGAACTAGCGGGGATCATGTGGTCTGAATGCTAAGAAGTGATTGTCTAGTTTACTAGACAATGTACAAATTAAATTGTCTTAAATAAAGGGAATATATATATTAAATTACACATGGGATCGTTCATGTTAAGGATTTTTTTACCATAAGTTGCTGACGTTATGGTCAGTGCTGGTTGTCTTATATAGTATGATTGCCATGGACAATTTTTTTAATTTTTTTACTTTTTCTCTATTTTTTCCCCACTTTCCTTTTTTTTTCCTTATTCCCTATGCTAGTCGTCGACCTTGGCAATGGCTGTTGTGAGTTGGGGTGATCAGATCCCAATCAATCCAGTCCCACCTAGGAACCGGGAATTGGATCGAAATGACCGGTTCCCAGTTTTTGAGACCGAGGTACAGATTGAACTATCCTAGGATTAAGAATAGGATCGAACCTACCCATGGATCAATCACTTAGCAAAAAATAAAAATAAAATAAAATTACTAGAGTTGTTACTATTTTGGAGTTTATGGTTATTTTTAATAAATTAAAAAACAATTTTTTAAACAAAAAAGAGGTGGTTTGGTTTCCCTCTAGAATTGGGAACTGGACGAAAAATCACTTGTTCTATTTTTATGGAATTGGGAACCGGATCAATGCCTCTAGGAATTTGACCAATTCTAGTCCGAGCGATTCTCGATTTGGGCAATTCGATATGTTCATCCCTAGGTGTGAGGGTTGGTACACCCTCACCAGATATATTTAGAGATACACATGTTTAATGTTTGTACATTGTAAAGCAAACTCGAAAGCAAATTTCAATATGGATCATTTCTAAAAAATTCCAAGAAAGTCCATGTTTCTTAGAGGATGATAATAGTTGCGATTCTTGATAATAAAAAATGCATGCAGAGTATTTATGCTAGACCTATCTCGGAGGATATACGAAGGAAAGAAGATCTCAGGATGGGAAATCAAAACGAGTGCATGGGCGAGCACAAAGATGAGAATAAAAAACAAAGGCAGAATCGTCCACCAAAAGTCGCATGACAATGGCATAGTCAAAATCGGCACGTGACGAGGAGCCATTGAACAACATCTTATCTCCAAGAATACAATCAATAATGCTCCAATGGATTTGCTTTTTCTTTAGCCAGAGCGTGACCGGTAGATACTATCCACCAGTTCATTATATAGTGAAGATAAATTCAATTACCAAATTATTAAAATTGGACGTGTGTGGTGAGTTCTCAAATTTCCCCTTCTTTTCATTTGACTCGATTGCTCTTATCTTTTGAAGCTCTAATTAACTCAATCAAGAGATACAAATGCCCAATCAATTCATAGCTAATTAGATAGTTAATTTATCCTTCCAGGAACCTATGTCTTCACCCTAAGGGATACATGAACCGTTTGTCAACCAAGGAGCCAAATAAGCTTGGAGATAGTGGCAAGGTTGTCGTGGACTGGACTATAAGCTTTTTGTGTTCTTCCAACGTTTGAAGGTCGATCATTGCATAATTCACGATCAGTGATAACAAATAACACTTCTCATAACATCATTGTGGTTTAGAGTGAACAACAAATTACATATCAATCCGGGAAGTTTCAATAATCCGGAAAAAGGGAATTTGCAAGGGTGATTATCGTAAATTCAAGGCTAAGGTTTTTGGTCAGGAAACATGAGATACTAGCATTGAAGCGATTTTAATGTTTCTATTGAATAAATTAAAAGTTGTTCTGCATTTTCCTAGTTTTTGACGATAATCACAACATTATTTTTTCCCATAAATGGTGGTCAAGCCTAGCTAGAGAGAATAGCAATTAGGGAGTCGCTCCAGCTGGGCTGTTGGTCCTACAGCAATCTATTTCAACATGGATTCTCTCTCTTCGTCCAAGTAAAAATCGAAACAAACAAACAAATGAATAAATCTATAAAATTCATAATTTTGACTATACTAGATTATGAGTCAGGCCCGTTGCCAACCACTAATTCTTTTTTTTTTTTTTTTTTGGGGTCATATAATGCCACTAATTCACCATCAATCAAAACACACGTTTAAACAGCCTTTAAAATCTGCAGTTTGGCTGTCTTAACTATATTATATTTTTCCATTTTATTTTCTCCTCTCCTCTCTCTCTCTCTCTCTCTCTCTTTGTTTCCAATTTTTTTGTTCTTTTTTTGGGCCTTAACTAAGGAACTTCACATGCGAGAATGACTCCATTTTAGTACACGTAAAAACGGTGCCGTTTTTCATGAACAAAAAAAGAAAAAGAGAAAAACAACGCCGTTTTCACACTATGCCCGAAATTCAGCCTTCATCTCCTCTGTCCGAGCTGTGTGGGATTCTTCCTCGTCGATCATTTTTCTTTGTCTGAGATCTCTTCCCGTCTGGCGAGTGCTCCTTTTCTTTGCCGCCCGCCGAGCTCCGTTCTATTTCAACATGGACTCTCTCTTTCCATCGGAGTAGAAACCGAAATCAACAAACAAATAAATAAATCTATAAAATTCATAATTTTTACCATACTGGATTGTGAGTCAGCCTTGTTGCCAGCCACTAATTCTTTTTTCCTTTTTGGGTCAAATAATGCCACTAATTCACCATCGATTAAAACACGCAAATAGCCTTTAAAATCTTCAGTTTGGCTGTCTTAGCCATATTATTATTATTTTTTTCCAATTTATTCTCTCCCTCTCTCATCGCTCCCCTTTTTGCTTTCTTTTTTCGGGCCTTAATTGAGGAACTCCATATACGAGAATGACTCCATTTTTAGTGCATGCAAAAATGAGGCTGTTTTTTTCACGAACAAAAGAAAAATGAGAAGAATGACGCGGTTTTCGCACTGTACCCTAAATTCAGCCTTCATCTCCTTCTTCCAAGTCATGTGGGTCTTATTCCTCGTCGAGCTTTTTTCTCTGTCCAAGATCTCTTCCTCTTCCGGCGAGTGCTCCTCTTCTTTCTCGCCTGCCGAGCTCTGTTCTATTTCAACATGGATTCTCTCTCTCCATCAGCCCCGTTGCCAACCACTAATTCTGCCTTCATCTCCTTCGTGTGGGCCTTCTTCCTTGTGGATCTTTTTTCTCTGTCCGTCTTCCCGTCTGGCGAGTGCTCCGCTTCTTTGCTGCCCACCGAGCTCTGTTTTTCCCTGTAGAGAGGTTAGTTCCCGCCCGTAACTGGGTCGTTCGTTCCCAAGCTTCCTTCTCTCGAGTGGAAAAAAAAACTAGTATCTTGTAGAGAAACAACTATTTACCGTCATTGACCAGATTTTTTTTTTTTTTTTTGAAGAAAACCCCCCGGCGGCAACGATGAGCGGGTTCGTCCCGGACAATGTGACTTGGCTGGAGATGAGAATGTGGCTTCCTCTGGTTGCTTGTGCTAGGCTGGGCATCGCCTTTATAGTAGTTCTACCTTTGATCTACGTGATCCTGGTGCTTGTCTATAGGTTGTTCATGTCCTCTCTCCGCCATCTGGAGCAAACGCAAACCAGGACCGTTGCCGTGAGGTAAAAATTCCCTCTCGTCTTATGAATCCTCCTCGTCGCTTGCTTTCCGAATTCCCCTCCTTCTGATCGGATTCTTGCTTTTCGAACTTCCCGACATGCAGGCGGCCCTCTGACTTGCCCAACCTGCTCCTCTGCCATGTCCGAGAGAAGGCATCATCGGCCGGCCTCATCATGGGTTTGATCTTAGCCAAAAAGGGGAGATTTACAAGTTCGAAGAGACAACGGAATGGCTAATTAAGGCAAATGATTGATCTTCACTTTATGGTTTTTGGTTATTTGTACTACGGGCAGTTTTTGAATGGAGGGATTTAGTCTCGGGTTACTCCTTGTCCATCTAGAAGAACGCCCAACAGAAAAGGCAGTTTTTGAATGGAAGGATAAAAGTCTCGGGTTACTCCTTGTCCATCTAGAATAAAACCCAACAGAAAAGGTAGTTTTTGAATGGAAGGATAAAAGTCTCGGTTTACTCCTTGTCCATCTAGAATAAAACCCAACAGAAAAGAGGGTTTTCTGATAATTTTGGGGATTTACGGGTCAAGCGAACTATTCTGGGTGCGGGAAAGGTCGGAGGGCTGAGGGAGAAATGGAGTCGAGGGGAGAGGGGGGGAGAAGAATGTTGAGGGCGAGGGAATGGAATTTTGATGAAGAGGAGAGGGAGAGGGAGAAGGAGAGGGAGAGAATTGCAGATGTCAACAGCCATAATTCTAGCGTCAACCAAATGGAGTTGATTGAACAGCCTCCAAGGAGGCTGTCAATGAATACATACGTATTGAAATCTGCATTAGTGGCCTCCATCTGCCCTGTAATTCTTGGTTTTGGTAAGTCTTAGTTAATTTCAAAATCTACTTGCGTCGCACGTGTTTTTCTTCTTAATTCTTATCTTACAAAATATTTTTATTATTCTTGTATATAGTTACAATTGATGATGATTGAGATTTATATATATATTTTGAAATTTCAACAGGAATGGGCGTCTTAAGTGAGACGATGATTACCCTACAAGAGGACCTGGAGATAAGCAACAGGCTTGTTGAATTCTTAACTGTGATAATCCACATATTTGCACTCGTTGGCTCAGTTATTGCAGGAAGGTCCGCAGATTCGATCGGCCGCCGGCAGACCATCTTCTCGATAGGAATTATTTTCTTCTCTGTGCCCTTCCTGATGAGCTTGGCTCCTACGTACTCAGCGGCCTTATTTGGCCGGTTACTCGCTCAAATTGGCGTGGGATACACGCTCACCATTGTGCCACTTTACCTTGCTGAAGTTTCTCCGGCTTTCTCTCGTGGGTTCTATACCTGCTTCCCCGAGGTGGGGATCATTTCCTTTCTTTTTTCATGGCATCTTTTCCAATTCTCTGAACATGCATTATGTGTTATAGAACTCACGAGAAGCAGGTATAGAACCCACGAGAGAAAGCCGGAGAAGCAAGTTGATGTTTTTTGTTCATTTGTTTGTTGAATTGGAAAAGAATGGGTGGCAGCAGCACTGTTACGCCCTCCAAGGAGTGACGTTGCTGTCCTCTCATTTTCTTGTTTTTTTATGTTTTTTATACGTTTTTTGGTGCTTTAGGTGTTTATAAACACTGGTGTGATTATTGGATACGCTGGCCATTACATCTTCTCGAAGATGGAATTGGATGGGTGGGTTGTCATGTTGTGGGAAGGATCAACGTCTTTGACGTTGCTGGCTATCACGTTATGTGCGATGCCGGAGTCACCGCGCTGGCTCATATTGAAGGGTCGGTTGCGTGAGGCGAGGAGCATCCTATGTTGGACCTCCGGCTCAATTCAGGAATCAGAATGTCAATATAGCAAGATCTGTTATGCTGCCAACATCCCAGAATCACAGTTCGAAGAAGACATCATTAGTGTACAGAGGAGCGAGAGCAACACATGGTGGGATCTCTTCCGCTGCTCAAACCCTGCTCTGTTGCACATGAGCGTGTGTGCGATAATGATTCAATTAGCCCAGAAAGCCTCTGGCTGTGATACAGTTGTTTTATACTTGCCGCAGATACTAGAGAAGGCAGGGGTCGTAAATATCAATGAGAAGGTACTTTGGATTCTTCTAATTGATCTTTCAAAAACTGTATGCGTCGTTGTTGCTGCGTTTCTGCTTGACCGATACGGTCGACGGAAGTTACTTCTGATGAGTATCGGTGGAATGGTAGTATCCCTCATTACTTTGGGCAGTTGCTTGATGAACATTGACGATATTGACAAGAACCGTATCGACCCAAACAAGAAGAGGGAGATGTGGGTTAGCCAAATTTGCATCGTTTCCTTATATTTTTATGTGGGATCCTTTTCTATCGGAATGGGGCCTGTGGCTTCCGTTTTTATTTCAGAGTTATTTCCATTGGAGCTGAGGGCCAAGGGATGCTCAACTGCTTACGCGGTGAACCAAGGGGCAAGTGCTCTGGTATCGTTGATTTTCTTTCTGCTCAACAAGCCTGTATCTCTTGGCGGGGCAGTTTTTTCATTTGCAGTGGCCGCTATGGGAGCATGGCTATTTTTCTTTGTGACAATGCCGGAGACCAAAGGGTTTTCCCTGGAGGAGATGCTCCGACTTTTTGGTCCATGGATCCAACAGAGGTTTGTGTTAAGGGTATGTGACGTTGGAATGGGAAGAACAATGGTTAGACAGGATCAAGCAACCGCAGCTGAATAGATGTAAGCTTGGGGCGTCCGGTAAATATAGATGTGGTTGCTGGGGCATTTCTTTGTTTTCTATCTGTTTTCTCTGTAATTTTGGTTAAGAGGTGGCCACCCTGGTACTTTTCTTAGAAAATTTTCTATATGTATTGGGTCAAACAAGATTGAAAGCATAAACCAAAGTTCAGACATGAATAGACCAAAGGCAGCATCTGCAGTATAAGTCAATATGTCAAGCACTAATACAAAGGCATCAAATGCTATGAAAAGTTTGATGATGGAGTGATTCTTTATACTGATTAGATCTCGTCTTTTAAGATTAGAATTTAAAGCTCCGCTTTAGCTTCCTCTAGCAGTCCTACAAATTATGTACAATATCTGAAACAGTTACTCATATTTGAACTACCTTTAATTTCCGATTAATGATATTAGTTTACAGATCCTTAGAAGCGCAGAGAAAACAGAGCACAAACTTGCGTACGTCAATTTTTTAAGGAAACTGTCAAGTACAGGACAACCTAACCTCACAAACCACACACACGTGCAGCACATAACTGCACCTAAACGTGCTAATTCACTTCCTAGAAAATAGCAAAAAAAAAACACTAAATGCACTTGGCTGTTTTTTAATAAAAAAACAGAGGAAAACAGAGTAAAAAAAACAAAACAGAAAACAGCAACTGAGACATTATAATCCAACAAACTCCTCCTTGTGCTCTGTTTTCTCTGTGCTTCTCTTCCTCATTCAAAAACTATAGCTTCTGGTTTTCTGTTTCTAGTTTACTGTTTTGATTAGTAACAACAGAATCAACCTCATTCAGAAGCTAAATTATGCAGAACCTCTCGCATCAGTATAGTTTCTGACTCAAGGAAGAAATACCTGAGCACCAATTCCGTACTCCCTAGGGTCAACGAGCAATCTGAGCTCCATATTTGCTTCCACAGTGTCAAGCCCGGCGTCCTGCAGGTTATAGGCACGTAGTTTGTGCCCCAAACCTATGCCTCTTCCTTCATGGCCCCGAAGGTACACTGGCACGCCCCTACCAGCCGCTTCTATCTGCTGCATTGCAAGGGCAAGCTGGTTGCCACAGTCGCATCTAGCAGATCCAAATATTTCTCCTGTGAGGCATTCCGAGTGTACCCTCTCAAGGACATCTTGAGCATATCCAATGTCACCCTGCTTAGTCGATAAACGATGGAGTTTGCATCACATGACAGTATATATTGCTGTTTGAAGGAGGACATAGAAGTAAAAGAAACTATGGATACTATCTTTAACCAAAATTACGACATTCCTATATCAATTGCAGACAGATATAGGCTCCTTGTCAATCATTTCATGGAACATAGTTATGGTAGGACACAGCCCATCAGTTCACCAATATCCTAAAAATTGTTTCTCCTCATGTCAAACATTCCTGTCCAGACAACATTCTTCTCCAAGTAACATGAATTAGGTACTCCAATTTATGATTGACACATGATTAATTTTTTTTTAAACAAACTTTAAGATCAATTTAATTGCATTCACCTAAAAGATACCATCGATTTCTCACTGGTGTAACTATTCACCTCTAACGCTTGACTCCCCTTTTTGGCTAAGATCAAACTCCATGATGAGGCCGGCCGATGATGCCTTCTCTCGGACATGGCAGAGGAGCAGGTTGGGCAAGTCAGAGGGCCTACTGCATGTCGGGAAGTTCGAAAAGCAAGAATCCGATCAGGAGGAGGGGAATTCGGAAAGCAAGCGACGAGGAGGATTCATAAGACGAGAGGGAATTTTTACCTCACGGCAGCGGTCCTGGTTTGCGTTTGCTCCAGATGGCGGAGAGGGAGCTGGATTCACTCGCCTGTTGCGGCGAGAGGACATGAACAACCTATAGACAAGCACCAGGATCACGTAGATCAAAGGTAGAACTACTATAAAGGCGATGCCCAGCCTGGCACAAGCAACCAGAGGAAGCCACATGCTAATCTCCAGCCAAGTCACATTGTCCGGGACGAACCCGCTCATCGTTGCCGCCGGGGGGTTTTCTTCGAAAAAAAAAAAAAATCTGGTCAATGACGGTAAATAGTTGTTTCTCTACAAGATACTAGTTTTTTTTCCACTCGAGAGAAGGAAGCTTGGGAACGAACGACCCAGTTACAGGCGGGAACTAACCTCTCTACAGGGAAAAACAGAGCTCGGTGGGCAAAGGAGATGAAGGCTGAATTTAGGGTACAGTGCGAAAACCGCGTCATTCTTCTCATTTTTCTTTTGTTCGTGAAAAACAGCCTCATTTTTGCATGCACTAAAAATGGAGTCATTCTCGTATATGGAGTTCCTCAATTAAGGCCCGAAAAAAGAAAACAAAAAGGGGAGCGATGAGAGAGAGAGAGAGAGAATAAATTGGAAAAAAAATAATAATATGGCTAAGACAGCCAAACTGAAGTTTAAAGGCTATTTGTAATGTACGTAAACATGCTCATCAAAAAAAAAAAAAAAAATGTACGTAAACGTGTGTTTTGATTGATGGTGAATTAGTGGCATTATATGACCCCAAAAAAAGAAAAAGAAAAAAAGAATTAGTGGTTGGCAACGGGCCTGACTCATAATCTAGTATAGTCAAAATTATGAATTTTATAGATTTATTCATTTGTTTGTTTGTATCGATTTTTACTTGGACGAAGAGAGAGAATCCATGTTGAAATAGATTGCTGTAGGACCAACAGCCCAGCTGGAGCGACTCCCTAATTGCTATTCTCCCTAGCTAGGCTTGACCACCATTTATGGGAAAAAATAATGTTGTGATTATCGTCGAAAACTAGGAAAATGAAGAACAACTTTTAATTTATTCAATAGAAACATTAAAATCGCTTCAATGCTCATATCTCATGTTTCCTGACCAAAAACCTTAGCCTTGAATTTACAGTAATCACCCTTGCAAATTTGTTGTTCACTCTAAACCATGATGATGTTATGAGAAGTGTGATTTGTTATCACTTATCGTGAATTATGCAATGATCGACCTTCAAATGTTGGAAGAACACAAAAAGCTTATAGTCCACGACAACCTCGCCACCATCTCCAAGCTTATTTGGCTCCTTGGTTGACAAACGGTTCATGTATCCCTTAGGGTGAAGACATAGGTTCCTGGAAAGGACAAATTAACTATCTAATTAGCTATGAATTGATTAGGCGTTTGTATCTCTTGATTGAGTTAATTAGGACTTCAAAAGATAAGAGCAATCGAGTCAAATGAAAAGAAGGGGAAATTTGAGAACTCACCACACGCGCCCAATTTTAATAATTCGGTAATTGAATTTTTCTTCACTATACAATGAACTGGTGGATAGTATCTACCGGTCACGCTCTGGCTAAAGAAAAAACAAACCCATTGGAGCATTATTGATTGTATTCTTGGAGATAAGATGTTGTTCAATGGCTCCTCGTCACGTGCCGATTTTGACTATGCCATTGTCATGCGACTTTTGGTGGACGATTCTGCCTTTGTTTTTTATTCTCATCTTTGTGCTCGCCCATGCACTCTTTTTGATTTCACGTCCTAAGATCTTCTTTCCTTCGTATATCCTCCCACATAGGTCTAGCATAAATACTTTGCATGCACTTTTATTATTATTATCAAGAATCGCAACTATTTTCATCCTATAAGAAACATGGATTTTCTTGGAATTTTTGAGAAATGATCCATATTGAAATTTGCTTTCAAGTTTGCTTTACAATATACAAACATTAAACATGTGTATGTCTAAATATATCTGGCGAGGGTGTCCCAACCCTCGTATCTAGGGATGAACATATCAAACTGCCCAAATCGAGAATCGCTCGGACTGGATTTGGTCAAATTCCCAAAGGCATCGGTCCGGTTCCCAATTCTATAAAAGTAGAACCAGTAATTTTTTGTCCAGTTCCCGGTTCTGGAGGGAAACCAAACCACCTCTTTTTTTGTTTGAAAATTTGTTTTTTAATTTATTAAAAATAACAATAAACTCTAAAAAAGTAACAACTCTAGTAATTTTGTTTTTATTTTCATTTTTTGCTAAGTGATTGATCCATGGGTAGGTTCGATCCTATTCCCGATCCCAGGACAGTTCGATTTGTACCTCAGTCTCAAAAACTGGGAATTGGTCATTTCAATCCGGTTCCAGGTTCCTAGGTGGGACTAGATTGATCTGGAACTAATCACCCCAACTCACAATAGCCATTGCCGAGGTTGGCGACTAGCATAGGGAATAAGGAAAAAGAAAGTGGGGAAAAAAAGAGAGAAACAGGAAAAAAAATTAAAAAAAATTATCCACGGCAGTCATATCATATAAGACGTCCAGCATTGAAAGTAATGTTAGCAATTTATGGTCAAAAAATCCTTAAACATGAATGATCCTGTGTGTAATTTAATATATATTCCCTTTATTTAAGACAATTTAATTCGTACATTGTCGAGTAAACTAAACAATCACTTCTTAGCATTCAGACCACATGATCCCCGCTAGTTCTCAACCGGAATGACAATGGAGCACAATGGTCGTCGATCCCTATGACCATTTAAGGTCATTATCTCGATCGAGTTCCCAAATATTTTATGTACAAATAACTAATTATGTAGCTACAGAAAAATTAAAGTATGATTACTTGTATCATTGGAAAATAATGGGTGATTTTGTATAATGGTGAATCAACATAGTTACGTACATTATGAACTGAAATGGATCATCATCGCCATGCTGAGAAACTTACTTATTATAATCTTCTTTGGGATTGTAGGGCTGGTTAGGGCCATTAATGGCTATGGAATCCAAATCCGGCATAATCAACCAGGGTATGTAGCAGAAAATAGAAAGGAATAAGCTAATATTAAGGGTGAATTAGTGGAATTAATATATTTATTAACCAAAGGCTAAACTGATTATTTAAAGGCTCTATGTGATGTACATCGACATGTGTTTTGATGAAGGGTGAATTAGTGGCATTAATATATTTAATCAATGGGTCTCTACGAAAAGGCAACATTCCTAATTCATAATATAATATAGAAAATTATGAATTTACAGATTCATTTATATAATTTGGTTGCTATTCTGGGGGAGGGAGAGAGAGAATCCATGTTGGGTGAATTTTATTTTTATTTTTCCCAGCTATGCACTATCAAAAAATGATATGGTTAGTTGCAAGAAGGGAAATGGGCACGTGAAAAAAGGCATTATAAAAGAAAATGGATAGGTGAGGTTTATCACACAATTAATTTTACCTATTTTTTAGTTTCTTTCACACAATTTGTTTAATTTGACAAGAGAAAAACCAGAAAACAAGGCGATGGATATCGATGTCAACCCGCCTCCCAAAATCGGCTTCTAATCTTTGTTTCTTTTTGTGTTTTTTTTTTTTTATATGGGAGAAATGCTGAAATACCACCGTTCATGCCATCATTAAAAAAAAAAAAAAAGAATTGGGAAAAAAAGCTCAAATTTTTAATTTTTTTAATTTTTCTCTTTTTTTCTCTTTTTTTTTCAAAAAATCAAATTATTAATTTTTTAATTTTCTTTTTTTCCTCTTTTCTTTCCTTTTCTTTTTCTCCATTCCTCTACCGCTCCTTTCTGATCTCGGCGGAGCCTGAGTGCGCCTCGCCATCATTAAATATTTTGCAAAATGTTTTTTAATTTTTTCAAAGGGGAAATTATTTTCCTGAATTTAAGTTTTGGTAGGAAAAAGTGTTTTTCATTAACTAGGAAAATATTTCCAGTCGACTCATTTTTCTAAGTGAACGAAATGCTTTCTTTTTTTAATGATGGCATGTTGGAATGACCTAAGATCAAATGGATCATGGCGATAACGAAAAGTTTGAGACTTACCTCTCTTTTTTTTTTTTTTTTGTGGGTGTTATAAATTGAAAAAAAATGGAATAATAGCTTGGCAAATTTTAATTAGGTATTTAAATAATAAGATATATCCTTGATAATCCATTGTTTTGTGGAATAGTTCGAAAATTCTTAAAAGTGATTGCTTGCATTACTTACAAAAATGAATGAACTTATGTCTAGATACGAATTGTTTCCGATAATGAAATTTTTTTATTGTTTCCGATAATGAAATTTTTTTATCAACTAATTATTTTAAACAATCATTTTTTGGGGATACTGTTACCGTGGCATAAACACCGTGTGATGGCTATATCATTAGTAATAAGCAAAAACAGCTTACACTCTTTTTCTTTTGATAATATCTATTTTGTCGGAACCATCGAGATTCAAATTATTCAAGTATTTCGAAATTCATCGTTCTATTTTCCTTTTGAGTGAATGCTACTTTTGTATTACGAAAGAATTTTGTTTCATGTATTTGTTGGATATTCTAAGCAATTTATTGAAGTATCTTGATAATACGTAACGGCGGAATCACTTGACTTGCAGATAAAATTGATTGGCCACTGAGCACTTGCGTGGTCACCAAAAAAGAATTTTTGGAAAAATAAAAAAGAAAAAACCCGCACAAGAAAGCGTAAAAGTTAAGAAGCCTTGAAAACTGGGGGCAAAATCCATAGGAAGATTTATATTTTTCCGTGAGATGGTACGTGAAAAGGTTAGCACAAAAAAATTGACGAAAAATCATAAAAGTAAGTGGATCCTAAGCCTCTATATTTGGCCAAAACAAATATTGAAGCCTTTATATATGCGCTGCATTGCCTGCGCGAAGCAACAAGCCATGTGATCTTCTACAGCGTACCAAAACAACAAAGCAAAGCAAACAAAGATCAGTTATCAAAAGATCTAATCCACATGCAATACCACAAATTCTTCAATATCATTTTATTTTTAATTCACGAGCAAAAGATCACGCTAAGCGTGAATTATATGGTCCCCATCAATAATCGTGCTCATATCCCAATAATTATCGATTCGATCGATCATGACATATCTTCAATGTTGAAAAATTACATCTTAATTGCTTATCTATTACCAACTTCATTATTAGTTAGTTCGTGACATGGTTTTTTGAAAAATGATGTTTATTTTGAAAATCGACAAGCTTTTTCGGTAGTCGTACTTTGACCCTACATTATATCCATCCTTCTTACCAAATCCCTGACAGTACAATCTCGCGCAAAGACTTTCAACTTTGCAAGTGCAAGCCTTGGTCAATTTTTGTGGCATTAATTGAATAGCAGACAGATTGCTTCGTGGGTGGTCCAAGAAAACAACAGATATAAGTCAAAAGAAAATTTACCAAAAATACATGTACATATACATATATGTACACGAGCACGCACACACATACTAGACTTTCAAGCTGATGTATACCCAAGTTCCTGCGAAGAACTTTCATGGTTTTTCTGGCCATTAGGACCTTAGTTGATGAGGGGCTGGCTTGGTATTTAATGGCCCAATTAAAATCATCTCATAGACGTGTGGCCTCATTTTGATCAGACAAACCTACGTATTTATACTTTTAACCTTGTTCGACCAAAAATATATATACTTTTAATCCTGTAAAGGTTTGCTTTTAGTTGGCCTTTTAAAAGGAATGTTGGGTTTACTCCTTCTGTGAAAAAATTCCTTGAAAAATTGAAAGCTCTAAAGAGACAAACATTGAAGTCCTACAAGGCAATAAACTAGAACCGAGGTTCTATTCAAAAAGGAAAAAAAAAATCACGATATGATCACCTCATAGAAGGGTAGGAAAACTACTTTCTATCCCCTTACTCTCGCCACTTGTATGATCAGGACTCTCTACTTTTTATTTTTCTGATCAAATCCTGAGGTGAGCAAATGGCCCAGTTCAACCTAAATACCAACCCTATCGGTTTCAAGTCAATTCACATGGGGACCAATTCCTAGGTAAAATTAGGAACTTATCTTAACCTATTTTATACCTAGTTCATTGATCAACTTGATGCGTGTTTAATCATTTTTTAACATCTAACTTTTAAGGTATAATATGAAAATTAAGAAAAGAAATGACATTAGCTCATCGTAGTTCGATAAGCTTACATACTAGATTGAAGCTTTTTTTTTTTTTTTTAAGATAGGATGTGATCATAATTATTAAGACAAGAAAATGGGAATCAAGACAAAAAAAAAAAAAGAAGAATTTTTGAGAAACAATAAGAAAAAAAAGCACATAAACATTAATGCATTATAGAGAAATACATTATATGGGAAATTGTCCAAAAACCCTGAATTTATTATTGGTGTCAAATTGAACTCAATTTAATCAATGAGGAGGCTTTTTCTTTTGTTTTGCAACCTAGTACCTTCAAACTTTTGATAAATTCTATATGCTTTTATTTTTAATAAACATTTAATGATGAGGAAAGATCACCCATTAAATTATATAGATACAAACACATACAATCATTGGCTGAGAGTTAGCCCGTCTAACGCATTATTAAGAAAAATACAAACGTAGGCAACGCTTGGGTGCTTTCACCTGGGTGCTTTCCATAGCCTCCAGCCCTTCAAGATCGGATATTTCTTCTAGCAACTCGCAATTGCACACCTGCGATCTTCTTAAATTGTGTAAAAGAAGAATCAATTTGGATGGAATAGCACTAATAAATGATGGACATTTATCCACCATCAATGATTTTAATTGCCAAGATGACTTGATGGGATTAAGTTCGCTGTCCCATTTTCTGATTAGCTCGGGGAACTTAGACAGCTGCAAAAACTTTACTCCAGCAACCATAGCCTGTTAAAAAAAGCATCATTAAATGTAAACTTCTAGTTAGTAAAAATAAATTACTCTATTGGCGATGAAGACCTTCCAATTGTGTAAAATTTGGTAATTGATGCATACCATTTCTTCAAACATATTTTGGATGGTCATGTTAAGGTTTTCCTTCCAAAACCAAGTTTTTGTTGATATGTGTACTCTTTCTAGCTTTGGCGCCTCTATTGATCCCTTAGAGAAGAACTTCATATTGAGACATCCACGCATAATGACATCTTCCAAGAGAGGGAACTTCAAAGTGTATTTAATTGAACTAAAACATCTCAACCCTATCAACCTATCAAGCTCCATATACTTCAATTGATTGAAAACCACCACAAGCCCCTCCTCACCTCCCTCATCACAAGTGATTTCTATCAACATTTTACAATTACTTATCCTCAATTTTGTGAGTGCCACCGGTTTTCCAGCTATTGTCGGTGTAAACATATTGGATAACTCATCACAATATGCCATATCTAGAGTTTTGAGGTGCTGAAAAAATCTTGAAAAGGATAATATCACTTTTTGCTCATGACTTGGGCCTTCTATGGCTCCCATAATGATGCCCAACTCTTCTAGATAAGATTTGCATCACACCAGCTTTTCTAAGTTGGTTAAACTTTGAACAAAATGACATGTGGACATTGCATGTTTCTTTGAGAAATGATAAATCTCGAGAACTCTAAGCTTACAGAAGAATTCTCCATCATGAAAGTGCCCATGAAATATCTCCATCCGTTCGGATAAATCCAATTTCAACTCTTGTAGATTTGGGAATGCACCCTGGAGAAATTAGTCAAATCAGAATCTAAAACTAGATTAGTTCAAAGAGTATTAATGTATCATGGTATAAATCTGCATATCGTGTGCAATAATTGCATTTTAAGATGTTGAGTCTCATGTGATTCAACATAAGGGCAATACACATCATCACCAATCTTTTATATTTGACTTGTACCCATATTTGAATTCAAGTAAATCCCTACATTCCTGTTTCTATAAATACATACATTGTGAAAATAACTTCTCCATCAATTATAATCACAATTGCACAAATTTCAAAGATTAATGCCAACAAAAACAAAACATCTTTATGTTTTTAGCATAAAATTGGTCATCTTTATGTAGTCCAAATTAGATAACATACTTGGATCTCGGTAATATCACACCACATGTCAAGCATCTTAAATCTTCATGATACTTAAGAAAGAGATGAATCATTGGAATTAAATTAAACCTTTATTCGTAATTAAATGTTATGCATTACATTAGACATTGACAAAAATGTTCATTTAATATTTGAAAAGAACACATGATATTTCCATGTTGTAAGAGTTCTATGGATTCAAGGAGAGTCATACAGTTTACATCTTCATATATATGGCAACTTGTATGGTATGCTTGGTTATGATCTTAATCATTAATTACAATATTCACCCTCGAAGCAACCAAAAAAAAAACTTAGTTCGTATCTTTTCTATCAAGAACAGAGGTTGTTTTTGAATTGGTATATCATTCTTGGGTTGCGAATCAAGTATCTCCACTTTGAATTGGTGTAGATGCACTTTAAGTTTGTTAGATCCTCAAGCTTGAGAGATGTTAACCTTGGGAACACATCCCTTGGAACTAGTCCTTCCTTCTCAATGAGTTCCACAATGCCACATGTATAGATCTTCAACTCCTCAAGTTGGGTTAGATGCATTGCTATTGAGGTTGGAAATAGAGAGATGAGGCTCTTGCATCTATAAAGAGTAACATATTGGAGACACTGGAATTTGACTTGACTATAGAGTTCCTTATCCCATACAACCTTTAAATTGGTAAATCAAATAAATTCAGCTTCTTCAAAGGAAAATGGACAATGGGATGTCCATCTACAGGATTCAGTGGTTGAAGTTTGAAAACAACTTTAAGTGAACCACATGATCGCATGTCCAAACTTTCCAAGTTCTTAAGCCATCCAAGAATGCAAGAAGAAACAACATCCACTAGCTTATTGGATCTCCACACCTCAAGCGATTTTAGTTTGTGAAAGACTCTTGGGCAAGTTGATTGTCCCATAATGTCTCAATATTATCCATGCCATGGATTTCTAATGTCTCCAAGCTAGGAAATGCAACCTACGTTTGCTCACGAAATTAGTGATTTTGTTAAATTAAAAGTTCATGAAGTTCCATTACATGTAAAAGAGCTTGCTTGAGGAAGAGTGTCGGCACTAGAAAGAAAACGATGGACAAATTGAGATTAAAGAGGCAACAAATCATCCATCAAAAACCTTACCCAAAAAAAAAAAAAAAAAAAATCATCCATCAAAAGGTAAAGTACATAAGTAGCTGCTCGCTCTACCCTTGAAATCAAATTACGAGTTTCTTAATTGTGGTAAGAAAAATTACGAGATGCAGGGAAACACATGAAAGAAGCGATGGTCCTAACAATCTTGGTCTATTGATTGTGGTCGTCGTATGAGATGGACGCATCCTCATCTTGCAAAGGTCATACCAAAGATTGGACATACCACACAAAACAATAAGACGAACAAAGCTTCTCTGTTTATGTTTTGACACATATTATTCTCCTCATACTTTCGAAGGACAGTTCATAAGGTAATATGAAATAGTTGAAAACAAAAAAAGGACGATATCCTTAGTCTTGGTGGCCGTTAATTTTGGCATGGTTGGTTGTGTAGTTTCTCCACGATAACTATGCAACTTCAATAAAGTAATCACGGTTGATCTATCCATATTAGCAACTTTCCTTTTTCAATTTACTGAAACTAGTTTCGTGTTTCATCAAGTTTAGCTTCAAAATTAGTGCATTAATCCCTATACTGTCTTTGTTAGCACGTTAGGTTTATATTAATCTTACTAATTTGCTAAAATGAAAAGTGTGCAATACAAATGATATTACAATTTATCAAGTTTTAATCTTTAATATCTCTAAAATATAAGTGAAATATGTCAAGGACATCATTACTTCCGTTTAAAGTTATTATTAATTTTTTTATTCAATGCTATATCACCGTAAGCAATTAAAAGTGAGGCTAAAACAGAACAATGAAAAACGGGATTGCTTGGGTCAAAATGAACAAATCTTACTTATATCATCTTACAATGACTCAATATTGTAGTTTATACAAATAAGAAAGTCCAATTGTCGAAGATAGTCCTAAATATCTGATTAAAGAAGATTAAAAATATCTAATAAAGTCATCATATCAATCCTATGGAGGGCCCATTTAGTTAAGTCAAAGTGGCTCCACCTGTAAACTAATCTATTTCATTTTCCATTGAAACATCTTTCCACTGTCCATTCAAAATGTCATATGAGTTGATTGAAATAGTTGCATTGCAAAAACTTAATGAACATCTGACAAAATCGAAAATCGTTATTATGTTTTCTGGGTTATCAACAGATTGCTCGGTCTCATTATTGAGAGCTCAATGGGCTTGATGATACTAGCAAAAGCGTTACCTCAAACGAGAGGCACTTTTAACAGATTAAAGTTCATAAATCGATTGAATTTGATGGATCATCATCTAGAACTCACATAAAGCTCTACCATCACTGTCAATTCAATGTGGTGGATGATGAATAGTTTAACTTAAGTTTCAAACCAATGTTTTGAGCCATCTAGCACCTCTCTTTCCCCTCCGTGGACCACCACATCAAGAAGAAAGACCTAACCCTAACATGGCATGAAAAACATCCTTACATTCCCATGCAGCAATACTTTCCATAAGAAAAAACCAAATGCAATGCAAAGCTGGGCGCCCCCCCTCCCCCGTCCCACACCACAAAACAGCACCACAAAGAGTCCCCCTTTAAGATAGAATCGGGGCTTTGGGGATAAGATTAATCCGAAACCAAGATTTCCCTTCGATCAGGGGAAAAAAAAAAGAAAAAAAAAAGATCCAGTAAGTGTAAATGAAGTAGAGTGAGCGTCTCAAAGGCCCTTCATCTCCAGCTTCTTGAACCTTACTACTTACTTTCCTCTCAATTTTTTTGAATTGCTTTCCTGCACGTGCTTGCAATGTCCAAGCTGTACATGTGAAATTGTTGAGAAGTTTGAGTTTTATTGTGAACATCGAAAAGCTATTGGAAACCGTCCACGTGTCATAAGACATGTATCTATGGAAATTATTTCCAAAGAAATAATAAGTAAGAAATTGCGATTCTCGCGTGTCCATGACTCTGAACACTTGCGCTTGTACGCTACTCTCGTTTTTTGGGTTATTGGTATGACTTTCACATTAACTGTCCCTCTCGTCTGGTTAATCAATCAGCGAAAAGTCTTCTCAAGTTATGACATGCTGTAACCTTAGTGCTTTCTAGTTCAGGGTACTGTTATCACGACATATATGATGAACTCAGATATAGGGGTCCGGTTGTGGAGTGGTACAATCTAATTTGGAGTAGCAGCATAGCAAACACAAATTTATTGGATGGCTCTTTTGTAGAGATAGATTACCAACAGCAAAGATCGTAGCATAATGGATGACCTCAGTTGATACTGAGTGTAACTTTTGCAGGGCCAATATAGAAAACAAAATGCATTTATTATTCCAGTGCGAATGGATAGGCAGCATTTGGCATAGTATTCTAGCGCAACATGGGATTTGGCGGTCTTTAGAAGGATGGAACAAGGAACTTCAATGGATGATTAGGGCAGCAAAGGGCAAAATATTTGGCAGCAAGACTCTTCAGGTGTCTTTCCCAGCAAGAATATATCAAACCAAAAAAAAAAAAATCAATGAAAATAGATTTTTTCTTTTTAGATTCAATTGCAAGAGGAAAGAGAGAAATATGGAAGAAATGCAACCTTCGAAAAAAGTTTGGATGTTCATGGAAATTTAAAAAGAAAGAGAATTCTGAGTTTAACTAAAGAAGGTGGGACCACTGTTCAAGGGAAAGTGCCTCGTCTTATAGGCTGTGGAAATTGCCTTGCCCTAATTCTATAATATTTTTTTTCCATTGATCATCAGGGTAATTAAGGGTATTCCGTTTTTTAATTGATGAAAATAAGTATATTGATGTATTTTGATTTACAATTAGATGTTACATAGACATATTTTACGTATATAATTAAGGTAAATGATGAATTACAATTTACAAGAGGCTCGAGCTTTGAGAGTGTCGAATAATGATCATCATTTCAAGTTTATTTGAGACAGCAAATCGTCAATCCCAATTCCTGGTAATTTGGCTACGACACTATTTAAGGATCTACTATCATTGAAGAATTTTATTGAATGGTCAAATGTGAAATCAAACTTTCTATTTTAGTTTTGAAATTTACAAAAAGAAAAATAACGAAATTTTATTTTCCAATTTAATAAAGGACACTTGAGGGAAAAAAATTAATGTTAAATATCGCCTATCAACTCTAATACCAAAAAAAAAAAAAAAAAAAAAAAAAAACCCAAGATAATAATAATAACAAGAACTTACCTACTAACTCCACCCCAAAGAAAACAGGAAATATATATTTATATATTTATATATTTGTATGTATATAAGTCAAACTTATGTAATTTTTTCTGTCCTCATATATTTATATATGTGCATGTATATAAGTCAAGCTTATGTGATATTTTCTGTCCTCATGTTTTTCTTACTTTCTTTTTTCTTTTTTTACTTTCCCTTCCACTCGCGTGCATTTATGATTGGAGTTTCTCGTTTTCCTTTTTCCCCTTTGTTCTCTTAATTCAATTATGTTTGCCGCCGGATTGTCTACTTCTTTATGGAGTCTATGTTTTGATAAAACTGTCCACTATTTACAATTTCCTTTTAGCTCTCTTTAATGATATCTTACTTTTTTCTAAATGATTCCAAAAGAATTGATTCTAAAAGCGGATACTGGAGATTTGTATAATCTACCTTATGCCGTGGCAAACATTTTTATCATATTAACAAGAGGGTAACATGTTCTTTTTTTCATCACTCGAGTAATGCTATTTACATTTACCACGAAATTTATCCATTTATTGAGTTTCAAAGAACCCGAAAGCAATTGTATACGCCCATGAGAACTAGTAGAATTTTACATAGAAAATCATAAGAATTGAAAAAGCTGACAATTTCTGACATGCATTATTACGTTCCTAAATGATCATATGACAAATTTGAAAATGATATAAATTGATATGAACTTATATACATAACTTTTATAGCAATATTAACAAAAATATAATGTTCTCCAATGAACATAAATTGCCCGCTAGTCAATTTTTATTTATTTATTTATTTATAGAAAGTATTGATATTTAGTTACCTCTAGATTGAGTAACTTTAAGAAAGTACTTATATTTAGTTATGTTTGGAAGAAAGATGCTCTCATGAAAGCTTCAGTGTCAATCACCCAGGGGTACAAGGTGAACGAGTCAATTGATTGATACTATGCGAAGCATAGGTCACCTTGCAGGAAGTAAACTTACGAGGGTGGTTTTCCAACGGTAGTCTAGGAAGCGATAGTCTGGGAAGCATCCAGCATGGATAACACCTTATTTTAATGTACAAGCACCCACACGCCACACGCCACACCCCCTCCCCACCCCACCTCACTCCACCCTTTTTTTTTTTTATTCTTTCTAGGTGAATGGAAATATGAAAGGTGACATTGCGGAGTCTCTCACCCCAAGACGGATCTCCCACCCATTTCTTATCCTTTGACCCTTTTAAGGACTAACTCAAGTCCTAAGTACTTATATTTAGTTATGTTTGAAAGAAAGACACTCTCATAGAAGCTTTAGAATGCTCAAAATACTTCTCTCAAGTCTCAGTAACCTATATGTCCACCCACTTGGCCGAAGCTGAGAGACTCCTTTGTACGATTCCTCTTTCTTTAATTACTAGAAAACTAGCAGCATTCTCACATGTCGTACAGGCATGGAAATTTTCATTATTGTAAAATCAATTTAATACAATAATTAAATATATTGTATCTCAATTCATATGAATCTCCCTCTTTTTGAAAAAAAAAAAAAAAGAAGGCTAAATTCTTCACTCGTATTCTTTAAAATATAGGAATTTGATAACTTTTAAAAAATTCCTAATTGTCATTCGCCCAAGGAGGCGCTCACGTCTGATTAGCTAATTGGTGAGACATAGATTTTATATATAATAAAACATTATCGTAATACTTAGAGAAAACTACAAAATTCAACAAAAGAAATATATAATAGGAAGAGTTGCTTTACTAATTTGCAATACTAAAACACATTAAAACCAATGGCATCGACTAAGGCAACTACCTAAGAGAATGAGGAATTCACGCTGGAAGAAAGGTGAGTGGAAAGTATAAGAAAAGGTCCAATTGCAAGGAGAACGCTCATCTTGCAAATTAAAAGTCTAAGTGATACTCATTAAGGATATTAATGAAGAGTAGTCCGCAATGATATATTTATATAGATTGTTCGGTGAGGTGTTGATTTGTTGATGACGTGGAAACGGTAGCACGTTTACAAAATTGGCCACATCTTTGCCACATCGACAGCTTGCCCGAAATTTTGGATTTTGGCAAAGTAAATAAATTATAAAGAAATGAAAATTTATTGCTCTAGGTGATTAAATTAAAGTGCAATGACTATGTTACGAAATATTTTAGTGTATAGTTACCAGTAGTGACTTTAACCCATAATCCGAGAGTTAACATTTGAGTTCATTGTAGATTAATTATCCAACTTTTGTATGTATAGTGACTCTACTTGAAATTCTTCATTTCATTATAAAATCACAATTTGAATAGTAACTCTACTTTGGCCTATCCAGATTTTATGGTGTAGTGATTCTGTGGAACCCAATCAATTTTAACCAAAGTGGGCTTTGGCGATTATGCTTTGTCTCCAATAAAATTAATTATTTGTTAATTTTAATTATTTAGCTGGCTAGTATAATGTATATAGGGTTAATACCAAGAAAAATTTTAAATTGATACACTAGCAACGAATTTATCCCAAACTAATTTGTTAACTACAAAAAACTCCAAATTAGTATATTTATGACAAATTTATCTTAAACTAATTTTAACTTCTAACTAGTACATATGTAATAAATTTACCTTTCGTTAGTTTCCCTAAATATGATCAATACCATGGAAAATTACAAACGGTATATCGTGATGAACATAGGGTAAAATCCAAATGGGTACACCCATCAATTGCCACCTACCATCCAACCTAGCAATTTGACAATAAAATTTAACGAAAACTAATATAGATTAAATTTATCATATGTACTAAGGTCAAATTTAATTTTAGGTAAAATTATCATGGGTAGACCAGTTTTAGGTTTTTCGTAGTATTAACCATCATTTATATATACTTATCTTCTTTTATAATTTCTTAATAATTTAATGTAATAGAACCAAGGGGTGCTAGGTTGACGAGTAGATTATAAGACATTGTGCAAAGTATAGGTCAATCTAGCATGTTCTTTTGCAGGAACCACGTCCTTACCCCATGTGTAAAAGGTTACTATACAATCCTACCCAGTGGTAGCCTGTATCAAGGCATAGACATGATTTCTACCTTTATCACCAAAGGCCCCCTTCGTTCCTAGGTGGAATGTTTTCTTCCCCACCTAGGAGGAAATAAGGGAGGTGACATTAAGAATTCTCTCACCCCAAGGCAAATCTCCTGCCTGTTTCTTTTCTGTTGAGTCTTTTAAAGACCTGGTCAAGTCTAAGATCCAACTCTTATTGGCATGGATTTAAACTTGCCAATCATTTGTAGTGTCATGTGGCAACTTGAAATGCACAACATGTAAACTTCTAAAGTGCTATAACACATAAAATTGATGCAAGCATTTTAACCCATCATATTTATGTTATATTAAAGATTTTGACATAGTATTAGTCACGTACCTCTTGATTGAAAATAGTAGTAAAGTGCGATTTGATGTAGTCCTCATTCCAAGCTTCTAGTGAACCTGTCATCAATTTTTCATTTGATGGAAAGAATATTATCTTTTGCATTGCAGGAATGAATTAATCTAAGAAGATCTTTAGTAATGAAATCGAAAATTCAATCTTACACTTTCTACTAGAGAAGCACGTAAAACTTTCCAAATAGCCAATGAGTAATTTGGTTAACATCGCGAATGCCAGAGTTTCTAATGTTTCTACTCCCAACCCTTGTTCCTCCATAACGATCACCTCCATCTTCTTGCAATCCCATACCTCTAGTTCTCTCAATTGTACAAGAGATTGAACCATAGATGGGAAAAACAGAAACCCGAGATTGTTACAATGATGCACCTTTAGTTGCTTTAAATTATGGAATTTTATTATTCCACAAGGATTCTTGCTCCATATGTGCCTCAAACCTGGCAATCCCATTATATAAAAGGTGTTTAGCTTAGAGAGAGTCTCAATATTCGCACCGGTGCTTAGTTCGTCAAGGCAAACAATTTCTTGCATTGAAACACAAGTTACTACCTTTAAAGTGTGTAACTTGTGTAATTTTACCAGTGACTTGGAGTTGATAGCCTTTGAGAGAGATTTGCACAAAGAAACATCAAGAAATTGGAGATTGCTAAGCATCAATGGAGATTCATTGGCCCATGTATCTTCGAGATTGGGAAGTCCAGCCATTGTCAAGGACTCAAAGGATGGGATTGAAATCTGATGGATAGACCCATCAGCAATAGCATTTACATTTAGAAAGAGCAGTCAAAAATTACGTACTATAGCAAGTTATCACTAATGGGTGAGGAAGAAAATTTACAAACATCATAATAATTTTTGCATTTAAAAAAATCTATGATAAACAAAAGCTAATCGACAATCCGAATAGGTATTTCACAACCCCAAAAACGACTAATGAACTTCATTTTTTATTTACAGTATATTCACGGTTGGTATTACTACTAGATTTTGTTTGCAATTTATTAACAATTAGGGAAACTATAGTGATCAAGAAATAGCGTTCATTCAATTGCTAATGACTACAAAAATTAGTGATCCATATAGCAAAAGAAAGTACATTCAAGGTCAATTACTTCCTACAAGGTAAGCTACTCCCTCTTAGGTTTTGTTACTACTTTGACGATATGTTACTAATTTTATCGGATGATTACTAAAAGTACTATACTATCTCACAATGAAGATTACTGCCATGAAAAAATAAATAAATAAACTATAGAATGATCACAATTACAAAAGACATTAATCAATTTACTAACAAAGGAAAATATCACATTGCAATAAGTGATCTACAGGGCAAGATTGCAACCACAAGAAGTAAATTACTATGCTATAAGACCTTAATTATGGAAGGTATGTCTAATTTACTACCTACCTAAGGAAATTTAGCAATTTTGAAAAGGAATTTATTACTTCACAAGGGAAATTTACTATTATAAAAGTCTGGTTTCTACAAGTATCTTCTTTTTATGCCTAGGCCACCTACCTTAGTCGGCTTGGGCTTATCAAGACCGAATCAATTTATGGGTGAAGTATTATAATTTATCCAATAAGATCCAATAAAATATTATATTTTTATCCGATGACACGAGGAGTTGGTCTTTAATAATTGTCCTATAATGTATATCTTCTCACAAATGGTAGTATGTTTTGTCCTTAATTATCTGGATGTGGATAGTCTACTGCGATTCTTCCACCTATTCTCTGCGGCTCTCTCAACAAGTTAAACACATGGCATGCTGTTTTCTCTCTCTTTTTTCATTTTTTGTTTTTTTTTTTTCTACCAAATTCTTGTTCTCTCTTTTCACATCACCGAAGAATCAACCTCAGGAAAGTAAGACCAAGGCCCGTGCTAGCGTCGAGCTTGTTAGTCGCACTGAGCCCATGAGAGAAATAGATAGAGATAGAATTTGCGCCTGGTCCGCAAGGGAGATGACCGAGCGCAAGGGTAGAATGAGTTGTAGCCGATCATGGTGATGGCGGATGAGCGTGTCGACGGTGGCGGTAAGCCAAGCTGGTTCTTAGCCCTTCAGCGCGTGGTGAGTAAGAGCGAGAGAAGACGCAGTCCCTCTCGCGATGCCGAACAACTTTCAGATGGAGAGAGAGAGGGGGGGGGGGGGTGTGCAAAAATAAAGAAATGTAAGATGATTCGTGTCGGCCATCGATGTGTGTCGTAGACACTGGGTGCATGGTAGGCCGCAAACATCCAGACTCAAACTTCCTTTTATTCTTAGTAAATCTAGTATCGCAACTTGATTTTCCACGAATCTTTATTATGTCATTATAATAGGGCAATCTTGTGTAATGAACTAAAAGGGTTTAAGCAATTTTTGTTGTCCAAAACAGCCGTGCACTTTCCTTAATTGAACCACTGCTTATCCATCTTGTACTTCTCTTATTAACAATAACCAATTTAATCAACTATACATAACTGACCTCAATTTCAATTAAATGCCTATTATTGTTGTTGTGATGATCTAAATTACCAGCTTCATATTCGTAACTTTTCAATTACATAGTGCTTGAGACAATTTTCTACGTCGGATTTCTAAGAGATAAAGGTTTATTATATAGAATCATTTAGTTAATTTTACAATCTACTATATATCAATTGCCATTCTATACACTCGAGCCTCGACTATATGTTGGAGTAATGCTTCAAACCAAGCATTTGCTTGAAAATCATTCATTTTAATCTTTCACCAATTAAGCCCATGGATTTGACCATAATGAAGGAACAAATCACATGAAGTAGTTTAGAAATGAGCAAAAAACTTAATTACAGGAATTAATTAATAAAATTAAGCCAAATTTTGAGTAAACAAAGTGGGAAAGTGACAATGATTTTTCACCACATAACATAGAATTCGTGAGTTATTTTTCAGTTACTTATGATAATCAAGGTTCCACTCTACTAGGGACCGAATCTATGTACATTCCATTGATTTAGGTCAAAATTATACTTAACTTCATGAAAAATAAAAAACTATCGTTTCTATCGATGAAGTTTGTCAACTACACTAGCATTAAAATTTGATTTGCATGTATTTCAAATCGCCTATACGGCAATCTTAGAACTCTCTCAACAAGCCACTCATTATTAATTCCTTTCTCCGCCTCTCTTTCTCCATAATATCATTATTTAATTTTACACTCTTATATTTCTCCTCATTCTTGCATGATGCTAATTTACATCAATATAACACTCATTTACCTACACACAAAAAAAGAGCATAAAAATTACAGGGAAATTACCCAATTCACAACTTTGAGGGGAACACACGTTTACTCCTGACTTTTAAGTATTAAATGAGTTTGTCCAACTTCGATTTTATTGCGGATGTCAACCATTTGGGCATTTTACCATCTGCATGTTACATGTGATTTTTTTTTTTTAAAGATAATATTGCAATTCTTTTGTATCTGTTTTAGTTAAATCATCCTTTGGCCTCCGAATGCACTAAAATGAGTTGAAATTTCCCAAAATAAATAAAGAAAAATGAAGAAAAAAACACAATGATCTTATAAGAGATTATGGCAAACTTAGTAGTAATATGGTTAACTTTAGAGCTAAACATCTAATGGGCTTTCAAATATATCCCAAGCATATAAAGCAATCATAGGAATGGCTAAATTTTTTTATTTCACCATCCATATAGCCTCCCTAATCAGCTATTTTAAAAGGACCAATGGACACACGTAGCTATGCTCAATATGCCATAATTTTTATAACCAAAATTTTGGAATTAAATGTGTACCGCTTCAAATCTTCATGGGGATTTCATGTAGTGTTTCCTAAAAGTCGCTTACTAGTGCCTACGACTACGAGATATTAGCACAAGTGGAGTATTTAAGTTTGTTATACCAAAAGTGCTTATAAATATATCTATATCTTTTATACAATTTTGTATGCTTGCAAGCATGAACATGCATGAAATTGTGTACTTTCATACTTACTGACTAAGTGATTATTGAAATACACAATATGGAAAAGATATACATAAGTTAGAATAGCATTGTCGCTACTATTTGAAAACCCTATTCCCTTGCCCATTCTCCGTATTGATTTTTACCCAAGTCACTTAGATATTATAACGAAGTTAGATAACTAGATTTAGTAAATCCATTTTACAAGGTTATGAAATGACATTATTATGGATTAATCTAATGCCAAAATCCTCTTCAATGTTGCTCTAGAAAACCTTATTAATATTGGTATACTTGCAGCATGAAAGTAGAAAACAACTCAGGTCCTATCACAAACTAAATTTACATGGGTTTCATTCTGTTAGTTGGACTTCCACACAATGAAGAGAAGCAAAAGATTACTCTATCTAATTACAGAGAAGGCACGATTGGATAAGGTAATTGGGAAGACATTAACGGAAAAAAAAAAAAATAAGGATTAAAATCTACGTTACATCTAATTAGCAAATTACCAAAAGATTAATAAATAGTATATTCTTTTGATAGAAAGTTGTTGTCCGTTGAAGAATGCAACTTGAGTGCCAACTTGGTTGTTTGATGGACTACTTGAAGTTGCTATCCCGGTGGTGAAAAAGTTCTTGATATTTGGCAAGTTGCGCAATTCCAATACATGCAAATTAAGCAACTCAACTTGGCCACAATCATCAACTTCTACAATCTCCCGCGCTAAGTGGCACTCGACAACTTGGATCTCTTAAAGTTGTGGAAGTTCTCTCAATAATGAAATAGCAAACAAAACTTCCATCTTGTCACAATTTTCGACTCGTACTACTTTTAATGCACTGAAGAACTTGGAGGAGATATGGTTGTTGCATATCTTCTCCAAGTTGATGAGATTCTTGAGAAATAACGACTCCAATGTCGTAAAATTTGTATGGGATGGCAATTGGAGGATGTAATGGACAGAGGGACTATCCTCAACATGTAGATGCTTTAATTTTGGGAAGCCTTCTTGGGATAGCACACAAATACTTTGTTCAATTTCGTTTAATCCATTTAAAAATAGATCGTCAGTTTTGCCTAAGAAAGTTTGTATGCATCCTTTATGAAGAATATCAATTATTGGATCCAACTTAAGCTATAATGTGCTTGATCCTTTGTGACTTGGCTAGCTTCGCACATCACCTATCTGAATTTTGCACTTGATTAATTTCTCAACGTTTAGATCTTCTGGGAGCACACTTGGATTAAGAATGGACACATGCAAAGTGTAGAGATTCTTCAAGTTATTCAACTCAATAAGCCTAGCATTAGTTGGTGGAATTGATCAAAGCTATTCTCCATATACAACTCCTCCAATTTCATCAAGCTTCCATGTCACGCCCCGATCTTCGAGCGTGCGCCCATCTCTCACTGGTCGATTAAATAGCAATGTCCTAGGACGTATCGCCGACCCATTCATTTTAATACGCATACGAAAGCATATAGGTAATCCCTAGACAATAAAATAATGTGATAGGAAATTAAGACTTCAAATTCCGAACTTTTAAAACAACCACACTTATATACAATGCAAACCATAATGCATATATATACAAGGCGAACTACTAGTCAAGTTCAACTTAAATAAGCTTAGAAAGCACAGTCTATAGATAGGGGGTGGGGTTTCAATCCTCATCTAGATCCTCCTTTAGGTCCTCCTCCGGGTCCTCTTCCTCCTCGGTGATCTCTCATTCTTCCATGCTTCAGCTGGAGTCTTTGGCTGAGCACTCCGAAGAGTCAAGATCATCACCCAACTTGGGATCCTTCGTGTTCACCACCAATCCACCCTTAGGATCTAATGTCCCCTTCCTAAACGCTACCTCTAAAACATACAAAAGTACATCAGATTCCAGTACAAGGCCCACCCTTCGTCCATCATTGTAATGGTGATACCACGACCGAAATCTGTTGGAGGACCTTTTGGGGTTCACCCACATCATTCCAAACAATGAATTTCACCAGTACATATTCCAAACCTTTAGGGTGATGGTATAACAGAATGTGATAACTTATTTCAGTGATTTCTTTAGGTATACCAAAATGCACGAAATGAGATAGAGGTACAACCATCTAGGGACCTGAAATATTGTCCCACAACAGGATGAGACTGCGTCTCAGCGAGTTCTACTCTCCTGAGACTCGATTAGGAAGAAAATACGCCCTGAGAGCTGCCTAAGCACAATCATAGGTCGAAGGACTTACCTTTACCTCTATTCCTTCCTGCAAGTCAATATATATCAAATATACACAAACTACATCAATTCACCCAGTCAAATCGAACTATCGATCAATCGACTTAGTCGATTACATGTCATCACAACCTTCTCTTGGTCGGTACATTCAATACTGTCTATAAAGTCCTATTAAATTAGAATTGCTCACCCAAAAATAATAAATAGATAGTATAGCTTGCCCAAAAATGATAATATAGTATATTGTATATATACTTGCCAAAAGCTGATAGATTAATGCCCCCAGGCCATCATAGTATATTATATATATGCTCGCCCAAAGTTGATAATATGATATACTATATATATACTCGCCCAAAGCTGATAATATGTACTCACCCAAAACTAATAAATTTAGGCCTCCTAGCCAAAATAGTATGCCACTCCAGACATATAGCCAATTTTTTATTTTTATCATACCCAATAAAAATAACCGTGTGTATATGGTTGACCTTAGCCAAAATACCATAATTTCGTTTTCACAATTCCCACCATTTTATATAGTCCACCAAAATATTTTTGACGTTGTAAATCAACACTCGGTTATTTTCCAAACAACTACAAAATAATTAATTTAGGAATAAAATCCTAAAATCACAAGTAAATCAATTCAGCACAAATTAGAGCTCAAAAAAATAAATAGATTGCACCACACCAGCATAAAATTCCGGTCACCAGCTATCCCGGTCTAATTTCTGGAAAATAATTAATTAATTAAAAAATTACATAAGATATTAAATCAATGCAAATAAATCCAACTTAGGCCCGTAATGCCTAATTGGATGCCGAAACGGACCCGAAATTTTTTAAAGTTTCCTTAAATAAATAATAGAACATGTCTACTCGTTAATTGCACTACTAACCACCTAACATACATCGGTAATTATCTAAATTCACTAATTTAATCTAATCTAACCACCTAATCCATCTTAGCCTAAACTAATCAACCCATAAGCATGATTAACCTATTAAGCGAGGATCAATGAGTTAAACTCACTTGTTTCACGACTCGATCGGTTCAAATCAACAGGAGCGCAATGGGGAACAACTTCCTTCAAAGCGGGCCTAGCAACCGAGGTTCTAAACCATCTCAAAATGGGCTCAAAGGTTGCTAGAAACCCACACGTTTCTGCATCGATCTTGGTTGAAACATAGGAGAACAAAGCTAGTTTAGGGCGGGAATTGATCGAGAATGGTTGCAAGGGCCAAACTGGGCCTAGGCGAAGACTCACGAGGGTCGGAGACGGGCCAACTAACTCCGGCATGGGCTGAAACAGAGGCTAAGATGCAGAGATAGGGGTTGGAGTGGTGAGCTAGATGCAGTGAGGCAAAGGGCTTGCGTGCGACGACAGATGACACTAGCGTGGACGACGATCGGATGGTGGCTACGATGGCATGCAGGGCGATCCAGCGGTCTTGCTGGCCTTCTCCTTGGCTGCTGGTTCCATAAATTGCACAATGAAGAAGGAAGATGAGGCTGCCGACGACTAAGGGGAAGAAAGGAGGCAAGAGGGGGCTACGTTGGCCAAATTTTCCAATTCTTGGTCTCCTTGACCATCCTCAGCCACCAGCACCTCCTTGGCCCTCATTCAACCACCAAGGCCTTCACTTTGCAACCTTGAAATGGTCCAAAAGCATAGGAAAGGGGGAGTTATGAATTTGCTTGATTTTCCTTCCAATTGAACATTTGTTCTTACTTTGATGCCTCAAAGATCAAATTGATATTTTTCCCCATCAATGGATCCCACTTGCTTCCCAATTTTGTGACCAAAAATGATCCCCAGCATTTTCTGGATAAAAACGGCCATAAGACGTCTTTTTTTCTCAAAAGTCTCGGGTTACAAAAAAATCTTCTAAGACTGAGTCGACGCTCCTAAAATTAATTGTGACATGACAGAACTTTCAATTTCTAAAATTGGACTCAAATTCACGATTAATTTCAATCTGCAGTTTTTAGCTTGACATAAACTACCGGGTAACTTTCAGAAATTTTTAGTACAAATGACCCACGATCGATTTTCTTCAAGCCACAATGAACCTACTTGATACATTGGCGACTCTCGGTTGTCATGATAATATCGAGGATTCAAATACGGACACAAGGTACCGAAACGATAGAAAAATCAGTTTAGTACCAGTCGACGGGAATTTTCCAATTTAGTAGTGTCACCTACAATTAGCTACACATCTCTATCAAACCGACCTATCTCGATCTCTTATCGATTTTTAACCGTGTCGTAATGGCCTATAAAGATGAGCACGATCGAAAAGCTGATTCCTAGTCGAATTCTCAAATCTATTGCGTTAAAATTCATCAATGGCTTCCTTAGATAGTCTAGTTATCTCGAGAGTGATCAACTCTGAGAACAGCCTTATAGGCGCGTCGATGAAATGCCCGATTTATTTGATAAAAAACATGATTGAAAATTTGGGATGTCACATTCCAAGCACACTCAATTCAATTATCTCAAGTCGTGAGCAATGATTTAAGTCTAACAACCTCAGCTCTACCAATTATCCAATTTCTTTTGGCAATTGTTGAATTTTGGAGTTCACAAAGCTGAGAATTTGTAACCCTTTTAGCTCGCCAATCATGGCAACATCCTCCAACGAACAACCATCAGGACACAAAGTGTGTAAATTATCCAAGAATTGAAATGGCCAACGTGAACGAGTGGGATGTACCTGAGAAAGATGTAAGACCGTGAGTTTTTTCATAGAGTTGAAATATGAAGTTGAGACCTTAAGAGATTTGTTGTTTGTGAACAACAAAAAGATCTGCATTTCAGGTAATCTAACGCTTTAGGAAGCTCCTTCATGTCAACAGAGGGAAAGCATACCGCTGTACAACTTTTGAGCTTATCCTTTGGCAACTCTGTCACTGACTTAGCATTATCTTTCCACACAATAAAAGGGTCATCTCTTAAAGCGATCGATGCAACAAATCCACGAACCAGATCATGAATCTTGAAGCCATTAACATCTTCATTGTCTAATAAAAGGGAGGATGCTTGTAGAGTTTGGATCAATGAACTCAACCTATTTCTAGCTTCTTTCATGCTGCTATTTTCTCCAAATAACCTTAAACCCACACCATACCTCACCAAGTTTTCAAGAGAAGGCTTAGAGACACCATAAACAACACAGACGTAACAATGAGTTCTCCTCCTTACCTTCATTGCCTTCAAAATAATCATAACTCAATTGCAACATCTTATTTATCATTTCATTGATTCCTTTATTTGTAGGCATCTCAATTTGTTTCAAAGCATCTTCCCATTGAGAAAAAATCGATATTTGAAACGTTTGGCCATCGTGATAATTAGAAAAGGCAAACCAGCACACTTGCAAAGTGCTTCATCCACCAAGGATTTGAACGGGTCATGATGAACTTTGTCGCCCACCGTCCTCTCAAACAAACTTTTTGCCTCTTCCTCCTTCAATCGCCAAGGCGGAAGTCCCTGTCGCAACCCATTTCCCTTTGCAAAACATCTTGAAATCTTGATGTCAACAACAAATGGAAAATTCATTAAAAAATAATAAATAATTAAGAAAAAATAACAAAAAATAAAAATTTCAAAAAATCATAAAATTTCAGAAAATTGGAATTCCTTTAAAAAAAATTGCTAGTTTTGCGAATATCTTTTTTCTATTAAATTTTGGAAAATCCTATAAAAAATTAAAATCCAAAATTGAACAAGTTTTTATTGCTTTATAATGGGGATTTTTGGATTGCTATTTTCTTTTAGACACAATATTAGGCTACTTATGTGTTTTTACTTAAATTGCACATGATTGCGCATTTCAATATCTTGAGTGTTTTTTTTTTTTTTTTAAATGATTAGGATGAAACCTAAAAATCTTCATTAGGTTGCTATAACATGAGTTAGCACGTAATCGAGTTAAGTACTAAAAGAGCATTTAAGACTAACGTAATCAAGCCCTTGTTCCAAGATCTTCCGCCAGGCATGAAATGAGATATTTTCCTATTTCTCGTTAGGTTTCTAGTTGACCTAAATAGGCTAGTGGCAACTCTTTACGTAGAAATTTGTATAGAATTAATTGAACGAAAACCAATTATCCAACATTTTAGGAGAACCTGAGTCAACATAAGGCCGTTGGCCCGAATTTGGCAATACCTCTAAACTTAATTCCTTCCGTATCAAGAGGTAGGTTGTGACAAACACTAGTATGAAATTTCAGTAATAAAAGAGCACGATATGACCACAAACATGTCATTGAAAAAAACTACTAGTAACACTACCAAGTTCTTGCGACAGTAGTTCTGGACCCAGTAGAAAACAAGGCATATGTAATTTAAGGTAAATGTAATTTAGTCCTCATTTGTCGACAAGGTGTGGAACTTTCCAAATTTTCGAGCTCCGCGGTATTTTCCCTTTCCAGTCAAGGTTTGGTTGATCCTTCATTGGTTATGCTCGAGGGATATTATCTCTGAAGCACTTTATCAAATATTACTGCATGAGAAACATAGTTCCCTTTGTGTTTTAAAACCTTGACGTGGCCACAACAATCGGAAGCTCGAGAAGCACCAAACTTGGATCCTTCATAAGGACAAAGTGATAAAATCGTATCATAGCTCCAAAGGGAGGAAAACAAGGCCCGAAGTGACAGCTCTCAATGTTTGATTTGACTACATCATATATAGGCATTATCAATACCAAAGATGGAGACATTGAACACTGTATTATTCTCTAATGATGAGCTCAAACGTCCAGGACATTTTCCAAATGCAAGCAAGTTTCTATCATGGAAAAATCAATCTTAACCTGTCAAAATCTGTGCTTTTAGACTATATATAGGTTATTCAATATAATCTCGAATTATAACCATAGGTATAAGGGAAAAATCAAACAAATTGAAAACTCTAATATGGACCGAATTGAGAATTCCACCATTTGGTCATGCCTGTATCTAAAGATGAAAGATTTAATGGACAATGGAATATATTTCTTGTTAGTTGACTTAGTATAAATGATTTAGCATAGATTGGTAATTGGTATTACCATGGAAAATCAGAAAAAGATTGATGAAATAAATTTACATCCCACACACTACAAAGCTAGTGACCAACCAATTAATTACGATCTGCACGACCCGAATATTACGTTATCAATCAACCGGAGAGCTTATTAAAGAGCATCTAATAATATGGAATAAGAACTTTAAATGATGCTAGTTTAAACATTTAATTGGTGAATTAGTTAATCACTCTAGAAGACTAAGGGCGGAATAGAAGTTAACTTTGTCATGGAAATCAAAATTTAGATAAGTTGCTTAAATAATTTTCGCATCCTCTTCACCTAGTAATATGAAGAGCTACACCTTTGGACCATCTTGGTGAGCAGCTCGGACTTAACTGAGAACAAGGTAAATGTGGTTCAATCCTCGTTCCTAGGCGGGCGGTGAAATCCTTCAAATATTCTGCTTTCACGATTTCCGTTTTTGGCGAGAGAGATTTGTTCCTGAGATATGATGTGGTGCTGCTGCACAACGAATAACACATCTTTGAAGCACTCTTTCGAATATTATTATGTGAGAACCGTCCTTTTTATATTTGGCAAGTATGATTTTAACATGACCAATGGGATAATGCTCTGTGAATCCGCGCCACTCTTTTCACGGGAAACCATGCCATCGTATCGCTTTTCTAGTTCTATAGGCTGGGTTGAACCACTCACGACCTTGAGAAGCACTGTGTTTGAGAGGTCCTTTCCATATTTTCTTGGGAAACTTTTGAAATTCTCTACTATGAAAAATTTTAAAGTTACAAGCCCAAGAAACTAAGTCATCATAGTCAAAACGGAAGTGCAGAAAATAAAGGGAGAAAACTAAGAAATTTTAAACTCTGCAGCATCGATGAATGATCAGTTTCCAAAAGAGGTGTGCTTCGGTGTAAGTGTGGATTAGATTTTAGTGATAGTTGCTTCATTTTGAGAAGCATAAAGCAGGAGAAATCCACCCTATGATTAGGGACGCGATGACGTAGCACAGTCCATTACTTTTGGCTACAGGACCGTCGGGCTTGGCTGGACAAAATTGTCATGCCAAATCTAACGGTGGACATCAATTTATCTTGATCCTATAGTTGAGATGCTTTGTCATCCAACGGTTGACATCAATTTGCGAGAAGTGAGCACATGACATTTGAAAAAGAGTTCGGAAAAGAATTACGCTACCTATCTAGGGCAAATAAAATCAGTTCATCACTTGTCTTGTATTCCATCTATTAATTTATGCTTTCATTTGTTAGTTCAGCTATCGTGTCGTTCTTGTGTCACTAGTTGTTATGTTAAGTTTGGTGAAAGAAAAAGGACTATCCAATTCTGTTATATCGCTGACATTAAATTTGTAAAATTTTTGCAATTAAGCCATGCACAAGGACAAACTAGTTCAAATTATGCAGATCCGCACAGATCTTTAACGCTTTTAGGTTGCGCGATAAAATCCTAAAATTCATTAACAATATTGACGAGTACTTCACATTATTACAGCTGAAATTGATTTGTGGTATTTTCCTCTAGCTCTCATGGGATGGCGGCACACCAGTTAGCACAAGGACCTCGGACCAAAACCCTCCCGTGATTAATCCTCGTCAGTGGTGACAAGGGCGCGCCACTATATGTTGCTAATATGGTGCTCATAGTTAAAAGCGGCATTATTAGGTTATATTGTTGGTCATAATTGATGAAGCTAACTAAACTACTTGGTTGCATCTGTTGGAGGAAATCTAGAATTTGATTACACTTTCATTAAAAAATTTCAAAGTTTCTGGTGCATTTATCTCTATTCTATATAAAAGCATTCCTTGTATGGACACAAAAATCATGGACGATAAATTTGCACACACACACATATATATATGTATGTGTGTGTATTTAAATGTCATGTGTTTACAAGATATTTAGTCTAATTATCTCAGTCAATTCTCCAAGATTTTTTTATTTTTTTTAGAATTTTATCAATTAATTAGATTTGCAAGTGCAATCTATCCAAATTTAGGTATAGTTAACATTTACTTAATAAATGAGTTATGATGATTAAATTTATTTGTATCGTTTAAGTATGTGTATAGATGAATATTGTTGATTTGTCTAGTTTAACAACTTAAGGTAATAACTATTGCAGAACTATTTTTTTAGAATGTTCAAAAGATATTTAATATCTAAGAAAGTAAAGGAATACGCACGATGTAACATTTGCTTTTTATGTGCCCCACGTCTTCTCGGAACAGCGTATCCAAGCAAGGGTATAGATGAGCGAAGCAAAGTAGGGATGGCGGGAGGGCGGTCCAGTCGGGCCCAGTACGGCCCAGATCATTTCCTGCCAGCTCTTTTTTATTTTTGTGTTAATTTTTGGGGGCACAGTAGAATTTTTCTTTTAATCATTAATCTTTTGGAAAAAAAAAATCTAAAGTGGAGACTCTCGTCGTCAAGGGAGAAGAGAAAGACTCTCCTGATATTTCGTGACGTCCGTTGCAGTGAGCTCAGCCACCGCAAAGCCTAGACCCCGTTTCCTCCTCTTCTTCCCCACCTCCCTCCATCCCATCTTCTTTCCATCACCATTTCAGATCTGAATTGGTTGGTTCCCCGGAGAGTAAGACGCTTCGGATCCCAGATTTGTAGTGGCGGTCGGCGATGAGGACGGACGGAATTGAGGGTGATCTTGTAATGGCAGCACCTTAGGCTTTGGGATTGGTTGTGCGAGCATGAAAGGGGGAAGATTTGGAGCGTTTGCAAGTTCCTCTGATGCACCATCAGAGGGAGAATGAAGACAAGCTTCGGACTGCATTCACCGTGATCGGGCGGTATGTGCTTTTGTTCCCCTTAAATCTATTTAGAACTAGAGAAACTCCTAAAGGGCAAGTGATACCCATTCTTGAGAATATATCGACAGCTGGGTACTGTGGAAAAATGAATAAAATACCAACCTCAAAAGTATCAGTTGTGTTGCTAGAGCCATCCTAATTGGAAAAAGATATTACATACGAACAAACAGTAAAATAAGTAAGTACAGCCATTAAAGTGAATATGCACTCACTCAATAAACTAAAAGAAGACACAGCAAGCGAACAACATGACTTTTGCCCAATACTCACGCGAAGACGCAAGATGTGGCGCTTGTGAGACTTAAAGTTGTTGAAAATAATTCGACTTTTGATCCGGTTGCCATTTGCATCTTCGAGATGCAACTCATTACTCTCCCATGCAATGGAACGCTTCGACCTTAGTAGTGATGGATCTTGGCAGCAAATTGAAAGCGATATATACAAAGAAATAACTTTTATTGATTACAAACATGTTTTTGTTTTGACCTATCTAATAATTTCTACCAAAGTATAAAGAAGTAGGCATTGGCAGCAAATAGCTGTTCTAAGAGAGATCACTATCTCTAGATTGGGCTAAACCAAGATAGTTTTAGGAAAATAAAAAAAATTTGATCCATTAATTTATTGATTTGTTTTTAATTGTTTTATGAAGTAATTATCAATAATTTGATTGAGCCAAACTGATAACAACTTGATATCCATGAACGATAATAGATTCATCAATAAACTAAATAGTTCTGTTACAAAACTATATGCTTCAACATCAATTATGTTTTTTATGAGATTTGATATGTTGGACGTGGAAAGAAACTAAAGAAAAGAATTTAAAAAGAAAAATAAGAAACCAAAGAAAAGGAATATTCTCACACATTTGAGAGAGAGAGAGAGAGAGAGAGAGAGAGAGAGAGAGAGAGAAAACAATAAGATAATATCACAATGTGTGTAGGATACATGACAAATCAAATTGAAAGATTCTAAATCAGATAATACTCCATTGATTATATGACAATGTGTGAAGCATACACAACAAATCGAATTAAAAAGATTCTATTACTTTTTCATTCTTGAAATTAAAGATGTCAATATTTTTGAATTAAAGTCATTTGTGACTTATCGTTATCTTTCAAAGAGATAAAGTAAAACTAATTTATATTGAAATTGAACCTTATCAATAGGGCTTTGTAACTTAATTTGCCAAAAAAGAAAGTTATTTGGCTTTATTTGTTTTACAAAGCAAAAAGCAATAAATTCGATTGGGCCAAATTGATAACTTGACATCCACAAAACGAAAACCACTGGATTCATTTGTAAGCTTAGTAATACCATCACAAAACTATTTGCTTTAACATCAATTTATGTACTGGCCAAAAAAAAAAAAAACATTAATTTATGTTTTATATGAAATTTGATATCTTGGATGTGGAAAGAAATTAAATTAAATAATTAAAAAAAAAAAAAGAAATCAAATAAACCAAAGAAAAGGATTATTCGCACACATTGGAGGGAGGAGAGAGAGAGATAACAACAGTTTTAATATCCTAATGTAATGTAGTCTTAATAGTTATTGTACTCTATTCATTATATCACAATGTGTGATGGATATAAGACAAATCAAATTTAAAGATTCTATTAATTTTGCAATTCAAATTAAAAATGTCAATATTGCTAAATTTGAGTTATCGGTAACTTATCACTATCTCTCAAAGAGATTAAGTATAACCAATTTATATTGAATTTAATCTTATCAATAGAGCTTTGTAAATTAATTTGCCAAAAAAAAAAAAAAAAAAAAAAAAAAGCTATTTTGTGGTATACTTTGTTTGGTCCTAAATATTTTGTCTGTCGTTCATTTTAATCTAAATGACCTAAAGAAATCCCTTCACATGACTTTTCCTCAATGAATTTTTGCCCCCGCCAATATGTTTATCTATTCCTGCCAACAAGCCCCTCCTGAACCACTGAGTCGAATCTGATGGCCCTATTTCATTGGTATTTATAGTATAATCATCACATACTTCAATTTAACTCACATTTTACGTGGATTATTTGATAAATCTATAATAAAATAGGAAGTATAAATACATTTGAGTACAAATGTCGATAACAATATAGAACATGACAAAAGCATGCATGGTTATCATTTGGCTTTGTGTAGCTACAAAGAATATATCCAGTTTAGGGGAAGAAGACCCATAAAAATAAACTATATCATTTCTCAAATTCACAATTGTTAGAATAGATAAATAATATTGTTTCTTAAATTTATAGTAGTTTCAATATTTGAACTCGAGCTTCAATTAGATTTACTTTCTAATCGAGTTCAATCGACGTTCCTCTTAGACAATCGAATTTAATTGAATTGAATAACTAAAGTACGACCATCGTGAACCCGATGGGAATAAGCTATTGTGCTATAATTTCCTCAAGCATTTTAAGTCAAGAAGTGCTCAACTTACTACTTCTGGTCTTCGGGAGCCTAATGCTTCGTGAATCATGACTAAGAATGGACAATTCTAGTTAATAAATACACCTTAAAGAGTCTAACAAGTAAAGTGTGGAGTGATTGAATCTACTCTAAATTTGATATTTAGGAACAATTTCAGTTTTTTTGTACATAACAATAGTGATAATATTAAATGATTTTATACAAATTAACCCTGTAATATATAAGGCTAGTAATCAATTTTTGTTATGTTACCTTTTTATTATTGAGACGTTTTCTTTCTTCATTTAACTTGTCTCATCTTTTTTACTCAAATACCTCATTGAATTTATTAAAGTGGCTATATTTATCAAATTTTTGCAAATTATAGTTTAAAATTATTAGCACCGTATATTTTTTATTATCAATAATTTAGTTAATTTAGTTTCATATCATTTTCTATAACTTTTAATCATCCACAGTAAGTAGGGGAAAAAGAGAGATTTCCTTTAAAAATCAAAAAGGAAAAAAAGCCCAGCCCAGCATCCTTCTAACCTTGCTTCGAAGGAAAATAACAGGGCGTGACGTAAGCAAAACTAGAAGGTGAGCTGGCGCATGAGAGAGAAAGAATAACAGGCAAGAATCGCGCGAGCTCGCACGAGAAGGAGGAGAGGATGGCGTCAGCCATGGAAGATAGAAAAGGAGCTTGGACTGAAGTAAAAAACCAGAAAGATTCTCGGGGCTGGAGGAGTTGTGGTCGTTGGAGTAAGCGGCCGGACTTGGTGGCCATCAGTCGGAGTAGGTGACCGTCGGTTGGTGTTGGTTCGGTGGTGATGTGTATTGCCACTGACGACTCGTACAGAGATTGATTCGGCATTCAAAATTCAGGTTTGGTTAAGTTGCAAAAGGTGAAAAGATTCGGGACAGAAGAAGGTGCAAGGTTGAAGAAGAAGGTGCAGGGGAAAAGGATAAAATAGACAAAAAGACAAAAGGGAGAGAATATAAGAAACTAAGAAAATTATTTTAAAAAAAAAAAAAAAAAAGATCAGACCGAATTCGGATATACGGGTTGGGCCAACAGGTCGGACCGGTAAACTAGTCCAAACCCATTCCCGAATAATAATAATAATAATAATAATAATAATAATAATAATAATAATTTTAAAAAATAATAATTAAAAATCAATGTACGTTAATTGGGCTAATTTTATGAGGAGGACACTCAAACTATCATTGACCACCATCAATTATGTGTCGATGAAATGATGTTTATCAAAGCTATTTATTATCCTTATGTCAACAAGAGCAATATATAACAAATTTCCTTATTCGACAACTAAGCCCCTGCTATAATCTCAATTTCATTCAACTCAATTTTCCTCAGTAATGTTCTAATCACCTTCTTATCTTCTATGTGACCATCTCCATTTCTTGTGTGTGCACTTCCTGGATTCCAAACAGATAAAATGACATTGCATAGGATTATAGAATTACAGAGGAGAGTTACAATTCTCCATTTCTTGTATGTACACGTTTTATGCAGAAGCCTTATACAACAAATACAACATTTAGTCATGTGATTGATGGTCCTCTTTCTATTTGCCTTATAAGGCAGTAACTTGTGGGTGACATTTTGTCCATGTCTGGCAAAGCAACAAAACTGGCTTCATTCTTTTATTCTGGTCTTCTCTAGCTTCTATTTGATGGCGAACTTCTGAATTTTGAGAATCTGACTATTATACCGTCTTGCCACCCTGCAATGATGGCTTCTTATTTATGTGGACATACCGATTATTGAGCGTTTGTTGCAAAATCACTTGGGTTTGAATATAATTTTTTTTAATGTAAATTTGTATATTTCGGGAATCTTGTAGGCTTGTGTTGGCAAGCAGAGTTGTTCCATCGATGTCTTCAAAAATACCTTTGAGTCAAGGATTTGTGGTTCCATTACCAAGATGCTCGGTGTAGAGCTTGCTTGCTAGCACTTTCGTTTTTAGTCTTTTTATTAGGAATAAATGCTATCATTAGTTCAATCAATGACGTTAACTTCTCTGTTTTTAACCTTCTTGATAAAGCAGTTTAGTTGCTACATTAGGTTGTCATAGGGTCAAATCATGCGACAGAGCAAATACATGCTACGGGAGGAATAAAACTCTATTATGGTATTTTCTTTTGATACATTCACAAAGGACATTGATGGCCAAATTGTGAAGATGTCCTGACAAAATTGCCTCACATGATTTTCTTTTGTGGAGGAAAAAAATTGCAAAATTATCAAGAAAATGTTTTGGAATGCTTTAGGGAGATGCAATTGCATGTCAAAAACTCTCTAAAGGCCTCTAGGCTAAGGTAGGTCCAAAGGTAATTTGAAATGCTAAATTTTAGACTTGCATACCATCAATGCGCAGCCGGCGATAATACCATTATGTTCCTTCTTTCTTGATTGCCCCCCCCCCCCTCCTCTCTCTCTTCAAGCCTACTCTTTTGCGCTTTTTTGATAAAAAAAAAAATTGCAATTGAGCTTTAAAGATTTTCATCAGTTCCATTCTATCCTAAATTTTATGTTGAAAAAGTACATTTTAAGGACATAGTGTAGCAGCAAATTTTAATTGACATTTGGACAACTTGAGGTAAATATTTTAAATAACATTCTGACAATTTAAGTGACACTTAGAATAATTTTATTTTTGGGCAGTTCTTATGTGGCTTTTAGATTAACTATATGCTCCTATTTTGAACTTTTATTCCGCACCATCTCCTTTTAATTTTATACTAGAGTTAAATGGTTTGAAGATTAGAGTTTTATTTTTCAAGGAGAAATTCAAAATGGACGTTGCTGTCCTTTGTGCATTTTCAATTGGCTTTAAAATGAATCAAATGTATTCTATCTTGTAAACATATATTTCACACCCTTCTCTCTCTTTTTTTTTTTTTTTTTTTTTTTTTTTTTATAATTTGGGTAATATAACTACAAAATCTATTTGACCACTAACTAACATCGGTAAATTTGGGCAATTATCCCTTTTTTCACTTGACCTTTTTCGCTCCAAATTTACATCCACTTTGCCGAAATATATTTCGAAGGCAAAGAAAATGTGGACCAAGTTTTCCACATTCCTACTTAATAATCTCTGTTTTTTCCTCCTTTTTATTAATTATTGAAATTCTAGGATAAAATTTTTCTCGTTTACAGTAAGTTGAGAATGAAATTCTCATTTTTTTATTATTATTTGACATTTATCTGTTAATTTGAATTCGTAACCATTTAAAAGTGCTTCCTGAATTAGACAACTGATATACAGTGGTATTTTGAAAATTTCGAAAAATGGACATATTGATGAATGCAAATTGATTCAACCCATAGGTTTTAGTCTAATGGTTACATACACCATTCTTCCAAGCTCCCAATATCTTAATTGCTTTTAGCAAAATGGGCTTAGGGGAAAACAAAATAAAAAAGAGCTTGAAAAATTGGTGTATCACAGGATAAAGAGTTTAAATTTGCCTTATCTCACATCAAGATTTAAATTTAATTTTGTAATTTAAATCTTGTTTACCGATTTTTATAGTTATTTGATCTGTTATTATATCGTATCTCCATACTCCTATCCGTCAATCTCCTCACTTCTCTCTCCTTGGGATGACAGCCTTCCCAACCAGCAACGCTCAAAGAACAACCTCCTCCGCAAAAGGTTGTCCTAGCAACGCTTAGAAGTATCTCCATACTCCTATCCGCTAATCGCGATTAGCGATTGCGCCTCTGGAGCACAAGCTCGTGGCTTTGGATCGCCACATTGTGGATGCTTCCACCCTCAGTGCGCGCGGGTGGCTGAGTATGTTGAGTAGTTTGAGTCGCCCCTTCCAATTTTTTCCGCTTTTTTGTTAATCGATCTAGGAGGAGCTTATCTCGTGTTTGTAAACTGAACATATCTCATTTGATTGTCTATCTTAGAAACTGTAATCAATCTGGAGCTAGAGTTTCTCGCTCGGTGCATGTCGAATTGCCGGTTTCATTTGCACAGCTCATCCTTACCAATCGAATGTTGATCGATTGTTGATTGTTATTTTTTATTTTATAAAAATGAATGGTGACACACCACCGGAGGTGGCCGAATGCACCCATGAGTGCATAACACGTGCTTGCCTGTAATTACAATTTTGTCCCTCACTTTTTGCAAAATTGCAATTTTGCCCTTACAATGTTTTAACAATTATGTCCTTCATTTTTCACTCATGTTACCAAACGGACCTGTTGACCCAACCCAGTCATCGGTTGACCGGCATTGACCTCCATAAATTACGTGTAATCATTTTTTGTCTTGCATTATTTGTAGGAATAAGGTCATGTTTCATACGCATGCCTATATTCGCAAGTACAAATGAACAAAATGCAAGACTTAAAGGGCTTATAGCATAATTAGCTAATTATCGGTGGAATAATGGTGATATAGTTATGCACGTGATGAGGGTCAATGAGATGATACAATAAATCATTTGGAATCGTTACCTTATGTCAAATTTCGAGAATGTGTTGGCCTTAATGAACACTACTTGTCATTCACATTCTTCTATTTGAATGGCAAGTAGTGTTAAATAAACTAAGGAAGGCCAACGTGGTTCCAGCTTATAAAAAACTTGCAAAAGAGTTTTTGAGGGAATACTCTAGGATTATTGCAATGAAGACTTCAACCCTCAGGTTGAATGCAACTTGGCGTAGAATGAATACGCCTTGGAGGAGTCATAAGGGATCTCCGAGGGTCTTTCCGTGGCTGCCCAATATGACCTTAGAATTTTCAAGGGAATTTTTAGAGGAATTTGAAAAGTCTTTCCCTGTTTATGAGATGGTTAAAGGTCGTTGAATTTATTTATTTATTATTTTTTCTAGGTTGGTTTGAGATATCTTAGGTGTAAATGGCATGTTCATTTAATGAAAATTCAAAAACTTCTCGAATATCATCATTATCGCAAAATCAAAATCAAGATATCTGCTACTGTCACATACATGTTCTGCTGTTTCTTTTGTCTCCACTGGCGGCTGGCGGCTATCAAGATGTGTATCAGAAATCAGATATGAAATCCGTCAGCTCATTTCTCGTAATTATCGGCGGTTTGCCAAGACTCATACCGAAAAACGTTAGAAGTACTTACAGATGGCTAACAAGTGACAAGATTTCATTGCACAAACTAAGGGACCTCACGTGAGGTTCCAATGTTATAGTCGAAGATCGAATCGCCGACTGCAGTGATGAGGCATGTTACCACCACATGACATGCGTGCAGGTGGGCAGGAGGCGGGGTGCGGGCAGGTGGGCGGCCGGCCGGTGGTGGGTGGGATGGACGGTTACTATGGAAAGACAAAACTAGTCCTTCTCAAATAATTGGTCAAAAAGAAAAACATGTTAACGAAAGTCTCAAGAAAATCTAAAAATGTAGATGTCAGTGACTCAGTATATGTAGCATAATTTCTCATGTCGCCTTGATGAACAGTTACTATGGAAGCCCTGCAAAGGAACCATCCAAAGTTACAAATATGGGTGACTGCACTAATTACAGAATTATTGTTTTCCAATTATTTAGTGAAGCTCTTGAATATATCCTTTTATCCTTGGCTCGATTGTTTCAATGCAATTAAGAGACTACAGAAGATTAAACATAAAGCCTATAGAGCAAGCCTGATGAAAATAAGCAACGGGTCGACTGTAATTGGAATCGAGCCCCAAACTGAATGACAACTAGCAGCTTATCAACCACTGGAACACAGACTGATATTTGCACTACACAAAATGGTAAAGAAGGCCGGATCAAAATAGGAAGAAGTTCCGTGCCTATTTGATTCTTGTGGGATATTCGAAATTGAAAGTTTGTCAATATCGCTAGAAGTTACATTCTTAAGTTCAGCCAGTTCTAAAGTGCTATTCATATAATTTACTGGTACCAAAATAGTGCACGCCAGGAATGCCACGGAAGCAAAAATCTTGAGTCTGCATCAATGGTATGGAGAAATTAGAAGAACGGTTTCTAATGCATCTACATTTGTGCATTGCCAACTGAACAGATTTTTAGCTATACAGAATAGTTTTAGAGAAATTATCTAGACTTGTTTGGTATATGAACAGATTGCACTCCACGATGTTCATAACAAGGAAAAACGAACGGTGCAACATCCTTAGTGTAAAAAGAACTTACTTAGCTGTAATTAAATTGACCTGCAAACGTACAAGTAGCCAATGTTACCTTGTTTGTTCTTTCCCTCCTTTTCAAGTCATGCAACTTCATCCATATTTACAATTCTTAAACGCCAGAATACTGCATATGACATAACAAAAAATACAAATGATGCAGGTCCTTTTGTCACTGGATCTACGGGCCCGTTTGGTATTCTATATAAGCTCTGCAGAGATGTTGTCGTAGCTGAGTTGTGATATGATGTGACCACAAATATTAAAGACTTTTGGCATTGCATGTCTTAGAGTTGCCCCCACCGGAGCAACATCTGAGAACAAAGTGGAGCAGCTCTCGGAAAAGCAGCTAAAAGAGGTTCTGCAACTTGGGAAGCTTCACAATGTCTAAACATTTACCAAAAACCTTATTTAAAACAAAGCAATCTTTTAAGAGCTGTGGCTTTTGCCCTGCAAATATACTAAACGCCATCTAATCTACCCCTAACGTGCTTCTTTTAAGACAATCGGCCTACAGGTTCTCGTTCTTGTATGGCAACCAGTAGCATAAGAAGATTTAGTTAACTAAAGGACACAATTTGAGAACGATATCATTTTCATCTTTAGCAAGATATTCCTTTAAACGGAGCTAGGGGAGCATCTGACAATGCCTTTAATCCACAAGCGCAACTGAAAATCATCAAAGCAGAAGCAAACGAAAATGGTGCAATAGCAGTAGAAAACACATGATGGCACTTCCTGCATCCAGTAGCATAAATCTAGGATGAACTAACAAGAGATAACAACATTAATCAAATGCGGCACGACGAATCCATGCAACACGAGGAGAGGTCAAAATTTACTTTTGCGCTTCCATAATGTTCCCTTCCTTACTGAGCTTCGTCATCAGCCAAGTAGACCAAGCAATGTCCGATTTCGCATCACTGCTCGGCAAGTGAACTCTGAAACTCACGGAATCGCTTGTGGAGTGATAAACCCTAGAAATGCCCAGAACAGTGGCGATTCCCCTCGCGGCCTTGGCCAAGCTGAGTGATGATCTCCACAACCCCAACATTCCAAGCCCTTCCAAGGCCACGGCAACAACTCGACCAACACCAAGGGGATCATATTAACATTAGGAATCTCTTTTAAGTGATTTTACTTTCTTACTTACAGTTTTATTTTAGCAGTAAATTTTCCTCGGAAAAATTTGCCCATTGTTTTCTTTCTTTTTTTTCGCGCGAAGGAAAACCCACTTAATGGGGGAGGGGCAAATCCCAAGCTGACAAATTTCTTTCAGATTTTCTAAAAAAATAGTAAAAGAGTTTAGTGGTGATACTCAATTCTCATATCAAAGCACCACGTCAAGTACGGGTGGACGGATGTATATTTATCTAATCGGATCCACTTTCTCTTTCGTTGTGCAATGGCCATTGCCCTTATCCAAAAAGACGTGATATAGAAGGAATCATCATCATTAACTTGCTTCCTCCTCCTGTGTAGGTTCCCCATCGTTAAATCGAAGGGCCCAAACCCGACTGAACTCATAAAAGATCCTCTGCATTATCTATTATAATATGATGCTCTCTGAGTACGAAACTTCTTGTTTTTTCTTTTTCCCACCTGGCGGCTCCACAGCATAATGGTTCTTGTCAGAAGTTATACGTATAGGTGTTGTTTCTGTGTCCTTATGTATTTTGTTTGGCAAACTGGGTTCGCGGGAAGGAATCTGTGCCCTACGAGAGCAAGAGGAAGCAGGATTTTCAGAACGGGCCATGGAGAACCATATTCGATCAACTCCACGTTTGTGCAGGATTTGATTCCTTACTGTGTTTAGAGTGTTGCGGCCGGTATAGATACTGTAAGCGGCCCGTTATTTATTTTATGTCTTGATTCTGCTTCCCATTATTGTCCTCCAGCGGCTTAGTAATATCCTGCACATCTTCCTCTTTCGTATTCTTGTAACTGTCAATCTGAGTTGTTTAGAGAACATTCCGGTCTGCTGTCCATCCTTAGATATATCTCTCTTTTACGATGATGAGGAACTCAAAAGATACCTAGTTGTCCATTTGATTAATGCTTTCTTAGTGATATCCCACTGGATGTGTATTACCAAGAGAGTAGCTTAATCATTCAATTGACCCGAACCCGAACCACCCAAGACCCCTCGGGTCTCGCTATTCACCCTTAAAGGAGCCGTCACCTAACTGGAGCAAACCACCCTCCCAAGGACACGATCCTCCTCGAAGACGGCGTTGAACCTCCAGAACCAGTCCTTCGCGTGGTTCTGCCCGCGGAACCGAGGCTAGCACCTTGCTCGACCCCATCTCCTCGTAGTTCGCGGCATTCTGCTTGGCCTCCTTCTCTTTGCTTCGCCGCCCAGTCCTCCCCCAGCAAGTACCTGAGGCTCGACTGCCAGACCTTGACGACGACGTATTGGAGGTTGTTGGCCAAGGACAGGCACGACAGAGCCACGTCACAGCATCAAGAGTGCGAGCCGCACTGAGATTGGCAACGCGTTGGAGCCGAGGTCGGGGACGGTAGCCTCCACCAGTCAGTCAGCAACTATGGTGCGTTTGTTTGCGTTTCTGTTTAAAAATTGGTCCAGGGAACAGAAATAGAAAAAATTGTTTCTATTCCGGGGAACAATTTTTGAACAAAAAACGCGTTTGGTAAACTTGTTCGGGAATAAAAAAATAACAGAAACATGTTTGGTAAATTTGTATAATTTTTTTTTATTTCTTTTATTTTTTCTTTTTTTTCTTTTTTTTCCTTTTTTTTTTTTTTTTTTTTTTTTTTTTTTTTTTCTTCTTTTGGCCGGCCGAGGCCATGGCGGCGATGGCCGGCGACCGGCCGACGAGGGCCGGCGGCCTTGCCCGGCCACGGCGAGGCTCGCTTGCCCCACTGGCGAGGCCGAGCTCGCCCAATGGCCGGCGAGGCGCGGCCTTGCGGGCCATCGCCAGGCGACACCGACTCGCTCAAATCCGGCGAGGTCGAGCCTCGCCGGCCGCTAGGCGAGCTCGGCCTCGCCAGATCTGGGCGAGATCGAGCTCGCCCAGGCCGGCGCGAGGCCGGCCTTGCCTTGGCTGGGCGAGCTCGAGCTCTCGCCCAGCCAAGGCGAGGCCGACCCTCGCCAGGGGACGGCGAGCCTCGCCGTGGCTGGGCGAGGCCGCTGGCCCTCGTCAGCCGGTCGCCGGCCATGGCCGAGGCCGGCGACCGGCGAAAAAAACAAAAGAAAATAGAAAAGTGTTTCTCGGATTTGTTTCAGAAATAAGAAACACAAATTTGTTGTTTCTTATTTCTGTTTCTTTTTTGTTTCCAGGAACAAAAAAACAGAAATTTTTGTTCCTAGGAACAGAAATAGGTGCCAGCCAAACGCACCCTATATCAGTAAGGATCTCGCTGTAGTTGGCAAGGAAGGTGAGCAGTTCTTGACGTAGGGCGTGAGGGGTGGACCCCGCCGCCGGGACGGCGGCCTTGGAGGCATCCTTCACACGAGGCGTTCACTGGCATGAGCATGTCCTGTTGAAGAGAAGCAGCTCTCGATTGCGGTGTAATTAAAGTTTCCCTTGTGCTAAGGAGGGTTTAAAAGGCATTATTTATACCGTCTATCTATGAGGACGTGATTAGCTTCATTTTTTGTGTGGAAACTATCATGTTAGCACACACATTAGAGGAAAAGATAGCTCCAGTTCAATTCTGAAAGGCCAATTTCGTGTTTTATCATCTCCTTTTTTTTGCTTTTTTCCCCAGCGATGGAATTGTTGATCGTCTCCACGAAAGGTGAGTTTCATTCAAGCCATTTAATTCAATGAATAGACAAAATGTCACCCAATAAAGAAACGACTATCACAAATGTTAGTTATTTGGTAATTTGATATATTAGTTATCTTAAAAGATCTTTTATAAGTAGCTGCAGACCTGTTCTTGTATCATCTAGAGGCAAATCCTTTGATTATGTTAATGTTCTTGCAGCAGCAATACAAATAGTCACAAAAAACAAAGTGTTTGAGTACTCATCGTATACAGGCGAATAGAATTTATCATGGAGGCATGCACATAATAGTTTTACTCACTTCTAAAGGCAAATAATCTATTAGCAACTAAATGGTCAACTCGAATTCCCAAATGTGTCATAGCAGGGGCAATAATTAACTTTAAATAAGCAATCACATGCATCAAAGCCAATGCCATATTCACATTTTTTCTATCCCATCCTCTTCAAATTTCTTTACGTCAATTGCTTATCTTAGATGTACTCACGACTCGAGTGTAGTGTGACTACATTTTAAAAAGGCAATTTTACCTTGGAACTTTGTGCTTACATGGGCATTCCATGCTTTCATTACTCATTTTAGGCTTTCAACATAAAAAAATTTCATTTTGGATCCTCCCAAAACTTCCTCCAGGGTAATAGTGAAAATATCCATTTTTCAAGTGGAGAAAGATCACCACTTTTTAGATTACTTCTTTTCTTACCCAAAAAAAAAAAAAAAACGATCACCACTTTGTCGCCATAGGTGGAGTAGATACCTGCTAAGTTGACTTACCAAACACGTGCACAATAAGGAAATGATTACTCCAGAAGTAAACAGGAATTATGCTCGCTTAAGGATTATAAGACGCCATTAAGGAAAGGAACAAGTCGCATCCCGCCGTCCGAACTTGTGTCAGCCCTAGATTGCACAATCCAACGGCTGAGCACTACCTAAAACCCCGTTATTCTACTTGTGAAGACTTTCACAAAGATTTCCATTCGAGGCAAAAGATTAGGTCATACATGCATTCATTAGAGTCATCAACATTATTATGAACGGACAAAAAGGACTCGCATTTATTAATTAATTCCGCTCCCTAGAGTAGACCATATGATAATTTTACAATAAAACGTAGGGAAACATACTTGTCATGTAAAAGAATGACCCAACTTTCCATATTTAAATATTAATAGTGAAGTCCATGTGTTTTCATAGATAGTTAATAAAAACAAGTGATATTGTGTGCCTTCTTTGCCTAAAAGTATTACTCAACTTGATTATTAATACCGAGGCGTTAATTCATATGTAAAAAATGATTTTCAAATAACCAATGCATATATTACTTTTGGGCGAACAACGACACCGACTATTTTTTAGATAGGGAAAGAACCAACCAATGTTGATTGAAGTCTTCCATTAATCATAATTACATGTGATGATTAAAAGATGTGCACTTGCTACCTAAAGCCTTATTGTTTTAGGACATCTATAAGTTCGAGTAAAGTAGATTCCATGTATTTCCTATTTCACAACGTACGTGATTGTTTGTTTTGAATTGTTCTCTACTTGCTAAAACTAGTGAATTCATGTGTCATGGCAATGATAGGGAAGTGACCTGATGGCAATGCTCTCTCCAAAATGGAAAAGGAAAGGCACATTACCCAAATTGTCAATACATCCTACATCACTCATATATGAGATTTATGTGTTCTTCATTTATGTGTGATCTTAGTTTATCTAGTAGTTTAAACTTTCAAGTGTAACTTTAGAACATGGCATTAGTATATTTATGAATGTATGGCCCGTTCATCAAATTTCACATGAGCTTACACGTAAGGGAATGTTAAAGTATCTTGTATTGCTTGTTTGCGGGATTTATATATTTTTTATATTTATACATGGTCTCAGTCTACTCATTAATTGAAGTTTTTAGTTGGACTTTTGAAGCTGAGTTATGTTATATTTAGGAGAAATATATATATATATATATATATATATATATAAATGGAATTTGTATGAGAAGGGAAATGAGTAGACTTTAAATTTTAGGCATTTTTATCCCAATGTTCATTTTCCCCCAAACATGGCATCGATAATTATATAAAAAAAAAATATGGCCCCTATCTTTGTTGATGACTTAATTACGAAGTAACTTTTATTAGAAATCCTCTATTGAAAAAGAGGTTTGGCTCCACTTAAAATTATAAAGGTAATATTGCTCATTTTCTACTATTTAAAAATCATATTAAATAAATTAAAAATTCATAACTTCATTATACATTAATCTAAAATTTAGAAATTATTTATATCATTTTTCTATGTTTAAATTATTTGAATGGTTCATCGGATTGGGTAAATGGCAGGCGAAATTCGTGGGAAAGTACTTGGACGCTTTCCCCTTCGATACCGACAAAAGACGTGCGCAGCCCTAGCTGACGTCATCCTAGATCGCGGGTATTTTTCACCCGTTGCAAGCGACAGCTGCTCCTGTTCCTTTGCGCGAGAACAATCCCATCATTCGATGTAGATAAGATACGAAGCACACGAAGCACTGTCATCCGGCGCATGAAATTGTCGTTTTGTGATTATTTGTTGATACTTGTTAGTTGTTCCTAATCCAAAGGTTGTATGGTAACCTTCTTCATAAAGAATATTCCCAAGATACTGATAGGCTTATCTTGACTTTGTAAAAGCTATTAATCAATTTTCATTGAGACTTACTAGCTGAATTTTTTAAAATAAAATTTATATAATTTGCAAGACTTTTAAGTAATTGTGGAATAAATACTATGACAAATGCAACAAAAAACTTCAAATTATACCAGTTATGACACAAATACTCTAATAATTATTTTGTGTCACAAAAAAAAAAAATGTAATTGTGATATAATTACTTTAAAATTTTTCTTTTTGTGTAATAAAAATATTTAAATTTATAAATGTGTGATATATATCATTTATTTCAACTCCATCCTAACATAAGTTCGAGGTTTTTTATAGGGCATTTGTGTCACAATGAATAAGTTGAGGATTTTTAATGATACAAAAAAAGTTTGGGGCATTTTTTTTTTTATCACAATAGGCATAATTTGAAGTTTCTTGTGATATTAACCTAAAGACTAAATGGAATTAGATATATATATATATATTTTAAGGATTTTGAATGTATCCCTAGACATTTGATAAGACATAATTAATTATGTTTTGAAACTTGGCATTTCTATTTATTACATCATATAAAGAGAATCTATTTTCACTCTTCAATGTTTTTAAACAGGTTTTGAACATTGATTTCTCCAATTTGGATACTTGTGGAGTGTCTTTAAGGCACTAAAAAATATTTTTACTGAAAAAAGTGTCAAAAGTACTTAAAAAAACCAAATGGTTAGGTAGCCCTTTCAAAACGATTATTAAGTATACTTAATATAAAAATATCTTTATCTTTCATACGTGTATTACACGCGACACAAGAGTAATAATCTATAGGTAGTTACAATATTTTCTTAAATTTTTTGTTAGAAGGAGCGTTCATGCACAAAATCCAAAGTAGAAAAGTCAGGATCTTTTTTAAGAGCCAAAGACTCTCTCTCCATTCGGTCGAAGTCGGTCATGAATGCGTTTCGGGGGGCTTGAGGCTTTTGCCTAAAACACGAAGGCAAAAGAAGTGATGGTGATGACAAGAGAAGAAAGAGTCGGTGCAGAATTTAGAGCGCGGCTGTAGAAATTAATGCAATATCAAGCAAAGTTATGAAGTTGTAGGGTCTAGTCTAGTCTAATCTAATCTAACCTGACCTAGTGAAAATCGATATAGAAATTAGCTGACGGTCTTTTGAATCCCAGGCACGCCCAATCATGGGTTGACAAACTTGACATTGGATTGAAGTCACGGAGGGATTCACATCAAACTCTATCTTTCCTCCTATCCCTTTCTTTGGAAATGTATGAAATACGGCGAGTGGGCGGGGGCGGAATTGAAAGAAAGAGAAAGAAACTGGTGTGGAATTAAGATCATCTTATGCTCTCTAGATAGGAGGAAAAGGTGAGAATAAAGAAAAATGATTACTTTCCCTAGAATTTGGTGCAAAAAAGCCACAAACAATTTCAAATATTTTTTGTGTCATGAAAATCCATAAATCTATCTATTGTGATACTTATAAGAAATCCTGAATTTATATCCGTTTCACAAATATACTCTTGATGTAGTTGAAATGGGTATATGTATATTACACATATGTAAACAAAAAAAAGGTTGAAGTTATTTGTGTAACTGTATCATAGTAGGGAAATTTATAATTTTTGTCACATAAAAAAGTTAAGGATATTTTTGTATAATGATTATTATATCTTTTTCGCCGATTGTTTAAACAAAGGCAAGAGAGACAATTATTGTGAAATTATTGTAGTCACAATCCTCTATCCAAATTACTAATTTAGAATTACTCCATCAAAACCCTAACCCTCCTTCTGAGTCTGTCCAATCACCATTGTGTAGGTGAAGGTTAAATTAATCATGAAACAAATGGACAGTTTGATATGCCTCGTTTCCTTCACTTCCTCTTTCTTTTTTTAGGGTTGAACAGTTCCCCTTTCTATTTATGAAGTGAATTCTGATGATTAAACCTTATGGGGACCTATATAATGCAAATATATTGAATACTATGATGATTTTTTTGTCAAGAAAATAGCATTGTTGGATAATTGATAATACAAAATCATTGTTACGATGTTAATCCAATAATACGTGTGTCGATACATGTCACCATCTGAATTTAGTTATAGGGAGAGAGATTGAGGATACTAAGACAATTGTTTTCTACAATAAACCATAAAAATCATAGGATAGCTATTTATACAAAATCGATGAAGTTTCTTGCTGCAAATTTAATTTCAGAATCAATAAGCAAATCAATTTGTCGCAGGCAAAATTGTCTCGCCGTCGAGAGAGTTGGCAAAGTCTTGCACATTTCTCAACAATAAAATGGAGATTTGATGATTATGCACACAAAAATTGCTAGAACAAGACCAAAACACCAAAAAGGTTGCTGTTGCAGGAGATTCTGCTCTTGGTGTTTGTATCCTGTTCCCTGCTTTGAGCTGATCCAATGTCAATTAAGCTATCATACTACTGTGGGTCTAGTTCTCATCTCTACCACAAGTCCTCTAAATCTATAGTTGCTTGATCGGTTGCATAAATTATCATCTTTTTAATCTGTTTCACAAAGAGATCAGAGAAGGGTGAGAAACAGCTGAATCACCAAAAAGCAAAAGATGCCACGGCCAAAGATATAAGGTAATATTGTGCGTTGCCTCAAGTTTGTCCTCTTTGGCTTTATGATTCCTTGGAAGTTGTCTGAACTCCCCAGTCAAACGGAGGCACTGGTGGATATTCTTGGGAGAGACAAAGTCGGTGGCAACTTTTGTGCATGACTACATGAAGAATGATGATAGGGCCAACAATTTGGAGGACTTACAATTCAAGGTGACGGTATAGGTAAAAGAGGAAAATAAATAATTTATTTACCTTCAGATTTCTGACTTGGTGGGGACATCCGGCGGGAATAAAAACTGCTTTGCCTAAGTGTTGTTCGGATGTCCATGGTTCAATTCCTACATATTTTCAAAAGTTATGTTCAACCATTGTATTGAGAGAAAAAATTCATCGGTATCAGCATATGCTAACCAAATTCCTCCTTCAACTCCCTATTGTGCTCCAAAGTAAGATAAAACGATTGGTCATGGATCGAATCAATGACTTGAGCGTCGAGGGAGTATCAGATCCAGGAACGTAGCTTACATACATGTGCCAACAAGAAGAGTAACATGATTGTGCTGGGAAAAGATTCACCTCTGTAACTGGAGGATAGTATGTATGCCTGAATTCGTTATGGTGCTTGCGAAGATATGCCTCCAAATCGGGGATGTCCTCTCTCCAGAAAATGTCACACAACGCACCGCCTCTTTGATTGATTTCTTGGTCGGAACAGATATCATTTCTGCATTGGTCTTCTTCTTTTCCCCAGCATCCCTCACGGCCATTCAGGCCTTCAAGACCCCGATCTCGGCATCCTCTTGCATCTAGATTAAGCTCTTCATGTGCTTGACATTGAAGTTCCTTCACATCCGGTGCTTTGTGCTTCTCTTTCAACGTTTTCACTGCAGATTGCTGCTCGCTCTCCACGTAAGGACACCTCTGCTGTGTGGATAAGGATATTCACCTGCCAGGCGGGTAAAAAGGGTGGGAAGTCAACACAACGCATGCAAGAGGTGTGTCTGATCATGACAGATAGTTATTTGCATGCCATCACCTCATTCCTAATAAATGCAATGCATCTTCACAACTAAGCTGTGCCATCTACTGCCTAACCAATGTAGTACGTTATAATTTTGGTGGTTGCCGCTTGGAAATCTCCCATATCTGGAAAGGACCTATTACTGTACTGGACAATAGCAACAACTTTCACCTCTAGATCATGCTTAAGGCGACACATTTTCTCTACTGTTTTGTCGAACACTTTCATTCATGCTTTTCTTATAAATGTTCCATGCTTGGTAATAAAGTCATGATGATAATGAAACATTCAGCGATTCACAGAGAGAGAATCGGAGATAGGAACTGGTGGCCGAGGAACATCTTCTCCGGAAAGGATGCTCGCCTGAAGAGGATCCCGTTCGCATAACAGAAGGAGCAGAGACGCCCGTCGGTTTTCGGAGTGAGCGACAGAGAGTGCGTGAGGGGCTCAGCTGGTTTTTGGAGAGAGCAGTAGCAAAGTTGGGCTAGAGAGCGAGAACTAGAGAGAAGAAGTTCACCTGGTGTTTGGGCGAAAGCAAATCTGATTGCCGAGAGAGGCACAGAGAGAGAGAGAGACAGACAGACAGACAGACAGACAGAGAAGCGGGGAGAAATGGAGCAGCGTCTCACGTACGGGAAGCCGCACAGCTACGCCACCAAAGTCCAACCAGCACAGGGTTGTGTACTGGACCACGAAGAAGAAGAAAGCCAGAGGCTCCAAAAGTCCTGTCAGCGCTTGGCAACAGGATTCAAAGAATTCCTCATCTGAGATCTGCTGAACACAATAGATCTCGATTATCAAGAAACCGTCGTACTGTGAACCGTCGTCCACAACCCCGTATGCTCCGTCCGGTCACATTTTGGATCTGTCGATGTTGCTGGCTCCCATCGTATCGCCAACCACCTCAGCGAATCTCAATCTTCTCGGTGTTCCTGCACCTTCCCCGGAGCCTTCATTGCTGAGACAGGTTGGTTCGCGAAGTTTGCCACATCTGACCATTTCCTTGCAGGAACAACGACACGAGCCCAGCAACTCTTAATTCTTTTGCCCGATAAGCAAGGTCGGCGCTTTTCCTCGTATTGACATGCAGCCCGGCGTTCGTTGACTGCACTATTTCACGATTGACAAGCAACCACCCACCCACCCACCCAGCCATCCTTCCGATCCAGGTAAATCCCCTCGCTCAAGCCCTTTTCTGTTCTGTCCTAGCACCATGATATTACCGAATTGAATCATTGGATTTTCGAATGGATCAAGCGAAGTTGAGTTATGCCCATGACATATCCGTGATAGTTTGGATTTTAATAATATGCCATGTTTGGACTAACGAATGTTGTAAATCTAAGTCTGAAGCTCGTGTCCTTCAATGCGTGCCATCTGTTCGACGTATTGTTCGAATGAAATATGTCATACTCAGGAACACCGAACTCTAATGGAAAGTTTCAAGTGAACCCCGATGATCTAAGACTGAGTTGACCCGAAATATGGTTTTTTTTTTGGTAAAGAAAAATGAAACCCGTTATCCATGCCTTTATACATAAAATTAGATCGCACATCAATCGCTCGATAAAATGCTTGAGAGAAGGCCGAAACTCATCCATTGTTGAATCTTAAGATCGATTTGCTTTTACTTCTGTATAGGTTGAATTTGGCCTTATATTAGTGTTTTCTCTGTGTTTTTCACGCATTTGACAAAAAATCCATGCTCGAGTTCAACGCGTATATATATATATCCTCATGCCTGAAAGCTCTTCGTCAGAGACGTCCCCTCTCGCCGGCGAAGTTCGTGATTCAAAACCGCCCTGTCAGTTTATCTCTTCACTTTGTTGTGTACTGTTGATTGTTTGCTTGTTAGAAAGGCTAGGATGGAAGGGATTAGCTTCGGATGGGTATTTTTGTTCATGGTTGTGGTCGCTGGAATGAGTGGTCCGAGTTGGGGGGTGGGTTGCCGGTCGGAGTGGATGACCGGCGAAGAGAGTTGGTTTTGGCGGCGATGGAGGCGCTGGCAGTCGCGGCCAGAGCAATGGCGGGGCGTCGAGGCGGGTGATCTTGGTTCGGTAAGTGCAGGGTGAAAGGAAAGGATTCGGGGAAGGAGGAGGAGCGCTTCTGGATGTTGAAGGAGGAGTGCAGGCAAAGAAGACAAAACAGGGAAAAGGACGAAACAAGGAAAAAGACAAAAGAGAAAAAAAGAAAAGGAAGAAATATAGAAAATTCATTAGAATATAAAATGGAGAAAAATTTCGCTTTTTTTAATTCAGTCGAATCCGGATCAACGAGTCAGGTCAACAGGTCGGATTGGGCATATCCGCTTGTTCCCAAATATAATAATAATAATAATAATAATAATAATAATAATAATAATAACTCAAAAAAATTTCTTAAAAAAATTAATTAAAAATTTGAAAATTGCAATTTATAAAATTCGAAAATAAAAAAATCGAAATTCAAAAATCATTAAAAAATGTGAAAATCCAGAAAATAATAAAAATTTTGAAAAATTCTGAAATTCAGAAACATTTAGAAAGATTAGAAACCCTTAGAATTTGAATCCCAAAAATAAAACAAGGTTTTAGGGCTTTACGATAGGTTTCTTTATTTCGATCATCCTTTGATTTTTAGGGATGATATTAGGATACTTTTGTGCTTTTCTTTATGATTTTAATTGATTATGTATTTCACTATTTTGGGTGTTACTTTCTTGCTTTAAAATGGTTAAGACGAATCTTGGATTTCTTTCATATAGGCTACTACAACATTAGTTAACACATGATCAAGTTAGGCATCGAAAGGGCATTAGTCTTAGGGCTAAAGTAATAAAGTTCTCGAATTTAGAACCTCTTACTACATAAATAGTAATATATTATCTGGTATCTTTTAGGTTTCTAATTGACCCCTAAAAGGCTAGAGGTAACAAGACTAGTGGTGGCTCCTAGTCAAAATTTGCATAGACTTAAATGATGCCCGACGTCACCTGAGATGTGGGCTTGGAAGAGCCTAGAGTCAATGGAAGGCCGTCGGCCTGAAGTTGACAAATGCCCCTTAAACCTAATTCTCATTCCATACTCAGGAAGGGTTAGGTCATGACAAGATCATTTCCCTAAAATTCTTGCTTGGCCCATTTAATTTATATAATACCTACCCCCAATAAATATTTTCTATTACTATTTTATTTAATAAGGAAAATAATAATAATTAAAAGGAGTATATATAAACTATTTATTGAAACAAAAAATAATTATAAATATATAGAAATAAAAAATGGTATGAACTTTTACTTTTACATCAATGAAATACCAATATGTCTACATTTGCTATTCAATTATCCAACCTAACAAATTCGTTTATGTAGATTGTATATATGCTGAATAGTGATAAATAAAAGGAAGAGTAAAATTGACGCGGTTCATCATGAATTAGTTGATATGGGTGCGTACAAATAGGGTATACGTAATGGAATGGTAGGAATCCAAATCTTGGATGTTTCTATTTTGAAAATTAAAAAAAAAATCTAAAATAGATTTAATCTAATATACAATAATTGGTTTACAATGTGGAAGAAACCCATGTAAATGTGATATTAGATATTGCTACAATATATGAATTAAAAATATATTTGATCTTATCTACTCTACATTTTTATAAATTATTAATTTAGATAGGGATTTCAATAGAAGTCTTTCCCTTTCGTGTGACTGTGAATTGAATGACAAAAAAGAAGAAATCAATAGAAAGAACAAATAATTCAACTAATGGTTCGGACAAAGAAACAGAAGAGCAAAAGTCAAATGGATTAAAAAAAAAATCTCGTCAATAAGAACTAAAAAAGAGATATAAAGATAGTTTGGATGTTCAATAATATTATTTTGTTACTTTAATTTGGAGTTGTTAATTACTTCGTCCAAGTGAATCTCACTAATGAATAATTAAGTCATAATTCATTAGATGATTGCATCATTAACCATTTCTTTTTATGAGGAACTTATCATGAATCCATTGATTTTTGCCTCTTTTGTTATTGCTGTTGGTTTAGCTATCAAGTTTGCTTCTATTGGACCTAGAGTTAGGGGTAAGCATAGATCTAGGGTAGAACCGAACATCGAAGAAAGGAGAACCAGACCTACTTAGTTATCAATTCTACGGAAGGACAGGTAGGTTTTCGGTTCCATTTTTTAAGGAACCACTAGTTCTCAGTTCATATGGGAACCAGAACCAAGAATCGGAATCGGAACCGGGAAGCAGAATTGAGAAATGAACCCGAACCAGTGACCAGAACCCGAGAACTAGGATTCGGGACCCCAAACCCTAAAACAGCTAAATCCTTAATTTGGCTTCATTCTTCCCCTTTGTTTTTATTTTCACCACAGCCTTGTTTTGCTGAGTGAAGAAATAGGACCCCGATCAGGCATGCAAGTCTGCATTTCGTATTGCGTAGCCATTTTGCAAGAGGCTACTTAGGCCCCGTTTGGCAACCATTCAAACGAAATGTCGATTCGATTTTGTTCCCGAAATCGGTTTGGGAATAGAATCGCGTTTGGTAAATTTTTTGTCCAAAAAACTCGATTCTGGGAACAAATTTACTCCCGAATCGCTTTTGGACAAGAATTCGAATCGAAAAAATATTATTCTCCGTCCGAGAATCAAAAAAGAGAATCAAAAAGTGCCAAATCAAAAAAAAAAAAAAAATTATTTCTATATTTTATTTTTATTTCTTCCTAGTATGAAATGTATATTTGTTGTATATAGAATACATATTTAATTTTATGTTATAATTTAGTATTTTTATTTATTACATATTGTAGGGATATTAGTATAGTTTATACTATGGTTTATTATTTACTATATAATAAAAATTGATTAGTTAATATTTTTATTACTTAGTATAAAAATATAATTAATCGGTGAATGGTTTATGAAAATTCAATATCAAATTTATTTTAATCTAAAAAGGTAATTAAAAAAGAATTGGAATAGAAATTTTATATAGTTACCAAACGCGTTTTTATTATTTTTCTATTCCTAATCGAAATTTTATTTGTTACCAAACGCGTTTTTTTACTCGGAATCGGTTCCGGAACGAATCGAAATAATCATTTACGGTCGGAATCGGTTCACGGGAACGAAATCGTTCTTACAAATCGCTTTTGTTTAAAAGACTGTAGTGCTCTTGAGGATCATCATTGTTCGTGCACTTACTAAATGCATTTGTGGAGCTGTGAACTGTTTTCAATTTTTGTCTTCTCCTTTCTTTGTTTCTAGCGGGTCTGCTCCCATGTCGATTCGGACGTGCAGGTGAGTATATATTTTAATGACCGAAACAGTTTGCTCCTTCCAGAAACTATCGCCCTTAATTTCGTGAAAGAAAATTACACTATGTTCTTACCTGCAATGCTCTAGTGCTTTGCATTTTCTTTGTTGGATCTTGTGTCCTTGTAAGGTGTAGTTTAGTTGGAACAAATCAATTTTTAGATAATAATTCTGTATAAGAACAATTAGTGCATAGAAAACAATAAAATTTCCTTAATATTATTCGGCAAATGCATATAACACTCATTTTTAGGTAAGAAATGATAAAATCTTTGTTCATTTTTATTGTTGTGTTTATCTTTGTTTTGCTTAACTAAAAATTGAAAAAAAAAGAAAAGAAAAGAAACATCTTAAACCCTAGAACCAATCCCAAAACCTGTAACAATGTAGGTTTCAAGTTTTAGATTCTGATGATAGGTTTCAGGTTCCAAATGGAATTTGGAATCGCCTGAAGTTGGCTAAGGTACTATTGTGAGCCAAACTATAGAAGGTGTCACAAGACGGCCTGAGGCGGAAGGAAAAATACAAGGTGCTTTTATGCTTGGTTTGGAATTTACAGAGGCATCAACAATTTATGGATTGATTATAGCATTAGTTTTTTTATTAGCAAATCCATTTATGTAATATAATTAATATAAAAAATGTAATTTTTTCTTCTTTTTTAGTGGCTGAACTTGCTTTTTTTTTTTTTTTTTTTAATTACACTAATATTTTACTTGTACATTTATTTATTCGTTGAGATCAGTATTATTCTTATTAGGAATTAGGAATTTTTTCATTCTATCTAGAAACAAGAAAATTAAATAAATAATAAGTTAATATATTGACATATATAATATTGTTAGATAAATTTATTAAATATATAGAATTAAGAAATAAAAAATAAAAAGAAGTAAAGAATAAATAGAAAAAAGTGTGAAGTGATGCAAAAAAAAAAAAAGGACTCTTCAATTTTTTATTTTTTATTTTATCTATGAGAAGAGATTGTATGAAAACTCTAAGCGATTTTTTTCGTTTCCTTGGGGCAATCGATGGGGAGTTTTGGATTTAATGCCAATATTTTAACAACAAATCTGATAAATCTAAGTGTAGTCCTTAGGCTAGGGGTGTCCAAACCAAATCGAAATTTCGTGCATTTTCGGTGCAATTTCGATTTTGTCTCGGATAATAAAATCCATCTTTTATATTTGTTAGGACAGTTTCGGTTTGGTTAAATGAACTGAAACGAGTTGAAAATTGTACACAATTTCTTTCCTTTTTCATCCCTCTCAAAATCGCAGTGAGAAATCCTAATTATATCAACACTCTTCATCTTTGTCTTGAAGGCACAGGGGCTAAGATCTCGCCAGTCCTCTACTGACCACCTTCATCACTAGCCACTCTCGATGTTGACGCGGACACCTCCTAGCTCACCATCGCCCATTGAAAGCCGTGCACACTTTCCTGATGGCACATTATTTGAAGAAGCAGCCCCAAAGTCAATTTAGCAGGAGCTCGGCAATTTCGCATAAGACTAAGTAAATAGAATTCGAAATTCAAAAATTACTTCAAAGCACAAAAAGAAATGACAAAACCGGAAGGTCCCAACAAAGACGAACAACTAAAAGCGGCAATGAAGATCAAATTGCTATACAAAGCACCGAGGAAACACTTCAATGAATGGGCTCAAAGGTAGGAGAGAACTGCTAGTAAATTATACAAAATTGTCCGACGCTTCTCACGGAGTTCTCTGTTTTGCCTCCTTCCTCATCCTTTTTTTAGCGCACTCTGTTCTTTATTCTATTCTTCACCCTTGTCCACTTCCAGTTCCTAGTCCTCCTCTTCTTCTTATCCAATATTTCTAGAGGAGTATTTGTCAAATCTTCTGTAATCTGAGTTATCCTTGAAAGTGCAACTTTCCTTAAAGGTATCAAGATTTATAAGCATAGGCTGACAATCATTGCATAGTCAAATAACATCTTTATTAGGAGCTTTAGGCATGGTTCTAAGGCAATACCCGAATGGCTAGGGAAAAAGACAGTCATATTTCAAACAGTGATCATCTTTTACATAAACTGAACTTGCGGGCACACAGGTGTATCACGTAGTTCTATGTGAGTGTCATTGCCTAAGAGTACATGATGTAATTATGAAGGATGTGAGGGCAAATTTACAGATGAATAACATATATTTGATAGATGTGACAACAGGTCAAAGTCTCATGAAAGCCACGGTCCCCACACATTGTAGGCAAACAGTGGCTTGCAAAATATCCGGAAAATATTCTTCTAAAAATTATCCTTTTGTGAAACGAACAGGGCCAATGTGACAGGAAGTTACGTTCAATATGGGTTTAGTATTAGTGGGCTAGATCTGGTTTTAGTAAGTATAGGTTTTGATTAGTTTCTAAGGGGGAAAATTTGGTTTAATTCTATGATTTGAGCCTAGTTTGAATTTTGATTGAAAAATTCCCATTTCAACCGGCCCATATTCAGACCGGGCCCAAGGGCCCAGCTCAAGTCCTCATTTTCGCAATAAAAAGGTAGAAGATAGCTTTGAAACAAGCCTTGATTATGTGGTTAGATTATTATAAATATTTTTAGTTTAGTTTCATTTGGTTAGTATATATTATTTAGACATTTTAGCATGTGCCTTTGACATAGCTTAATTTTTGGTACGTTGATCTTTAAGGCAAGAAATTGTATTCAATTTGAATATAGCCACTAGGGCTTAAGAACATGTCCATATATATTTTTGTTTGGCACTTTATTGAATTTACTTCTATATGCTTTATTTTCCATGTACTTGTTGTGGTTATTTACTTTTGCTTGATTGCACATTTACGCATGGACATTGTTTAGTGGTATGGGTTCATAAGTTTACTTCATATGCATCTGACCTAGCTTAAATTTTGGTAGGTTGATTTTTTAGGCAAGAAATTGGACTCAATTCATTGTATGCTACGATGATGAAGACATTAGTTTCTGTAACCTCCGACCATTGAATAACTCAGCCAGACCCGCTTTTCATATGGAAAATGACCCGAGTTAATTTGTCCTTCACAAAGTCAAACATCGCGTGGCATTCCCCTAAAACTTTCTCGTCCACGCCATTGCTCGTCAACTGCGGGAAAAACCACCGCTCCCCCGTCGCCGCCAGGAACGCCAACGTCAGCAGCGCCGGCCCCAGAAGTCCTGCATCGAGGTGGCGAGGCAGGGCTCGTCGAACTGCCGCTCAAGGTCGAGCTCTAGGGCGGCACTAGCCGGGACCGCGCAAATCGCGAGGACGAGCTCCAGTTCCAGGTACATGTGGACGCAGTAGAGCGCGAGGATCGAGTACTCGTGCAACCGACGCCTATACTCATAGGCGTGGAGAATCAAAACCTTGATCGTGAGCTGGACCAAAGCGAGAGCGGATTTCGGGGACTCTTGGGAGATTTTTGCGTACTAGTGAGCCAACTGCCATGCTAGCGCAACCTGATTTTCGACTATTGAATTCTGCGGGCCTTATTAGATTCAATATAAAACATGGATCAACGCTTTTTTATTATTATTAATTTTTTTATAGAATAGGAAAGCATCTTAGTGTTGGCCTTCTCAAGCACCTCCTCCGCTTAGTCAACCACCGTACAGGACGCCAGTTGTGACCAGGCAGTAAGAAATAAAATGAATGTAGCTACAAGCTTTGATCCTTGATGTGGAGATCAGGTCGAAGCGCAAGGACCGAATGATTCAACCCGACAGCCGACGGCCGATGTACCTGCAATTTGGATTGAGAAAAAAAGCTTACCCCGTCTCATGAGTATAGGCAATTCTATATAGACCATCAAATATGACAACCATGCCAAGTTTATCTATATCACCGTGGATGTTGAGATTATCAACAATGTAGTATGCACTAAACCGTTTGAAACATTGTCAAAACATCTAGAAAGAGGGAGAACGGAAAGGAAATGCCTAAGCACCCTATGCATTAAGCCAGCCATTAGAATTCTAAGAGTACGGCCAAGGAGGACTAGTAGCAAAGCCAAAAGAGTCGCCTTGGTATCCAGATTGCAGTCTCCTGTTAAGATAAGATACCCACTTCCATGAATCCTGGATGCTCTAGGCCTCGCATTGTTCAATCTCATTGGATACATTTCATCCAAATGGGGAGCATATCATTGCATCATAGACATGTTTGCTCGCTAGGACGATTCGGAACCTAGAGTCCATAGGTAGATGTCATGGGCCTTGATTGGCTGTAATCAGGATCATTACCTACCATGTAATTTCTTTGAGATACATTTGGATCTTACTGATCATAAAGAGGGACTAGTGAACGCATCTGCAGGTCCCTCTAGTATCTCTCTTCAAGTTCAAAGACACTAGGCCTCTAATTATCAGTGTCCCTCGTATGAGCCGTATATTCCAAGTTCTGATGGCCATAATTGGTAGGAGGACCACCACCACTTGACCCTCTTTGATTTGAATAATATTTCCTGTTACGCAGTCCATACATATTGCTGGCATCATCAGAGAGAGTGGATTCTCGCCCCCCATAAAAATTTTCAGCTCGTGACATAGACATGCTTGGATCAGCCTTTTGATAATTCATGCCCTTGACATCATTCTCACAAGGAAGTTTACGTGATCTTGAGGATCAATCATTGACTAACGACTTGGGTGAGGGATGACAAGAGCTTACCTTTTGCAGGTTGCTTCTCATCAATTTCTCTTCCCCGTCTTCCCGTACCACCTGCCTTTTCCCTAGAAGACTTCCCATTCGTCAAATTGGGTGAGGGACAATGAGGTAGAACCTTCTCATCAATTTCTCTTCCACATGTTTTGCTACCATCGGCCTTTTGCTTAGTGGACCGATCATTGAATGACAACTTCCCATTTGCCAACATAAGTGAGGGATGATGAGGGGTTTCCTTTGCAGGTGACTTCTCATCAATTTCTCTTCCACTTGTTCCTATACCATTGGCCTTCTCCACAGAAGTCCCAGTAGAATGGCTATCCCTGCTTTCTCTCCCGCTGTCATTTCGAGAAAAACGCCCAATTTGACCTTCAGCCATATCGACTCTGCCAGCCAATTCTCCATGCCTACCCATTGGCATGGAGGTATCACTTATCAATGACGAAGTACCAACGCAAAGGCTCCAGTCATCTTTCGGATAATGAAAATCCAGTGATCCACTGCAGTCATCATTTGACCGTGGCCTCTTATGCTTCATCATCAAGTGACCCTTCTCTTGGGCTATGGCCTTGAGTTGTGCAGTCCAATCTTGATGGCTCCATAGATACAGCAACGGTGGCTTATTGTTCCACTGTTCAATTTGTTTATCCTTCACATCAACAGACCTGGCAAATAAAATGACTGAAAATGGAGAGGTTATAATTGATCCATCAGATGCAAACATACAATCAAAAGGATAAACAGAACATCCCATTTCACCTTTCTAGACAAAAACTGATCGTCTTCCCATACCAGATCATAGCCAAACTTTTTCTCATCTAATCTGCAACGCACCGATAGATTTAAGTATTTGCAAAGGCAAAAGAGAGGGCTCAAAGTAAGGTAGTTACCTTTCAGTTTCTGATGGACCAATCAGAATAAGGAGCTTTGGTGTGAATTCAAGAGCTTTATCAATAAACTTGTTCGCCAAAGCTACTTTATCTCCAAAAGAGGACTTAGACCCATGATTACTTAGGAAGAAAGGTAATAGAATGATAAAACATTCAACAACGTATGGATATGTTCGGGGAGAGAGGGAGGAAAGAGGAGCTAAAGGGTCAATACCCCAACTAAAATGCAGAGAGGTAAAGCAAAACTCTGCCTCTTACCAAATTTGACCCAGAAGGTAGCTCTTTTAGTTGGACAGTCATCCAGTCCCTTAGTTTGAAGTTGAAGTTATTCTGCAATTAAGAGGAGGAGAAACTATATAAAACCAGCCTTACACAAAGGCAAGTCCAGGTTCAGTTACCAAGTACATTTCATAGAGATCATAGCAACACCAGCATTACCAGCAAATGCCAAGCGGACCAATTATTCTTCTGCATGGCATTCACTGAAAACTGAATTGATCAACGCAAATGCTAAAGCATATAAAATGGGTTACCACTGGCCACAGCCTGGAAAGACCCTAATAGAGACTCCCTATTTCAACCTATAGGCATCAAGAAGAATCCCTAACAAATTGCAAGTGCCAAAAGAAAATAAAAATGATGAAGGTGAAAAATAAACCTATTTTCTAAGCCACGGGCAGATTGCATTTAACAGACAACTTTTTGATAGTTGTGTGTGCCTCAATGTAAATAAGGCTTCATCCTCTAGTAGGTGCATGGGTCACTAGTAAAGGTGCTCAAATTATGTTGGCATGCTCAAGTTTCTCATAAATATCCTGCAAATTGTAAATTACTTCAGATTTCAAGGCTCCAGCATAACAAAAGTGTGAGAGACCAAAGTGGGAGCAATGGGGATAAGGCTGAGAAAGCAGGTAACTGTGGCCAACTCTCGACAACTTGCTCATGTCCTCCTTTATGGCTATAAACAGCCTTTTCCTCCCCCATATTTCATAGTTAACAGGTTGGCTAAGCTTTCAACCGCATTTCAAACCGCAGTCCAGCAATTTCTTACTAGATTTTGTACAAATTTCCATAACAAAAATTTGACAGGATAAGATTGATTTATTCATTAAATAAGGGATACGGATACGGGCATTGGGCATGCGATACCTAGGTAATTCGTGGATTTTCCTTGTTGGTACTGGATTTTGAAAATTTGAATTTAAGCCACTATTATTTTTCGATGGGCGAAAAGGTGAATCTATGAAAACAAATATCCACGTCTGCCCATGTTATTTTAAAATGTGTTTTTAAAAAAAAAAAAAAAAAAAAAAGCTTATGAAGGATTCAAATATCGCAGCATGCATTTGAGATTAGGTTTGCACCGTCCAGCTACATCAAAGGACGCATTGGATGGGATTGTCATCTAAATTTAGAAGAAAAGGAAAAATTTTCTTTCTTTTAAATTATTTTTGTTTATCTGCTTCTTGAATTCTCATTTTGCCTCTTTTCCACGTGCCAAAGTAATACCAACCCAATTTTCGTCGGATGAACCCCACAAGAGCATTTCATGGTTCACTAACAAAGTGGTCGTCCTTGAGTTAGCATATGATTAGGGAATCTAAATATTTAAAAATATGAATAAGAAAGCTAAAAATTTATACTTGGGATAATTTTAAAAAAAAAAATTATGAATGCTCATACCGATAAATCATAAAAGAAATTATGATTAAATTTGTCAAATTAAAAGATTCAAGACTTAATTAATATCCATATAATATCACTAATATTTTTTTTAAGTAATTATCCTACTTAATTCTCATTTTCCAAAGATTTTTTTTTTTAATAGATGCAGAGAGTAAAAAATAGACAACTAAAGGAAACTAAAATGTTTGCACCCCTGTAATATGAAGTGATTCATCATACTAGGTGCGTTTGGTTCAGTATTTTCGATGGGCTTTTTGACCTCCAAAGCCCCATGAGAAATGTTTGACCGTTTGACAACAATTTTAAAATAGTTTTCAAGAAAAAGTCAGCATTAAGAAAGTTGAAAATTAATACTAGTAAAGATTAGCAATGAGCTTTTGGCATATGGCCAAATGCTAATATTCATTTTGTCTTCCAAAACTACCATCACCTATTAGTTATTATTTTTAAAATGCTAAAAAAATCAAATAATATAAATGCTAAAAACATAAAATCAAACTTCCGATTTTGCCCTTGGGCAACCTCAACTAATGGCCGCAAGACCAGATCTCGGTTTGTTGGCAGCCATAGCCCTTTGTCGGATCGGCGAAAGATTTGGTAATTTAAAAAAAAATTATATATTTGATTTTTTGTAGCATTATTGTCAAAATTTATATTTAAAAAGTTGCATATATTATTTTTTCCAATTTTAAGCAAATAAAATTAAAAAATAATATTACTCGCCCAAATGGCTTTTCAAATATGTTTTCTACCAAACAACATTTATTTTAAAATTGTTTCTTGAAGCATAATTTACCAAATGGACTTTGTATATATCCAAATTCCTTTAAACTAAATTACTTTGTATTTTTTAATGGATTTTTAAATACTGAACCCAATGTACCTTGAGAAAGTGGATTTATCGTACCGTGTGCTGCTGGTTTGCACTCTCATCGTTGTCCACAAATGGAGAGAGCCCCCAGGTGCACTTAACCTACAAATTAAGTGCCATCTTACGTAGAAATACCTATTTAAATCCAAATCCCCCAGTCCATACGATCAACAATTGCCAATGCCCTAGTCAGTGAAAAAACAATTGCCACCCCACCTCTTTTTTAAACAAGTTAAATATATCTCCATTTAATCGCATGTAAAGTATGGTCGTGTATAAGAGTATTTGGTATCGAGTCTCTAATGAGGATTACAACCATGCGGCATGGGAATGCTCCAAAATGCTATTTCTACGTACATAGGAAGATGAAGAAAACTATTGGTCAAATGAATTTACTACTACAAGTTGAGTTGTAATACGAAGTTGCTGGGTGTCCGTCGGATTTGCTTCAGCATGCTAAGCTCTTTGAAAAATGGTTAAATGCTAATTGGAGCCGTCGTGTTGCAACTTGGACAATTATAAATCTGTAAAGATTATAGTTTTCTCTAAAGGAAAACCAACCGCACGCTGGTGGCACGCCAATTGCAGGCTAGTAGCCTTTCTCTCCTTTTTTTGCCCTAAACAATGGATGGACACATCGAAAGATGTGCTCCAAGGTCTCACTAAAGAAGACAAAGGAGGACTTCCCGTCTCCTTGTCACATGTCGTCCCATCTATGGACAAATGCGTTTTGTTTGTATTATGCTATCACTCCCATGTATAATTTGTTTTTTTTTTATATTATAAATTCTTTATATAAAAACCTTCTGAAAAAAATGATCTTCCATTTCTATATAATTGTACAATTTTAATCTTTTATTATGTGTTTTCATCAGTTTTTTTTTTTTAATTTAAAGATTTCTCAATAAAGGTGATTTTACCTGATTTTGGAATGTTTCTTTCTTGGATAAACGGAATAAGTGTGCATCTATGTGGCTATATTTTTAAAAGATATTATTTAGATAAAAACTTCATGTCGAATGAAAAAAATATGAAAAATTAGTAAAAAAAAAAACATAAAGAAAAAACTTATAAAGACTTAGGGCTGCAAAATGGGTTTTATACCCATTTTGTGACTCAAATTCAATGAGCTCAATCTCATATGAGTAACTCTTTTGCTTTTTAAATGAGTTATAAATGGCTTGAGAAAAAAATGCAAGAAATCAACAAATTTTAAAACTCATTTCGTAATTTTCCTCCTTTAAAAAAAAAATTATTTAGACTCTAGGTTTTGTCAATTAATGACTTTGAAATTGATTGATTCATATATTAAAAAAAATAATGAATTCGGCGGGCCTTTTGACCCATAAAAAAACAAAAAAACTTTGGCAGGCCTTATTAGATTCAATATAAAACATGGATCAATGCTTTTTTATTTTTTTTTTTTTATAGGACAAGAAAGTGTCACGGCCAAGAGGTTTCTATAGCTAAAGGGCCATGCCTTTCAAGGAAGACCTCCTACGATCGTTAGGATTCCCAACAAGAAATTTTCCTAAATGTTCCAAGGGCGGGTGATACAATAATTGAGACAAAATCTAGAACTCTCCTGTCATTAGTGTCGGTAGTTGGTAGGTTTTGTGGTACGATCTCGTCTGCCAGATGAAAAATCGATCAATGGTTGTAATCTGAGAGCCTCTAGTATAAGAAGGGGTGCCCTCCCCTTCATTTGTAACCATCCAACCATTTCAGCAATACAAAGGCTCATTTCTTTTCACAGCTTATCTCTCTAGAAACTTTTTCTCTCTACGATTTAGGTGAGTAAGCGAGTGTGCGATCGATTGAGCAAGCCTTGGCTTGGGTATCCTGACAATTCAAGTCGATCCAAAAGTGCCTAAGTCGCTGCATGGTCACGGTTCCAATCGATTGGCTCGTGACAAAAGTATCTCAGTGTTGGCCTTCTCAAGCACCACCTTTGCTCAGTCAACCACCATATGGGACACCAATTGTGACCAAGCAATGAGAAATTAAATGAGTACAACTACACACTTTGATCCTTGATGTAGAGATCAGTTGACACGCAAGGACTGAATAATTCGACCTGACAGCCCTGCAATTTGGATTGAGACAAAAAAAAGCTTGCCTTGTCTCATGAGTATAGGCAATTCTATAGAGACCATTAAATATGACAACCATGCCAAGTTTATCTATATCGCCATGGACGTTGTGAATATGAACTATACACTAAACCATCTAAAACATTGTCAAAACATCTAGAAAGAGAGAGAACGGAAAGGAAACACCCAAGCACTCTATGCATTAAGCCAGCCATTAGAATTTCAAGAGTATGGTCGACGAGGACTAGTAGTAAAGCCAAAAGAGTCGTCTCGGTATCCAAATTGCAATCTCCTATTGAGATAAAAAAAACGCACTTCCATGAATTGCGGGTGCTTCAGGCCTCGCATTGTTCAATCTCATTGGATTCATTTCATCCAAACGGGGAGCATATCGTTGCATCATAGACATGTTCACTCGTTGGGATGATTTGGAACCTAGGAGACCATAGGTAGATGTCATGGGCCTCGATTTGCTGTAACCAGTATCATTACCTGCCATGTAATTTCTTTGAAATACATTTGGATCTTGCCGACCATAAAGACGGACTTGCGAACGCATCTGCAGGTCCCTCCAGTATCTCTCTTTTAAATGCAGAGACACTGGGCCTGTAATTATCAGTGTCCCTTCTATGAGCTGTATACTCCAAGTTCTAATGCCCAAAAGGAGGACCACCACCACTTGACCATCTTGAATAATATTTACTGTAGCGCAGTCCATACATTCCGCTGGCATCATCAGAGCAAGTGGATTCTTGCCCACTATAAAATTTATCAGCTCGTGACATAGACATGCTTAGGTTAGCCTTTTGATAATTCATGTCCTTGACATCATTCTCAAAAGGAAGTTTACGTCATCTTGAGGATCGATCATTGACTGACGACTTGGGTGAGGAATGACGAGAGCTTACCTTTGCAGGTGGCTTCTCATCAATTTCTCTTTGCCATCCACAAGACTTCCCATTCCTCGAATTGGGTGAGGGACAACGAGGTAGAACCTTCTCATCAATTTCTATTCCACATGTTTTGCTACCATTGGCCTTTTGCTTAGTGGACCGATCATCGAATGACAACTTCCCATCTGCTAACATAAGCGAGGGATGATGAGGGGTTTCCTTTGCAGGTGACTTCTCATCAATTTCTCTTCGACTTGTTCCTATACCATTGGCCTTCTCCGCAGAAGTCCCAGTAGAATGGCTATCCCTGCTTTCTCTCCCGCTGTCATTTCGAGAAAAACGCCCAATTTGACCTTCAGCCATATTGACTATGCATGTCCTTTCTCCATGCCTACCCATTAGCATGGAGGTATCACTTATCAGTGACGAAGTACCAACGCAAAGGCTCTGGTCATCTTTCGGATGATGAAAATCTAGCAATCCACTGCAGTCGTCATTTGACCATGGCCTCCTAAGCTTCATCAGCCAATGACCCTGCTCTTGGGCTATGGCCTCGAGCTGTGCAGTCCAATCTTGACGGCTCCATATATACAGCAACAGTGGCTTATTATTCCATTGTTCAATTTGTTTATCCTTCACATCAACATACCCTAGCAAATAAAATGACTAAAAACGGAGAGGTTATAATTAATCCATCAAATGCAAACATATGATTAGAAGGAAATAGAACATCCCATTTCACCTTTCCAAGACAAGAACCGATCGTCTTCCCACACTAGATTATAGCCAAACTTTTTCTCTTCTAATCTGCAACGCACCGCTAGATTTAAGTATTTGCAAAGGCAAAAGAGAGAGCTCAAAGTAAGGTAGTTACCTTTCAATTTCTGATGGAACAATCAGAATAAGGAGCTTTGGTTTGAATTCAAGAGCTTTATCAATAAAATTTTTCGCCAAAGCTACTTTAGCTCCAAAAGGAGAATTTATCCTTATGATCTACTCAGGAAGAAACGTGATAGAATGATAAAACATTCAACAATGTATTGATATGTTCGGAGAGAGAGGGAGGGACAAAGAAGAGCTAAAGGGTCAATATCCCAACTAAAATGCAGAGAGGTAAAGCAAAACTCTGCCTCTTACCAATTTCGACCCAGAAGGTAGCTCTTTTGGTTGGACAGTCATCCAGTAGTTGAAGTTATTCTGCAATTAAAAGGAGGAGAAACTATATAAAACTAGCCTCACATGAAGGCAAGTCCAGGTTCAATTACCAAGTACATTTCACAGAGATCATAGCAACACCGGTATTACCAGTAAATGCCAAGTGGACCAATTATTCTTCTACATGGCATTCACTGAAAACTGAATTGCTCAAAGCCAATGCTAAAGCATATAAAATGGGTTACCACTGGCCGCAGCCTAGAAAGACCCTAACAGAGAGTCCCTATTTCAACCTATAGGCATCAAGAAGAATCCCTAACAAATTGCAAGTGCAAAAAAGAAAAAAAAGACGAACGTGAAAAATAAACCTATTTATTGCATTTAACGGACACAAACTATAGTTCCGTATCACCCACCCGGGTGATGGCGTAGGTGGTTGAGCAAGGGACCTTTCACGATAGGGCCTGAGTTCGATCCACGGCGTCGTCGTTGCTTGAGTGCTAGCCCGTCTTAAGTGGGTTGTCGGGGGTGGTGGGGTCCTCCCGCTTACGCAGCCCCCCAGGGTTTACTCTCCCTGCGAAGCGGCGTGCGGAGGTTCCCTGGGTTACCAAAAAAAAAAATATAGTTCCGTATCATCCAACTTTTTGACAGTTTTGTGTGCCTTCATGTAAGTGAGGCTTCATCCTCTAGTAAGTGCATGGGTCACTAGTAAATGTGCTCAAATTATGTTGGCATGCTCAAGTTTCTCATAAATATCCTGCAAAATTGTAAATTGCTTCAGATTTCAAGGCTCCAGCATAACCAAAGTGGTGAGAGACCAAAGTGGGAGCAATGAGGATAAGGCTGAGAAAGCAAGTAACTGTGGCCAACTCACAAGAACTTGCTCATGTCCTCCTTTATGGCTATAGACAGCCTATTCTTCCTCCATATTTCATAGTTAACCGCATTCCAAACCACAATCCAGCAATTTCTTACCAAATTTGGTACAAATTTCCAAGAACAAAAATTTGACAGCATGTCTACTCCACACTTAGGGTGCGTTTGGGAAGACTTTTGGGGAAAGTCTTTAAGAAATCGCAAAGACTTTGAGTTAAAGTGTTTTCAAAATGCAAAACTGTGTTTTGGTAAATTGATCTTTGAAAGCGCTCACAAGATTTCGAAGAAATGGTGTTTGGGGACAAAGCGACCTTATGATAAAAAAAAAAAATTACCAAAAGAAAAATAAAAAAATTTGACTAGTGTGAGTCATAAATACAGACATTATGTACTTAAGATTTTAGTTAAATTCACATCAAAATAGTTTATAACTTATAACCTAAAATAATAAATGTTTAGACTCTTTTTTAATGAAATTTCAGTAAAAATCAAAGTCTTTCTTTTGGTCATTTTCCCAGGTGCCGCACGATGCGCAGCTCCTCCTTCTGCGCCGCTCCTTCTTCAACCTAGACCCTCGCCGGTGATCCCCAACCTCACTTCTCCCATGCCGCCGCCGCCGCCGCCACCGCCGGCCTCCGAGCTCCTGTGGCACGCGGTCGCCGCTGCCTGCGTCAAGCTCCTCCCGGTCCCCTCCTACCGGAGCACCGACTTCGAGGTCCACCGCCACTGGCTCGCCCTGACCCACTCCCTCCCCGTCGCCCGCTGGTACTCCGACGAGACCAGCCCCTGGACCCTCGACGACCCTCCCCTCTTCGCCTTCCTCGAGCTCCTCCTCTCCTTCCCCGCCTGCGCCGTCGACTCCGTCATCGTCCACCTCCACCACAGCCTCGGCTACGGCGCCGCCTCGACCTCCGGCGGTAGCGCGACCCCGATCGGCCGTCGCCGAGGCTACGCAACCCTCGCCTGAGGTCGGGGGACCTCGGCGAGGGCCGCGCCTGGGTCGCGTGACCCCGATCAGCCGTTGCTGACTCAGATCTGAGCCGTGAGGACCCAGATCTGGGCCTCTGCGACTCGCTGGGGCGGCCCCTCGCCATGGTTGTTGAGTCACCGCGACTCGCAGAGGTCACCCAACTCTCCGACGACGATCGCCTAGGTTGTCGCGATCACGCCGGTGTCCCTCTAGCCGTCACCGGCCGCTCGCAGTCAGGAAGAACATGTGGTGAAGATGAACAGTGTCCTCATAAGGGCAAAAGACGGCAAAACAAAAAGTTCGTAAGGGTAATTTTGGAAATAAAAAAATATGAACAGTGCCCGCGTGGGCATGCCGAAAAAGCCGAAAGCCCAAGGCAGGGGTAGACCTACCTTGGGCTTTCAGCCTTCACAAGGCTGGCATTTGGAGAATGGGGGTTTAAATTTTTTTGCCAAACACCTTTTACTTGGCCCAAGGAGCTTTAGACTCTCAAGGGGCTTTGGGAAGTGAGTTCCCAAATGCACCCTTAAAATTATCACTTCAAAAGAATGATATAGCAATGCATGTAGGTAGGCTACATAAGTCCTCCTGAATCAACATGCCATGCTAAGCAAGTCATGGAGATATTTTTCACTATCTGGAAGACTCATTGCTCCTCGTACTTTGAAGCTTGAGTGCTTCAACACTTATCCAGAATGGCATAATATAGCCAATTGGCTACAATTGAAAATTCCTCCAGGGACTCCAATGCTCCTCAAAGAGAACCGGTACTAGCAACAACAAAGCATCTCCAGATTGTCTGAACATAGAAAGGCTACAACTTTGCTTAAGACCTGGACTGATGGAAATGTTGGAGGTATGCTGATGAGAAGAATCCTACAAAATGAACAAATGCAATAATACAAGAATGATTGCAAAATGAACAAATGCAACATTTTGGGAATGGGTGCAAACTAAACATCTATAAATTCAAAGGTTATCTTGATAGGGCATATAATATTCAGAATAATAAAAAAAATTTAAGTTTAATTAAATAAAATTCTGAATTTCATAATTTCCAAAAATATTTAATTAACAAAAACAACCTTTTAACTAATAAAGATTAGTAAGATAATTATAGGAAATAAAATAAAAATAAAACGGTTGGTGCTAATTACACAACATGTGTGTAAGCGTGTAAAGTACTAAATGCGTCTAATAATCGCGTCAAAATCATGCAATAATTCATGAAACATTGCAAAATGAACAAATGCAATCCTTCAAGAAATTTTGCAAAGTGAACAAGTATAATTTCAAAAATTATTATGTAAAGACATATAAAATTCGAAATAATAAAAATAAATAAATAAGTAATTTTTTATAAAATAAAATTCTGAATTTCATAATTTCCAAAAATAATTAATGAGCAAAAACAACATTTCAACTAATTAAGGTTAATAAGATAACCATACAAAATAAAATAAAAAAATAAACGGGTAAGGGCTAATTAAAGCGGGCGCAAGTGTGTAAAGTGTTAAGCGCATTTAATAACCGTGCCATTATTTGGCAAATACAAAATGAACAAATATAACCCTCTGAAAAAGATTGCAAACTGAATATGTATAATTTCAAATGTTATCTTGAAAATGCATATAAAATTCGGAATAATAAAAATACTTAATGAACAAAAACAACCTCTCAACTAATAAAAGTTAATAAATTAACTGTACAAAATAAAATAAAAAATAAATAAAAGAATTGGGGCTAATTAAATTGTGGGCGCACAAGTACACAAAGTGCTAAGATTACAAAGTGAACAAATGCAACCTTTTGAGAAGGGTAGCAAATTGAACGAGCATATCTTGAAAAGGCTTACGAAATTCAAGATAATAAAAAATTCGTTTATAAATAAAATTCCATATTTCATAATTTCCAAAAATACTCAATGAACAAAAACAACCTTCAACTAATAGAGATTAACAATCCATGAGAAATTAAAAAAAAAGGGGGTTAGTGCCAATTAAACTATGTTCATGCAAGCGTGCTTGAAGTGCTAAGTGTCCCTAATAATCTAGCCAAAATAGTGCAATTATTCGGGAATGATTGCAAAATGAACAAATACAACCCTTCAATAAATGTTGCAAATTGAATAAGTATAATTTCAAAAATTATCTTGAAAATGCATATAAAATTTGGAATAATAAAAAATAATAATAAAATGAAATTTTTTTTATTATAGAATAAAATTTCGAATTTGATAATTTCCCAAAATACTTAATGAACAGAAACAACAATTTCAGCTAATCAATATTAATAAGACAACCATACAAAATAAAATAATAAAAATTAGCGCAGATTAAACCCAAAGCACATAAGTTAGCATAGTGTGCCTAATAACCGTGTGCTTGCACACGGTTTTGTGGGATCTAGCTCACTCCCCAACCATTTCTTTAAACACACTATAAAAACTTGTATTTGTAAAGTGTCTCATCTCCTTTCCACTTCCCTATATAGGATAAGGAAAAACATATTTTGCTTGTTTTACAAACAAACAGCTAACATTAGTACCTTTCTATATGCACCTGCGAGGGAGCTGGCGTCTAATTCACCTTCCATTCCCGAACTTGCCACAAAAGCATGGTGTGAATCGAGTGAATTTCAATTGGAGGCTTGTGTCGTGGGCGACAGAAGTGATTCGCGTTGGACACCTGAACTCTTTCTACTTTGGCATGGTAGCGATAGGGAAAGAGACCCACACCCCCTTAGTGGAGGCAACGAAGTATTGTATCAGCCACTTATAGTTATGATCAAGGAAGGATCTAACAAAGAGGGTGCTCAACAAGTCATAACATGTTGCTTGTTCTTGCTCCTTCAACAGATAATCAGGCGCCCATAGCGAAGCCACATAATCAGAACCCGCTCGGGTTGGGCCGGGCTGGATTTTTTTTGCCACCCCTTATTTCTTACAGCTGAGCGAAAGATGAGCTCGTTTTACTTCCCCATGTCTTAATCCATCTCTTGTATAGCTAGATTTTGCTGGTGTGCTTACTTAGCCGAAATTAGTGTCCAGTTGAATGCAGGGAAAATGTCTAACTCATAAAGCCAAAAAAGAAAAGAAAAGAAGCATTTTCATTAGGAAAATGATGCCTAGACCTACTAAGGTTAGTTGAGTTATGGAGCGCCTCATCACTTAACAAACCAATATCGTAAACAAATTTTAAGGTTTCTAACCTAGTGAATCAATGGAATAGACTTATTCATTAAGATTTTTTTTTTTTTCTTTGATAAAAATTATTAAACCCGACAGAGAGTTCATCTCATTATCCTTTGATCATAATTTTTTTTTTTTTTTTTTTGACTAGCATATCTTTCAAGATTCCTCAATTATCTTGGTTGGCCTTATTTCTATGCCAAATAAATCATTATTCTTTTTTTTTTATCCGCAATCTCAAGATACTTTCCGCTTTTTTCAATGCAACATATATTTCAAAAGATAAATTGAAGTGGTGATTTTATTATTTGCCAAAACACCATCTAATAAGAATAATATATGGACTACAAAAGTGACAAGGTAACAAAAATATAAAATATAAAAACTTACTGACACAATTGACAATATTAATGGGTGTACACAAAAAACACTCAAAAACCTATATGTCCACATAAATATCGAATGGCAAGACACTCTGGATTGAACAGCGAAACAAGATTTCTATAGTCTATCTGTTTTTAAACATACTTTTTATTGTTACATAAGTGAAATTAATAGAGAGTTGATGTTAATGGAATAATTGATAATTTTTTGAGTCTAAATTTAGAACAATAAACAATCAAAGATTACTTGTCGATTATCTTGAACATTGTAAATTACAATTGCTATCTAGAGTTGAGTGTAATTGCGGGCATGGTAGATACGACAAAGGTTTATCATGAACTTTCTTCTTCTTCTTCCAACGTCCAAATTGTTACATGGATATTTCAAAGGCATTTTATTTAAAGGTTGCGAAAAAAAAAAAAACCCACCTTCACCTATTCAAAATCGCACTTTGCACAGTATTATATCTTAAAATCCTATACTTTCGCATTTCGATACATAAAATAAAAAGAAGAGAACTTACAATTTTTTAAACAGCATTTCTTTTAAAATAATTTTTCCCAACGTCTTTCCTATGGCGTCTAAGCCAATTAGAAATGGTAAACAAATTTGAAATTGAAATTAGGTAAAAAGGGAAGTAATATTTGACGATTTTATCTATATAGAAAAACTTTACCTAACTTGTAAGATAAGAAGTTTTCATTTTAAATATAAATTAGAAACAGATAACTCATTTCGTTTGTGTGTAAAGATAAAATTAGTGAAGTGAAATTAATAGAGAGTACAATAATATGTAAAGATTCCAATCCGTTTTTTAAGCATACTTTCCATTGTCATATAAGTGAAATTAATAGAGTTTGATGTTCATGGAATACTCGATAATTTTTTGAGTCAAAATTTAGAATGGTGGACATTCATAGATTACTTGTTAATTATCTTGAACATTGTAAATTACGATTGCTATCTAGAGTTAAGTGTAATTGGTGGCACAGTAGATATGTATAAAGATTTATCATGAACTTTCTTCTTCTTCTTCTTCTTCTTCTTCTTTTTGGTAAAAAGTTGAGATTGAAGTCATATTGGAATTTGTTTTATTAATAGGATAGATTTACAATGTGCACAAGAGATTTCAAAGATTTCTTTATTATTATTATGATTCTATTTAATTACAAATTTGAAAAGTGTTTGTTAATGGGGATCGACTTGATTTGAAAAGGCAAAAAGAAATAAAAGTTGGTTGGATCAAAGATAATTGGACTGATCTATTTGGATCCACTAGAGTCCAAATTGTTATATAGATATATTGAAGGCATTTTATTGAAATATTAGAAAAATAGCCTATCTTCACATTTTTGGTGTGATTTATATTACAAAAGACAAATTGAAGTGGTGATTTTATTATTTGCCAAAACACCAAGTAATAAGAAGAATATATGGACTACTAAAGTGACAAGGTAACGGAAATATAAAAAAAATAAAACTAAATTGCTTACACTTAAAAATCCTTTTTTTCTTCTTTTAGCTAAAATGGACAAAGTCAACAATTTTTTTATTTTTGGGTAATAGTAAGAATTGTTGATGAAAATCTTTGATTGCACTAATTTGATAAGTTTTAAGATTATGTTGTACTTTTTACAAATTTTAAGACTTAATTGCACTTAATTTTTGAAACTTTTGATCCACTGATTTTTTCTTCTTTTTTTCCCTTATGTCATGTCGGTTATTTGATGTCGTCAGAGGTGGCAACGGCATCTGGGAACTGCTGGAGGCACGCCAACAAGGACTAGTAGTCGTTGCAACGGGTGGCAAAGGCGCAGCGGCGTCATGATGGGCTCTCTGCTATTGTTGGGGCTTTTGGAGAGAGAGAAAGAGGAAAAATAAAATAAAGTAAATAGTGTTTCAGCCATTGAATAGTCAACGTGGCAAAGTGTCACTCTTACAAATGTATAAATTTAATGTGAGTTTACCCCTAATTAAAGGATCTCTAACCTTTGATATTATTTTAGATATCGATAGTATTTATTTCTTTTTTATTTCGCATTTTAGAGTTATTTTTCTAGAATGATTCTTGCTTTCCTTGAACTGAAAGATAGGCCGATTTAGTGATTTTTTGTTAAGTTCTCCGCTGTATTGAGATTGTCATGCCCATTACACCACCTACTCTTCCGTTGTCATGTTGAACTCTCTTTCTTTGGCAGTCGCAGATTACTAGTTAGCGGGCCCACAATTAATTTTTCTTGATAAATCTGACATTTTGTTTAATCAATTTCCTTCTATTTAAATCCAGTTATGTGCATGGACTGCCAATTAGGGACGAATCGTAAGAACATACACATATTTGTCGCAATCTATCTTTTCCGTCCAGAGAGAGAAAAGACATAGAGTTAGGGCCTAAAGCACTTGATTGGAAAATATGACCAAACTCCAGTACTAATATATTCAGAAGACATAATAATAACATCAATCCAAAACATATCTAAACATACCACTAGTTCAAGCATAAATATAAATAACTAACATAGTTCAAGCATAAATATAAATACCTAACATAAATTTGAAAATTCAAGTTTAGGAGGTGGCTTAGTGATTAGAAGTTGATGATGATTCCTCTACTCAAAGAGGCGGAAATGCAGCAAGAAAACTTTCCTCGTTTAAATGATTGCATGATATTGTCAGATGATTCCACACTCTTAAGGAATTCATAGCGTTCGCGCAACTGCCTTCTATATGCTATCTTGAGACTTGGATTCACGTTGGGAACTGATTGAGCCCTAGATGAAGTGGAAGAAAAAGATTTGACAATAAATGAGATTATAAAGTGGGAGGAAAAAATTTGATAAGAAGTGAGATTGTGAGAGTAAGAGGAAAATATTTATACTTGCCTTGATAATTTCCCTCCGGAAAGGGGGTTCTTTGCAAATTTAGTCAAAAAACTTTCCTCGTTTCATAATCCATTGTCCTTGGGAAAAGTGTCAAAAAAGTCCTAAACCTTTTGTCATTATGCTGATTTGGTCATAAACTTTTTTTTTTGGTGCCGATTTAGTCCTAAACCTTTTTAAGTTGTGCCAATTCAGTCCTTTCCGGCCAATTTGGCCGGGTTTTGCTGATTGGTCGCCGACCGACGTGGACAACTTTTTACTAATATTTTAATATTTTTGAAGTTTTTTTTTGTTTATTTTGTTTATTTTGTTTATTTTTTTATTCTGCTCTTCTTCCTCCAAATGGTCGCGCACCTTGGTAATCGGCCGAGGCGACGGTCGGCGAGGTTGACGTCGACCTCACCAGCCACCTCGCCCGCCCTGCGCGAGGCCGCCCTCGAGGCCTAGGCGGGGAGGCTCGCCCTCGTCGGATCTGGCGAGGGTCGAGCATCTCCCATGGCCGGTGAGGGCGAGCCCCGCTGCCTGCGGATCCGGCGAGTGAGGGGTTCGAAAGCAGGGGAGAAAGTTGGAGGGTAGATCGCCGGCCACCGCACTCGAGCCGCGGCGTCGGCCCCTACGGCCGCGCCGGTTTCAAGCGCCGAAGCTCGTAGGCCTTGGTCTTTTTTTGTGCCTTGCGTTGGTCGGACCCCGGTGCGGGCTCGCGGTCTTCAAGGATTCGGTTCGAGATCTGAGGGCATTCGATCTGGGCGGGACCTGAGAGAGAGAGAGAGAGAGAGAGAGAGAGAGAGATTGAGAAAGAAAAAGAGAGAGAGTCCTCTCCAGCCAAGCCAAGGAAACCCTAGCCACGTGAGACCACCGCCACAATGCTGCCGCCCGATGCCGTCCACCGCTGCTCGCCGACCCGCCGTCATATCCGGCGAGCTAGCGCGGCTTGCCCTCGCTGCCCAGGCCTTGAGGGCGGCCTCGCGCGGCGGGCGAGGCTTGCCCTCGCCGGCCATGGGCGAGGCTCGACCCTCGCCAGATCCAGCGAGGGCGAGCCTCGCCGCCTCGCGCGAGGTCGCCCCCGCGGCCACTGGCGAGGTGCTCGGCTCACCGAGGTTCGGCGACCGCTGGAGGAAGAAGAGCAGAATAAAAAAATAAAAAAAAATAAACAAAATAAAAATAAAATTTCAAAAAATTCAAAAATATTAAAATATTAGTAAAAAGTTGTCCACGTCAGCCGGCCGGCGACCGCTTAGCAAAATCCGTCAAATTGGCCGGAAATGACTGAATTGACACAACTTAAAAAGGTTTAGGACTAAATCGGCACCAAAAAATGGTTTATGACCAAATTGGCACAATGACAAAAGGTTTAGGACTTTTTTGGCACTTTTCCCCATTGTCCTTAAAGAATGCTCGCATGATATTGTCAGCTGCATGCTCGTGAAGGATTTTATAGTGTCTCCACAAGGACCTTGTCTTTCCTACCTTGAAACTTGGTTCATCTTCATTCCTCGAAGGATCCATGTTAGGAAATAATCAAGTCCCGGATGAATTGGAAAGAAAATATGGGAGAGGAAGTGAGATTGTGAAAGCGAGAGGAAGAAGATGAAAAGTCTTTGTAAAATAAAATATAACAATCAACAAGCGATCCATATCCGACTACATAGGACGGGCTATGCAAATAAAACTAGCAATTCGACATGCACCAAGCAAGAAACTCTAACTCCAGATATATTCCAATTCCCAAGATAGACAATCAGACGAGATATGTTTAGTTGACAAACACCGGATAAGCTCCTCCTCAATCGATTAATGGAAAAGAGAAAACAATTGGAAGGAACAACTCAAACTCCTCAACATTCTCAACCACCCACGCACGCATGGAGGGTGGAAGCATCTACAATGTGGTGTTCCAAAGCCACGAGCTCGCGCTCTAGAGGCACAATCGCTAAGCACGATTAATGGAAAGAGCGAGAGGGGGTCAAGATACTTCTGAGTGGAGGAAATGCTTATGAGTGTTGCTAGGACGACGCTTGTTCCTTTTGTGGAGAAGGCTGCTCTCTGAGCGTTGCTGGCTGGGGAGGTTGCCGTTCCAAGTAGAGAGAAGTGGGGATGTTGACGGAGAGGCAAAATTAGTAATGTCCTATGTTTATAGGAGTCCAGGATAAGGAGCAATAACAGATCAAATAACTCTAAAATCCAGTAAACAAAATCAAATCTAAATCAAGGCAAATTCAAAGCTTGACAATTCTGGAGATAAGGCAAAATTCAATGACAAGACCTAGTAGTAATAGTAAAATCACTCTTTTGGTCAAGAGGTAGGAATCTCTTTTTGTGTTGGTGTTGATTGTTACTCGTAACACTTTGAAGGAAACTTCCCACGAGAAGGAGCTGCCGAAGCTGCACGTGTTCTCAATCAGCTCCCCCTCATCCCACTCAAAGGTTGCCTCCGACGCGTTGCTATTTGCGGGAACTGGACGAGCCCTTGCTTGGGTCCTTGCCACTTGACCTGGAGGAGGATCACCGGAGAATGGAAGCGGAAACACATAGTGGGGGTTGACCTAATTTGTAGTTGGCTTTGAGTGTGCATAAAAAATTGGAGATTTGAGAATGAACGTTTGAGGAATTCATAGATGAAAAAACACAAATATAGCTGATGACAAGGTACAATGTGATCTCTAAAGGTAACATCCATATAAGTACTTGGTATTTTTCAAACATAAAAAACATTATAATAGGCATCAAACCTAATCAAAGTCCTATTATTGTCGACACCATGCGATGTATTTATATTCTTTGAACTTGAACTGCCGTGGAAATAGCAGCCAATTGATGCCCTTTTGACTGCTAATTGATGGAAAAAAGCAGCATTTTTGTTTAGTATGTACAAGATTAGATCGTTCTTTAGGCCCTTTGGCTATGATCAAGCACATAAAAAAAAAAGGCTATTAATTAAAAAAAAACTGATTTATATTTTAGGGATTCACATCAGGAAAAGAAATTACATAAGAAAAAAAAAACTTTTTAGGAGCAAAGATTGGGTGCCTCTGTCTTCTATCCTTATCAAGATTATAGATAGATTTGTCCCCGTCTTCGCCATACTTATCAATAAAACAGAAAAAGATATCTATAAAGAAAACTAAAATAAAGGAGTAATTTCTACAAGACATCCTAAATTTTTCCCGTGATACACCAATTCTTCAAGCTCTTTTTTTATTTTGTTTTTCCCGATGCCCATGTTGCTAAAAGCAATTAAAATATAGGGAGCTTGGAAAAATGATATACGTAACTATTAGACTAAAACCCATGGGTTGAATCAATTTGCATTCATCAATACGTCAATTTTCCGATATTTTTGAAATACCACTGTATGGATATCGGTTGTCTAATTGAGGAAGCACTTTTAAATAGTTATGAATTCAAATTAACAGACAAATGTTAAATAATAAAAAAATAAAATGTGAATTTCATCTTCAAATTATTGTAAACCCAGAAAAATTTTATCCTAAAATTTCAATAATTAATAAATAAAAAAAGAGAGGAAAAACAGAGATTATTAGGTAAGAATGTGGAAAACTTGCCCTGCATTTTCTTTGGCTTTGAAATATATTTCATCAAAGTGAACGTAAATTTGGAGTAAGAAAAGTCAAGTAAAAAGGGGTAATTGCCCAAATTTACTGATGTTTATTGGTCATCAATTAGAATATAGAGAGAGAGAGAAATTACCCAAATTTACTGATGTTTATTGGTCATCAATTAGAATAGAGAGAGAGAGAGAGAGAGAGAGAGAGAGAAGCAATCAAGGAATGAGGAATATAATAGTATTATTGTCAGCCGCATGCCGATGGCATGACTGTCTAAAATGTAGCATAGACCTACATTAGCCTAGAGGTTTTTAGAGAGTTTTTTAGATGCAATTGCATTTTCCTAAAGCATTCCAAATTTTTTTTTTTGAGAATTTTGCAAATTTTTGTTCCTTCACAAAATAAAAATCACGTGAGGAAACTTTGTCAAGACATCTTCACAATTTGGCCATGAATGTACCAAAAGAAAATAACATAATAGAGTTTTATTCCTCACTTCGCATGTATTTGTTCTGTCACATGATTTGGCCCCATGGCAACCTAATATAGAAACTAAACTGCTTTATCAAGAGAGAATAACAGGGAAGTCAACGCCATTTGATTGAACTAATTATAGCATTTATTTCTAATAAAAAGACTAAAAAGGAAAGTGGTAGCACGCAAGCTCCACTACCAGCATCTTGGTAATGGATTAGCAAGTCGTCGACCCAAAGGTATTGTCGAAGACATCAATGGAACAACTCTACTTGCCAAAACAAGCCTACAAGATTCCGGAAATATACAAGTTTACATTAGAAAAGAAATATAATTATATTTAAACCTAAGTGATTTTGCAACAATCACTCAATAATCAGTATGTCCACATAAATAATAAGCCATCATTGCAGAGTATAACATCAAACGACAAGACAGTATTACAGTTAAGTTCTCAAAATTCAAGGGTTCGCCATCAAATAGAAGTTGGAGGAGACCAGAATAAAAGAATTAAGCTGGTTTTGTTGTTTTGCCAGACACGGAAAAAATGTCACCCATAAGTTGTTGCCATATAAGGCAAATGGAAAGAGGACTATCAATCACATGACTAAAGGCTATACTTGTTGTGTAAGGCCTACGCATCAAATGAGTACAAACAATAAATAGTTAAACATAACTTTCCTCCGTAATTCCATGATCCTATGCAATGTACTTTTATCTGCTTGGAATCTACGAAGAGCATGCACCAAAAATGGAGATGGTCACATAGAAGTCAAGAAGGCGATTAGAACATTATAGAGGAAAACTAAGTAAAGCAAGGGCTTAGTTGTCGAATAAGACATGGAAATTTGTTTTATATTGCTCTCGTTGATATAAGGATGGTCAATGATAGTTTTTGTGTCTTCTTCATAACATTAGCCCAATTAACATACATTACTTTTTAAATATTTTTTTTTTAAATTTATTATTATCATTATTATCCGGGAATGGGTTTGGACTGGTTTACTTTTCTGACCCGTTGGCTCGACTTGTGCACCTGGATCGGGTCTGCTTAGATTAAAAAAAAAAATTTTAATTCATTTTATATTTTAATGATTTACTTAATTTCTTTTATTCTCTCCCTTTAGTCTTTTTCCCTGTTTTGTCTTTTTCCCCTGCACCTTCTTCTTCAACCTTGCGCCTTCTTTCCTGTGAGTTTTTTCCTTCTGCAACTTAACCAAACCTGAATTATCGGCAACGAATCAACCTCCATAAGCGTTGTCACCAGCAATACACATCACCACCGAACCAACACCAACCGACGGTCACCCACTCTGACCGACGGCAACCAACAATGGACAGAAAATTTCCCGGTTTTCTTCAGCACCTCCTCCAGCCCAGCGAATCTTGCTGATTTTTTCCTTCAGTCCGAGCTGCTTTTCTGTCTATCATGGCCGACGCCATCCTCTCCTCCTCCTCGTGCGACCCAACGTCGCTCACGCGAAGCTTGTCTGTTATTGTTTCTCTCTCATGCGCCAGCTCACCTCTTGCTTACCTCACGCCCTGTTATTTTCCTTTGAAGCAAGGTTAGGAGGAGGCTGGGCTGCGCTCTGTTTCCTTTTTAATTTTGATGTGGGCTTCGAAAACCATGGCAGAGGTGGACTAAGAAAGAAGTAACAAAAAGAAAGAGCAAGACTAGATGGGGGCGGACGGTGCTTAGAAAGCGGAAAATGCCAAAGTGGGCTGGACAAAACCAGCCCACTCGATTTTATTTCTATATTCCCCTTTTTTCTTTTTTCTTTTTAATTTTAATTAATTAATATAATTTTTATTTTTTATGAAAATTTTTATATCTCTCGCTTTTTTATTTTAATCTTAACCATTCTATTTCTTGAATTATTTTTGCAAAATAAAATGGATAACTACAAAGTCAATAGAGATTCAAGTGTCAGCAATATAATCTCATGTTTTTAAAGGAAATATCTCTTTTTCCCTTACCCGTCGCGACCCGATGTCCAAGGTGGGAAAGGTCGGGTGGTACTTGATCACGAGAGTTTCCTCACGAAATCGCGAGCTCTCCCAAGCTCGTACCCACGTGACAGCGGGTTTATTTATGCAGTCTAGTTGTTTATAACAATCTAAAAAATAGACATGAGTCACAACTAGCCTCATTTTGGGGGTCGGCTAGAAACCCAATCAAGGGTTGGGAGTGTTCCCTTGATTTCTACGTAACTAGATATCTAGGTTCAGAGACTTGGGTTACGCTAATAGCAATATTTCTATTAGCGTCCTTTCGGTAGTTGTGTTTTTCCTAACATGTCCATGCATTTATTTTTATATTTTTAAGATCGTCAATTCTATACTAAATGATCATGCATTATGGATTACTTTCATTCTATTCTATTTCTAAAAAAGAAAGGAAATCAATCAATAAAATTTAAAGTGCAAGACATTAAGTGGACAATCAAGGAAAGTAGTTAAACCTAATCATGCAATTCTAAAAAAATAAAAGAGAAAAAAAATTGGGAAATAAAGAAAACCCGCAACTCGTCGGGTTTTATACAATGCATAAGACCTGAGACATATGTCGGGAAAACAAATAGTACATGACAATGGTCGGAATGGACATCGACCTCCACCATCTTCATGCTTTATCCATGTTGAGGATCCTATTCTAAACCTAATCTAAGAAATTTGGATGACTAGATGCATACAAATGAAAGAAACAATCATCACATATCAAAACAATAAAAAAAACAAGACATCTTTTGTGTTCAAGAAGAGTAACCAAAGTCACAAAGTCTAAAGGTTGAATTCTAGGTAATACCCCAAGGTTCAACATTATTGTATGTCATACCTAAATCATTCATCTAACAATCACATGTGAAACGTATAACATGACAAGCATTCAAGCCATATGACCTTATTGTCAGATTGAGAACACACAATTTTATAAAAATCGATGAACCCACAAAAATCATTTTGGAACAGCAGACTTTTAGATATGAGGAGCAGAATTCATGAAGACATTGACTTCTATTTTGCAACAAACATATGACAGGGCAAACGATTGCCAAATCAAGCGTATTATATGTCTATGAAATGCTTGAGAAGTCTATTACAAATCTCCAGAAGACATTAAGTCCTAATAACATCATCTACCAGCTCATTCCAATTAAAACAGAAAATCGCAGTAAGTCAGAACAGCAAATCAATCTAAAACTACTGCAGAATCAACAGACTTTGTAGGTGTTTTTGAGTAACCAAATGACATCCGTTCCAGGCATACGACATATCAAATTGAAGCTCTAGAAGTGTATTTTTTTATGTCTAGAAGGGCTCGAGGTAAAAAAAAAAAAAACTCATCTAGCACCTCATTTCAGCCAAAACAGAAAGTGACATATCAGGCATACGAAATCGCGACACATCGACTATTCCATTTCAATACTAACAGCAGTTAGCCACAAAAAAAAAAAAAAAAAAAAAAGAGAGAGCATATCACAAGTGGCTTTAAGAAGACAATATTCTCATATTCAATATGCATATTTTTTCTAAAAACACCAAGAGCAAAGATATATCAATCGGCTAAAACAATCTACATAAGAACAAAGCAGCAAAACAGCAAAACAGAACCAAGCTAAGACAGAATTCATCTAATCTATATTTAATCCACAACTTCCAGCATGCAATCGGAATGGTAACAAAGAATACGAGACTGCAAATTGTGATTGTTTGATGACAAATTGCCATGAAATTGAAGCCATATTTTCTCACAAGCATGAATAAGTCTACTTGATCAAAATTGCATCAATCCATAACCAAACTAGCCTCAAGTTGGAATCAAATGCACACCCAATCATGGGATATCAAAACATGGTCAGCATACATGGATCGATTTTCAGTAAAATTTGACTTATCCTTGACATAATATTTTTTCCACATGCTTCAATCATAAGCAGCAATTATAGCATACTGATATTCATATATGGCGTGTGTCATGGAAAGTCAAATTTGTATTTGCAATGAACAGCAAACATCAAATGCACGTGACCCGCCTTTGACCCACTAAAAGTGCACATGATAACAACAAATCACAGCAGCATAACAGTCAAGAATACTACCATCACTCTTAAGTAGTAAACAACTTCACTGATGGCTAATGTCCTCTTTAATACTACTCATAGACAAACTAAGAGTAAAACTCATTTTCTTACTTCCCCAACTCAACATGAAAAGATTGTTTGTAATAATTCTAAACCTCGGATGCTGTACAGTCTCACCTTCATGCTCATAGGGCCTTCAAACAGCTCAATAACAAAGATGCGAATGGCGGACAAAAAAGAAGAAACACAAGTAATGAAAACAACTAAATGCAAAGAGTCCATAGTTAATGATTGTGGCCTTGTCAACCACTGTCAGTAAACTTTTATTTCAAGAGGCACGCTCTCACTTGATCGCTGGCCACACCACATACACAGCGATGACACATCAGAGTGATAGGGACAGGGGAAAATGAGGTATAATAGAGAAATCTAAGCATACAAGCAACAATTCCAACACCAATTTCCATCCTTGTACGATACAACAATCATTTGTCTTGATTACACACCACATAACACGGCTCAATCAAATATCTACTCAACTCAATACCAAATCCGAACCAGAGCTTAAACGGATTCTCTAAATCCATCAATCAACAACGAAGACAACAACGACAACACCTGAACAAACGACATTTATCAGGAAAATCTTGATAAACTTGTTCTTCCTCACCTGATCGAGCCAGAGACAGAGAGCTGAGCCGAGGCTTCCAACTCGGCGCGTACCTGAACCACTGTATCTCAAGCTCCGGAAGGGCGCTTCGCAACGAGGGCGTCAGATCCAACTGAGAGAGCGATTACCAGAGAAAATGAACGAGAGAGGGGAAGGTCAGAATCCAAGACCCGAACGGATTGAGAGAGAGAACTAAAATCGAAACCCTAACTGATCGAGAGGGATAGAAAGAAAGCTCACCGATCGAGGGAGTTCGATCCAGAGAGAAAAATCGGTCAAGCGTCATTGTCGTCGCAACTGTTGTCGATCCTCACCAGGCGGTTTCGGATCAAGTTAGATCTGGCGAACGGAACCACGAGCGTCGTCGTTGATGTCACCAATCCTCGACGGTCGGCTTCGGATCAAGCATCGCACCTTGCGCTCCTTGGCCGACAATTATTCAAGACGATTGAATGAGCGAATGTTTGATCTCTGAGAGCGATCCACCGCCGTCGTTGTCGTCACCGTCGCCGCCATCGTCTCCGCCGATCCACCGCCGTCGTTTCTGATCGATCAAAATCCTTTTAACCGAACAGATTTCTGGAGAGATCCCGATCGAGAGAGTCTGTTCGGCCGTTTAGCAGAGAGAACCCAGAGAGTTTTTCGAGCGAGCGCGGGAGAGAGAGAGAAACGGTTGTCCAGAGAGAGAAAAAAATCCTCCCAGTCGAATGGCCCCACCCCTTCCTTTTCTATTTTTTTTTCTATTTCTTTCTTTTCTCTCCTTTTACTTTATTTCTCTCTTTTTTTCTTTTTTTCGTTTTTCCTTATTAATATTTTTTTTTTTATCTTTTCATTTCTAACAATTTTTTTTTTTGCAAATTATCTGTTTAAAATGTCGATTTAAAATTTCGGGTGTCAACATTTCCTATTGTGAAAGATGAAAATTTATAGAAAATGACATGAAACTAAATTAACTAAATTAATGATAAAAAATACATAGTAATATAGCCACTTTAATATATTCAATGAGATATTTGAATAAAAAAGAATAAACAAGTTAAATGAAGAAGGAAAACGTCTCAATAATAAAAAAGGTAACAGGACAAAAATTGATTACTAATCTTATATATTGAAGGGTTAATTTATATAAATCATTTAGTATTATCACTATTGTTGTGAACAAAAACTGAGATTGTTCCTAAATATTAAATTTAGAGCAGATTTGACACTCCGCACTTGTTAGACTATTTAAGGTGTATATATTAACCGAAATTGTCCATTCTTGGTCATGATTCACGAGGCATTAGGCCCCCGAAACCCAAAAGGAGTAAGTCGAGCACTACTCGACTTATGAAGATTGAGGACGTTAGCACAATGGCTCATTCCCATCAAGTTCACAATCATTGTTACTTTAATTATTCTATTCAATCAGAATTGATTGTCTAAGAAGAATGTCAACCGAACTCGATTAGAAAATAAATCTAATTGAAGCTCGAGTTCAAATATTGGAACAACTATAAATTGGAGAAACAATATTATCTATCTATTCCTAATATTGGCAATTGTGAATTTGAGAAATGATATAGTTTATTTTTATGGGCCTCCCCTTGACCTGGATATGTTCTTTGCAGCTATGCAAAGCCAAAAAATAACCATGCATGCCGTTGTCATGTCCTACGTTGTTACCAACATCTACAATATTTCAATGAATTCAATCAAGTAACATGGCTGTGACACCAATATCTTACAAGATACCATACATTGGCTGGCCTCCATTGACCCAGAATATCCATAGATGGTATCATGGGCTGTTCGTGGGTGACCACGGTTCAACGGTAGATGGTTTTGTTCCGGTTCTATCGATATCAGCAGAGAATGGTAAGTCTAGTATCCGATGATCAATATATAAAGATGACAACAAACAAGAAAGAGAGTGTAAGTACTTTAATGCAATAGCCCAGTGGGTCTCTGCAAAATGAGAAAATGCTTAGTAGAACGCCATGGACAGGAAATATGCGATTGTAATTGATCATGGCGTACTAGCCAAAAATACCTACTGATTACCACGTTCCTTTCTTTCTCGTGTGAATTATTCGATATGTGATAGAGCATGCATACATTGCCAGTGAATTCATTAATGATGCCTACTAATTCAGTACATAGTATATTTCGTTCTTTAAGGATTGAGACGTATTTGTTAAGATCCAATGTTGTTTATTTCATGGACACGATCATTTCGTAATTTCTTCAGAGTATTATGCCTACATATATGAAGAGATGCATCATGATGCAGATCGTCTACTGAGTTTTGATTGATAAGTAAGTACCACTGAAGAACATAAATCCATACATAAAAAGAATCAAACGCAGAAAAAGTAATATCAACTGTAACCGATATCCAGCCATTATTAAGCCCAGTTGGAACTGGATTCACAAGGCTGTGACAAAATAAAGTGAGCACTACTATTCCAATACGCTTTCAAAATCAGATGGTTTGCTTGCTTTGTGAGAAAGCTTGGCTTAGACATGTTTGCGATACCCCATTCTCAAAGAAGATATTTAGGGATCTAATAGCACTACGTCAACATCCTGCGTGGCATCCACATTTTCACTCGTATCCATCAATATATTGACACATCTCAACCATTCCATGTCAACAATTGATGTGGAATCTAAGCAAAGAAATTAAAAAGTCTTCTCTCTTCAGCTATCTCTCTCCCCGTTTGTTCGTAGCCACCCAAGGTCTGGCAACTGCTGACTAGCTAGAGGAAGAAGGAAAAAAAAATAAAAAAGAAAAAATAAATAAAATTTAGAAAAAAAGTTAAAGTATTATTAAAAATTATATTTGTTAACACCGGCCACGCCATATAAAATGATAAAATGACCAACATTCATTTTAATGATTTTTGGTCAAAATTGGCCGAATGACTAAAATGACATAAACACAAAAAGTTTATGAATTTACTAGGAAAAGAAAAGAGTTCATAACCCAATTGACACATTATAATAGATTTATGATTTTTTTGGTTATTTTTCTTATTATAATGGTAACGATAATGTGGAATATCTGAAGTTGAGAGGCAAAAATGTGGGATCACAAGATAACATTCATTCAGTGGCTTGGTTTAGCAACATGACGATTGAGATGGTACATACATAGTCATAATAATAGTGCAAAAAATAACCAATCACCCTAACATAAATATCTTCATGAGAGGTGGAGCAAGGAGACTTGCCGCCACGGCGCACAGGCAAAGCAGAGCTCCGCGGGTACGAAGAAGTACGCGAGCGAGAGTGAAGGTCGGACGTGCGGGAGAGTGAGGAAAAACGCGAGGAGGAGGATGATAAGCACATCAGTTGAAGTAGTTCTTTTTATTTCCTTCAAAATGTGTATAAGTTAGATCAGCTCAGATTGTCTCTACACAAATTGAAGGAGCAAAACCATGATGGTTTGTTGAAATTGGGAGCACTTGCAGTTGACGGAAAAGGAAATTCAGGACAAATACGATTGATGATCATGATTCATGACCGCAAATGCTTGGCTAACGCACTATGAATGAGCCTGTCCGCCATTCTGATATCAATCATGATATTGATGGGGAGGTGATGAAGACGATTATTTATATGCTTATTTAAATTCATTGATGGGAGTACTGTTTTTCATTTGGGATTTATTTGAGGATTAGTGGATGGGCTGGAGTAAGACATTGGTGAATGCAGACATAGAATTCTAAGAGAACTAGAGAGACAAAATTTACGTTGTTTAGCGTAGCTTTCCTCGAAACATTGTTTTAGAATTCATGTACAGGGGCAATTGATACTCGCACAGAGAGTTCCTACATGATTCAAGTCACCATTGCATATTCTGTGCTAAAGATTTTGCCAGGTAGCCCATCTCGATTTTTTTTTTTTTCCATACGGAGTCGGAAGTAGATAACTATTAAAATTGTTGATGGATATTAAAAGATCTGCTAGTCAAAAAAAAAAAAAAAAAATAATAATAAATATATGTGATCCAAGGACAATGAGGCGACCTCTCTAATAAGTTCAGTAGTTTTCATCAAAGAAAATAATTTTCTTAGTCAATAAGTCTATACCATTGATCAATAATTATTAGGTTTTTTTTTTTTATATTTTATGAATGTGTCTTTGAGGAAAAAAAATTGCAAAATCTTTCAAGAATTTATTTTATAATTGACACTAATATATGATGAACAAACATTTTGCTCTCATTCGAATAGGAGTTACATGGCTTATATCTACTTCATAATCGTTTATAGGTCCACGAACTCCTATGCTGAATTAATCAAACGTGCGAGTTAGATGAATTAGGTCGGTCTGAATTATGATTCCAGGCCAAATATATGAAAAAGATAAATTGATGATGATTTATTTTTGCCAAAATACCATATAATAAGAATAATATATTGACGACAAAAGTGACGAGGTAACGAAAATTTTTAAAAATAAAAAAATAAAAAATATGTCAACACTTAGGACACTTATAAATCTTTTTTTTTTTTTTTTTTCCTGGGATGAATTTATAAATATCATGGTCTGTTTCTCATCTCTGGTCTTTGCCTAACCCTACACAACTAATATGGAGCTGTTCAAAAGATATAATAAGTATAAGAAGGAAGATCGCACGATTTAGAACCGGAGTCCCGAAGCCATGACTCGTCGCCGAAGCTCTAGTCAGACAATCCTGAGGGTTATTACAGAGGAAGAAATCGAGGCTTACAGAGTGAAGATGGTATGTGCATTACGTGCAATATTGGTCTTTTGTTGATTTGATTTTCCTTGTTTTGCTTTGTATAATTGATTATCTGCCTTTTCTTGTTATAATTATTTGGGCAATGCACCCAGTCACTTTATTCTAATGCTTCAAATCCTTTTAATGATTCTAACCTCAATGAAAAACTGAACTATCATATCGACAGTCAACCAACTACATATGCGGTTAGACTTTTTGCACAAGCATCTAGACACATATCAACCTAGGTTTGTTCAATGTTTCTTCATCAAATGTATATAATAGTGTTAGGACTAGCACCTAAAAACAACTTCGACATACATAATGTGCAAATTAAGTTGCCACTAAGCTAATTTCCTTTTTGCCATATAATGTCGAATCTAGACTGGAATATAACTTGTAAATTATGGCAAGCCTCCTAAAGTTTAGATGATCAATTCATATGTGGGCTATGGAGAAGAAGAAGAAATTATTCATGTACATGATGGGGATAACTATGTATTGCAGCAGTTATTTGGGCATGTCATCTAAAAGGTCATCTTGGTTCCAATAATATATATCGGAGCCTTTGGTTTAACCAAAGTCTTAATGCCCTAGTCTTCAACCAACTCATCGAACTTTTTCTTTTGCATCTAACATATCACAAAAGAAAAGACGACAAGAGCATCAGTCACTAGCTTGTAGATCAACTAGGTTTTCAAAGTCTCGACTTGCAATATGTGGATTGTTCAAAAGCGAAGAGAAACAATAGCAAGTAGTAACATTGTGTACTGAATCTTGTTTCAAATGAATATACTAAGTTACTTAACAAAACATAAGTGGGTATCTTAAGAAGTTATAAATCAATCATTGGATAGGAGTTCAATGCATCACTTTGCTAATCAATTTTGGAAACCCTTTTCCCCTTAAAATTGACTTTAATTAAAAACTATTTATGAGTGAGAGAACTTATAAAAGCTATATAATAAATGAAGATAGGTTTTTAATCAAATGATATAAAAATGATTACTAGTGTGTTAATCAAATGTTTACTATTTTTTTCTATAATAAAAATGATTGCCAAGAAAGAAAAAGATAGAAAAAAGATAAACAAAAAAAAGAAAGAAAGAAAGAAAGAAAGAAAAAAAGGGTTTCTATCCTACCCAATCAACGTGAATTTATATCCTACCCATATCATATATATACACATATATATGTATATATTATTTTTTTTCCTTCATCCTTTGTTGGTAATTACCTAATGGTGCCGTGTCTAGAAAAAATTTGAAAAATTTATTAGGTAAAAAGGGAGGCATTATTTAAGGATTTTATTTATCTTGAAAAAACTTCACCTAACTTGGAGGATAATGAGTTTTAATTTTTTATTCAAATTAATAACACATAACTCATTTCGTTTGTGTGTGGAGATAGAAATAGTGAAGTGTAATTAATAGAGAGTACAATAATATGTAATTATTCTGATATATTTTTAAACATACTTTTTTATTGTCATATAAGTGAAATTAATGGAGAGTTTGATGTTCATAGAATACTCGAAAAAATTTTGAGTCTAAATTTAGAACGGTAAACATTCATAGATTACTTGTCAATTATTTTGAACGTTGTAAATTATGATTGCTATCTAGAACTAAGTGTAATCGTGGGCACAGTAGATACTTACAAAGGTTTATCATGAACTTTCTTCTTCTTCTTCTTTTCTGGAAAAAAGTTGAGATTGAAGTCATGATCGGATTTGTTTAATTATTAGGATAGATTTACAAAGTGCCCAAGAGATTTAAGAGATTTCCTTATAATTATTACAACTCTTTTTAATTACGAATTTGAAAAGTGTTTCTTAATGGGGATCAACTTGGTTTGAAAAGGCAAAAAATAAAAAAAATAAAAATAAAAAAAAAAGTTGGTCGGATCAAGAATAGTTGGACCAATCTAATCGAATCCACCAAAGTCCAAGTTGTTATATGGATATTTTGAAGGCATTTTATTGAAACATTGTGAAAAATAACTATCTTTATTTATTTGAAATTGCACTTTACACAATATCTAATCTTAAAATCCTATACTTTTGCATCTCAATACATAAAAGGGTTAATAACTTGAAAAATCCCAAACTAGTATAGTTTAGACATATTTATCCCAAACTAATTTTTTGACCACAACAAACTAGTATACATTTGACAAATTTACCCAAAACCGGTATGCTTGTGATAAATTTGCCATTTGTTAGTTTTCATTAAATTTTACTATCAAATTACTAATTTGAATGACATGTAATAATTAATTAATGTATTTGGGATTTTACTCTCCATTTACCATAATTATAAAAATTTTTGTGATTTTTTGTGATATTAATCCAATTTAACGGATGGTATATTTATTACAAATGTATTTTTTTCAGGTTTTTGGTAGTCGATAAATTAATTTGGGGTAAATTTATTACAAGTGTATCGATTTTTTATTTTTCATTGTCGTTAGGATAAATTTGTCATAGATGTATCAATTTACGATTTTTCATTATCAAAAAATTAGTTTAGGAAAAAATTTGTCATATGTGTGTTAGATTGGGGTTTTTTCAAAATATTACCCTTACATGAAATAAAACAAAAGAACTTACACTTTTTTAAACAGTAATTTTTTTCTAATAATTTTTCCCCACGGTTCCCAAATCTATCCTATCCAATCAATGTGAAGATTATATATATTTTTCTTTTTATTTTTTTGTTTACTTTTATCATCTTTCATTTTTTTCCCTTCATCCTTTGTTGGTAAATACCTAATGGTGCCGTGTCCAGAAAAAAAAAAAAGTTGGAAAATTTATTAGGTAAAAGGAGAGGTGATATTTAATGATTTTATCTATCTTGAAAAAACTTCTCCTAACTTGTAAGATAAGAAGTTTTCATTTTTAATTCAAATTAGTAATAGATAACTCGTTTCATTTGTGTGTGAAGATAGAAATAATGAAGTGAAATTAATAGAGAATATAATAATATATAAAGATTATGATCTGTTTTTTAAACATACTTTCCATTGTCATATAAGTGAAATTGATATAGAGTTAGATGTTCATAGAATACTCGATAATCTTTTGAGTCCAAATTTAGATCGGTATACATTCATAGATTACTTGTCAATTATCTTGAACATTGTAGATTACGATTGCAAAATTAGAGTTAAGTGTAATTGCAAGCACAATAAACACGTACAAAGGTTTATCATGAACTTTGTTCTTCTTCTTTTGAGTTCTTATAATTATTATGACTCTTTTTAATTACAAATTTGTTTGTTAATGGGGATCGACTTGGTTTGAAAATTTGTTAATGGGGATTGACTTAGTTTGAAAAGGCAAAAAGAAATAAAATTTGGTTGGATTAAGGATAATCGACAGATCTAATCTAATCGAATCCACCAAAATCCAAATTGTTATATGGATATTTTGAAGGCATTTTAGCTACAAATTCTTCCCTGATCTCCTATCTAGGGCACGCCTGAAACCCCCAAAACTGGAGCCGTTCGCGGAAATCGCATAGAAACAAGAAAGAAGAAAGCATCCACTTCTTCGGAGAGGAACCGGAATCAAGGTAGAAGAAAGGGGAACGATCGGACGGAACATGCGTAGCTCGAGGCTTATTTTGCAGAGCGTTCAGAATTTGGTCTTTTGTTGATTTGATTTTCGTTGTTTTGCTCTGTGTAGAATTGATTGATTATTGGCCTTCTCTTACTGTGGTTATCCAGGCAATGTGCGTTGCCAAGAAGTTGAAGTGACGGTCCTTTCTGTGATTCTAACCTCAACGAGAAGTGTAAGTTTTCGTTCCTGAATTGAGGATCGCCCTTGAAGTGATTGTCGGTTCAGGGACGATCTTCATTTCAATCATAATGTGGCTGGTGCTAGCGAAGCTGAATGCTGATTTTTGCCCTTTTCCTTGAATGGCATGAGCCTTTATTTCTTGGCCATTCTAACTAGGGGAAAAACCTAATTTTGATCTTATTGTTAGTATCACGAGGAATTATTTTCACTCTGTGGACCAGAGGAATAGGTTTTAGAGGCATGGCTAGAGAAATCTGTCCCCGAGGCCCAGGCTGAGTATGGTTTGGAGCTTGCAAGCTTTCACTTTAAGAAGCAAAACAAGCTGGAGAGCGGCCTACTACTGAATTAAAATAAGGAAAAATCAGCTAGCCTGCTGGTTGCTAAACTAGATGGTTATTGCTCCTTTTCCCACTGTCGAGCTGCCAGTTACCTAACGTATCTTGCTCACATACTTTTGCTTGAGATTTATAAGATGCATTTGACCCTCACTGACATCACTTTTGGCATGCGGACATGTCGGCTAATGGTGTCCAGATGAATTGTCCTTTCCCAATTTTATTACTTTACTATTTACCATTTATAATAATAGGCCGTTGCTGGTGTTTCTTGCCTTCCATATTTGGAGATGCAGGTTAAACAAGAGTGTTTTAGAATTGTCGTGTCCATGTTCTTTGTATCAAGAATATTATCTGCAGCTTGGGAACCTTTCTCCTTTCGAAAATTATTTGTGGATAATGCATTCTTGTGAAGAAGATGAACATTAAAGTTTTCGTTCTTGATGATTATGATATCTGACATAGGGTAAGGAAATTGCAGGTTTGTATTGGAAAAAGAAGATTGAGCGTGATGTCACCCTGAGTGTAGGTCTCGATTTGTTCTCTATCAAAGCAGAGAAAATGGAGGCAGAAAGAAAGAGTCGTATAAAAAAAGGTTAAATTTTTTCACGTAATTTGGTTTCTTTTTTCTTGTCGATACTTTGTTTCAGGACAATCTGTGTGCTTGATGTTTGGCTTATAGATTTTGTATGTGGTGATTCCGGTGAATTTATTTGGCTAAGATGCTGAATCATTTGGGTACAGAAACAGATGATCTTTATGCTAGTCAAATTTAGCATCATAATTTGATAAGCACAGAATCAGGTATTTAAGAAGAACAGGTTGAATATAAAAATAGATTGTGGATTGTCTATGAACTACTTATCTTGCATATTTGTTGCCGGTGGATAATGTAATGAAATTAGAACTTATAGTGGAACTCAGAAATTTGTAACTGGATAATAAATTGAGAAGGGATCAAAATAAACGTGCATAAATATGCGAGGCAAAAAGTTCAGGGGACTATATGAAGCCTTTTTTGCTCCATCAAGTTCTTTGAAAAAGGTATTGTTCCTCATATGGTGCAATGTATGACATTTTTCTTTCCTAATCCTACTCATTCCATATTCTAGGATCTTTCAGATCTTATAAATGGCCATCTGTTGCTTTTATTCGCACACTACAGATTCATCAGTGTTTTGTTATGGTTTCTTTGTTGAGCTAGTCTTTTTGTTTAGGAATCCACTATTTCCTGTACTATGCTTCAAATGCATTGCCATTGCAGAGTTCAACTTATATTTTCTTAAAAAATTGGTGTTTGAATGCCTTTAGCAGATAGTTGGCTTGACAGTCCTCTCAAAGTTTCTTGACCTGTCAGATTTTGCATGTCTTAGTTGCTGTGAAGTAGAAACCCAAGCTAGCGAGGCTTATGGCCCTTACTTATATCTTAGTTGGCATTTTCTTTCTTTTCATAGTATGCTACTCAACCCATGTAATCCAACTTAATCGTTTCAGTTTAACAGCAAACCTCTAAAACCTGAATAAAAGGACTATTGCATCCCAATTTTCATCCATTTAATGTCTCCACGAAAAAGATGCTCTGTGAAATTCTTTTGCATTTGCCTAGTTGGTTTATCCATGAAGAAGTGGTACTAGGTTAGGTCTGAGGCTCTTGGATTTCTTCTGTAAAGCTCTTTGGACCGAAGAAACAAATGACTGAACCTTCATGTATGTCTTTGGGACAACATTAATGTCGGAAACATCTTAGGTCCTTTCTTACATCGAGCATCCCCTTTATTTTTTGCCCTTCCTTTGAGGCTATCGAATTAACATTTGGATCTTTAGGTCACGCATCATTCATTACGTTGTTTGAGCCTTGAGTGATCTGTTCTTAGCTGTAGTGCATGGATAATTTATTCTTTCGTACCTGCATTCGACATTCCTATGCCTTCATTGGAAGGTGGTTTATATTCAGGTTTACTTCTTTATAATTTCCCTTTAGTGAGATCAACTTAGGCTGTTTGTTTCCACCTTCTATAAGAAACTAGAAACAAAAAGAACGGCATGACCATCATAAGTAATTTTACCTGCAAATTGTTATTGTAGCCAAACCATTGTTGGATCAGACCAAAAAAAAAAAAAAACCATTGTTGGAGTTGTACATGGTGGGGCCCAGGTCAAATTTGTTGACTTGGGCACATATATAAAACGCCAGGTTTCTCTTCAGCGAGAAGGAGCGCCGCTTGAGAATATAGAAGAGTCGCATAAAGCGAAAAGCCGCAAGCCATCGTATAAAGCATAGAAGAAAGAACTCAGTTATTGTGTACTGCTTTGGGTTTGAACACTATTGATTTTGTGTCGTATTTATTTATAAATACTTTAGGTTTAGGTTTAAATCTAAGTTAGGTATGAGAAATACTTTGAATAATTATAAACTTTGTTTCTCTGATTATAGTAGATTATTTATTACTTAATCTCCTCATGGATGTGAGTACTGATATTTAGACCGAATCAACGTAAATATTTGATGTCCTTATTATTCGTCATTTATTTCTTTGATATTTTTCTCGTTGGCTTATTTATAAGATCTTGTTGTTTTTGCATATTATATTTCAACAGATTCCATGATCGTCCCCAAAGACCTATTGATCGAGATCCTAAAAAGACTCCCCGTCAAATCCCTTTGCCAATTCAATTGTGTCTCCACTCATTGGCGCTCTCTCATCTCCGATCCTTACTTCATCGACTTGCATTTGACTCACTCCGCGACTCGCCCGAAACTCCTTGTTGGTTTCCACGACCCAGATGATGAGTGTGGACGAGTCTTCTCAGTCGACCAACTTGAGCCTCACAACGGTCGAGCCCAAATCGTTACACTGCCCCTTTCATTTCATGGCTGGACTGGTCCTTTCGTTTTGCAGTCTCAACAAGGCCTCATCAGCCTCGAAGTCGGCGGTCACATCCAAATTGCAAATCCCTTGACAGGGATGTATGCGACTTTCGGATTGCCTAGAATAACCGAGCGATATGCTTCTTTTTCATATTATCAACAAATGCATTCTTTTGGATTCGATCCTGTCGAGAGGAAGCATAAGGTTCTGAGCACACGTGTGATTAGTATGGGAGGGCTCGATGGCAGGTTGATCATGGAGTCATGGGTGCTCACCCTGGGGACAAGGAAGTGGAGGCAGGTCGAAGGTTGTGCAGCCCATGATAAGAAGGGTCGCGAGGTCTGCTTCGATGGGGTGGTCTATTATATGGCTTGGAGTATTTTGCATGGCGTCCATGGGAATGATTACCTGGTGGCGTTTGATGTTAGGACGGAGAGTTTTCGCATGGTTACAATTCCCGCCGAAGCCCACAAAGATATACACAGAGCCCTCCTTATTAAATTCGAGGAGCACGTTGCGATGGTGAATCGTAACAATGCTCTGTCTTGTGAGGAGATTATTATGTGGATCCTGGAGGACTTTGATCAGGAAATATGGAAGAAGAGAGTTTTCAGCTTGCCCTCATATTGGAAGGAGATTGTCGCGGACCGCCGAGTTTTTCCAGTGGGTACGGTTCGTTCTGGTGAACTATTGTTCGCGCCTCGAACCTTATCAAAGCCTGTGTGCATGTTTTACTACAACTTGAAGACCAACGGCTTAAGGCGGAGTGAAATTTGCGGGTTGGATGATGTGTCTCCTGAATTTTGTGCTTTGACTTTTTAGATCATGTCGAGAGTTTACTCTCGCCAAGAGGTCTTCCCTGTAGGAAATAGCTAGCATTCATTCTTGATTAATTCCATTAATCCTAGATTAAGGTTTGGATTTTTGTACTTTCAATTGATTACATTACTTGCAAATTCATTGATTACATTAGAAAAACAATACCTTTTGAAGAATTGTCGGTGCACTATCCTAGTAAAATTCATTAACACTAATGTTTGCAATATTGAATGTGATTATACGGAGTTTTTGTTTTTTTTATTGAAAATAAAAAGGAAAGAAAAATGAAAAAGTGCACGTGCCATTTGAGTTTTGATTTGAAAAACGTGCTGTGACCGCGTAGGAACTGATTGGTTTCCCTAATCCCGTATGAAAGTTTGGATCTTTGGGATGGCATGTGGAGATCTCGGCATCCGTAGGGTTTAACCAAGGCTGCAGAATGCATTCGCTTGAACCCATTTCGCTTCTCTGATTCGATTGTTGGTGTCGGTTTATACTTGCACACGAGTGTGATGAAAGTTGGAAGAACGGAATGATTTTTCAAAAACCGATTCTGTTGCTCCGATTTGAGTTTTGGGTTTTGGTTACGTGTCTTAATCTGTTCACTGCATGCATTTGGGTGATGGGATGAAATACAATTTGCCACTTTTTTTTTTTTTTTTGGGGGGGGGGGGGGGTTGATTTGATATTGACATTGTTCCAGAAGGTAACCACTTTGATGCTAATGGCAAGTCCCCCTTAGGATAGTGTCGATTGCCCTTGGGTTCTCATTGACTGTCGGAGTGGGAATCTACATCAATTTGCTTTCTGGAAAGATGCAGCTTTCCCCGGCTCCGCTGTTATTAGCCCGCCGAATTAACCCCGGTTCGGGATGTTGTGTGGGTGTGTCTTACTCAAGATCGCAATTCTAGCAATGAGATTTTGGCGGGCCTTTTGATAGAGTATGTCCCTACCTAGGAAACTCCGGTCTGGAGGTATAAATTGGATCCCTGTTGTCATTTGTTCAGAAATGTATGATCTTCTCGAATCTTTCGGTCGTCGGGACTCTTTCTAGAGATGCTGTTTATTCGAGAAGAAAAGTGGGTGTGGGATGTATTTCGTGAAAGCTTTTTGATACTTAAGATGCGCATGTTGACTTGTTTAGGACATTACTGAGGAGAAACCTTGGGATCCTGAAAAAATCATTTGTACATGTGGTATTTGTAGTGCTTCCGCTTTGCAGAGTTGCTTCTTACAGTTGACCTGGTTTTACGACTTTTCAGATGAAGCAAGAATCCTCGAAAATTGATAACGCTAATGAGACTGATGGAAACATCCATGGTCCAATAATTTGTCAGGAGATACGGGATTCAACAGAGATCATTATCATTGATGAGAGTAATGGAAAGAGTTCTGAGGTAAAAAAAAAAAAAAAATGATGATCCCTGGCCAGTTTCATCTGATATATCTAGTGATGATCTGCCTCATGCTCCCAAGAATTTTCCTCTTCCCGATGATAAATGGTGAGGGAAAGTGGGGAAGAGAGTGGCCATTACTGGCCATTATCAGGATAGGTACCTTTTATCTTCCTAGGCGACTCCGTTTGTCTGGGAAGTTGATGTGCGAAAAGTACTGCTTTGCGAGTAAGCTTTCAGTTGAACGGCATATCCGAACCAAATTCCCTGTTGCGGATATTGATGCCTTCTTCATATCTTTCATCTGGCAAGTTTCCTCGAGTAAATTGCTGTTGATACATTAATTTAACCTGAAAAAACTTATGGTTGTTTACTTAATATTTATAGAATATATTAGATCACCTTGTAACTCTTCAAAGTCAAATTTTTCTCTCTCACGCGCATTCAGTATTGTTCATCCAGTTAACTTTGTTGTGTTCAGTCACAAAGTCGATGAAGGAACATGCAACACCAATCGTAAGAATGAAATTTTGTTTCCCGAGATCCTTACAAGTAAGAATATTGTTCCAAGTTACTATCCAACAAAACAAAGAGATTTTGTCACTCATCGATGACTATCTTTCATTCAGTAAGTTATTCATCTCTAAGATCATATTTTTTTTTCAAGTACAATTTGAACTATGCATTAATAGCTGTCATTTATAAAGTTTGACGATTATCCTTACAAGCAGCCAACACTTCCTATCACTCCCTTTCAATGCTGTATTCCTCAAAGCTAACCTATTGAACATGATTTAGGTCTATTCATTTCACGGAAAACACCTTTCGGGAAAACATTTTCCGGAATTTCCAGTGTTCAGATGGTGGAAAATAGACGGTCAAAGAAAATGTTTTCCGGTCAATGGAAAATCTCCTCTTAAGATTGTGGAAAATGATTTCCACCTTTGAGAAGAGGAAGACATTTTCCATAACTTCTTCCACAATGTTTCTTTTCACCAACACAAATATGTTTTTTTTTTTTTTTTTAATTTGAGTTTTTAATTTCTTTTCCTTTTCTTTTTTTCCATTTCATCTTCTTTCTTGGTGGCCGGTCATCGGCCATGGCGGTGGCCGACGACTAGCCCCAAGCTAGCTCAAGCCTCGCCCCAGGCTGGCGAGGCTCCGCTTAGCTCGATCTGGCGAAGCTAAGCTCACCTGAGCCTAGCAAGCTCAAGCCTCGCTAGATCGGCCGAGGCAGAGCCCCGCCGGCCTAGGGTGAAGCGCGGGCCTCGCCAAATCCAAAGAGCTAGGCGGGGCTCGGGTGAGATCGGCTGAGCCTTGAGCTCATCGGATTTGGCGACCAGGTTTTGGTTAGTCGCCAGGTAGCCAACCATCGTCAGGCATGTGGCGGTGGAGGAAGGAGGAGGAAGGAGGAAGGAAAAGAAAAAGGAAAAAAAGAAAAAGAAAAAGAAAAAGAAAAAGAAAAAGAAAGAAATAATAAAAATAATAAAAAATTCGATTGTCAAAAATACAAATAATTAAAAATTCATTTTTTTAAAAATATAAAAAAATAAAACTAATTTTTTGGTTAATTAAAAATATTAAAATTCAATTTTTGATAATTTTCCCAAACAATTAAATTAGCTAATGAATTGTGGAAAATATTTGCCACTGGAAGTTTAGGTTTAAGCTAAACATTGTAAAATAGAGTCATTTTCCTGGAAAACAACTTCTAGAAAAATATTTTCCGGAAACATGATATTTTCCGTAAAATGAACGAACCCTTAATGAGTGTTGAATTCGATTTTACGGTCCATCTCTCATCTCTCAAGGCTATTTAAATGTAGGAGAGTAAGAGATCAATTTTGGCAATCCACATCAATTATAACTTATGTTTTAGTCGATTATGAGGATAAACCAACATTTAATGATTTGCCCAATTTGTTAGAATCTCAAAGTGATGACTCAAGTTCATTACCCTATGTATGCATTTCTATTTTATTTATTTATTGCTAAATCTGAATACTCAAATAAGTCATTTGTGCTTATTTTGACATCTACACCCCACCAACACATCTCTTCTTCGAGAAGATTGATTACGCGCCAGTCTCTCTTTAATCGTCTTGGCCACTATTGACAATCCTACTGCATGAACATTCTCTGCTACCTAAAGATTGACATATGGTTATAGTAGACTCATGTTTTGACTTGGAAGACACCGGTGCTTTTATGCACTTGCCTTAATTGGAAAAGGTACTTGGATGGCTTCCAAATCACTATCATTCCTCGAATATCGTCCCCCAAAAAGCAATTCATAAAGAATTACAAGACAAAAGTATGATGACTTAAATGGCAACATTAACATGATTTTGAAAACTTTATATTTGGTTTTGAGAGCAATGCACGTAGTCACTACCATATAATCAATATAATCATACATCTCATATGAGATCGCTTGATTTCCTCTAATTAACGTAATTTTTGTATATCAAAGAAGCATTTGAAATGGGTGGATTGAGGTCTAAAACAATTTACAATCTCACTTATCCAAAACACCTCCCATGTATATGTTACTTAGATAAAACTTCATGTTGAATGAAAAAAATTAAATAATGAAAAATTAGTAAGTAAAATAAAAAATTTAAAAAACTCATAAATTGAAATACTTATAAAGACTTAGGGCTACACAATGGGTTCTATACCCATTTTGTGACTCAAATTCAATGAGCTCAATCTCATATAAGCAACTCTTTTTAATTTTAAATGAGTTATAAATGGCTTGAGAAAAAAATGAAAGAAATCAACAAATTTTAAAACTCATTTTGTAATTTTCCTCCATTTTTTTTTTTTTTACTATTTAGACTCTAGGTTTTGTCAATCAATGACTTTGAAATTGATCGATTCATATATAAGCAAAAATAGTGTTTAAATAATATACAAATCGAGCTAAAAAATAATGGGGATTAGATATTACTGCTACTCAAGTATGTTTCAACATTTGGATATCTCATATTTTTCAAATAAAAATAATATGAAAGTAAAAATAAAAAATAAAAAATAAAAATCTAATTTATTGAAAAATGAAATCAATTTTTTTTTTTCAAATAAAAAAAAACTCTCCTTCCCCTTTTAGAACTTAAGCCCCCTCTCTCTCTCTCTCTCTCTCTCTCTCAAAAAGAAATCCACTTTCTCTCTCTACTGCAATAGAAAAATGGTGGCCACCACCAGAAGAAGGACCTAGCCCAAGCCGATCGGGCACACCGTCGTCCTCCGCTGCCTCCTCCTCCTTCACCTTTGCATCCCGCGCCTCATTCGCCACCGTCACCTCCTTCTTCCACAGATCTACCTCCCCAATGCGCATCAACCTCCACTACCTCGCGCCTCACTCTCCTTCCTCGACTGCCCCCACTTCGCTGTGCCGGTTTGCAGCACAGGGCGGCCACCTCGTTAGGCCGAGCAGCCAAAACCCGATGTCGCGGAGGTCTTGTAGTGCTCACGACGATGCATCTCGGCTCGTTCCAATGCAGCTTGCCCAAGAGTTGCGGATCCCCGAGCACGAGTGTTGGCTACACGCTTTCGTGGAGCTGTGTTTTTTTTTTTCTTCTTTTTCTTTTTTCCCTAAGTAAGGCGATCGAGCAAAATGAGGGCAGCTATATGGGTTGGGCTGGTAAACTAAATGGGTTGAATATGGGTCATGTGCAAACCATATAGATCCATATAAAGTTACTCTCAGGTATCTTAAACTTGTTTCCACCCATTTATAAATTGGTCCCCTAAAAGTGAGTCATAAAATGGGTTTCTAACCCATGTTCACAGCTTGGGTTGAACGATTCGAAAGTTTGTCACGGACAGCTAACAATTGGTATTAGATAATGATAATGGACTTGCTGTGGCGATTCGTGAGGCGACGGAATGAAATTACCTAGGTGATGCATGCACCGAATATCAAATGCAACCAATTAGACCCTACCAGACTCGATGGCTCCCTGTTCCAGAGAACTCTGGTACAGAGCGATGCAAGTATCCCAATCATTGTAAAAATCAGGCTTGTGACGACAAATCCCATGGTTTTACACTCGATTGCAATCGCGACGACGAGGGGAAGAACCTCTGCACCAGAAACAAATCAGATTGGAGCTCAATGCCTTCTGTTTCGCTGGGAGCCAGAGATTCAGTTGAAGAAAATAATCGAGAAACCAGCGGGGGACCGTGGGATTCTTACCCGGATTTCTGAAGCTCTGATTGGTGATCGGAGGATCACCGGCAGATGCATATGCAAAATTCAAACTCAGACAATAGATTGGGATGCCTCTGGGGAATGAAAAGCTTGCACGGGCCAAATTAAGAAAATGGCCCAGAAAAGAGTTGGGAGGCGTGTCTGTTTGGGCTTGGGCTCTTCGGAGAGTTTGAATGGCCGAACGGACACTGATTCTTCAGACACGCTCTTGTCATCGAAAGAAAATACGAGGATTCGCATGACTTGGCCTGGGGAAATTGGCTTAAGGAGATGAGATGTTGTGTTACGAATGCACTTTGAATTTTTCAGCCGATGGGCCAATGTTGTGCCATAAAATTTGTGATTCCACTTGGTTGCCACAAAAGACATCAAAATCTTCAATCTTATCATGATTCACATGGAAGAACAAAGTTATATAATCGAAAGAAGTCTTCATAATAATCTTAATAACAAATACAATTGAGTCACATATGGTTGAAAAGAACAATTATTGGATTCTGTTGGACTTGGATTGAATAATATTGAAGTTAAAGTAGGCGAACTAAAATCACTTTTTATGATTAAGGTGTAGATTCGCCATCTTATACATTAGATACATTTGCTTTCTTATTCACGAGATCATACTAACATATTCGATTTCTCTTAACCCTCCACACAAACCCTAATTGAAATGCAAACTCTCTCTAATAATTATGGCCAACCGATGACCGAAAATCATGGCGAAACTTATAATTTTGGAGGCTATTCAAGCCAGGCTGCAAGACTAAAGTTGTCTTGCGTCTCCATCCATAACATGGGTCGGCTATAAATATAGGATGGCACGAGAAGATCAATAATTGACATGTAAAATATCGCGAGCGGACTATTATTTATAGGGTGAATAAGTTAAAGAGGGCGCGTTTCAAAAGTCGAATCTAAAGGATCAGTGAAAAAGTCCGAGGAAAATGGGTTGCGACCTTGGTTTTTCTACTCCATCCTTCCATTCCGGTTGCGAGGTCTGCGGCTTTGTCCAAATTTGTTTTTCACTCACAGAAGCTGAACTTGACATTGGGATAACTCAACTGTTGCTAGGTTCAATTTTTGCCAAATCACTCTCGGGACATCTCCTCCTCAAACCTTAAGTCTTCCAGCAGAGATCGTAAACATCGTACGTAGTATTCCGGTCCCTTGCTTGTCCACATTGTCCGACTCCTCATCTGGTCGAGGACGGGTTCTTTTACTGTAAAGTCGGCTCATAACTTGTTACCTGGATCTGTTATCGCTGCTAAGAGTGATGCTTGGATGTCGATGAATAAGAATTTGACATAGCCACAAGCATGGAGAGTAGCCCACGAGGCAAAATAATCAGTTGACAAAAATTTGCCTCCGAGGCGACACGCGCGCAGTCGAGAGAGGGCGGGCCGCGCGTTCCGCCCATCAATTCGAGAGCACCATCGCGAGAGCAGGAGCTTCGATTGAAGAGGGGAGAGGTGACAGTAATTTAGGGTTTTTTTACAGCTTAAATTCGGAGCGAAGAAGGGAGGGAGAGGAAAGAGATGAGCTCTTTTTTTTTTTTTTTTTTTTGGTGTGAGCCTTGAGGAGGAGTTGCAAAACGGGTCGGGTTCGGGTCCTGTCGGGTGGTTTCTAAGTTGGGTTGCTCTTGTCTCCTTGCCCCCTTATAATGGGCATTGATGACGTGGCATGTGAATGCCACGTCAGTGCCCCCGGTCGGTTGCTCGTGACTAGAAAATATCTCGTGCAACGAGTACATGACACGTTCCTCAGGAGCATGGTGTATTATTTGCTATTAAGCACGGAGTCGGTTGACTAAGGGGTAAATCGTCTTGAGATTTATTGAAAAATCGCAGCTTGAAATTTTTAATTTGTGCAATCAAGTCTGAAGACGTATCTAGTTAGTATGATTAGTGCCTTCCATTAATGCGTGAGAGAGATGCGTATAAAATAATCTATCTTGTAATTTTTAATTTTCTTATGGGTTGTTCTTTTAAACAGAGGGAAGAACACTCACTCACAGGGTACGACACTTAATGGAAGGCAAATTCATACTCAAGCTCAAAGTTGAGAGAGGATGATAGAGGTAAGTTTTTCTTAGGATAAAGATATTTTGAAAATTTCATTGATTATCTATATCTTTTAAGATTATACAGATATCTCCATTGATTGATGGTGCATATCTTGATGGAGAATTATATTAGAATAGTTATCTAACAAAGCGATGGTATATTTTTTAAATATGTATATAAATTTTTTGTTCCTTTCTTCTACATTATTATTCTTAATTATATTAAACCATCGAAAATTGAGAAGACAGTGTTGCCAATTGAGCATAAGCTGGAATCGGATGAGTTTCTCGAATAAAGAAGTGGGAATCTTCCAAAACGCCTTAACGCAAGGAAACTTTCATGAGCAAAAGATCAACCCTTTGAAGATGATGCAGAGATGGATGTGGAAATATGCAGTTATCATCAGAGAAATGCCGAACAAACAGGGCAAGCCATTTTCAGGATCCTTCAGGACAAATGTAATTTGGCTTGGAACGTGATGAACCGCCGTACCTTCCCACTTAAGAAATTTCTAATATACGGGGGTACAATACAAAGTGGTACATATTTACAAAATATTGTATCATATTAAAACTTAATGTAGGACGATTTGGCTTTAAGTAATGACTAAACACCATATGCCTAATACATACATACATACATACAGCTAGCTGCTTGTCAATCATTAGGTGCTATCTTATTTAATGTTTATGCAATTATTCTTTTACTTGCGAATGCAATGTGAGCACTCGGTATATACTTATATAAAAGAGGCATATGACGATTAGCCTCTAAGCACAATAGAATGTTTATGTTTTTGGTACGATATCTCATCATAATTAAAAAACAATGCACGATGATGTTGGCCCTTGGATACGATTGAATGTCATGCGCCTTGGCAAAACGTCGGCTAAACTTACAACAAAAAATACGGCAATTGACTTCAAGTACGACCAAACGTTGTACATTTTAGTACGACGTCATTCAAAATTAAAAAAGTAACATGCCGCAATTTTGGATTGGAACACGGGGAACCTTGTATAATCATACAACATAGAATTCCCATTTTATGACGGTACATTGTCAGGGCGAGCATGTACAAGGATTTTGACGATTAGTGCTATGGTAACTTGTCCCGACATAGTAAAGAAAGTATGTTTGGCGAGGCTTGAAGCTTGGAAAAGTAGTGCTTTAGAACACATGGTGAGAGTCATCTGGTACGGAGGTGGAAGGGGAACTCCATGATTATCACAAAATCGGAAACGACCACATTGATTCTGGTATACAGCTGCTAAAAATGTTTTAGGCTCCACAAGGAGTTTAAATTCTGCAGATGGGGGTATGGAACATTGGTATCATCAATCCCATAATCTACACTGCAATGAAATAGTTATGCGAGCACTGCACATGCTAGCTAGTGACGTCAACTTGAGGATCGCACAAAGCAGCCACATAATCGCAGCAGAAGTCATTAATTTGATCTCTGCTGATCATCTATCAATCAGTTGCATCTGCTAATGTTGGTGGTCTTTGTACCCACTAACACCAATCTACAATACCAGCACGCAACTGACCCATTGACAAAAATTTTGCCACTCGAACGAGTTGTTACTCTTCCAGTTGTTCTTCTCAACGCGATATCATAACAACTTAGGATGTGAGCGACTATTACAAGTTACAGAAGATTAGCTAGGGGAGAACTTTGGCTTTCGGACAATCACCCTGATGTGATGACTGTAGAAAAACACTCCTCAAGAAGAAGAGTTTAAAGGAAAAAAATTGTCTTGTCTAGGAATGGAATAGACATCGAAGATGATGTAGACAAATATCTATATCAGCCTAGTGCCAATCGGTGATAACTCTCAGCTGACTCACTTTGTAATATATGATGGAGGCTCTTTACTTTAATTACTATGTGCATGCATGGTAACATTTCTGTTCCTCTCAATTTCTGTTCTTTTGTTTCCCAAAACAAAACAAGAATGGAAATTTGTGAAGCCACCGCTGGCCGCTACCGCCTGTCGCTAGCCGCTGCCGCACAACCGCTAGCTGCCAACCATCACCGCCAACCGCCCGCGCCGTTGGCGATTGGTTGGCAAAGCAATCGTCAGCGGCGGTCGGCAATCCTTGAACAAGAATAAAATGAAAATAAATACAAAAAATACAAAATCATACCAAACGCATTTTTATTCTTTTTTCTATTTCAAAAATATAAATTTTGTGTAGTTACCGAACATTTTATTTTACTCAGAAATTGTTTCATAGAGCAGAAATAGAAAAGAATTATTTCTAAAAAGAAACTATTCCTCGGCCAATAAGCATTACAATGAGCACTAGTAGGTGCAAACACCCTTCATGAATGTAATAGCTGAACGAGTAATGGCGACAACAACAATAAGCGGAAAATTGCAGTCATCTTCCCTGAGAGCAAGGAATAACAGAAGCATAAGGAAGTTCAATGCTTAATAATCAGGTCGCATTGTGCAAATTGATGATCTCTTTTCAGTTCGAGACTAAATAGGAAAGAACTTGTAAATTCGCCAAGAGAGAGATTTGACAAATAGATGCGTTCAAATTAGAAGAGATAAGGCTTCTTTTGACCCATTCGAACAAAACAATTTCACTTTCTTTCCTCTAGAAGAGCTGTTTCAGCGCCTACCCCTAGAAATCTCCATCAATCACTCTAGTTGACCGTAACAGAAATGAGTCAAAATATTTAAGGAGCCTACTTAGGAATGAAAATCGTAGAAATCCTAACATGCAAAGCCAATCAAGCATGATATCAACAAACATGGAAAGTAATGCTATGAAAAGAACCAATTATATACAGCACAATGTTAAGAGATGTAAACCAGCTCCAAGTGTCAAAATAAACATGCAACTTATTTGAAGGAATTGTTCAGAAGACCATAACTTGAAAGCACATCAGATGATCAAATATGTGCACCGATGCTATTTGCCTGCAATACTGCTATATAAAGAAGGCCTAAACCTCACTCAAAGCCAAAATGCTATGCACATATCCGATGGGTGCGCAGGCGATGATCACAGGACTCCTTAATAGAGACGGTGGTAGACCATGGACTTGAACCTTCTTCAGAGTCCCCTTCTCTACATCATAAGCCAGGAAGTACACTTCACCAGCCGTAACCTTTGGAGCAAGCAAGATTTCTCCGGCACGGACACTACTGACGTGAAACTCCTCAGAAGGACTTAGATCCTCTTTCCAACTACGGGGCAGCACGATTGGACGTTCCATCCAAACTCGATTTTTGTAATCCTCTAGTACATACATTGACATGGTGTTTTCATCCTCAAGATGCTCATAGTCCAACAGCGTCAGACAGCCTCCAAATGCTATTAACTTCATCTTATACACCTGATTCGGGGCACCATCGGGCAATGCTAAAGTCCTAAACTTCTCGGTCTCGACATCGAACGCCACTATTATTTTGTTGCTCATCAAGTCAAGCGTGAGGAAATGAATGCTTCCATTAATGCAAACGCTGCCTCCGCAGGGAAAATGGATAGGGCCGCTATCGATTTTCCTCCACGAATTACTTCCCAACGTCAGAATCTTGTTCGCCGTGATAACTTCGCCAGCATGGTTGAGATTGTTCGAAACCCACGTCTTCATGACTTTGTACCGTCTCGTGACGGGATCGAAGCCCAAGGCGCTGAAGCTGCTCATGCGGCGGTGCAAATGGACGGGGAACTTGTGACGCGCGGGCGGAAGGGCCCTGACCTCTCTGGTGCTGATGTTGCACAGGTACGTAAGGTCCCCGATGTCGAAGCAAATCAACCCGTTGACGCTTTGCCACTCCTGCCCGGTCGAGATGATGGTCTGGTCCAGTTGGCCCCAGGGAACCGCGAATCCAGTCTGATGGTCCAAGCTGAAGAACCTGCAGCCGAAGTGACTCGGCTCGATGTTGCCGATGATGGATATGAGCGAGGTGACGTCGGAGCAACGGAGTGACTGAGCCAAGACTAAATCAGCGAACGACCGGTGGTCGATGATGGAGCGCCAGCCCTTCGAAACGGACCTGATCCGTATGAGCGTCTTCACCGGCAGCCTCGACAGTATATTAGAGATTATCTTGGTGGGCAGCTCCGTCAACCCCGCGTTCTCTCCAGTAGCCTCCTCCTCGCGAGTTCTTCTTGGTTGCTTCTCCGTCGGACCCTGTGAAAGCAAACCTCATCAATCAACGACCCTTTTCATTCCACCCCATTCTATGCTCTGTTTCTTGATGGGACCCCTAAGTTTCGAACCCTGACAAAGCAGGCAGTCCTCTGTTCCGGTGAAACAACAAAAGGAGCTCCTTTTTATAAAAAGAAGATCACGAAGAGAATGCCATTCAGGCGCAAAAAGAAAAAAAAAACACAGGCGAGATATGCGATTCGCCCTATGCATTTCGAAGGAAATCGGGCATCAACAATGCAGGCGAAATCTGTCTCCAAAACCAAGCAACGCGAATGGAACAGGTCCGAACGACGACAACGACGGGTGACCCATTTCGTCTCGGTACACCGTTAACGATGGAGAAGGAGATCTCAGGCAGCGCACGCGAGACAAGTCTCAACGGCGATCGCGCTGATGAAACGGAGCTCGCGACATGGTTCGGTACCAGTGGATTGCGAAGCGATTCCGCGCCCAGAGCGCCCCCCGAGGGTGGTTCGCCGCCGCCGTCGTCTTGCACCGCCATTTTCACAGAGAGAGAGAGAGAGAGGGAGAGGAAGAGAAAGAGAGATTGGGAGGAGGGTCGCCGTCAGGTATCGACAAAAGTGCAGGGAAGCTCAGACGGAGGCGACGCGATCGGAGGAGGAGGAGCAGGACCAGGTCTTGCATTGCATGCAGGAACTTTTCGCCAACGACCCTGCCCAATGAGCGTTCTCCACGTGGATTAAAGCGATTAGTGGTGGACTATTTCCACGATGCCTCGTCATCACAATCCACTCTCACGAAAAAAAAAAAAAAAATAGGTCGCGCAGGATTGGTGGGTAAAAAGGTATATCGTCCTCTCTCTCTCTCTCTTAATTTAATTCTCTCGCGTAATTCGTCTTGTAAATTCTTACGTACGTATACATATAGTGATCTTGCAAATCCAAAGACTGATTCAATGATTTAGCATTTTTAGTAGCGATCATTTATAGTAACATCGGTTTTTCTCGATTGATCGTGGGAAAGTGTGATCTTAAACCGGCACTTGCACAAAATAATTTCCTTATTTTGTTTGGAGTTTCTTTCGTGGGGCGAGTTATTGATTGAAACACTATGTAGCACCGACACGCGACACGTGACACGCGATATAACACGACACGACACGCAACACGTCATTTCTCAAAAAGTAGAGAATTTCGACACGTTCCGACACGTTAAATATTAAATAAATATTTTTATTTTTAATTAATTTGATTTAAATTCATAAATAATTAATTAATTAAAAAAAAGAGCCTACAATGAATTTACACTAATAATATTAATAAATTAATTAGTTGGAAATTCGAAAAACATATTCATATAATATGTATCCATGTTTGGAAATTAGAATCAACTTATTTAAATAAATCTATGATTTTTTACAATGATCAAAATTTATTATCATTTAAAATTCAGTATTTTTATTTTTAAAAATTATTTATTTATTTTTTCCGATTAAAACAAAGTTTCCCCACTCCCAAATTTATTTCAATTTTTTCCCTCCCTCCCCCACGAGAGACTATTCCCCCCCTCCTAAATTTATTTCAATTTTTTTTTCCCTACCTTCCCATGTCAGACTATTTTCCCCCACCCCAAATTTATTTCACTTCCCCCCCACCCACGTGATAGGCTGTCACTGACTCACTTCACCCCATTGAGGTTCCAAAACCCTAGCTACCGAAACACTTTTTTCCCCTTATTATGTGTCTCGGTCGATCAGAGGTTCGGCTTGCTTCTCCCCCACCTTTTAGCGTTCTGGGCCCCTGAAAAAAGAAATAAACCCGAAATCAAAAAGAAAGAATTGAAATTGGGCCATCTTTGCCGAGAGAGGCCGCCTTCTCTCAGGCCAGCAGTCTTCTACTTCTAGTCGACTGCTCTATCACGGGCTTCCCTGTTTCCTGGGCTCTGCTCGCTCGTCTACGCTCCGACCCAGAAAGTAATAAAATAACCCTTCCTATCCTCACTTTTTTCCCCTTGCCGCACAGTCTTCCTCTTGATCCATCTCCATCTCCTCGCCGGACGACCTCCATACGACCCCCTTCCTCTCCTCTTCCTCTTGATCCTTCTCCTCCTCCTCTACCTCACCTTCGGCCCTTCCTCACTTGCAGTTGTAGCCTCGTCGCCGATCCCGCAGCATCACTGTGGCTGCCCTCGCCTCAATCTCTACGGCCGCCCTTGCCTCGGTCTCTACTCTTTCTCTAGCGCCTCAGTCTGTACTCTTTCTTTGGCGGTTTCTCACTGTCGCTCGTGGCCTCGTCTCTCCTCCCTTGCCCTCACTTCCATCCAACACGCGTGTCGAGACGAGTCGAAAAAAGTTGACTACGTGTCGGAAAACTCGACACGTGTTGACCGCGTGTCCGAGCGTGTTCGAGTGTGTTGACGTGTCCGACATGCTCCAACACGTGTCGAACATGACACGGAAGCACGGACAACGTGTCCGTGCTTCATAGTTGAAACATCAAATCCTGAAGTACTTGCCAATTATAAGATTGGGATTAACTTACAACAATTATTTTATTGCCTAAGGAGACCGATAGCAACGATGCTCTGCTCCATTGCTCATCAGTTAGCATTGTTCGGGTTAAACATAATTATTAGCTAATTAGTTTACTGAGTGGTGTAACAAGTTCCAATCAGGGAATTAACAAGTTCCAATAAGGGAATTTGAATGTGGCTCACTAACTTCAACATTCTCCCGCAATCTGCCACAAAACTTGATATACCAATTTTATGCACAAATTGATAATACCAAGCGTAACTCATCCTTTATGCTTTTATAATAATGCTCAAATTTTTTGAATATTTTCAAACAAATTATAGGAGAATCTGCATACCTATTTTATGTGTTATGAAAAACTTAAGTATTTTGACAAAGCAAAATAAAGTGCTTGAGCAAAAAGAATAAGTGTGTTTGTTTTGTGTAAAATAAATAAATCAAAACATATTTTTTCCAAAAAAATATCTTCCAATGCTTAATTATAATATTCAATGAAAAAATTTTCATTATCGACCATAATATATGCCTATTAATTTTCATGGCCAATGAAAATATTTTTTGTTGATTTATTTTTTTAAGAGATATAAACAATCGTTTTTATGAAAATACTTTTCAAATCATTTATTTTCTACGCAATAAATGCACTTTCTAAGTGAAATTTTAATGGGTGAAACATCAATTCAAAAACACAACACTAAATTTTTTTTGAAAAGAATCCGTTCTCCTAAGATTTAATTGCTTTCATTCCAAAAAAAAAAAAAAAAAAAAACAGAAAAAGGGCCCAAGTTGCTCTCCCACGACGATTATTTGGGCCTGGCCCATTCAAAAGAAGCTGTCCAAATCGTTCTTCCACGGCTTGCGCCTTTCTTGATCCTCATTGTTACTCAGGAATTCCCTAGGAAAATGCTCTTCATATTTCCTAACAAAATCCTTGAAAAAGATCCCAATGGGGCCGTCCAAGACTTTGTCCTGATGCCGAGGTTGTCCAAGGACCTGACGATAGTGTAGTATTGTCGAGCATAGATTTTTTTTTGAGGGAATACTTATCATCTTAAAGTGACTAGTCAACATATAATATCAAGATATGGATCTGATCCAAGACTATCATAATCGAATGTTAATGCAAGGTTAAAAAAAAACTTGTCCCATCAATAATTAAGATATAAAGGATTCGTACTCCAAGCCAGTCGTTATTTGCCGTTGCCTTTTAGATATTCTTAGAAAATTTCAGGAATATTCCCTATGGGTAGCTCTAAATCCACTACTAGAATGGCCTCGTTCACCCCTCTTAGAAGATGGCAAAGAAAAAATTGTCCAAATTGAGGGTCCCATTCCTTCTTGTAATAATGGCAGGCAAGGGCCTTTTTTTTTTTCTTTTTTTTTTCGGTGCTTTAAGGTTGTTTTGGGTACATGGAGGCAAAGTGCATGATTAACAAAATGGTATCTGTGAGCCAAGGTTGAGCCTTGTGCTAAAATTGTCAATGATAAGTGCCACTTGGGACTTGTTACTTGAGAGAATGAAGAGAAGAAATGGTGTCTTGTTGTAAAGTTAGAAAGAGATATGTGAAGCTGCACGTGAAAGGGAGAAAGGCAATCTCGATATCGCACTCCAGGTACCTCCATGTATTGCTGCTACCCCCTCCACCACACCCAACCCCTAGCCCCCTCTCAATCCTAGTTTCAACACCTAGACTTCCAACCCAATGACCACCTTTTAGGCCGCCCCTACCTTTTCCATCATTCAAGAATTTTTTCCTAGGTTTTTTTTCTTCTTCTCTTTTTTTTTAAAGGAAATGATGTCATTCTTTATGGACATTACAACCAATTATCTTATCGATTACCTCATGTCATAGGAGGAAGTTGTTGCGGGACACACTATTACTCTTAGGAGGTGCTGATATCATGGAATTGGAGAAGATTGTGGAAACATGGAGGACTTAAAAGAAGGGATTGCACATGGAATCTTAATGACCATTGAAAGGAATCCTATGAGTATAAAAGGAGAGAACCCAAAGGAAGAAGATGCACTCAAACTACATGCAATTTGATACCAAGAAAAAAACATATGCGAAAACTCTGGTGAATTTTACCTATGCAAAAACTTTAGTGAATTTTTCTTTGACGTATTCCTTTTGAAGCAATACCTTCCAAAACTATTGTTTATGGTGTTCATTGTGAATGCGAATGCTAGCTGTCTCAACCTACCCTCAGGGGGAGGGAACAAGTTTAGCGGTATTACCTAAAGGACGGGCCTAAGGCCGATAATTAGGCGTAGGCCCTCACAAGCCCATACCTTGCGTGACATTGGGATATTCTTTTAGGAATTTTGCACAAAATGAGTCACCACTAGCTTATTGGGGTCGACTAGAAACCAAGTGAGGCATGGGAGTGTACCTCACTTCCTACGCAACCAGCTAATCTATTGGGGTCGGCTAGAAATTAAGTGAGGCATGGGAGTATACCTTACTTCCTACGCAACTAGAGAATCTAGGGTTGGGGACTTGATTACACTAATTGACCAATTAGTGTCCTTTCGGTACCTTATCTTATTCATTTTAACAAAATGATTTTTTAGCAAGCAGTTTAGATTGATTTTATACCTATCCACTAACATGTAATGTGATCATGCGGGTGCTCAATCATTAAAATAATAATTATAGCTACCAAGATCCTAATTGCCATAAAATTAAACCCTTGTATTTAAACATAACAAAATATGCAAACTAAACATGCAATATAATCAATATACAAGTATATAAAGGCCTAACTACACTATAAAAAAAAAAAAAAAGGCAATACATGGCAATTCCTAACAAAATCCTACATTTTTTAATTTTCGAAATTTTTTAAATTTTTTTAAATTTAAAAAAATTAAAAATAAAATAAAATAACATTTTTGGGGCTCGACCGGGTTGGGCTAGACCCACCCAGGTTAGGCCTTCGTGAGGGTAGGCCACGATCGCTCAACCAAACAGGCTAGGCCCCACCATAACTGGTTGGGCCTTCGCTTAGCTCGAGCTGGGTTAAGCCTGATCGTCCTTGGTTGGGCCTAACCTTAGCCTAACTTGGGCCCAAAAGTTGAGCCCAAGCGCAAGCAAGAGTCGAGTGGGCTCGATTTGTGATCCGGCCCACTCAGCCTGCATCCCTTGGTCGTGACTGAGTAGTCGCAACCAGGGGTGCCCAGATAGCACACGTCAGCGACGACTCCGCCAGGGCCAAGAGGGGGGCATGGCCTGGCTTCCTTGGCCACGACGGCATCCCTCTGGCAACCAGGAGTCCTAGGGCTCTACGCGGAGGATTTTCATGGAGGGAGAGCCCATTCGGGCATTTTGGTGAATAGATGGTGGGCACGAGCGGTCTGAGATGCTTCCGACCTAAATGGGGCTTGAGGCGATGGTGGCGATGACCAACAAGTGGTCGACAATAAACAAGGGCCTAAGGGGGGACCTATGGAGACCAGAGCTTGCCCAAAATAGACAGAACGAGCTCCGGCCAGTTCGACTTCAAAGACAAGCACAAGGTGTTTGACAGAATGCCTACCTAGATTCCGGCAAGGTTGGAGGTGGTTAACGGCTCTAGCAGCCATTGACGACTTAGGGGGGACTCCTCCTCCTTCTCCGACCTGTTCTCATTCCTTTCCTCCATTGTTTATGTCTCCCTCTCTCTCGATTTCTCTCTATGTTTCACCCGGCTTCTGTTCTGTTCTTCTCGTTTTTTGTAGGTCCTCCAAGCCTTTCAAGGCCAATGGCAGGCATGCTTGGCTACCAGCCTGTCGACAAGCCTGCTTTCCGACCCGTAGATCACGCTAGAGCTACTCCCTCGATCCTCCTGCTTTGCTTGTTGCTGCTCCCTGCTCTGTTTTTCTGCAGGTTGTTTGGTGTAGGAGGAAGACAGCCGAGCTGGGTTGGAGGGGAAATAAGGCCAGGCCAGGCCACAAGAGGGAGAAAAGAGGATGGGCTGGGCTAATGGGTTGCAAGTGGGGGAAGGAAAAAGATGAGCCGCGCCCAAGCCCACGCGGGGGGAGAAGGTCGAGTTCAACTAAGGGGGTCTAGCCAAACCTAGCCTCTCTTTTTTTTTTTTTAATAATTTTTTTAGCGACTAATTCCTAATTTTTAATGTTATTAAGTCTTAAGTAGAATAGTGAGATTTATGTATCAATAGTTGCCCCTCTTTGAATGGGAGCTCAAAGAGGTTCCATTTAAAAACAGAAGACACCTAAATTATTTCGGCGATAGAGAGACCCTGGGTGCATAAGCTTGCGACAGGTCAAGCTATGGAAGCGCGTTGTGTCAATAAGAGGAATAAAGACTTCGGGCTACAGAAGTACACTGTGTCATAGGAAGAAAAATAGACCCCGGGCTATAGTAGCACGTCGTGTCATAAGGAGAATGAAAGACTCTGGGTTACAGAAACATGCCGTGTCATAAGAGGAAAGAAAGAGCCCCGGGTTACAGAAGCACATCGTGTTATAAGAAAAAGGAAAAGCTCGAGCTATAAAAATACTCTATGTCATAAGAAGAAAGAAAGACTCTGGGCTACAGAAGCACGCCGTATCATAGGGAGAAAGAGAGACTCTAGGATACAAAAGCACGTTGTGTCATAAGAAGAAGGGAGACCACGGGCTATAGAAGCACGTCGTGTCATAGGAAGAAAGAAGACCTCAGGCTACAAAAGCATGCCATGTCATAAAAAGAAAGAGAGACTCCAGGTTACAAAAGCATGATGTGTCATAGGAAGAAGGAAGACCCCGGGCAATAGAAGCACGTCATGTCATAAGAAGAAAGAGAGACTCTGGACTACAAAAGGATTCCATGTCATAGGAAGAAGAAAGATCTTGGGCTACAGTAGCACATCATGTCATAAGAAGAAAGAGAGACTACGAGCTATAAAAGTACTTCGTGTCATAGCAGATTAGATAATTTACAAATCGAGTTACAAGAGTTGTGGATCCCCAAGCGTGAGTGTCGGCTATGCGCTGTCGTGGAGCAGTATTTTTTTTTTTTAAAACCCTAACCGAGTCGAGCGAGCAAAATGAAAGCAGCTACATGGGTTGGGCCGATAAACTAAATGGGTCGAATATGAGTCATGTGCAAATCCATATGGACCACATAAAGTTAGGCACAAATATTTTAAACTCATTTCCACCCATTTATAAAATTTTAAGCAACTCGTTTGTAACCTAGCCTCCTAAGAATGAGTCATAATATGGGTTTCTAACCCATATTGATAGCTCGAATTGAACAATTTCAAAGTTCGTCGAGGACAACTAAGAATTGTTGTTAGATAATGATAATGGACTTGTTGCGGCGATACATGAAGCGACATAATGAAATTAGCTAGGTGATGCACGCACCGAATATCAAATGCAACCAATTAGACCCTACTGGACTCGATGAGAACACATGCTACATGCGGAGGAAGAGGATATGTACAAATTCGTGGATGACCCCCTGTTGCAGAAAACTCTGGTATAGAGCGATGCAAGTGTCCCAATCATAGTAAAAATCAGGCTTGCGATGACGAATCCCATGGGTTTTCACTCGACTGCAATCACGACGCACCAGAAACAAATCAGATTTGAGCTCAATGCCTTTCATTTCGCTGGGAGCCAGAGATTCAGCTGAAGAAACAAATCGAGAAATGAGTGGGGGACGTGGGATTCTTACCCAAATTTCTGAAGCTTTGATTGGCGATAGGAGGATCACCGGTAGATGCAGATGTAGAATCCAAACTCGGACAATAGATTGGGATCCCTTTGGGGAATGAAAAGCTTGCACGGGCCAGGTCAAGAAAATGACCCAGAAAAGAGTAGGGAGGCGTGTCTGTTTGGGCTTGGGCTCTTTGGAGAGTTCGAATGGTCGGACGGACACCAATTCTTCAGACAGACTCCTATCATCGAAAGAAAATATGAGGATTCGCATGACTTGGCCCTAGGAAATTGGCTTAAGGAGATGAGATGTTGTGTTACGGATGCACTTGGAATTTTTCAGCGGATGGGTCAATGCTGTGCCACAAAATTTGTGATTCTACTTGGCTGCCACGAAAGATATTAAAATCTTCAATCATATCATGATTTGCATGGGAGAATAAAGTTATATAATTGAAATAATTCATTACCATAGAATAATCTTAAACACAAATATAATTGTGCACAATCGAGCATACATAGTCGAAGTGCAAGCGAGTTGCTAATTATTGGATCCTCTATTGGACTTGGAATAAATAATATTGAAGTTAAAGTATGCGAACTAGAACCACTTTTTATGATCAAGGTGTAGATCTGCCATCTCATACATTAGATACATTTGCTTTCTTGTTCACGAGATCATACTAACATATTCAATTTCTCTTAACCCTCCCCACATCAGATTAACCATCCACACAAACTCTAATAGAAATGCAAACCCCCTCCAATAATCGTGGCCAGCCGATGATTGTAAAGGGGGCCTCCAGATCTGGAGGCGTGACCACTAGACCTGAAGGCTGGTTGCTGTTGGCGGTGGCAAGCTAAAAAACACCAGCTCCTCAGCACCACGGACATAGAGGAGATGGACATACGAAAGTGTGCTTTCAATCATGCCTAAGAACAATGGACGTTAACTCAGCAAGTTGGTGGGGGGAGGGGGAAATTGTCGTTGACGTGACACTCACTGCGGTCGATGACTACGGTAGTAGTCATCGGACACATGGTAAAATCCCACAGAAGGGGAATATTAGGATCGGATACTCGTGCAACCGAGGCTTGTACTCGTAGGCGTGGAGAACCCAGAGAGGAATCAAAACCTTGATCGCGAGCCGGACCAAAGTGAGAGTGGATTTCGGGGACTCTTGGGAGAGTTTTGTGTACTCGTGCGACAATTGTGCTAGCGTAGCCTGATTTTCGACTATTGAATTCGATGGGCCTTTTGACCAAAAAAAAAAAAAAAATTCAGCGGCCCTTGTTAGATTCCATATAAAACATGGATTAACACATTTTTTATATTTTATTTGTTCGTAGGACAGGGAAGCATCTCAGTGTCGGCCTTCTCAAGCATCCCCTCCGCTCAGTCAACCACCATAGGAGGCGCCAGTTGTGACCATGCAATTAGAAATTAAATGAGTGTAGCTAAACGCTTTGATCCTTGATGTGGAGATTAGGTAGAAGCGCAAGGACCGAATGATTCGACCTAACACCCCTGCGATTTGAATTGAGACAAAAAAAAGCTTGCCTCCTCTCATGAGTATAGACAATTCTATAGAGACCATCAAATATGACAACCATGCCAAGTTTATCTATATTGTTGTTGACGTTGAGAATATGAACAATGCAATATGCACTAAACCGTCTGAAACATTGTCAAAACATCTAGAAAGAGGGAGAACTAAAAGGAAACACCTAAGCACCCTATGCATTAAGCCAGCCATTAGAATTCTAAGAGTACGGTCGACGAGGACCAGTAGCAAAGCCAAAAGAGTCGCCTCGGTATCCAGATTGCAGTCTCCTATTAAGATCAAGAAACACACTTCCACGAATTGTAGGTGCTTTAGGCCTCGCATTATTCAATCTCATTGGATTCATTTCATCCAAACGAGGAGCATACCATTGCATCATAGACATGTTCACTCGCTGGGACGATTCAAAACCTAGGAGTCCATAGGTAGATGTCACGGGCCCCAACTGGCTGTAACCGGGATCGTTACCTGCCATGTAATTTCTTTGAAATACATTTGGATCTTTCTAACCATAAAGATGGACCAGCGAACGCATCTGCAGGTCCCTCCAATATCTCTCTTCAAGTTCAAAGGCACTGGGCCTGTAATTATCAGTGTCCCACGTATGAGCTGTATACTCCAAGTTCTGATGCCCAAAATTGGTAGGAGGACCACCACCACTTAACCATCTCTGAGTTGAATAATACTTACTGTTGCGCAGTCCATACATTTTGCTGGCATCATCAAAGCGAGTGGGTTCTCACCCACTATAAAATTTATCAGCTCGTGACATAGGCATGCTTGGGTCAGCCTTTTGATAATTCATGCCCCTGACATCATTCTCAAAAGGAAGTTTACACGTGATCTTGAGGATCGATCATTGACTGACGACTTGGGTGAGGGATGACGAGAGCTTACCTTTGTAGGTCACTTCTCATCAATTTCTCTTCCTCGTCTTCCCTTACCACTTGCCTTTTCCCTAGAAGACTTCCCATTCGTCAAATTGGGTGAGGGACAATGAGGTAAAACCTTCTCATCAATTTCTCTTCCACATGTTCTGCTACCATCGGTATTTTTCTTAGTGGACCGATCATTGAATAACAACTTCCCATCTATCAACATAAGCGAGGGATGATGAGGGGTTTCCTTTGCAGGTGACTTCTCATAAATTTCTCTTCCACTTGTTCCTATACCATTGGCCTTCTCCGCAGAAGTCCCAATAGAATGGCTATCCCCGCTTTCTCTCCCGCTGCCATTTCGAGAAAAACGCCCAATTTGACCTTCAGTCATATCGACTCTGCCAGTCGATTCTCCATGCCTACCCATTGGCATGGAGGTATCACTTATTAGTGACGAAGTACCAATGCAAAGGCTCTGGTCATCTTTTGGATGATGAAAATCCAGCGATCCACTGCAGTCATCATTTGACCATGGCCTCTTAAGCTTCATCAGCTAGTGACCCTGCTCTTGGGCTATGGCCTCGAGCTGTGCAATCCAATCTTGACGGCTCCATAGATACAGCAACAATGGCTTATTGTTCTACTATTCAATTTGTTTATCCTTCACATCAACAGACCCTGGCAAATAAAATGACTGAAAATGGAGAGGTTATAATTAATCCATTAGATGCAAACATATGATTAGAAGGATGAACAGAATATCCCATTTCACCTTTCCAGACAAGAACCGATCGTCTTCCCACACTGGATCATAGCGAAACTTTTTCTCTTCTAATCTACAATGCACTGCTAGATTTAAGTATTTGCAAAGGCAAAAGAGAGGGCTCAAAGTGAGGTAGTTACCTTTTAGTTTTCGATGGAACAATCAGAATAAGGAGCTTTGGTTTGAATTCAAGAGCTTTATCAATAAACTTGTTCTCCGAAGCTGCTTTAGCTTCGAAAGGAGGATTTAGCCCCATGATCTAATCAAGAAGAAACGTAATAGAATGATAAAGCATTGGACAATGTATGGATATGTTTGGAGAGAGAGGGAGGGACAGAGAAGAGCTAAAGGGTCAATACCCCAACTAAAATGCAGAGAGGTAAAGCAAAACTCTGCCTCTTACCAATTTCAACCCAGAGGGTAGCTCTTTCGGTTGGACACTCATCCAGTCCCCTAGTTCAAAGTTGAAGTTATTCTACAATTAAAAGGAGGAGCAACTATATAAAACCAGCCGTACACGAAGGCAAGTCCAAATTCAATTACCAAATACATTTCACAGAGATCATAACAACACCAATATTACCATCAAATGCCAAGTGGATCAATTATTCTTCTGCATGGCATTCACTGAAAGCTGAATTGCTCAAAGCCAATGCTAAAGCATATAAATGGGTTACCATAGCCCACAACCTAGAAAGACCCTAATGGAGACTCCCTATGTCAACCTATAGGCATCAAGAAGAATCCCTAACAAATTACAAGTGCTAAAAAAAAAGAAGAAGATGAATGTGAAAAATAAACCTATTTTCTAGACCACAGGCAAATTGCATTTAACAAACACAAACTATAGTTCTGTATCATCCAACTTTTTGATAGTTTTGTGTGCCTCCATGTAAGTGAGGCTTCATCCCCTACTAAGTGCATGGGTCACTAGTAAATGTGCTCAAATTATGTTGGCATGCGCAAGTTTCTCATAAATATCCTGCAAAAGTGTAAATTACTTCAGATTTCAAGGCTCCAGCATAACCAAAGTGGTGAGAGACCAAAGTGGGAGCAATGAGGATAAGGCTAAGAAAGCAGGTAACTGTGGCCAACTCACAACAACTTGCTCATGTCCTCCTTTATGGCTATAGATAGCCTATTCTTCCTCCATATTTCATAGTTAACAAGTTGAGCCAACCACATTCCAAACCACAATCCAGCAATTTCTTACCAAATTTGGTACAAATTTCGAAGAACAAAAAATTGACAACATGTCTACTCCACACTTACAATTATTACTTCAAAAGAATGATATAGCAATGCATGTAGGTAGGCTACATAAGTCCTCTTGAATCTACATGCCATGCTAAGCAGGTCATGGAGATGTTTTTCACTATCTGGAAGACTCATTGCTCCTCGCACTCTGAAGCTTGAGTGCTTCAACACTCATCCTCCTCTGCGATGGTGTATAGGTCATATGAATGCAGCATTGCAGATATCAATTCTGAATACAGAGTAATTTAGAGGAAATTATGCAAAAGGAACCATGTTGTTCCTAAAGAAATCTAGCCTAATGCATTCCCAAACGAAGTACCATGGGATTATTTTAGGCAGGCATATGAACCAACTCGAGATGCAACAAGCCTTATCAAAGTTCTATGCAAATAACCCTCCTCAGCCAGTACAGCCAACTATTCCTAAAGAAACCTGGCATAATGCATTCCCAAACGAAGTACCATGGGATTATTATAGGCAGGCATATGAACCAACTATAGATGCAACAAGCCTCATCAGAGTTCTATGCAAGTAAACCCTCCTTAGCATGTACGGCCGCCTCAACCTCTACAACCTCCTCAATAACAGCCATCTTCCCAGGACCCTTGGGGTGGACCACTTTTCAGGACCCATGGAATTACGGCTCCCCCTTGATCTCCAGAATGGCAGAATATAGCCAGTTGGCCGCAACCGGAAATTCCTCCAGGGACTCCAATGCTCCTCAAAGAGAACCAGCACTAGCAACAACAAAGCATCTCCAGATTCTCTGAACATAGAAAGGCTACAGCTTTGCTTAAGACCTAAATCGATGGAAATCCTGGAGGTATGCTGATGAGAAGAATCCTGCAAAATGAACAAAGGCAAAATACAAGAAGGATTGTAAAATGAACAAATGCAACCTTTCGGGAACGGGTGCAAACTAAACATCTATAAATTCAATGGTTATCTTGATAAGGCGTTAATTAAATATTTTTGGAAATTATGAAATTCAGAATTTTATTTAATTAAATAAAATTCTGAATTTCATAATTTCCAAAAATATTTAATTAACAAAAACAACCTTTTAACTAATAAAGATTAGAAAGATAACTATAGGAAAAAAATATAAAATAAAACGGTTGGTGCTAATTACACAGCATGTGTGTAAGTGTATAAAGTACTAAATGCGTCTAACAATCGTGTCAAAATCATGCAATTATTTAGGAAACATTGCAAAATGAACAAACGCAATCCTTCAAGACATTTTGCAAAGTGAACAAGTATAATCTCAAAATTTATTATGTAAAAGAAAATTCGAAATAATAAAAAGGGTTAATACCTTGAAAAACCCCAAATACACTTGTGACAAATTTACCCCAAACTATTTTTTTGACCACCAACCTCCTTTGACAAATTTACCCCAAACTAATACACTTGTGACAAATTTACCCTTTGCTAGTTTTCGTTAAATTTTATTGTCAAATTATTAAGTTAAATGACACATGACAATTGACTAGTATAACAATTTGGGATTTTATGATCTGTTTGTTAGAGTTTACAATTTTCATGACTTTTTTATAGTATTAATCCAATTTAGCGAATGGTATATTCATCACAAATTTATCACAACATTTTTGCGGTTGTATAAATTAGTTTGGGGTAAATTCATCATAAATATACCATTTTAGGATTTTTATGGTCAATCAAAGTAAATTTGTCATAGGTGTATCGGTTTGGGATTTTTCAGGGTAAAAAAAATAGCTTGGAGCAAATTTGTCACAAGTGTACAAGTTTGGGGTTTTTAATGTATTAACCCTAATAAAAATAAATAAATAAATATTTTTTTTATAAAATAAAATTTTGAATTTCAGAATTTCCAAAAATAATTAATGAGCAAAAACAACATTTCAACTAATTAAGGTTAATAAGATAAACATACGAAATAAAATAAAAAATAAAGGGGTAAGGGCCAATTAAAGTGTAGGTGTGCAAGTGTGTAAAGTGCTTAGTGCATTTAATAATCGCGCCATTATTTGGCAAATACAAAATGAACAAATATAACCCTTTGAAAAAGATTGCAAACTGAATATGTATAGTTTCAAATGTTATCTTGAAAATGTATATAAAACTAGGAATAATAAAAGATATGAAATAATTAACTAATTTATTTTATAAAATAAAATTTCGAATATCATAATCTCCAAAAATACTTAATGAACAAAAACAACCTCTCAACTAATAAAAGTTAATAAATTAACTGCATGAAATAAAATTTTAAAAAAATAAAGGAGTTGGGGCTAATTAAATTGTGGGCGCGCAAGTACACACAATGCTAAGATTTTTTTTTTTTTTTTTGTTAGTCTTACTCTACTCTTATTCTAACTCTCACTCTCGACTTTTATCCCGCCTCATTACGGGCGTGAGAGTGAAACTCATTTCGAAATGCTAACCTTCCCACCCCAACCTAAGATTACGAAGTGAACAAATGCAACCTTTTGAGAAGGGTAGCAAACTGAACAAGCATATCTTGAAAAGGCTTACAAAATTCAAAATAAATAAATAATTATTTTATAAATAAAATTCCATATTTCATAATTTCTAAAAATACTCGATGAACAAAAAAACCTTTCAACTAATAGAGATTAACAATCCGTGAGAAATTAAAAAATGGGTTAGTGCCAATTAAAATGTGTTCAAGCAAGCGTGCGAAGTGCTAAGTGTCCCTAATAATCTAGCCAAAATCGAGCAATTATTCGGGAGTGATTGCAAAATGAACAAATACAACCCTTCAATAAATGTTGCAAATTGAATAAGTATAATTTCAAAAATTATCTTGAAAATGCATATAAAATTTGGAATAACAAAAAATAATAATAAAATGAAAATTAATTTCTATAAAATAAAATTTCGAATATGATAATTTGCCAAAATACTTAATGAACAGAAACAACCTTTTCAGCTAATCAATATTAATAAGATAACCATACGAAATAAAATAATAAAAAATAAAGGGGTTAGCGTTGATTAAACCCCGAGCACATAAGTTAGCATAGTGTGCCTAATAACTGTGTGCTTGCACACTGGTTTTGTGGGATCTAGCTCACTCCCCAACCTTTTCTTTAAACACACTATAAAAATTTGTATTTGTAAAGTGGCTCATCTCCTTTCCACTTTCCTATATAGGATAAAGAAAAACGTCTTTTGCTTGTTTTACAAACAAACAGCCAACATTAGTACCTTTCTATATGAACCTGCGAGGGAGCTGGCGTCTAATTCACCTTCCATTCTCGAACTTGCCGCAAAAGCATGGTGTGAATCGAGTGAATTTCAATTGGAGGCTTGTGTCGTGGGCGACATAAGTGATTCGCGTCGGACACCTGAACTCTTTCTACTTTGGCATGGTAGCGATAGGGAAAGAGACCCACACCCCCCCTAGTGGAGGCAACGAAGTATTGTATCAGCCACTTATAATTATGATCAAGGAAGGATCTAACAAAGAGGGTGCTCAACAAGTCATAACATGTTGCTTGTTCTTGCTCCTTCAACACATAATCAGGCGCCCATAGCGAAGCCACATAATCAGAACCCGCTCGGGTTGGGCCGGGCTGGATTTGTTTTGCCACCCCTTATTTCTTACAGCTGAGCGAAAGATGAGCTCGTTTGATTTCCCCATGTCTTAATCCATCTCTTGTATAGCTAGATTTTGCTGGTGTGCTTACTTAGCCGAAATTAGCGTCCAGTTGAATGCAAGGAAAATGTCTAACTCGTAAAGCCAAAAAAGAAAAGAAAAGAAGCATTTTCATTAGGAAAATGATGCCTAGACCTACTAAGGTTAGTTGAGTTATGGAGCACCTCATCACTTAACAAACCAATATCGTAAACGAATTTTAAGGTTTCTGACATAGTGAATCAATGGAATAGACTTATTCATTAAGAAAAATATTTTCTTTGGTAAAAACTATTAAACTCGATAGAGAGTTCATCTCATTATCCTTTGATCATAATTTTGTTTTTGTTTCGACTAGCATGTCTTTCAAGATTCATCAATTATCTTGATTGGCCTTATTTCTATGCCAACTAAATTATGATTCTTTTTTTTTTTTATCCGCAATCTCAAGATACTTTCCGCTTTTTTTAATGCAACATATATTTCAAAAGATAAATTAAAGTGGTGATTTTATTATTTGCCAAATCACCATTGTCGCGACCAATTTTTCGGGGTATGAACCACCTAGGGTTTGGCTAATGGATTGTTAAGCCTAGACTTAACTCGGGCTCTCCCAAGCCCATACCAATTCACGGCTTAGGTTTGAATTTTTTACATGCCATTGAATTTTAATTAGAGTCGCCACTAATCTATTTTTGGTGGGTCGATTAGAAACCCTAGTAAAGTAACGGGAGATTTACTTTACTCCTACGAACCAGAGACTAAGGGTACGGGGACTTGGTTACGTTAGATTTCTCTAACGTCCTTTCGGTACCTTTCTTTTAATTTCAAAAAAATGTTTGGCAAGCAATTTGGATTGATTTTAAACTATCTCCCTAACATGTGAGGTGTTCATGCAGGTGCGCAAACCACCAATTTAACTCCCAATAAAGCAATTAAATAATGTAGAACTTACCTCAAAGTAACGAAAGCATCTGCAGCGTTAAATTTTAATCCACATCAACAATCTTAGATATGGTTTTTAATTAACACGTAATTTCTTTCTTTCTGTTTTCACTTATTAAACAAGACTATGTCCATATGCAATGCAATGCTTTTAATCTAATATGAAATGATATGGCATGGCAACATGTCCTAAACATATGAATAAAATTTTTATGATCTCTTAATGAACATGCAATTGTTAAATATGCAATCTAAATTAACCAAAGTGACTTAATTCTAATGACGTGCAATGCAATGCAATGACGTACAAAATTATTTCAACTAAAATGACATGCGACATATAATTTAATATGCAAACTATATGTCACGCAACATTCATTAAATGACCTAATCTAATGACGGACAATTTCTAATTAGAAATGAACCTAACAATAATCACTAAAATGACATGCATTTCATGAACCTAAATCTATATGACATGCAAATGACATTTTTTATTTTAAAAATGCAATCTATCATAAAAATTGCAACTAATTTATCTTAAGACAAATTTTATGAAATTTGAAATGATCTAGCTAGATTAAGATTCTATCTAATTTTAACTAGGGATTAAGTCATATTAAATCCTAATTTAAACTAAGACATTATCTAAATCTAAAATGCAATTTATCTAAAAAAGATGATCTAAATTTAAAATGAAATGTGCAATTCTAATCTAATATGCACAATGATCTTTTTTTTTGTGTTTTTCTTTAAGAAATTCGAAATTAAAACTAACACATAATTAAACATGCAATTCAAATATAAAAACTAACAACCTAAATGAATGCACTTTTTTGGATTTTTTTTTTTAAAAATTCATAATAAGATTGCAATCCTAACATGCAAGATAACAAAAACAAATCTAATTCTTATTCGGATTTTTCTTTTTGGTTTTTCTTATTTAAAAATTCAAAATCATATTGCGATTTTAACCCTAAGACTAAGAATATTCTAAAACATACTTAATCCTAATTTGATTTTTTTTTATTTTTTTTTTCTCTTATAAAAATAAAATTGATCCAAACACACGATATCAAATCAAGCAAGACAATATTGATATCCAAAAATTGACGAACCATATCTCGCGCATGAGATCGGGTTGACCAATTTTTATTTTAAATCGCGAATCAAATCTCGGGCTTGAGATTGGATTGTCGATTTTTATAAGGGATTGCGAGTCAGATTTCGGGCGCGAAAATAGGACTATCAATCCCTCACTTGAGGGGCACTTTCATGTTGGAACATCAATCATATATTTAGGAATAATCCTACTAAAGAAAACAAATAAATAAGTGAGAATAACCTTAAAATAATGATAATAATAATAAAGTAATAAAAGAAGAACTACCTAAATGATTTTTTTCCTTTTTTTCTTCCCAAGCAAGCTTGTGCTCGTGTGGTGGTCACCGTCGGTCCAGCAAGGGTGTCGTGGTCGGGGCTCTGGCGAAGGTCTGGCGAGGGGCAGCAGCGTTGCAGGGGGTCTCCGTGGGTGTTGATCGCGAGTCGTCGGGCTGCGGTGTCAACTGGCAGGGCCGTGGGAGCAGACGGGTCGCGGCGTCAATTGGGCATGAAGAAACTCGGCGTCCAAGGGCGTCGCGGGTCAATCAGCAGATTGGGCAGTGGCGGAGATGCGGCAGAGGCTTGGTGAGCGTGGCGGACGGGCCTTGGAGCTGAACTCGGGCGTCGTGGGCGGAGGTCTCGAGGCCGGCAGACGCAGCAAATCACGGCTGATTGTGAATCGGTCAGAAGCAACGACGTCTGGTTGCAGTGGTGGAGCTTCGGGCTGAGGGCAGAGCAAAAACGGCGTCGTGGGAATTCGAGATCTGGTGCTCGGGTAGAGGTTCGGAGGGACGATGGCTGACGGTAGCGACGGTGGGCTTCATGTGGCGAGGGAGGCTCAGCTAGCGCCGGTCACGACGGGAGCAGGGAACGCCGAGTGCTGGGTTGCAAGTAGATCTTAAGCGCAGGCGTCGAGGAGCGGACGGAGCGGCGAGACTGGCAGCGAACGGAACAGCGAGGTGGAGGAGGACGTCGGGCTTTGCGGAGCGGAACAGAGGGTGAGAAGCGAGCTTGGGGAGAGGATGTACAGTGGGGGTCAAATCACCTCTGCCTTTTTACTTTTCTCCTCTTTCTCTCTCTCTCTCTCTCTCTCTCTCTCTCTCTCTCTCTCTCATGTTCTAACTTTTTCTTTTTTCTGCAGTTTTTCCCTTTTTCTGCTCTTTTCCCTTTCGCAGAAGCTAAACCTCTCTTGACCTTTTTTCCTGTTTTTTTTTTCAAAGAAGCCCCCCCACGATTTATCCGTACGTATCCTTTTATAGGCGACGCAAAACAGGATCTTTTTTTAAAAATATTTTCATCTCCCGAATATTGCTTATAACCTCTTGATCACAAAAATCATTATCTCAAAAATATTCTCCCCGATTTCATCATCTATTGATAAAAAATAAGATTACAATGCGATTTTTTTAATTTTCAAAAACCATAATATCGCATCAAATCTTAATTTTTCGTAAGATAATCAATTAAAAATAACGACGGGCTTGGGTTAATTTTATCCTTTCATGGGCCTAGCCCGGCCTATCAATTTAAAATTCAAAACCACCAATTCTACCCATCTCCGCCACCGGTCCAATAAATAAAAGGCCAATTAAAATAAAATGCACCTAAATCTATATGCTATGTAATTAATATATTTTTTATAAAATTAAACCCTAATTTTTAATGACTAAGCGGGCCGTTAAAATTTAGGTGTCAACAGCTGTCCCTCTTTGAAGGTGAGCTCGAAGGGTTGCCTTCAAAGATAAAACCTTCAAAGATAAATTGAGACCTAAATTTTGACTATGCAAATGAACTGAATGATCTTTTTTTTTTTTGAGAAAATGAATCCCATTTTGAAATGCAATTTATATGACGCATGTAAATGCTAATACAAATGATAAAAGACTTACCTGAAATGACTTACCTTCAAGGAGGGTACAGTGATTCAAGATAGTTGGTATTACATGTCCAAGACTCGTACCATTCTACGGTCGCCCAGAATAGTAACATGGCTTTGCAAAGAGACTGCTTCCTAGGACTCGTACCATTCTACGGTCGCCCAGTATGACAGTGTTTGGTTGTGTCTAGGACTCGTACCATTCTACCGTCGCCTAAACGGGGATTTACCTTCCAGGACCCGTACCATTCTACGGTCGCCTGAATAGGGAAATAGGTTTTGTCTAGGACCCGTACCATTCTACGGTCGCCTAAAATAGGGAATAGGTATTGTCGAGGACCCGTACCATTCTACGGTCGCCTAAATGAGGTTTTTCTTGGCTAGGATCCGAACCATTCTTCGGTCGCCCAGCCTTGCAACAGAGATCAACTAACCAGGACCGGAACCATTCTTCGGTCGCCTTAATCAGATTGAATTTGGAGAGAAATTTTTGGGGGACAACTCAATCGAGTGTCGGTATATTTAAAAGGGAATACCTGTGCGATGACAAATATTCAAGGTATGGATAGAGATATACTTACCTGGTAACATCTCCGATCTTCGGGGATACGTCTCCTGCAAAACATGGTCGTAGGAGAGACAACATGCATTGGTAATCATAAACATGCATCAATTTAATGGAGGTTCATGATAATTTCCATTAATCTTGCATCACCTAATTTCCATTCTGAACACATGAGTGTCATGAATGTGTCAAATGAGGGATCCTTTGGTCTGAAAGGACTTTTTCTCTCATCCTCATGGCAATTTCATCCTGACCTTTGATGCAGGATTTTATCAATCACTCTATCTCACCATCGTCATGCCAAACAAGGGTCTGAGCAATTTCGCAAGTGGTATGATCTCACCAATCTAAGAGGTCTTTAAGAAGGACTGCAACGCTGGTTTGGTCAACGGCTTAGCAAATGAGACTCTTTGAGTCGAGGCTATTAAAAATGAATGATATTTCATAATCATCCTGGGGTTTACAAACCAATAAACATGAGAAATGAAGCAGAAATTATCTTACTCGCACTTCTTCAAGCGATGCTTCCAAACGTATGAACTTTTACGTTAATTCAAGTGCCCTGATCTGAAGAGACTTTGTAAGGGACGTAACGTAGGTTGGGTTCATGGGTTGAGAAATGAAATAATCATTTGGCTCAAAAAGTGTTTATGGGGTCAAAGTTGGTGATCATCTTGACATTTCCAACAATTTTCCTCCCCATCGTTGAAGATTTTCTTCACATCATAACTCCACTGATTGCAACATCACAACATTTGAGTTTTTTTTTTTTTTGGTACCACCTTGTTGGAGATACAACTCACTTCATCAAGTGTTTGATTTTTCTTTGGGCATTGGCCTTGCTTTTACCAGGCACACTGCTTTTTCATGCCCCACTTTTGCACTCTTTTTTTTTTTTTTTTTGACAAAGTCTCCACTTATATCAGCATTGTAATTCATGCTTCTTGAGTGGTTTGGTTTTTTCTTGCTTTGCCCAGTGAGGGGGATGATCACCAACTGGGTTTAATGTGAAATGAACTCATAGACTCAAGGGGGCTCTGCAATGGATAAAGTGTATAGGATAGAGAAAGAATTGCTCTTTGTCGTCTTAAGGCACTTTAAATTATCGTACAAGTCACACTGTAAAAGCAATACTCGAAGATTGATGCAAGTGTGAGTAAGAAAATTCCTATCATTCATTTTAAATCTTGTCCCAGTATGAGACGATTCTTGACAGGGATGATTTAAAAGCTCCTCATGTGTGTGGGCTCAAAAGGCTGAACAATGGATATACCTGTAGTGTTTCGAGTAGCAGAAGAAATTGCCTCTCATCATCTTAGTTGACGTACCCTTTGCGAGATCACCCTTTTCCTTGTGGGCATGGAATTTTTCAAACAACTCACTGGGGGTCAATGTATGGCATAAGGTTTGCCTTTTATCATTCCAAAGTATCCCATTTGACACATTCAATTTATCTCACACAATTCATCAAGGAAGAAAAATGCAATATTTGCAACAAATTTGAACAATTCAATTCGCTGAGGCAATTTATTCATCATAAAATGTTTGCAATTCAAAACATGACATGGCAAATTCTATCATGGGTAATACTTCTTGATAGCATCTCGAATTAACTGGAGTGGAAAACACACGACCATCCATTTCTGCCAAGATCAAAGCACCACCATGAAGTACCTTCTTTACCACATATGGGCCACTGTAATTTGGAGCAAACTTCCCCCCAGGATCTGGAAAAATTGGCAACATCTTCCTTAAAACAAGATCATTTACCTCGAAATGTCTCGGCCGCACCTTTTGGTTGAAAGATCTGGCTACTCTCTATTGATATGCTTGGCCATGGTAGAGAGCCTTCAGTCTTTTCTCATCGATCAAGTTCAACTGTTCCAGTCTTTGTTGTGACCATTCTGCCTCAGATAATTCCACTTGGGATAATACTCTCAGGGAAGGAATCTCCACTTCCACAGGCAAAACTGCCTCCATGCCGTATACCAGAGCAAAAGGAGTTGCCCCGGTAGAAGTACGAATCGATGTCCGATACGCCATTAGTGCAAAGGGTAATCTGTCATGCCAGTCTCGATAATTCTCGGCTGTCTTAGCCAAGATCTTCTTAATATTCTTATTGGCCGCTTCAACAGCCCCATTCATTTGAGGGCGATAAGGGGACGAATTCAAATGCTTGATCTTGAACTCGCTGAACAACTCATCAATGAGCTCGTTGTTCAAATTTGTCCCGTTGTCAGTGATAATCGTTTCAGGGACACCATAACGAGCAATTATGTCACGTTTGATGAACTTCACAACATTGCGAGCAATGACACTTGCAAAGGATGTAGCTTCGATCCATTTTGAAAAATAGTCTATGGCCACTAAAATGAATCTATGCCCATTGGAAGCCTTTGGGTTTATTGGGCCGATCACATCAATCCCCCACATTGAGAAAGGCCATGGCTCGGAAAGCTGGTGCAGCACCATTGGAGGAACATTTATCTTATCACCATGGACCTGGCAACGATGACAACTTTGAACATGCTGTATACAGTCACATTCTAGCGTGAGCCAATAATATCCTAATCTCATGATCTTCTTAGCCATCATGTGTCCATTCATATGAGGGCCGCATACTCCTTCGTGAATTTCTTGCATGATTTGAGTGGTCTCAGCTGTACCCACACACCGTAACAAGATTGAATCATAAGATCTCTTATACAAATTCTCACCACTAACAAAGAACTTTGAGGCCATCTTCATGATGTACTTCCTATCAGCTGGAGTACTTCCCTCAAGGAATCCTTGTTTTTGGATGTAGTTCATGATATCGTAATACCATGGTTTTCCGTCAGACTCTTCTGTCACTACCATACAATAAGCCGACCTTAGAAGAATCTCTATCTTCAATGGTTCAACTTCTAATTCGTCAATGACTTGCAACATAGATGATAAAGTTGCGAGTGCATCTGCAAATTGATTGTGAGACCTCGATAAGTATTCAAATGAAACTTCATCGAATTTCTTGATCAAATCTTCTAAGTATTCATGATATGGGAGCAACTTAGCATCCTTAGTCTTCCATTCACCTATGGTCTGTAGTATGATCAGTGTGGAATCCCCGAACACTTTTAATTTGGCTACACCCATCTCGATTGCAGCTTGAAGCCCAAGGATGCAAGCTTCATACTCGGCTATATTGTTAGTGCATGGGAATATCAATTTCGTAGCTACTGGGTGATGCTGTCCATCTGGGGATATCAAAACTGCCCCAGTACCTGAACCAGACAAGTTCACAGCTCCATCAAAGAACATTGTCCATGAATCTTCATTTACACTCAAGATGCAGTCATCCAAAGAACGATCGTCATTATTTGAGGCTTCTAGATTCTCAGCCAATAGATCGGCAATTACGCGACCCTTAACCGACTTTTGTGGCATGAATTGCACATCAAATTCTGATATCAAAATTTGCCTTTTAGCCAACTTACCCACCAAAGTTGCCCAGTTCAGTAAATACTTGATAGAATCGTTCTCAGTTACGAGGAATGTCTGGTAATGCAGTGTGTACTGTCTCAATCTATGCAATACCCACACTAATGCGGCACGAGTCTTTTCCACATTAGAATATTTTAGCTCTGACATAGTGAATTTTTTACTCAAGTAATAAACGGCTCGTTCTTTTTTATCGACGGGACTTTCCTAAGCCAACATCGCACCTAATGACTCACCATGAATGGTGAGGTAAAGAATCAAAGGGCACCTTGGTGATGGCGGGATAAGAACTGGTGGATTCATCAAGTACTGTTTCAAATTGTCGAATGCTTTTCAACACTCATCATCCCAGTTGACTCGTGCATTCTTCTTTAAGAGCTTGAAGAATGGCTTGGCGGTTTCAGAAAGTTGGGAAATGAATCAAGCAATGTAATTCAACCTCCCCAAAAGACTCCGGACTTCTTTCACTGTTGATGGAGGTTGCAACTCATATATGGCCTTAGTTTTAGCCGGGTCGATCTCAATCCCTTTACTGCTCACAATGAACCCAAGTAATTTACCAGATGTTGCTCCAAACATGCATTTAGTGGGGTTTAGACGAAGCTTGAACTCACGAAGTCAATCAAACAATTTCTTCAAGGTTTCGACGTGGCTTTTCCCAAGTCGAGTCTTAGCGATCATATCATCAACATAGACCTCGATCTCATGATGCATCATGTCATGAAATAGTGCTACCATAGCTCACTGGTAAGTTGCCCCTGCATTCTTGAGTCCAAAGGGCATGACCTTATAGTGAAACGTTCCCCACGGAGTGATAAATGCAGTTTTCTCTTTGTCTTCCTCCCTCATCCTTATCTGATTGTATCCAGAAAAACCATCCATAAATGAGAATAGTTCAAATTCGGCAGTACCATCAATAAGGAAATCTATGTGAGGTAGCGGGAAGTCATCTTTTAGGCTAGCCTTGTTCAAATCCCGATAATCGACACAAACTCGAACTCGACCATCCTTCTTCATCACTGGCACGATGTTTGCTACCCATTCAGGGTATTGTGAGACTTCAATAAATCCGACTTTTAGAAGCTTCATCACCTCTTCCTCTATCTTCTTCAAGAGCTCAGGCTTAGTTCTTCGCAACCTTTGCTTCTTAGGAGGCACGTCTGGGTTAGTAGGCAAACAATGCTCCACGATTGATTGGTCTAACCCAGGCATGTCGACGTAGGTCCATGCGAAGATGTCCTGATATTCCTTCAGTAGCTGAATTAGGCGCTTAGCCTCGTCTTTGGGGAGATTCGCCCCTATTTTCACCTTCTTGGCTTCTTCAATGTCACTTAAATTAATAGTGACGGTATGCTTGGATGTGAGAGTCTTGGCTTTTTGATGTTGTTCCCAACTTTGCTGCACCTCAATGGAATCTTCAATGGAATCTTTGATTGACTCTTCTGGATTATCATTATCAACACTTGTTGCATTGGATTGGACCTTTTCCACACATTTGCATGTTATATGATCGTCCCTGAAACATGAAATAGAAAGGTCAAAAAGACAAACAGGGTAAATCTTATTTTATTTTATTTGTGAAATTTTTTGAAACTCTTTTGTAAAAGCATTTTTCGAAACATTTTGACATGAGGAAGCATGATGAAGCCCGTGCCTCGAGTTCTCCTTGGATTTTGATTTTGTTTTATCGGCTGGATATCATCACCGGGCTAGTTTGGTGTACCTCATCATGCCCTCAAAATAAAACTTGCAATTTCATTGAAATTTATCAATCAATTACAATTTATTGAATGGAAAATGCAATTCAAGTCCTAAGAAGAAAATGAAAAAGAAGAAATTAAAAACAATTCCTAGAAAGCAATAAAAATTCCCGCGCAGGGGAATGTGCAAAAGTGATAAATGGGTTACTCTTATGGGCGAGGGCCCGTTTCTTCCAGAGGTTCTCCATCAATGGCTCCGATGGAGAGATCATCGAACAAACTTGAAATTCCTTCGAGGGTGTCATCAGAGTTTTCCGTCTTTGAAGGCGTCGGATCATCCATGCCATCCCATCCACTTTGAACTATATTGCGGGCATCAAAGTAAAAGCTGGGAGGAGTTGAATACTTCACCATATAGTCGAACTTCCCACTTGGCTGTCCGAGAGTATCCATTACTTCAGCTTCATGCTGCATCATAATTGGAGGACCAGGGAACGTCTCATGAATGTTTGGAGGTGGTAAATTTTGCCTTCTTCGCCCTTGCTCAGGTGGCGAATTATGCCCTCCCTGTCTTTGCCTTCCAGAACTTCCTCTACCTCTTCCATGGTACCCTAACCTAGTAGATCGGGACCTCTAAGGGGCTTCAATGGGGCTTCGAATACCCTGACCATTTCTCCCAAGACCATTGCCAGGGACAAAACCATTCCCAACCATTACTCTTCCTACCATGAGGGCAGCATCTGAAACCTCAGGAGTGGGCAGCGATGAACCTCGAGAAGCATGTATGGTAGACACTAACTCAAATGAGTGGTAACTTGATTCGAGCTCAGAATCCAGCTCTACATAGGGGATAGCCGTCTCGTGATAAATCTTGTGGTCTTGCTCACCATACACAGTGACCAGCTTTCTTTCGATCACAAATTTCACAGCTTGATGTAAACTTGAAGGGACTGCTCCAGCAGTGTGTATCATGGACGACCTAGCAGAAAATTGAATGCAGTAGGGATATCCAGCACCTGGAAGGGAACGTTGAAGACGACCGACCCTATTTGCACGTCAAGATGGATTTCCCCGATTACCTCCTTTTTTGTTCCATCAAAAGCTCTCACCGAAGTCTTCGTAGCATGTATCTTTGACGGGTCTACCTTGAGGCGGTGAAGAGTGGCCAATGGACATATATTTAGGATAGACCCATTATCAATGAGCACTCGGGACACATGAGAAACCTTGTGCTTGACAAATATGTAGAGTGCTTTATTATGCCCCCTACCCTCAAGAGGGAATTCCTCATCAGAAAAAGCAATCATGTCCTTGAGAAGGACTGATCCTATAAAATCCTCCAGCTTATCTGCTTCAACTGTTTCGGGTACACGAATTTCGCTTAGCACCTTCATCAGCGACTTTTGATGCACAGAGGAGGTTTGGATGAGCTCGAGCAAAGAGATCTGGGCAGGCATCTTTCACAATTGATCGATGATATTATACTCACTTGCTTTAATCACAGCCAGAAATTCCTTAGCCCCTTCGTCAGTGACGGGCTTTGCAGGTTGAGCATTATTTTGAGCATAAGTTCGACCAGACCTTGTAACATACTCATACGGCTGAGGTATTTCAATCACAACCTCCTCATCAGTTGCATCTTCTAGCGAGGGCATATCTGCAAGTGACTGATCTACTTCTTCTTTACCATCATTGAGAGCAGCCTGCTCCTCCTCCCAATCAATGATGATGTGGGAAATGGTGGAGACCACGCAGTTACGGTCAGCATACACGATGATGCCGTCATCCACCATTTTGGCAATTCTTTCCTTCATCAACGATAAGGGAACATCCTCTTGATTTGGATAATAACTAGCTCTCACCAGTCCAATGTAGGCATCTGCCACATTCACCTTCGAGTTCTTGATCCGTCTAACTTCAGGTTCTAGGATAGCATTCACTGTACCCTCATGCTCCGGTAGCGGATTCTTCTGGACATTTGGCCGAGCAGTTTGAAATGAGAAGGCCTTTGTGTCCAAGAGATTTTGGATCATGTGCTTGAGGGTGAAACATTCATCAGTTGAATGCCCCAATTCACCGTTATGGTAGTCACACTTCTTTGCCGGGTCATAACTGCGAATGCTTTCGCGATTGGGACGCTTTGGTTCATTAGTAAGCAAACTTTTCTTTCGGAGGATCGTCAACACTTGGGATGGAGACCCAGGGAGAGGAGAAAATTGCCTTCTATTATTTGCTTGGGCAAATGATTGGCAGCCAGTGGTTTGTGGTTGTCTTGGATTCATTTGGATGGCTGGGGCACGCTTGACATTTTCTTGGCTATAAGCCACATTCACATCCATAGCCATTTCCTTCTCCTTCTTAGCAGTTGTTGATACCTAAATTTTTGCATAATTTTTAGGGTTAATTTTTACTAAAAAGAAAAAAGGAAAAAAACACACACACACACACACGGCATATAGTTTAGAAACATTTTACTTTTTTTATTTTATTTTAGGCCGCCGGTGAAAGGAGGATTTTTCACATATTCCATTCAAATTTTTCATATATTCAAGTAATATACACTAGGGGTGTATTTTGCCTGAAAATGGAATTATTTTTGGATGGAATATGCAGAAAATGCAAAAGAGAATATTGCACAAGCAAAATTGGAAACGAAATATGTAATAAAGATTCAATTTTTTTTTTTTACCCTATAAAAGGAGTGATGGGGTACAGATAAGAGGAGGCGATATATTGAATACTCAGCCACAAAAAGAGAGAAACACACGGCCACGCATATTGACATACACTGCCGATGAGAGAATGTGAGGTCAAAAAGTGTTCTTCAGTCATCTCTGACTGAGTGCCCCCAATCTCGACGCTACTACTTCCCATCGTCTCGACAAGCTGCCGCACCGCGCCTGCTGCCCTCAACAACGATCGGCCGCTGTTTCTCACCGTCGTGAAGTCCTCGCTCCCATGACGTGCTGTTGTTTCGTCTCCGTTTGTTGCCCGTGACGAGTTGTTGGCCTTAAATCTCACGGTCTCGTCGATTCACCACGGACCAGCCCACGAGACCGACGGGTCGCTGCACTATCTCGTGCCACCCTCCCATAGCCACACGACCAACACTGTGTGGCCCTCGACAATCCATGGAGAAGCACCAAATCAAAGGCATTATATAAAAGGAGAAGACTTGGCACTTTGGATGAAAAGCCACTGAAAATAGTGCAAAATTCGAGACAAAGGGCACACTCGGTCAATTGGGAGAAAGGAGACCACTCTGTCAGAGAGTGTCCACTCACACTCACGTTCAACACGAGGCTTCAAGGTTTTCTTGGAGCTCGAGAAAACTCGACGTTGCTAGTACCACACTCACCGCGAAGTCGTCCAAAGTTCCAGTGCATTCTTTCTTTTCTTGAGACCGCAGCGCACCACCCGCGACCAGCTGCTACTGCTGGTCCGCCCGCTGAACCCCGTGTCTGCTGTGCCCTCGCCAGAGACTCGTTACCTTCGGTGACTGACGGCAACAAGGCCATCACACGAGGTGCCAAGCCATGAAACAAAAAAAAAAAAAAAAAAAAAAAAAAAAGAGAAAATTAGGTAGTTTTCCTTTTATTTTATCTTTATTATTTTTATAGTCTTTTTCTTATTTAGTTTTTCTAGTGTAATTATCCTTCTAATGCAAAATTGAAGGTGCATGTTATGAAATTGCCTTGAAATTAGTGATTGTCAATCTGATTTTCGAGCTCAAAATCCGACTCGCAATTACTTAAAAAAATTGCCAATCCGATCTCCCGCTCGAGATCCGATTCGTGATTTATGTGAAATTGGCCAACCCGATCTCATGCGCGAGATATGGTTCGTCGATTTGGGTATCAATATGGCTTGATTTGCTGTGGTGTTACTTAAATTAGTTTTCTTTTAAAAAAATAAAAAAAATGTAGTTTTAGGGTTTGCATGTTCATAAAAGGTATTTTATTTCGAATTTTCAAAATAATAAAAAAAAATCAAATCAATTAATTTAGGTTGCTAGTTTTCTTTAAAACTTGGATTACATGTTTAATTATTTGACAATTATTAATTTCGAAATTTAAAAAAAGGGAAAAAAGGAAAAACACAAAAAAAAGTCATTATGCATATGTCATGTAGAATTAGGGCATTATTTGCACGTCATTGCATGTTAAGATTGCATATTATGGGTTTAGATAATTTCTCCTAAATAGATTGCATGCTTATTAGGAGAATAAAAAACATGTGCACGTCATATAGAATTAGTTTCATACAATGCACGTCATTTAGTGATTTTTGTTAAATGCATTTAATTAGAAATTGCCCGTCATTAGAATTAAGTCATTAGATTAATTTAGATTACGTATTTAAGTGTTGCATTTCTTTAATTTCGAATCTCATGGAAAATACAAAAAATTTATTTTTTAGAATAAATCCATCTCATGCTTCAGGATAGACTACATGCTTATTTACGTCATATTGCTTAGGTCATATAGCTAAGTCATGTTGCCATGTCATATCATTTCATGTTAAATTAGTGGCATGCATTGCATATTGCATTTAAGCAACAAAAAAAAAAAATGGTGTGTTGATTAGAAACCATATCTAGGGTTGTTGATGTGGATTTTAATTTAACATTGCAGATGCTTTCGTTTCTATAAGGTAAGTCCTGCATTTTATTTATTCGTTTTCTTGAGTGTTAAATTGGTGGTTTACGCACCCGTGTGATCACCTCACATGTTAGGAAAGTAAATTAAAATCAATCCAAATTGCTTGCAAAACATTTTTCAAAATAAAAAGAAAGGTACCAAAAGGGCGTTAGAGAATTCTAGCGTAACCAAGTCCCCGTACCCATAGTCTCTGGTTTGTAGGAGTAAAATAATTCTCCCGTTATTTTACTTGGGTTTCTAATCGACCCACCAAAAATAGATTAGTGGCGACTCCTAATTGAAAATCAATTGCGTGTTAAGAACTTGAACCTAAGTCGCGAATTGGTATGGGCTTGGGAGAGCCCGAGTTAAGTCTAGGCTTAACAATCCATTAGACAAACCCTAGGTGGTTCAAACCCCGAAAAATTGGTCGCGACAGCTTGGCGACTCTGCTGGGGACTTGAGTTAAAACTCTTAGTGGACTTAGGCCAATTTTCTTTTCTTTTGAAAAAAGTTTTTGTTTGGCAGCAAGGATTCCAGGTACGTCCCTAACATTTAAGATGTTAAATGTTTTTGCAGGATGGGAGGTATAAGGGGAAGTGTTTGCTAACCTTTATTTTGCAGGGAGGTGTAGGAATGTATGGTTTATTTTCATGAACGAAGTGTTGTTTGATTTAAACTGCTGTGCATGCTTTGCATTTATCACTACACTTTGCACACACAACCTGCCGCCGGACCTGGGCCGCATAGGATCATTTAGGATGGTGTTGAGATGGATACCACTCCGACCGCATGCTCGCGGTACGAGTCGCCCATCTCAATCCCGAAGTTTTTTTCATGGTGTCAAGAGTACCCACCTCGGTTTGCATGCTCGCGACTCGGGTCGGCTCTTTGACTAAGCTGGAGTCATAAGGACCCGACATAGTCCACAAGCTCGTGGCTAGTCCAATCATCCTTGTGGCTCCACCTTGATAAGCCTTATAGATTAGAAATCGAGCCACTTACCATGCGCATGTCTATGTGATTGCCATTGATTCTCCTTGGTGAAGTAAGTGTTCTTTCCCTATACCATGCAATTTATTTTATCATATTCTTGAGTTGGTCCATGACAATCTAGGTCAATCATTGATTTGATTCATTTGTCAATTGGAAATGAAATGAGAAATTGCTAGGGAATGATGCATTTAAAAAAAAAAAAAAAAAAAAAAACTTTGGAGAATTTGTTTTTACATCATGTCTAGAAAATTTGGTTTTACTAAGATATCCATTTTTAGGAAATTCCCTTCTTGCATAGACTTTTCATGAAATAAATGAAAAAAAAATGAAAAAAAAAAATAGAAAAATCGATTAGATCATTGTCATGGATTGACTCTCCATTTACACCTCATGCTTACATGTTCCCGTTTATTTCCTTTAGGTGATTATGGAACGATCCCGCTCACCTATCTGTTCACGATCGAGAGCTAAAATGATGAATCAAAAAGAGCTAATCTCATCAAGCAAAAGTGTTGCGATCTATCTCTAAGGAGAGAGCCAAGAAGACTTTTTGAGTCGTATCATTTTCCTGAGGTAGCCATATTTGATACCATCATGAAGAGACCAGTGACATATATAGAGAGAAAAATATCTGACCTGAAGGGTTCACCTCACAAGATCATGGAGGGTGAAGAATTCAAGTACACATGATTCATGGTCCTAAGTTGTTCCATTTCCTCATTTAATTAAGGGCATGCACCTTCCCCTGCGCGGGAATTCTTCTCGCTTTTTAGGGATTGATTTCAATTTCTTCTGTGCTTGAGCATCACATTCCAATAAATGTAATTTGATTGATGAATATCAATATAATTACAAGTTTTGTTTTGAGGACATGATGGGGTACACCAAACTAGCCCGGTGACGATATCCAACAATGAAAAGAAAATATCATCCAAGGAGAATTCTCGACGACCGGGCTTCTTCATGCTTCCTCATCAAAAAAAAATCCAAAAGAACAAAAAAAAAAAAAAAGATCATTTTTCAAGCCATTTCCAAAAAGCAAGCACTAGATTAGTCTTGTTTAATTTTCTGACTCATTTACTTCATGTTTCGAGCATTACTTTCTTGACCCGATAAGAAAGCATATGAAAAAAGACACATCAGGTTGCAATTGGTTCAATTGTTACACAACAAGTTTTTAAAGAGTTAATGTCCGTCACATCTCGATACTACTTTAAATATCCATCTTGAAGGGCCAAGCAAAGTGTGTTCCGTTTCCATGCTTGACGGAATTTTCATTCTCGCCCATTAAATGAGGGGCAAGTTAAAAAAGGATCATCCATCTTTGGTGAAAGAGGTACATCTCGTTTTTTAACGTAAATAATTTTGGGAGATGACGCTTTGTTCTTTTCCTTGCAGATGACGAATTGGGGGCATTACAGATTCTAGTAGTGACATGACTGAAACAAAAGCTCGATCCGAGCCAAAATGGTTGTGCAATTTGAATTTACTTTGATGTTGCATAGTATCCTATTCATGCACGTTGTTTTGTGCAGGGGCAAAAGCAAGATTTTATCAAATCAAAGATCGGATTTTCATCATCGATTGATCAATTTGTATGTTTATTCCCTTTCGATAGAGGCAATCTAGTGACATCCCTTGCCAAGGCAATCCCTTCATGGGGACAATTCCTAGAATGAATGCTTGAAATCATGTTTGAGTGTAGTAAATTGTTTGTTTTGAGGTCACAAACCCTTTTTATGCTTAAAGTTGCTGAACTCTTTTGAAAAGAAAATTTTCATATTGATTTAGCTCACCAATTTCATGTGGAGATTTGTCAAGATAGACAATTTAATGGAGTGACATCAATGCTTAAGAATGTTAAATGAGACGTGTCAGTATGATGAAAGGCAAGCCTTATCCTATACACAATCCCCTACTTATACACTTGTGAGATGAGTGTAGGAAGTTCTATATCTATAAGGTAAAGAGTTCTCTCGCAAGAGGTATGTCAACCGAAATGATGAGAGGCAATTCATTTCTCTATCCTAAACACTACAGGTGATCCGTTGCTTAACCCTTTTGAGCCCATACACTTGTGGAAATTCTTTCAAATTATCCCTGTCAAGAACCACTCCACATCGGGGCAAATTGGAGGGTAAGACAATACCATAAGGTGAAGAAAATGGATTGAAATTTTCTTGCTCTCACTTGCATCAATCTTCTTGTCATGCTATTACATTGAATTCATGTGGTAATTTAAGTGCCTTAGGATGACGAAGAACATTTCTTTCTATATCCTATACACTTATATCCTTTGCATAGTCCACTTGAGCCTGCAATTTCATTTCTTTAAACCTAGTTGGCGATCATCCCCTACACTGGGGTAAGGCAAAAGATAGATGAAGACCCTTGAAAGTTCGAGTGTCATTCAAAGTGTAATTCCTTGACGCATGCACTGTGCGCAAAAATTGAAATCAAAATAGAACTAAGGGGCATGAAAAAGCAGTGTGCCTGGTAAAAGCAAGGCCAATACCCATGAAAAGAAGAAAAAAATGAACAAGAACTAGGGGCATGAAAAAGTGGTGTGCCTAGTAAAAGCAAGGCCAATGCCCATAGATGAAAAAAGAGAGTCAAGATAAGGTGACTCTCAATTGCAAGAATTGAATCCTGATAGAGCAATACTCAAAGAACTCAAAAGTTGAGTTTTTACAATCAATGGGGCATTTCATGAAGACAATCCCTGATGGTGAAAAAGAAAACCAGTGGCAATGCCAATATGATCACCAACTCTCACCATTCACACACATTTTGAGCCTAATGATCCTTTCATTTCTCAACCCATGAACCTAGCCTACGTTACGTCATTTACAAAGTCTTTTCAGATTATGGCACTTGAATTAACATAGGAATTCATATGTTTATAAGTATCGCTTGAAGAAGTGCGAGCAAGATTATATCTTTCTCATTTTGCAGGGTTCTTGACTTGTAAACCCGAAGATGAATACAAAGTTGTTCTTTCAATAGGCTTGACTCAAAGAGTCCCTTTGTTAAGCCTTTAACCGAGCCCACATTACGGTCCCTATTAAAGATCTCTCAAATTGGTAAGGCCGTACCACTTGCGAGAATGCTTGGACCTTGTTGGTATGATGATGGAGTGATTCTCATAAAATAGCCTCTAAATGAGAGTGAGTGAAAGTCCTTTTCAACTGAAGGTCCCTCATTTGGTTTTCTTAGGAAATCCATATTATGAGTGAAGATTGTCTTGAATGATAATTCTCTCTAGTGGAAATTTGGGTGATGCAAAGGTCATTATGCATGAACCCGGTTGAATTAATGAGAATTTCACTGAATTTTGAAATGTGCATTCTAGAGTAGCTCAAATTGTCTATCTCTTTGATGAATGCATATCAGTTTTGCTCTAACTCATGTCTGACAGGTAATTCAAGTTCCTTTTAGAATGTTTCATGATATTAACAGATGAGAAACCTCCACCATGAGGTAAAAGACCTCCACAGGATATCTAAATTTCAAAAGACATATCCCCAAGAATCAGAGATATCACCAGGTAAGTATATCTCTACCATACTCTAAAATACTTGTCATTGTGCAGGTATTCTCTCTAAGTGCATCGATACTTGACTTGGTCAAGCTGTCCAGTTATATCAACCTGGCGTGCTTTCGTAGCCCATAGTCATTTTCATCGACTCGGCGTGCTTTCGTAGCCTAGAGTTCATTTTATGAACCGGTGTGCTTCCATAGCCCGGATTTTTTTTATTGACCTGGCGTGCTTTCGTAGCCCAGAGTCCTTTACACCGACACTCAATGGAGTTGTCCCCCAAAGATTTTTCCTCCAGATTCAATCTGATTAAGGCGACCGAAGAATGGTTCGGGTCCTGGTCGGATGATTTATGCCGCAAGGTTGGGCGACCGAAGAATGGTTCGGGTCCTGGTCGGATGATTTATGCCGCAAGGTTGGGCGACCGAAGAATGGTTCGGGTCCTAGCCAAGCAAAACCTCAGTCTAGGCGACCGTAGAATGGCACGGGTCCTAGACAACATTTATTACTCTAACAGGCGACCGTAGAATGGTATGGGTCCTAGAAAAGCAATTTCCTCATTCAGGCGACCGTAGAATGGTACGGGTCCTGGAAAAATAATTCGTCGAGGCGACTGTAGAATGGTACGGGTTCTTGACAACACATATTCCTTATTCAGGCAACCGTAGAATGGTACGGGTCTTGGAAAATGAATCCCCGTTTAGGCGACCGTAGAATGGTACGGGTCCTAGACAAAACCGTTCTGCAATACTGGGCGACCGTAGAATGGTATGGGTCCTAGGAAAGCAGTTCCTTACAAACATTTCTGCAGTACTGGGCGACCGTAGAATGGTATGGGTCCTGGGAAAGCAGTTCCTTACAAAACTTTTCTGCCGTATTGGGCGACCGTAGAATGGTACGGGTCTTGAGAAAGCAGCTCCTTTCTGCCATACTGGGCAACCGTAGAATGGTATAGGTCCTAGGAAAGCAGCATCTTCACAAAGTCATGTTACTATTCTAGGTGACCGTAGAATGGTACGGGTCCTAGACAGGTAACACTCACTACCTCGAATTACTTTATCCTCCTCGAAGGTAAATTATCCCAGGTAGGTTTATCTATCATTTGCATAAGTATTTCCATGCATCATATAAATTGCATTAAAAAATGGAATTCACGTTCCAACAAAAGATCATTTCATTGCATGTGCATGACCAAAATTTAGGTCTCAATTTGTCTTTGAAGGCAATCTCTTCGAGCTCACCTTCAAAGAGGGGCAGCTATTGATACCTAAATTTTTGCATAATTTTTAGGGTTAATTTTTACAAAAAAAAAAAAAAAAAAAAAAAACACACACACACATGGCATATAGTTTAGAAACATTTTATTTTTTATTTTATTTTAGGCCGCCGGTGAAACGAGGATTTTTCACATATTCCATTCAAATTTTTCATATATTCAAGTAATATACACTAGGGGTGTATTTTGCCTGAAAATGGAATTATTTTTTGATGGAATATGCAGAAAATGCAAAAGAGAATATTGCACGAGCAAAATTGGAAACGAAATATGTAATAAAGATTCAATTTTTTTTTTTTACCCTATAAGAGGTGTGATGGGGTACAGATAAGAGGAGGCGATATATTGAATACTCAGCCACAAAAAGAGAGAAACACACGGCCACGCATCTTGACATACACTGCCGATGAGAGAACGTGAGGTCAAAAAGTGTTCTTCAGTCATCTCTGACTGAGTGCCCCCAATCTCGACGCTGCTACTTCCCATCGTCTCAACAAGCTGCCGCACCGCGCCTGCCGCACCGCGCCTGTTGCCCCTCAACAACGATCGGCCGCTGTTTCTCACCGTCGTGAAGTCCTCGCTCCCATGACGTGCTGTTTTTTCGTCTCCGTTTGTTGCCCGTGATGAGTTGTTGGCCTTAAATCTCACGGTCTCGTCGATTCACCACGGACCAGCCCACGAGACCGACGGGTCGCTGCACTATCTCGTGCCACCCTCCCATAGCCACACGACCAACACTGTGTGGCCCTCGACAATCCATGGAGAAGCACCAAATCAAAGGCATTATATAAAAGGAGAAGACTTGGCACTTTGGATGAAAAGCCACTGAAAATAGTGCAAAATTCGAGACAAAGGGCACACTCGGTCAATTGGGAGAAAGGAGACCACTCTGTCAGAGAGTGTCCACTCACACTCACGTTCAACACGAGGCTTCAAGGTTTTCCTGGAGCTCGAGAAAACTCGACGTTGCTAGTACCACACTCACCGCGAAGCCGTCCAAAGTTCCAGTGCGTTCTTTCTTTTCTTGAGACCGCAGCACACCACTCGCGACCAGCTGCTACTGCTGGTCCGCCCGCTGAACCCCGTGTCTGCTATGCCCTTGCCAGAGACTCGTTACCTTCGGTGACTGACGGCAACAAAGCCATCACACGAGGTGCCAAGCCATGAAACAAAAAAAAAAAAAAGATGAAAATTAGGTGGTTTTCCTTTTATTTTATCTTTATTATTTTTATAGTCTTTTTCTTATATAGTTTTTCTAGTGTAATTATCCTTCTAATGCAAAATTGAAGGTGCATGTTATGAAATTGCCTTGAAATTAGTGATTGTCAGTCCGATTTTCGAGCTCTAAATCCGACTCGCGATTACTTAAAAAAATTGCCAATCCGATCTCCCGCTCGAGATCCGATTCGTGATTTATGTGAAATTGGCCAACCCGATCTCATGCGCGAGATATGGTTCGTCGATTTGGGTATCAATATGGCTTGATTTGCTGTGGTGTTACTTAAATTAGTTTTCTTTTAAAAAAATAAAAAAAAATGTAGTTTTAGGGTTTGCATGTTCATAAAAGGTATTTTATTTCGAATTTTCAAAATAATAAAAAAAAATCAAATCAATTAATTTAGGTTGCTAGTTTTCTTTAAAACTTGGATTACATGTTTAATTATTTGACAATTATTAATTTCGAAATTTAAAAAAGGGAAAAAAAGGAAAAACACAAAAAAAAGTCATTATGCATATGTCATGTAGAATTAGGGCATTATTTGCACGTCATTGCATGTTAAGATTGCATATTATGGGTTTAGATAATTTCTCCTAAATAGATTGCATGCTTATTAGGAGAATAAAAAACATGTGCACGTCATATAGAATTAGTTTCATACAATGCACGTCATTTAGTGATTTTTGTTAAATGCATTTAATTAGAATAAATCCATCTCATGCTTCAGGATAGACTACATGCTTATTTAAGTCATATTGCTTAGGTCATATAGCTAAGTCATGTTGCCATGTCATATCATTTCATGTTAAATTAGTGGCATGCATTGCATATTGCATTTAAGCAAAAACAAAATAAAAATGGTGTGTTGATTAGAAACCATATCTAGGGTTGTTGATGTGGATTTTAATTTAACATTGCAAATGCTTTCGTTTCTATAAGGTAAGTCCTGCATTTTATTTATTCGTTTTCTTGAGTGTTAAATTGGTGGTTTACGCACCCGTGTGATCACCTCACACGTTAGGAAAGTAAATTAAAATCAATCCAAATTGCTTGCAAAACATTTTTCAAAATAAAAAGAAAGGTACCGAAAGGGCATTAGAGAATTCTAGCGTAACCAAGTCCCCGTACCCATAGTCTCTGGTTTGTAGGAGTAAAATAATTCTCCCGTTATTTTACTTGGGTTTCTAATCGACCCACCAAAAATAGATTAGTGGCGACTCCTAATTGAAAATCAATTGCGTGTTAAGAACTTGAACCTAAGTCGCGAATTGGTATGGGCTTGGGAGAGCCCGAGTTAAGTCTAGGCTTAACAATCCATTAGACAAACCCTAGGTGGTTCAAACCCCGAAAAAATTGGTCGCGACAGCAGTGAATCTTTTACTAGATGACTTAGTAAACCATCCTTCTCTTATCCCCATCTCGATTTGTTCTCCTACAGGAATAAGCTGATTGAAGCTTTCGACGTATGTACTGGCCATTCTGTTACGAAACTCGGATGGAAGGGTTTTCACGAACAACTTCATCAGCTCCTTGTTGGTAGGCTCAGGAGTAATTTGAGCTGCCAGGTTTCTCCATCTCACAGCATATTCTTTAAATGATTCGCTCCTCTTCTTTTCCATCCACTCCAGGTCTTCTCGGGAAGGTGCGATGTCCATGTTGAACTTGTATTGTTTGAGGAATGTGTCAGCTACTTCATTCCAAGTGTCAAGCAGATTCACATTTTTCATCACGTACCAGTTTAATGCGGGTCTAGTCAAACTCGCATGGAATGATTGGATCATGAGGGGCTCATTTTTGACGTGCTGGGCCATGCGCACGTGGTACATCTGCAGATGAGATTTTGGGCAAGATGTGCCATCATACTTCTCAAACTCTGACATTTTGAACTTGCTCAGCATTTTGACCTTCTCATAGACCGAGAGGTCAAACGGGAGGGACTTTTGTGACTCCTGCAGCTGTCTCATTTTTTCTTCCAGCTTCGCAACACGCTCATCCTGATCTGTCTTGGGAACACCGTCAAACTTGGCCTTTCCAACAATGACTGGGTCATCTTCCAGCCCGAGCATGTCGTTGTCAATTGTTTGAACCTTATTTGCTTGCTTTGAGATAACTACTTCAGGAAGAGCAGGGGCAGCTGTTGGATTCGTTTGGAGGAATTGGAGTTGATCCATCACAAGTTGTAAAGAAGCGAGTACTTGTTGGAGCTGAGTCTCCACAGCGGAGACACGATCACGCATTTCGTTTTGTTCGGCCATTCTAGCTCTTAATCGCGTGATGATGGACAAACGTGATGGATCCGTTATAACCTAAATAAGAAATGAACAAAAATAAGCATTCTCATATGAAGATACATCGATCCATGGCAATATTCTAAAACTTTATTCATCAATGGAGCTTTTGACAGACCTATCAAAGTAGAAATTCAAAATGCCCTAAACAAAATGAACTAGGAAAGTAAATGACTCAAACTTCCTAAAATTGAAAATAGCAAGATTGATTCAAGCATTTCATTTGGCTTGATCAATATACACTCGGGACACCATTCGGCGCAATCGTTTATTCTCCTCTTGAGCTTTTTCAGCAACTATTTTGAGGCGTTTATTCTCAGCTTGATTGGTGATCTTCAACGGCGCCTCCGGTATCTTTCGAAGCAACTCTTCGGGAATCTTGTGCTGTTGGATATACTTAATCGAGGCATAGTACTTCATTTCCCTGCCTTTCAATTCCTCTTCGGGCCATTTGAGTTTTTGTGGACGGCACATGTCCCACATTGATTTGATGGTGAGAATGGAATCTTCATGGCATCGGCTTCCATCAACGAAGCTAACTTGGAGCGGATCCGCTTGTAATGCCGGGGGAAGCTCTTGTACGACTTGATACTGACGAGTCACTCTAGTCGGATAGTACTCTAATGCTCCAGTGAATCCCAATAGAGGAATTGGGCCAACTCTTCCACACGAGAGTCTCGCTACTCGAACTTGGAACCATTTAGCATGCCATAGGAAACTCTTGGGAGTTGGTTTTTTCATGAAAGCTAGCCACCTAGAATAATGGTAATCTGGTGCATGTTTTTGATTGTTCTCAAATCTCATAATAGGGTGATTAGAATTACTAACAGCATGTATAGTCATTGAACCACCAAATCCTTTTATATGAGAAAGGAACCAGATTTGTAAAAGTTCAGGAGAGGAATGGAGAGTCTTATCGCCACCTCTTTTGAAACGAGTGAGAGAAAGAAAAGTTTCAGTGAAGACAGTGTTCACAAAATTTTTTTCTTACAACACTTGCCTAATTAATTGAGCAATCAAAGGGTTAATAGTATTCTTGCAATGAGGAAATACTATCAACCCAAAGAAAGCTAAGAGGAAGATCCTACGCATTTGAAATGAGGTGCCTTTTTCAAAACATTCTTTCAGAAAAGATAAAGGACATGCATTACGGTGGGCCTTTAAAACCTTTCTTATGTCATCTTCTTTAATTCTCAAAAAATTAGATAAGGCCATAACATGATCTATTCTGATAGGCGGATTAATCAATTCAGCTTTTAAGGACTTTCCTATGGTGATGCTATATTCTTCCAAGGTGGGAGTGAGTTCATACTTACCACCGAAGATGAAGGTAGAAGTCTCAGGGCACCAACAGTGGGCGAGTGCTTGGACCAGGCCGCCATGGATGTTGATACGCAGCAATGGAAGCAATCGACCAACATGTGACTCTACGAACTGACGGCTATTTTGATCTAACTTGTCCCACCAAGTGCTAAGCTCTTCCTTTGGAGGAGAATAATCCGAATGTCCGGTGTCCCCATTGTATATTAATCAAGGCTCGGACAATCCTAATGCCATGGACCGACAAAATAATGTGACAAAGTAAGTAAATTGCAAAGGCAAAAAATTAGAGAACTTACTTTACCAATGATTGACAATCACATAGACATGCGCATGGTAAGTGGCTCAATTTCTAATCTATAAGGCTTATCAAGGTGGAGCCATAAGGATGATCAGACTAGCCACGGGCTTGTGGACTATGTCGGGTCCTCATGACTCCGGCTTGGTCAAAGAGCCGACCCGGGTCGCGGGCATGCGGACCGAGGTGGGTATTGTTGACACCATGAAAGAATTTCGGGATTGAGATGGTCGACTTGTACCGCGAGCATGCAGTCGAAGTGGTATCCATCTCAATATCATCCTAAATAATCCTATGCAGCCCAGGTCCGGCGGCAGGTTGTGTGTGCAAAGTGTAGTGATTTATGCAAGGCATGCACAACAGTTTATATCAAGCAACACTTCGTTCATGAAAATAAACCATACATTCCTACACCTCCCTACAAAACAAAGGTTAACAAACACTTCCCCTTATACCTCCCATCCTGCAAAAACATTTAACACCTTAAATGTTAATGACGTACCTGGAATCCTCGCTGCCAAACAAAAATATTTTTTTAAAAGAAAATTTGCCTAAGTCCACTAAGAGTTTCAACTTAAGTCCCCAGCGGAGTCGCCAAGCTGTCGCGACCAATTTTTCGAGGTATGAACCACCTAGGGTTTGGCTAATTGATTGTTAAGCCTAGACTTAACTCGGGCTCTCCCAAGCCCATACCAATTCACGACTTAGGTTTGAATTTTTTACATGCCATTGAATTTTAACTAGGAGTCGCCACTAATCTATTTTTGGTGGGTCGATTAGAAACCCTAGTAAAGTAACGGGAGATTTACTTTACTCCTACGAACCAAAGACTAAGGGCGGGGACTTGGTTACGTTAGATTTCTCTAACGTCCTTTCGGTACCTTTCTTTTAATTTCAAAAAAATGTTTGGCAAGCAATTTGGATTGATTTTAAACTATGTCCCTAACATGTGAGGTGTTCATGCAAAAGCAAACCACCAATTTAACACCCAATAAAGCAATTAAATAATGCAGAACTTACCTCAAAGCAACGAAAGCATCTGCAGCGTTAAATTAAAATCCACATCAACAATCCTAGATATGGTTTCTAATTAACACGCAATTTCTTTCTTTCTGTTTTCACTTATTAAACAAGACTATGTCCATATGCAATGCAATGCTTTTAATCTAATATGAAATGATATGGCATGGCAACATGTCCTAAACATATGAATAAAATTTTTATGATCTCTTAATGAACATGCAATTGTTAAATATGCAATCTAAATTAACCAAAGTGACTTAATTCTAATGGCGTGCAATGCAATGCAATGACATACAAAATTATTTCAACTAAAATGACATGCGACATATAATTTAATATGCAAACTATATGTCACGCAACATTCATTAAATGACCTAATCTAATGACGAACAATTTCTAATTAGAAATGAACCTAACAATAATCACTAAAATGACATGCATTTCATGAACCTAAATCTATATGACATGCAAATGACATTTTTTATTTTAAAAATGCAATCTATCCTAAAAATTGCAACTAATTTATCTTAAGACAAATTTTATGAAATTTGAAATGATCTAGCTAGATTAAGATTCTATCTAATTTTAACTAGGGATTAAGTCATATTAAATCCTAATTTAAACTAAGACATTATCTAAATCTAAAATGCAATTTATCTAAAAAAGATGATCTAAATTTAAAATGAAATGTGCAATTCTAATCTAATATGCACAATGATCTTTTTTTTTTTTGTGTTTTTCTTTAAGAAATTCGAAATTAAAACTAACACATAATTAAACATGAAATTCAAATATAAAAACTAACCTAAATGAATGCACTTTTTTTGGATTTTTTTTTATTTAAAAATTTATAATAAGATTGCAATCCTAACATGCAAGATAACAAAAACAAATCTAATTCTTATTCGGATTTTTCCTTTTGGTTTTTCTTATTTAAAAATTCGAAATCATATTGCGATTTTAACCCTAAGACTAAGAATATTCTAAAACATACTTAATCCTAATTTGAATTTTTTTGATTTTTTTCTCTTATAAAAATAAAATTGATCCAAACACACGATATCAAATCAAGTAAGACAATATTGATATCCAAAAATTGACGAACCATATCTCGCGCATGAGATCGGGTTGACCAATTTTTATTTTAAATCGTGAATCAAATCTCGGGCTTGAGATTGGATTGTCGATTTTTATAAGGGATTGCAAGTCGGATTTCAGGCGCGAAAATCGGACTATCAATCCCTCACTTGAGGGGCACTTTCATGTTGGAACATCAATCATATATTTAGGAATAATCCTACTAAAGAAAACAAATAAATAAGTGAGAATAACCTTAAAATAATGATAATAATAATAAAGTAATAAAAGAAGAACTACCTAAATGATTTTTTTTTTTTTTTCTTCCCAAGCAGTGCTTGTGCCCGTGTGGTGGTCACCGTCGGTCCAGGAAGGGTGTCGCGGTCGGGGCTCTGGCGAAGGTCCGGCGAGGGGCAGCAGCATTGCAGGGGGTCTCTGTGGGTGTTGATCGCAAGTCGTCGGGCTGCGGCGTCGACTAGCGGGGCCGCGGGAGAAGACGGGTCGCAGCGTCGACTGGGCGTGAAGAAACTCGGCGTCCAAGGGTGTCGCGGGTCAGTCAGCAGATCGGGCAGTGGCAGAGATGCGGCAGAGGCTCGATGAGCGTGGCGGACGAGCCTTGGAGCTAAACTCGTGCGTTGTGGGCGGAGGTCTCGAGGTCGGCAGACGCAGCAAATCACGGCCGATTGTGAATCAGTCAGAAGCAACGACGTTTGGTTACAGTGGTGGAGCTTCGGGCTGAGGGCAGAGCAAAAACGGCGTCGTGGGAACTCGGGATCTGGTGCTCGGGCAGAGGTTCGAAGGGACGATGGCCGACGGTAGCGACGACGGGCTTCGTGTGGCGAGGGAGGCTCAGCTAGCGCTGGTCACGACGGGAGCAGGGAACGCTGAGTGCTGGGTCGCGAGCAGATCTCAAGCGCAAGCGTCGAGGAGCGGACGGAGCGGCAAGACTGACGGCGAACGGAACAGCGAGGTGGAGGAGGACGTTGGGCTTCGCGGAGCGGAACAGAGGGTGAGCAGCGAGCTTGGGGAGATGATGAACAGTGGGGGTCAAATCACCTCTGCCTTTTTAGTTTTCTCCCCTCTCTCTCTCTCTCTCTCTCTCTCTCTCTCTCTCACATTCTAACTTTTTCTTTTTTCTGCAGTTTTTCCCTTTTTCTGCTCTTTTCCCTTTCGCAGAAGCTAAACATCTCTTGACCTTTTTTCCTGTTTTTTTTCAAAGAAGCCCCCCCACGATTGATCCATACGTATCCTTTTATAGGCGACGCAAAACAGGATCTTTTTTTAAATATTTTCATCTCCCGAATATTGCTTATAACCTCTTGATCACAAAAATCCTTACCTCTTGATTACAATGCGATTTTTTTAATTTTCAAAAACCATAATATCGCATCAAATCTTAATTTTTCGTAAGACAATCAATTAAAAATAACGACGGGCTTGGGTTAATTTTATCCTTTCATGGGCCTAGCCCGGCCTATCAATTTAAAATTCAAAACCACCAATTCGACCCATCCGCCACCGGTCCAATAAATAAAATGCCTATTAAAATAAAATGCACTTAAATCTATATGCTATGTAATTAATATATTTTTTATAAAATTAAACCCTAATTTTTAATGACTAAACGGGCCGTTAAAATTTAGGTGTCAACAACCATCTAATAAGAATAATATATGAACTACAAAAGTGACAAGGTAACAAAAATATAAAATAAAAATAAAAATAATAAAAACTTACTGACACAATTGACAATATTAATGGGTGTACATAACAACCGCTCAAAGACCTATATGTCCACATAAATATCGAATGGCAAGACACTCTGGATTGAACAACGAAACAAGATTTCTAGTCTATCTGTTTTTAAACATACTTTTTATTGTTACATAAGTGAAATTAATGGAGAGTTTGATGTTCATGGAATACTTGATAATTTTTTTAGTCAAAATTTAGAACAATGAACAATCAAAGATTACTTGTCGATTATCTTGAACATTGTAAATTACAATTGCTATCTAGAGTTGTGAGTGTAATTGCAGGCACGGTAGATACGTACAAAGGTTTATCATGAACTTTGTCCAAATTGTTACATGGATATTTCAAAGGCATTTTATTTAAAGGTTGCAAAAAGAAAAAAAAAAAAAACCACCTTCACCTATTCGAAATCGCACTTTGCACAGTATTATATCTTAAAATCCTATACTTTCGCATCTCGATACATAAAATAAAAATAAAAAGAGAACTTACAATTTTTTAAACAGCATTTTTTTTAAAATAATTTTTCCCAACATCTTTCCTATGGCATCTAAGCCGATTAGAAACGGTAAAAAAAATTTGAAATTCAAATTAGGTAAAAAAGGGGAAGTAATATTTGACAATTTTATCTATCTAGAAAAACTTTACCTAACTTGTAAGATAATAAGTTTTCATTTTAAATATAAATTAGTAATAGATAACTCGTTTCGTTTGTGTGTGAAGTAAAATTAGTGAAGTGAAATTAATAGAGAGTACAATAATATGTAAAGATTCCAACCCGTTTTTTAAGCATACTTTCCATTGTCATATAAGTGAAATTAATAGAGAGTTTGATGTTCATGAAATACTCGATAATTTTTCGAGTCAAAATTTAGAATGGTGGACATTCATAGATTACTTGTTAATTATTTTGAACATTTTAAGTTACGATTGCTATCTAGATTTAAGTGTAATCAGTGGCACGGTAGATATGTATAAATATTTATCATGAACTTTCTTCTTCTAAAGTGCAAAAGAGATTTCAGAGATTTCTTTATAATTATTACGATTCTATTTAATCACAAATTGAAAAGTGTCTGTTAATGGGGATTGACTTGATTTGAAAAGGCAAAAAGAAATAAAAGTTGGTTGGATCAAGGATAGTTGGACTAATCTAATTGGATCCACAAGAGTCCAAATTGTTATATAGATATATTGGAGGCATTTTTTTATTGAAATATTGTGAAAAATAACCTATCTTCACATTTTTGGTGTGATTTATATTACAAAAGACAAGTTGAAGTGGTGATTTTATTATTTGCCAAAACACCATGTAATAAGAATAATATATGGACTACGAAAGCGACAAGGTAACAGAAATATAAAAATAAAAAATAAAACTAACTTTCTTACACTTAAAAATCTCCTTTTTTTTTCTAACTAAAATGAAAAAGTTAACGAAAATATTCGATTGCACTAATTTGATAAGTTTTAAGACTGGATTGTACTTTTTACAAATTTTAACACTTAATTGCACTTAATTTTGGGACTTTTGGTCCACCGATTTCTTCTTTTTTCCCCTTATGTCAGGTCGGTTATTTGATGTCGTCGGAGGTGGCAACGGCATCTGGGAACTGATGGAGGCACGTCAACAAGGACTAGTAGTCGCTGCAACGGGCGGGCAAAGGCGCAACGGCGTCACGATGGGCTCTCTGCTGTCGTTGGGGCTTTTGGAGAGGGAGAGAGAGAGAGATAGAAAAAGGAAAAATAAAATAAAGTAAATAGTGTTTCAGCCATTGAATAGTCAACGTGGCAAAGTGTTACTCGTACAAATGGATAAATTTAATATGTGAGTTTACCCCTAATTAAAGGATCTCTAACCTTTGATATTATTTTAGATATCGATAGTATTTATTTCTTTTTTATTTCGTATTTTTTAGTTATTTTTCTAGAATGATTCTTGCTTTCCTTGAACTGAAATATAGACCGATTTAGTGATTTTCTGTTATGTTCTCCAGTGTATTGAGATTGCCATGCCCATTACGCCACCTACTCTTCCGTTGTCATGTTGAACTCTCTTTCTCTGTGGCGGTCGCAGATTACTAGTTAGCGGGCCCACAATTAATTTTTCTTGATAAATCTGACATTTTGTTTAATCAATTTCCTTCTATTTTAATCCAGTTATGTGCATGGACTGCCAATTAGGGATGAGTTGTAAGAACATACCCATATTTGTTGCGATCTATTTTTTCCGTCTAGAGAGAGAAAAGATATAGAGTTTAGGGCCTAAAGCACTTGATTGAAAAATATGACCAAACTCCAGTACTAATAATACAGTACATTCAGAAGACATAATAATAATATCAAATCCAAAACATACCTAAACAAACCTCTAGTTCAAGCATAAATATAAATACCTAACATAAATTGGAACATTCAAGTTTAGGAGGCGGCCTAGTTGATGATGATTCCTCTGCTCAAAGAGGCAGAATCATAGCAAGAAAACTTTCCTCGTTTTGGAACCCATTATCCTTATAAAATGATTGCATGATATTGTCATATGCTTCCACACTCTTAAGGAATTCATAGCGTTCCTATAACTTCTTTCTATATGCTATCTTGAGACTTGGATTCATGTTGGGAACTGATCGAGCCCTAGATGAAGTGGGAGAAAAATATTTGAGAATAAGTGAGATTATAAAGTGGGAGGAAAAAAAATTGATAAGAAGTGAGATTGTGAGAGTAAGAGGAAAAGATTTATACTTGGCCTTGATAATTCCCCTCCGCGAAGGGGGTTCTTTGCAAATTCAACCAGAAAATTTTAATCATTTCGGAATCCATTGTCCTTAAAGAACGCTTGCATGATATTGTCAGATGCATGCTCGTGAAGGATTTTATAGTGTCTCCACAAGGACCTTCTATTTCCTACCTTGAAACTTGGTTCATTTTCATTCCTCGGAGATCCATGTTAGGAAATAATCAAGTCTTGGATGAATTGGAAAGAAAAGATGGGAGAGGAAGTGAGATTGTGAGAGCGAGAGGAAGTAGATGAAAAGTCTTTGTAAAATTGATGGTTTTATAAGTGATGGGCTTAAGGCCCGTCCGTGATGGGCTCAAGGCCCGTCCGCCCATGTTGGGCCTAAATGCCTGGCCCACAAGAGTAGGGCCCATGGATGAAGGGGCACGATTAATTATTTTTTGGAGGGACATATATAAGGGAGGAGAGAGAGGGAGAACGTAAATCTTGGCATAATAACGTACGTACGTCTCCCTCTCCTTCCAACGCTCTCTTTTTCTCCCAATCGCTTAAGGCGACGCCGTTTCCCTTTTCAAGGCAAATTGACATCATCGGATCAGAATTTCTTCCTCTTCTTCAGCGTTTGGTGTTTAATCTGTGGCTAACAAGGTACGCTCGAATCCGTGGTGTGCTTTACGATCGGTGATGCGTGTTTTTCCCGGGCTTCGTCTTCCACATTGATTTAGGGGTTCGATTCGGTGTCGAATCCGGTTTTTCGGGGATCCGTTATTCCCAACATTGGTATCAGAGCCCTGTTTCACGTTTTTCCCGATCAATTCTGATGTTTTTGATTGATTTTTCGCGAAATCCCTTCGGCCGTACGGAACCGGGCGAAAATCCCGACACCCGAGCGCTTTTCGGCCTTTTTTCTGAGTTTTCGTAAGTCGAAATCAAATTCTGAAGGCACTGGGAGAAAGGCGACGTCGAGACGAGTCCGGCGACTAGTCGTCCGCCGCCGGGAGCCGCCGCACGCGCCCACACGCGCGACCGGAAGGCGCTGCGCGTGGGCGCGACGCGCCTGGAAGCGCTGGCTTCACCAGCGCATGCGCCACACGCGCCGGTGGCGAACCGGCGAACCGGCACGCGGCGGTCCGCGGATCGACGCGTGCTGACGTCACCCGCTGATGTCATCGTGATGTCACCAACGGTCGATAACCGTCGGGGATGACGTCAATGCCGACGACGGTTGGCCGGCCGGCGACCCGACCTGACGGCGACCGACCCGACTTGATAGCCTGGCGCATGCCGCGCACGTGCGGCTGACGTCTGCGTGACGTTAGCCAACGCACGCACGCGGCACGTGCGGCTGACGTCTGCGTGAAGTCAGCCAACGCATGCACGCGGCACGTGCGGCTGACGTCTGCGTGACGTCAGCCAACGCACGCACGCGGCACGTGCGGCTGACGTCTGCGTGACGTCAGCCAACGCACGCACGCGGCACGTGCGGTCGGTTCGTCCGACCGGCACGGCCGGTCCGACCGGCCCGACCCGCGCGCCCGTTGACCCGAAAAAAAAAAAAAAAAAAAAAAAAGGAAGGAATTTGTTTTCTTTTTCAGTCATGCCTATATGAGTTATAAGTAATCCATTTTTAATTCTGCATTTGTTGCATGAATTTTGGAAAATTATGTATTTTCTCTTATATTAATTATGAATTATAAGTGATCCATTTTTAATTCTGCATTTGTTGCAGGAACTATGATGCGTTATGCAAGGATACCTGCAATCCCGAGAACGGACGAGGGAAATGCAAGACTTAAGAGGCTGATGACAGAGTTAGCTGATTATCGGTGGCATGATGGTGATTTAGTATCACATGTGGTCAAGGTCAATCAGATGATACAGGAAATCATCTGGAATGGTTATCTTATGCCGAATTTTCAGAAGGTGCCGGCTTTGATGAACACTCTTCCACCTGAATGGCAAGCAGTGTTGGATCGGTTATGGGAGGTCAACGTGGTCCCAGGTTATAGGAGGCTGGTGGAAGCTTTTGTAAGAGAGCACTATAGGATTGAGTTGGCCAAAACTTCAACCCTTAGATTGAGCGCCACATGGCGCCGAGTGAATGCGCCTTGGAGGCGACATGAAAGCTCTCCAAAAGTTTTTCCATGGTTGGCAAATGTGCCTTCAGTTTTCTCAGATGTTTTGACTGATTTAGAAGGGACATTCCCTAATTATTTCTTTGATTGATTATGTAATGATTACTACCTAATTGTGTTAATTGAAAGCATTATTGTTTTTAATTGTATGTCAATTATTTGTTGCTTTCTGTTATTGCTGGTTGCTGTGGGTAATTAGCTGTGGGTAGTAATAGAAGTTTTTGTAACTTCATAGAATTTATTTGCATAAGATAATTATATTGATAATAATTTTAAGTTAGGATTTTTGGAGGATGACTGGAAACAAAGTGACCTTTTGATTCTGAAGCCTTACTTGAAATTATTTATTAATATGATGGGTCTATGCAAATAGGGATGCATAAATGATAGGCATTAATTATTCGTGCATGTATGTCTGATGTGTTCAGAACGATGGTTCAGCAACTAAGAATGTAATTGTTGATATGAACGGTAACAATTGTGAAATATTGAATATGAAGATTCAATATGTGATTGGAAAAGCAAGAAGCACTAGAAGCTCTTGACCACATTATGGAAGATCTTGAGGGTGTCGTGCACCACCTTGAGCTAGTAGAGGACCGCTTAATGGTATTTGAGCCGAAGATAGACATTTGCTATGCTGGTTCTAGCTCAGAAAGGGCTTTGTGCTCTAAGCACAAATGTATTGATTCGTTCGATATGTGGGAATGCAAAGGATCAAGTCCTTATTGTAAGAAATCAAGAATTAACCAACAAGAGAGAGGAAAGCGTCCTCAAGTGAAGAAAATGTCAAGGGTGTGATGTTACAATTGTGACAAGAGAGGTCACTATGCTCGCGACTGTCGTGAGCCAAAGAAGCTATACACCTCTTGTACATTTGAGAACTTTGCTTATGTGTCAAGTTCTTCATTATAGGCTGAATCCAATCCTTTGTGAAATGTAGATTCATGAGCGACAGACCATGTAGCAAAGGATAGAGGATCCTTCGTGGAATTCCGACGATACCAATTGGAACTAAGTGGATCTATATTGGAAACAACTCTAGAGCTGATGTAAAGGAATTGACACCTGCCAATTGAACATTCATGGTGGACGCATCTTGATGTTCTATATGCTCTGGAGATTCGTCGAAATTTAAGTGCCTGTCTTAGTGTTGGTTAAGCTTGGTTTTGGTATGAACTTCCATAATAAAGGTGTAGATTTGTGTTTAGATACAAACTACTATGGTTGTGGTCACTTTCTAGATGGTTTTATTGTACTAAACGTTGACTGTGGTGATGTCAATATGTTATTCCCTTGTTTCACGTCTTCTACCTTATATGATAATGATGTGATTGTGTGGCATGCTAGACTTGGTCATATGGGCCAACAACATATGAATAGACTAGCCAAAAATGGCTTGTTGGGCAATATTGAAAAAGTCGATTTGTCCATAAGTGAGCATTGCCTAGTAGGGAAAATAACAAGGAAACCATTTGGAAAAGATAAAAGAGCTGAATTTCCTCTGCATTTAATCTATATTGATGTCTGTGGTTCAATGAATGTGAAAGGAAGGCAATGGGCTGTTTGTTTCATCACTTTTAAAGATGATTCTACTTGATCCGGATATGTCTATTTGATTTCTCATAAATCTGAAGCATGAGTTGTTTCAAAATATTTATGAATCTGGCAGAAAATCAATTAGACAAGAAAATAAAGGTATTTAGATCCGATCGAGGTTAAGAATATTTATCTCGATAAGTTCAGAAAATTATGTGATGAAAAAGGAATAGAAAGATAGTTGTCTATTCCATATACTCCTCAACAAAATGGTATTGCGGAGAGAAGAAACAGAACCCTACTGGAATGGTTAGGTCCATGATGGCGCATGCTAACTTACCCATCACTTTTTGGAGTGATGTGTTGTTAACTTCTGCCTATATACTTAACCGGTGCCTTCCAAATCGGTTATTTCCACTTCATATGAGTTATGGACAGTTAGAACACCGGACTTAAGTTTTCTTAAGCCATGGGGTTGTGCTGACTATGCTCATGAGTCCTCTCACAAGTTTTGGGAAATTGGGTCCCAAAGAAAATAAGAGTATTTTCATGAGATACTGCGAACACTCAAAAAGGTATGTGTTCATAGGTGAGCAGGAAAGTGGGAGTATAACTGAATTTGAATCACGGGATGTCACATCCTTAGTGGATGAATTTTCTAAGAGGGGCGAAATAAGGGAAAATAACTCCCTATTTGAAACCTTGGATCAAGATAATGATGTCAGTAGAGTTCGTTCAAGTGGGAGTAATATGAGATGTAATGAATTGAATTCAACTCATTCTCAATTGCAACCACCTGATGTGACGACATCATCATTACCTAATCCAAGTGGGAGCATGATGGGGAATGATGTGTTAAGTGTACAATCTCCCATACGGTGAACAAGTCGCCAAAGTATTCCCCGTCGATGTTTTGACATTGAAGGGGAAACTTTTATGGTTGCTCCACAAGATGAGGATGAGCCAAGAAATATTTAATGAGGCTCTGAACTGCCCTAATAAAGAAAAATGGATTCATGCAATGAAAGAGGAAATGGAGTCAATGAAATCAAACCAAGTCTGGGAACTGGTTGATCTTCCAAAAGGACGCAGAGTTATAGGAACAAGTAGGTTCTCTAAATAAAGCGAAAGGCTGATGGCTCAATAGAAAGGCATAAGGCTTGCCTTGTGGCGAAAGGGTATAATCAACAGGAAGAAATTGATTATGAAAATACATTTTCTCCTGTAGTGAGATTTACCTTGATTCGCATTATATCTGGCAATAGTGACTAGTATGGATCTTGAGTTATATCAAAAGGATGTAAAGACTGCTTTCCTCAATGGAGAATTAGAGGAAGGAACATATATGGAACAATCTGCTGGTTTCATAATAAAAGACCAAGAAGAAAATGTATGTCGACTTTGTGGGTCGATATATAGCCTTAAGCAGTCGTCGAGACAAAGGTATATACATTTTCATAATGCCATAGAGGCATATGATTTTACAATGATTGACGAGGATCATTGTGTATATATCAATAGATCCAATGATCAATTTGTGATCATATCATTATATGTTGATGATATACTAATTGCCAGCAGCAATATGGAGTTGGTTAATACTATCACGAGATGGTTGTCTTCCAACTTTGAGTTGAAGGATATGAGATTGTAAACCCATAGACACTCTTATTGCAAAAGGTGAAGGATTGAGCCATAAACTGTGTCCAAGGACTCCACAAGAGAAGGAACAAATGAAACATGTTCCTTATTCTAGTGCTGTTGGGAGCTTGATGTATGCTATGATGTGTACAACACCCGACATATGCTTTGCAGTCGGAATGGTGACCAGATACCTATCCAATCCAGGTCAAGCACATTGGAAAGCCGTTAAGAGAATACTGAGGTATCTGAAGGGAACTGCTGATTATACGTTGAGTTATTAAAGAAAAGGATCTGCAACTCAAAGGCTATTGTGATGCTGATTGGAGAGGAGATTTAAATGAAAGGAAATCTACCTCTGGGTTTGTTTTCTTACCGAATAATAGCACCATATGTTGGAGCAGTAAGAAACATAAGTGTATAGCCTTGTCCACGATGTAAGTTGAGTTCGTGGCATTATCAAAGAAAGCGAGATAAGAGAGTGTTTGGCTTAAGAGATTTTTGGATCATTTAGGTGTTATTGGAAGTGCTGCAGATTCATAGTTGGTTAACTGTGATAGCCAAGCAGAAAAGTGTACACCAAAGATCCAAAATATCATAGCAAGACCGAACATATAGATACCAAGTATAATCTTGTCAAGGATATGGTTGCACGAAAAGATGTGAACTTAGAGTACATACTACGCATGGAATGGTAGCAGATTCTATGACAAAGCCAATACCTAGAGATGTGTTTTGTGGCCATATGAAATCTCTAGGATTGCGTAGAGACTGATGTACTGAATATTATAATTTCCCTAAATGTTCACAATTTGATGAATTTGTGTTTTCATCATTAATGCCTATGAATCTTTGTTTGATCTTTATGCATCTTAATGCTTAGTGCATTACTTTAAGTTGAGAAGTATGTCGGACAGATATAAGATTAGCCCACTCACACGGGTAATCACCTCTTTCTTGTGTGATAAATAGAGATGAGACTGTTTTTAAGCTTATTATCTAGGTGATAATCGAGAGCTCAAGCTTAAAACACGTATGTCGCCTTAACGAGTGTTAAGATGAGGATATAATACTTACTATGTCCGAAAGTAAAAATACCCCACATGTTTTACTTTATCTGATGCCAAATGTGAGTTCTGATGAATTTATGAATGAGTAGATATGTGAACTCAAGTTAGACATTGGGTATGTCTGAACTATCATCTGTACGGTATTGAAAGGTGTAGACATACGCTCCATGGGAAAGGAGTTAATACCGTAATACGTATTTCATACTACGTATGCATGAGACGACCAATAAGAGTGGCAAAAGTTTGATCTCAACTTTTATGACGTGTGAGACTCTTGAGGAAAAGAGTTCCTCAATTTTGAAGTCCCCTCTGGACTCTTACTTATTCTCAAGATTTCTATTTAGTGTTTGCTATCTTAGGATGTTGCCAATGATCATGTTTGATTCGATCTAATGGGGCATTTCTAGAAAAGCAAGCTGGACTGAAATTGAGAGTTTGAAGGAAAGAGGAAGATCGATTTTGGAGAATCACATTATAGTTTTGTATTCACCGATTAACCAATTATGACTGTCTTTGTGATAATCATAATTATGAATACAATATATATATATATATATATATATATATATATATATATATATATATATATATATATATATATATATATATCATGTTTAAAAGAGATTAAGGGAGATATAAATGTGATCGATCGATCTAGGGTACTGCATACTGAATCTACTCGGAGTGTGATGCCCATTATGAGCTGCTATATATTCCTAACAGATGTATGGCAACGAGCTCTCAAAGTATGCTGGTCGCACGGATTATTCACCGGTATGAATGTTGAAGAGAGGAAAAGAGAATTCTGTTTGGTCTACCATGTTAAGTGAGAGTCTATGATGGATTTTTCTCTGATGGGGTTGAGTAGGGCCTGTCCGCCCATGTTGGTTTTGGACCACTATGTGCGAGTGGGAGATGATGGTTTTATAAGTGATGGGCTTAAGGCCCGTCCGTGATGGGCTTAAGGCCCGTCCGCCCATGTTGGGCCTAAATGCCTGGCCCATAAGAGTAGGGCCCATGGATGAAGGGGCACGATTAATTATTTTTTGGAGGGACATATATAAGGGAGGAGAGAGAGGGAGAACGTAACTCTTGGCATAATAACGTACATACGTCTCCCTCTCCTTCCAACGCTCTCTTTTTCTCCCAATCGCTTAAGGCGACGCCGTTTCCCTTTTCAAGGCAAATTGACATCATCGGATCAGAATTTCTTCCTCTTCTTCAGCGTTTGGTGTTTAATCTATGGCTAACAAGGTACGCTCGAATCCGTGGTGTGCTTTACGATCGGTGATGCGTGTTTTTCCCGGGCTTCGTCTTCCACATTGATTTAGGGGTTCGATTCGGTGTCGAATCCGGTTTTCGGGGATCCGTTATTCCCAACAAAAATAAAATATAACAATCAACAAGCGATCCATATCTGACTACATAGGACGAGCTATGCAAATAAAACTAGCAATTCAACATGCAATCAACGAGACATGTTTAGTTGACAAACACCAGAAAAGCTCCTCCTCAATCGATTAATGGAAAAGAGAAAACAATCGGAAGGAACGACTCAAACTACTCAACATTCTCAACCACCCGCGCATGCATGGAGGGTCGAAGCATCCACAATGTGGTGATCCAAAGCTACGAATCACGATAAATTAAATCAAAAGGACATGAGTTAATGGCTAATTTAGCTTTCTTCTAATATGGAAAGAGCGAGAGGGGGTCGAGATACTTATGAGCGGAGGAAATACTTCTGAGTGTTGCTAGGATGACGCTTGTTCCTTTTGTGAGGGGGTCGAGATACTTATGAGCGGAGGAAATACTTCTGAGTGTTGCTAGGATGACGCTTGTTCCTTTTGTGAGGGGGTCGAGATACTTCTGGGCGGAGGAAATACTTTTGAGTGTTGCTAGGACGACGCTTGTTCCTTTTGTGGAGAAGGCTGCTCTCTAAGCGTTGCTGGCTGGGGAGGTTGACGTTCCAAGTAGAGAGAAGTGGCGATGTTGATGGAGAGGCAAAACTAGTAATGTCGTATGTTTATAGGAGTCCGGGGATAATGAACAATAACAGATCAAATAACTCTAAAATCCAGTAAACAGAATCAAATCTAAATCAAGGCAAATTTAAAGCTTGACAATTCTGGAGATAAGGCAAAATTCGATGACAAAATCAAATCTCTTTTTGTGTTGGTGTTGATTGTTACTCGTAACACTTTGAAGGAAACTTCCCACGAGAAGGAGTTGCCGAAGCTGCACGTATTCTCAATTAGCTCCCCCTCATCCCACTCAAAGGTTGCCTCCGACGCGTTGCTATTTGTGGGAACTGGACGAGCCCTTGCTTGGGTCCTTGCCACTTGACCTGGAGGAGGATCACCGGAGGATGGAAGCGGAAACACAAAGTGGGGGTTGACCTAATTTGTAGTTGGTTTTGAGTGTGCACAAAAAATTGGAGATTTGAGAATGAACGTTTGAGGAATTCATAGATGAAAAGACACAAATATAGCTAATGACAAGGTACAATGTGATCTCTAAAGGTAACATTCATATAAGTACTTGGTATTTTCAAAATTAAAAACATCATAATAGGCACCAAACCTAATTAGAGTCCCATTATTGTCGACACGCGTGTGATGTATTTATATTCTTTGAACTTGAACTGCCGTGGAAATAGCAGCCAATTGATGCCCTTTTGACTGCTAATTGATGGAAAAAAGCAGCATTTTTGTTTGGTATGTACAATATTAGATCGTTCTTTAGGCCCTTTGGCTATGATCAAGCACATTAAAAAAAAAAAGGCTATTAATTAAAAAACTGATTTATATTTTAGGGATTCATATCAGAAAAAGAAATTACATAAGAAAAAGAAAAAACTCTTTAGGAGCAAAGATTGGGTGCCTCTGTCTTCTATCCTTATCAAGATTATAGATAGATTTGTCCCCAACTTCGCCATACTTATCAAGAAAACAGAAAAAGATATCTATAAAGAAAACTAAGATAAATGACTAATTTCCACAAGACATCCTAAATATTTTTCCCGTGATACACCAATTCTTCAAGCTCTTTTTTATTTTGTTTTTCCCGATGCCCATTTTGCTAAAAGCAATTAAAATATAGGGAGCTTGGAAAAATGATATACGTAATTATTAGACTAAAAACCATGGGTTGAATCAATTTGCATTCATCAATACGTCCATTTTCCAATATTTTCAAAATACCAATGTATGGATATCAGTGGTCTAATTCAAAAAGCACTTTTAAATAGTTATGAATTCAAATTAACAGACAAATGTTAAATAAAAAAAAAAATGTGAATTTCATCTTCAACTTATTGTAAACCCAGAAAAATTTTATCCTAAAATTTCAATAATTAATAAATAAAAAAATAAAATAAAAAAGAGGGAAAACAGAGATTATTAGGTAAGAATGTTGAAAACTTGCTCTGCATTTTCTTTGGCTTTGAAATATATTTCATCAAAGTGAACGTAAATTTGGAGTAAGAAAATTCAAGTAAAAAAAGGGATAATTGCCCAAATTTACTGATGTTTATCGGTTGTCAATTAGAATATGTAGTTATATTACCCAAATTATCAAAAAAAAAAAAAAAAAAAAAACAGAGAGAGAGAGAGAGAGAGAGAGGGATGTGAAATATATATTTAAAAGATAGAATACATTTGATTCATTTTAAAGCCAAATGAAAATGCACAAAGGACCGTTAAATTTCTTCTTAAAAAATAAAGTACTCTAATCTTCAAACCATTTCTAAACTCCAATAGAAAATTAAAATGAGACGGGTGCAAAATAAAAGTGCAAAATAGGAGCATATGGTTCATCTAAAAGTCACATAAGAATTGCCAGAGGATAAAATTTGTCTGAGTGTCACTTAAATTGTCTGAATGTCGCTTTTACCTCAAATTATCCAAATGCCACTTAAAACTTGCTACTACGCTATGTCCTTAAAATGTACTTTTTCAACATAAAGTTCAGGATATAATTGAACCGATTAAGATCTTTAAAACTATATTGCAATTTTTTTTTTATGATAAAAGCACAAAATCCCATCCAATTAGAAAGAGCAGTCTTGAAGAGAGACTACTGAGCCTTGAAAGAGAGAAGAGAGATAGAGAGAAGCAATCAAGGAATGAGGAATAGAATAGTATTATTGCCAGCCGTATGCCGATGGCATGACTGTCTAAAATGTAGCATAGACCTACATTAGCTTAGAGGCTTTTAGACAGTTTTTGAGATGCAATTGCATCTCCCTAAAGCATTCCAAAAAAATTTCTCGAGAATTTTGCAATTTTTTTCCTTCACAAAATAAAAATGACGTGAGGAAACTTTGTCAAGACATCTTCACAATTTGCCATGAATGTCCTTCGTGAATGTACCAAAAGAAAATAACATAATAGAGTTTTATTCCTCACTTCACATCTGTCACATGATTTGACCCCATGGCAACCTAATAAAGAAACTAAACTGCTTTATCAAGAGAGAATAACAGGGAAGTCAACGTCATTGATTGAACTAATGATAACATTTATTCCTAATAAAAAGACTAAAAAGGAAAGTGCTAGCACGCAAGCTCCACTGCCGGCATCTTGGTAATGGATTAGCAAGTTGTCGACCCAAAGGTATTGACGAAGACATCAATGGAACAACTCTACTTGCCAAAACAAGCCTACATGATTCTCCAAATATACAAGTTTACATTAGAAAAGAAATATAATTATATTTAAACCCAAGTGATTTTGCAACAATCGCTCAATAATTAGTATGTCCACATAAATATTAAGCCATCATTGCAGAGTATAACATCAAACGGCAAGACAATATTACAGTTAAGTTCTCAAAATTCAGGAGTTCACCATCAAATAGAAGCTGGAGAAGACCACAACAAAAGAATTAAGCTGGTTTTGTTGTTTTGCCAGACACGGAAAAAACGTCATCCATAAGTTGTTGCCCTATAAGGCAAATGGAAAGAGGACTATCAATCGCATGACTAAAGGCTCTACTTGTTGGGTAAGGCTTCTACATAAAACGAGTACAAACAATAAATAGATGAGCATAACTCTCCTCCGTAATTCCATGATCCTATCCAATGTAGTTTTATCTGCTTGGAATCTAGGAAGTGCATGCATAAAAAATGGAGATGGTCACATAGAAGATAAGAAGGCGATTAGAACATTATAAAGGAAAACTAAGTTGAATGAAATTGAGATTATATCAAGGGCTTAATTGTCGAATAAGACATGGAAATTTATTTTATATTGCTCTCGTTGATATAAGGACAGTCAATGATAGTTTTTGTGTCCTCTTTATAAAATTAGCCCAATTAACATACATGGCTTTTTAAATATTTTTTTAAAATTTATTATTATTATTATTATTATTATTATTATTATTATTATTATTATTATTATTATTATTATTATTATTATTATTATTATTATTATTATTGTTATTATTATTGTTATTATTATTGTTATTATTATTGTTATTATTATTGTTATTATTATTGTTATTATTATTATTATTATTATTATTATTATTATTGTTATTGTTATTGTTATTGTTATTGTTATTGTTATTATTATTATTATTATTATTATTATTATTATTATTATTATTATTATTATTATTATTATTGTTATTGTTATTATTGTTATTATTGTTATTATTGTTATTATTGTTATTATTATTATTATTATTATTATTATTATTATTATTATTATTATTATTATTATTATTATTATTGTTCTTATTGTTATTATTGTTCTTATTGTTGTTCTTATTGTTGTTATTGTTGTTATTATTGTTATTATTATTATTATTATTGTTCTTATTGTTGTTATTGTTGTTATTATTGTTATTATTATTATTATTATTATTATTATTATTATTGTTATTATTATTGTTATTATTATTATCATCATCATCATCTCGGAATGGGTTTGGACTGGTTTACCTTTCTAACCCGTTGGCTCAACTTGTGTACCCGGATCGGATCTGGTTAGATTAGAAAGATGAAATTTTTTTTAATTCATTTTATTTTTTAATGATTTACTTAAATTCAATTTTCTCCCCTTTAGTCCTTTTCCCCTGCACCTTCTTCTCCAACCTTGCACCTTCTTCTTCCCTTCTGCAACTTAACCAAACCTGAATTATTGGTGACGAATCAACCTCCGTATGCATCGTCATCGGCAATACACATCACCACCGAACCAACACCAACCAACGGTCACCTACTCCAACCGACAGCTACCAAATCCGGCCGCTTAATCCGGCGAAAATTTCCCGGTTTTCTTCAGCCCCTCCTCCAGCCCAGCGAATCTTGCTGATTTTTTCCAAGCTGTTTTTCTGTCTATCATGGCCGACGCCATCCTCTCCTCCTCCTCGCGCGAGCCAACGTCGCTCACGCGAATCTTGTCTGTTATTGTTTCTCTCTCATGGCCGACGCCATCCTAGGGTTTTGCTTACGTCACGCCCTGTTATTTTCCTTTGAAGCAAGGTTAGGAACTTAGGAGGAGGCTGGGCTGCGCTCTTTTTCCTTTTTAATTTTGATGTGGGCTTCGAAAACAATGGAAGAGGTGGACTAAAGACAAATATTGGCTAAAAAGAAAAACAAAAGATGGGCCCAAAAAGAAAGAGCAAGACTAGATGGGGGCGATGGGGCTTAGAAAGCGGAAAATGCCAAAGTGGGCTGGACAAAACCAGCCCACTCGATTTTATTTTTATATTCCCCTTTTTCTTTTTCTTTTTCTTTTTTAATTAATTAATTAATTAATTAATTTTTATTTTTTATGAAAATTTTGCTATCTCTTTTTTTTTTATATCTTATCCATTTTGTTCCTTGAATTTTTTTATTTTTACAAAATAAAATGGATAACTAAAAAGTCGATAGAGATTCAAGTGTCAACAATATAATCTCATGTTTTTAAAGGAAATGTCTCCTTTTCCCTTACCTATTGTGAAAGATGAAAATTTATAGAAAATGACATGAAACTAAATTAACTAAATTACTGATAACAAAAAAAAAAAATACATAGTACTAATAATTTTAAACTATAATTTGCTAAAATTTGACAAATATAGCCACCTTAATATATTCAATGAGGTATTTGAATAAAAAAGAATAAACAAGTTAAATGAAGAAGGAAAACATCTCAATAATAAAAAGGTAACATGACAAAAATTGATTACTAATCTTATATATTGAAGGGTTAATTTATATAAAATCATTTAGTATTATCACTACTATTGTGTACAAAAACTGAGATTGTTCCTAAATATCAAATTTAGAGCAAATTCAACACTTCGCACTTGTTAGACTATTTAAGGTGTATATATTAACTGATATTGTCCATTCTTGGTCATGATTCACGAGGCATTAGGCCCCCGAAACCCAAAAGGAGTAAGTCGAGCACTACTCGACTTATGAAGATTGAGGACGTTATAGCACTATGGCTCATTCCCATCAAGTTCACGATCATTGTTAGTTTAATTATTCAATTCAATTAGATTTGATTGTCTAAGAAGAATGTCAACCGAACTTAATTAGAAACAAAGCTAATTGAAGCTCGAGTTCAAATATTGGAACTACTATAAATTAGAGAAACAATATTATCTATCTATTCCTAATATTGGCAATTGTGAATTTGCGAAATGATATAGTTTATTTTTATGGGCCTCCCTTGACTTGGATATGTTCTTTGCAGCTACGCAAAGCCAAAAAATAATCATGCATGCTGTTGTCATGTCCTATGTTGTTACCAACATCTACAATATTTCAATGAATTCAATCAGGTAACGTGGCTGTGACACCAATATGTTAGAAGATAAACATTAGCCGGCCTCTACTGACCCAGAATATCCAGAGATGGTATCATGGGCTGTTCGTGGGTGACCACGGTTCTACGGTAGATGGTTTTGTTCCGGTTTTATCGATCAACAGAGAATGGTAAGTCTAGTATCCGATGATCAATATATAAAGACGACAAGAAACAAGAAAGAGAGGGTAAGTACTTTAATGCAATAGCCCAGCAGGTCTCTGCAAAATGAGAAAATGCTCAGTAGAACACCATGGACAGGTCTCTGCAAAAAGAGAGCATAAGTACTTAATAGGGCTAAACGCTATGTGCGTTACTGGATTTAATTACACTTTGGGAAATACTAGGAATGTTTGAGTGACTCGAGTGTATAATCTCCATTGTATGATTGGTCTATAATCAAATCCGTTGCTATTATGCTCGTGGACGTAAGTAATTATGACTGAATCACGTAAATCTGATATCCAATTTATTTTTGTTCTATCTATTTTATTGTTTGATCGCTCATTTTCTACAACAATCTACATGGGCTACATCTCTTTATTTTATTAACTTGAAGCCTATCTACTTCAGGGAGAGAGAACAAATTGCAGAATCCTCCCTCTGTAGCTTGTAAATTCAGTACTTGACATCACACATGATAAAATTGCACGAGCAGTAGATGGTTACCAATGCAATATAACAATTACTTCTTGCCATAAGAGATTTGACTCTTGCTCATAGGCTTGGACCTCAATACACTCACCAGGACAGATGACATCTTAAAACTATATTCATTTGGTAGCAAAAATCCTTGGTCGGAGCATTGTCAGCATCACTTTCCAAAATCAAATTTATGGGAGATTACCAATGTGGTTATGCTCTCGTCTAGTAGTAATCCTTTAACTAAACTAGTTCACTTGCTTTTGTGGACCTACAAGATTTTTCTAATGTTCTATATTATTCTAAAGGATGTGATATGACCTTGTCGATTGTGCCAAGCCAATGTGGCGAGGAATTGGGAAATTCTGCGGAGTGGGCAATACATTTTAATTTTACTAGCAATACTACTCTTTCATGCTCTTTCTGATAGATAAAACTTTAATGAATGAACTCAAAGGTATTGATAGTAAATTGTACAAAATTTTCCTACATTTCTAATGAAGTTATGTGTTTTGACGGTACGGGTCATATTGTCCCAAAAAGATATCTAAATGGATCACTAATCCAAGACCAAAATATTGTTGGGAGGACTCGATTGACCAAACAAAACTATGAAATTGTCAACCGAGTTGTTTCTTTTTTTCTTTTATAAAAATCAAAAGAATTCTACTTACTTTATACATCATACAATACTTAAGTCATCGAATCAAACATTGGCTAAGATTAAGAAAGAAAAAAGTTTGACATTTTCTTCTAATAAAAGTTTCAAATGATTTCATCAACATTAGTGCTCTCTATCGTAGAAAACGTTTTAATTATCCATTTTGAAACTCTTTCGTAATAAATTAATGTAGTAGTAAAAATAATTCCATACTACATTTAAAATTCAGATGATTTAGCTTTAACCATATGAATGGTCCCACATTATTGGTTAATAGAGAATCAAGTGAATTTACCAATGAATCACAAAAGTTATGGCTCTTAAATGTTATTTCTTAATTAACTTATTTTATTCAAAATTAGTTCACGGGGTCACGTATTTGTTACTTTGTACTAGTTATAATAATAAATAAATAAAAAAAGGGTGCAACTGGCCTCTTGAAAAATGGTTACACAGTACGAAACGATGCCTCATTGGGGTCCTATTTCTTCACTTAGCAAAACAAGGCTGTAATGAAAATAAAAACAAGCTACGCTTGTTGACAGAGGTGAATGAGAAAAGGATTTCATCCTGTTGTCGATAGAGATGAACGAGAATGACAAAGAGGAAGAAGGAAACCCCATTAAGGATTTGGTTGTTTTAGGGTTTGGGATCCCAGCTCCCAGTTCTTTGGTTCTAGTTCCTGGTTTGGGTTCATTTCTCAATTCTGGTTCTCGATTCTGATCATGGTTCTTGGTCCTGGTTCCAATTCCTATAGGGACTGGGAACTAGCGGTTCCTTAAAAATGGAACCAAGAACTTACCCATCCCTCCATAGAATTGGGAACGGAGCAGCTTTGGTTCTTTGATCTTTGATTCCCGGTTATACCCTAGAACCATGCTCAACCCTAACCCTAACTCCTAGTCCAATAGATGCAAACCCGATAGCTAAATTAGTAGCAATAACCAAAGGGGCATAAATAAGTGGATTCATGATAAGTTCCTCACAAAAAGAAATGGTTAATGATGCAATCATCCAATGAATTATGACTTAATTATTTCATTACTACAATTCATTCAGACAAAGTAATCAACAACTTCGAATTAAAGTAATGGAACAATATTATTGAATCATTTGAACTACCTTTATATCTCTTTTTAAGTTCTTATCAAAGAGATTTGTGTGAATCCATCTGATTTTTGTTCCTCCATTTCTTTGTTCCAAACCATTAGTTGAATTATTCATTCTTTTTATTGATTTCATATTTTTAGTTATTCAATTCACAGTCACAGACGAAAGGGAAAGACTTGTGTTGAAATCCCTATCTAAATTCATAATTCATAAAAGTGTAGAGCAGATTAGATTAGATCTATTTTCCTTTCATAGATAAGTAAGTAGCAATATCTAATATCACATATAAAGGGGTTTCTTTCATATTGTAAACCAACTATTTTTTATTAGATTAAATCAGCTTTGGAATTATTATTATTTTTTATTTTTAAAATAGAAACATCCAAGAGTTGGATTCCAACCATTCCATTATGCATACACTATTTGTACCCACCCATATCAACTAATTCACGATGAATTGCGTCAATTTTACTCTTCCTTTTATTTATCACTATTTTGCATATATATAATCTACATGGACAATTTGTTAGTTCGGATAATTGAATAGCATAGGTAGAAATATTAGTAATTCATTGATGTAAAAGTAAAAGTTCATACCATTTTTAATTCCTATATATATTTATAATTATTTTATTTTTTTCCATATATAATAATAATAATAATAATAATAATAATAATAATAATAATAATAATAATAATAATAATATAAATATATTATTATTATTATTATTATTATTATTATTATTATTATTATTATTATTATTATTTTCCTTATTAAATAAAATAGTAATAGAAAATATTTATTGGGGGTAGGCATTATATAAATTGAATGGCCAAGCAGGAGTTTTAGAAAAATAATCTTGTCATGACCTACCCCTTTCGAGTAGTGAATAAGAATTAGGTTTAAGGGGCATCAGGATCAACTTCGGGCCAACGGTCTTCCATTGACTCAAGCTCTCTGAAGCTCATATCTTGCACAACATCAAGTGTTTAAAATTTTAAATCATTTAAGCCTATGCAAATTTTGACTAAGGGGTCGCCACTAACCTTGTCAATCTAGCATTTTTGGGGTCGACTAAAAACCTAGTAAGATAGAGGAGGATATTTTACTATTTATTTAATCGAAGATTTTAGATTCAGGAACATGATTACGTTTTCCCTAAGGCTAATGTCATTTCGGTACATAACTTGCTCATGTGTTAATTAATGCCATACCAACCAATCTAAAAGAAATTCAAGGTTCGTCCTAACCATTCTAGAGCAAGAAAGTAACACCCAAAATATTGAAACGCAATCAATTATAATTGTAAAGAAAAATCACACAAGCATCCTAATATCGTCCCCTAAAATAATAAAGAAAATTTAAAACAAAGAACCCTATTGTAAAGCCCTAAAAGGCTTATCTAATTTTTGGGATTCAATTTTGAAGGGTTTCTAATCTTTTTGAATGTTTCTGATTTTTTTAGAATTTCTTATTATTTTCTAGATTTTCAGATTATTTACTGATTTTTTGAAATTCTATTTTTTATTGATTTTCCAATTTTATAAATTTTTATTATTTCCTAAAATTTTCAAAAGTTTTATCATTTTTTAAAATTTTATTTTAAAAATATTTTTGAATTTTTGAATTATTATTATTGTTATTATAATATTGGGCAACGGGTTTGGACCAAATATACCCAATCCAACATGTTGACCCAACTTGTCGACCCATATCCAACGGAATAAAAAATCAATTTTTCTTGTATTTTTTTTTTTTTATATTTTAATGATTTTTCAGTGGTCGCCCTCTCCGAAAATTGACGGGCGTCTCTCCTCCTTCTGTTATGCAAACGGGATCCTCTTCACGCGAGCATCCTTCCCGCGAAGCTGTTCCTCGGCGACCAGCTCCTATCTCCGACTCTCTATCTCTCTCTCTCTCTACGATCTCTTTTTTTTTTTTTTTTTTTTTTTTTTCTCCTTTTTGCCAAAACCATTGAGCCTTCTTTCTGTTATTTTTCTCGCACGCCAGCTTGCACGGTTCGGTTCTAGAAGGCGCTGGCTCAGCTCTCGTCACAGCTTTGTCGCGCCCTCTTCACTCACCAAGGCACGCTTGGCCTTTCTTCCTTCCCTGCGTCACACATGCCGTGTGACGGTGTGAGGGAAGAGAGAGACGCTGGGGCTGGCCTTTCTTTTGTTTGGTTCTATCACGGACCAAGGAAATACAAAAGGAGATGGGCTAAATAAGAAATAAAGAAAGCCATCTTAAAAAATGAGTTAATCGTGACCCTCCATGGATAAGAGCTCCAATACCTCTTGTAAATACTCCAAGGAACATGACAGGTATAGGAGCCACTAAATGTACTAAAGAAACAATAAAAACAACTACCAATTCATCGGCTAATATATTTTCAATAAGTCTAAAACTAAATGATAAAGGTTTTGTGAAAAAGGATTGGAGTTCGTTGAATGTATTTACTGAAATAACTTCATTGTCTTTTTTTTTTTTTTTTGGCAAGATTTGCATAAAAATACGCCACTAACATGAGTAAAGTTAAAGCAATGGTAGTATTTATATCATTCATGGGTGCAGCCCCATGAGGTTACTATGATTTTTTTACGATAGAAGAGCACTTGATCAATTCGAAACAAAAATAAATAGAAACACGGTTCTAATAAAAGGTAACCATGGACCGTATTCGTCTCTAATTTGAGTCTTGCTAATGTCTCAAATGAATTCAATGACATATTCGAAGAAATTCTAACTATCTTTCTAAATGGTTTGTGGATTCCTAACATCCATACTAGTTTAACCTAATAACATAGCAATTATAACCCAAGATGTAATAAGGACTCGGCCATGAACTTGAAATCCTCCTATTTGCCAATAGAAATGTTGGCCTAATTTCACACCTGATATATCGTATTATCATTTTGGTGTGTTGCTAGAACATGATAAAACATTCATATCGCCCTATGATAGAAATACAACTTTCAAGGGAATTACTTTGATTCAACCATCTCTTTTTCGACTTGCTTAGTTGAATTCTACTTTGGATGTGACTAATCACATGATATCTAGAGTAATTTGGATCTCTTTTATATGATTCAAGAGTAGCAATCAATTCCAAATATTCATGAAGTTCAAAAAATAATTTATTGATCTTATTATTACTCAAGGAGTGAATCATTTGATGTAATCAAAATATTTGCAAGATCTAGGTCGCAACTTAAATTGATTAACAAATTGTTGGAATTCCCAAAGTGATATAGTTTTGAAGAGCCGTATATTCTTCTTGTTGAGCAACAATAATTACAATATGTTCGAAAGCCTATTTGGAATATTCCGAAGATTGCTCATCAAGATTACATAACAGGAAGTGAGTCTTATTATGGTAGGATATTGAAAAGGAAGAAAGATAAAAAAGAATTAGTCCTATTTATGAAGAATAATAGGATATAATTATAGTGACTACCTAAATTAGAGGAGTTCAATAAATCAGGAAAGCTTCTAATTTGGAGGTGATTACCAATTGGGCAAGATTCCTAATTTGGGTAGAGGTCTACCACTATAAATAGAAGGATTGGATGGAGATTTAAAGAGCACTAGAAAATATTCCAAAAAGATCACAAGAGCCTTTAGTAACGTGAGTAAACGAGAGAATTCTTGAGAATTTTTAAGAGATGATGTGTTTTGTGGCATTTGTGAGGATTTTTTTTATTATAAGAGAAACACCATTAGAGTGTTAATTGTAATCCTTCAATTACAGTGAAGAGTTCCTGATTAGTGTCCCATGGTTTTTCCCATCTTGAGTTTTCCATGTAAAAAATTTCTAATGTATCGTTCTTATTTTCTCTCATCGATTGTATTATTTACGTTTCACATATTGTGCAATTTTGATAATTAGAATTCCCCTACGGTTGATTGTAATTTGACTTAATTTACAACAAGTAGAGCTATAACAAAAATGAAAAACAACAACCATGACCTTATTGTCGCGATGTAGTGTCAAGGGGCTACCTTTAGGGGAATGGGTTTAGAGGTACTTGCTTATAAAGCGTAGACTATCATTAAGTCCATACTTCAAGTGACATTAGTTTTTCTAATCTATGTGTTTAAAAAGAGTCGATACTAGCCATTGTTTAAGGTCAGCTAGGAACCCTAATCAAGAAACAAGACTATTGTCTTGATACATGCACAACAAGGTATTTCGGAATTGGGGATTTGATTACCTTAGTTATTTTAACTAGAGCCCTATTGGTACCTAAACTTGACTATTTGTTAACTAAAGTGTCATAGCCGCCTATTGAAGATTTTAAGGTCCATACTAATCTATCTAAGAAAATAACAATCGTTATATTGAAATTGGGCAATCAAGTATTATCTAATTGAAAAGTGCAAGTATCAACCTAATAGTGCCTCTAAAAAGAAAAGGCTTCCAAAAATCCTATGATAAAGCCCTTAAAGACTTAACCAATTGGATTTCAATTTTTTTAAGGATTTTCCACATTTAAAGAAAAAAACTACTCATAAAGTTAATTTATAAAATTTCTCTAAAATTTTTAATTTTGGAAAAAATTTAATATTTTTAATATTTTCTATTTTTAATTTTTTTAAATATCTCTAATTCTAGAAAATGGACTCTGGACCGGGTGGATATGGGTCTGACCCGGACCCTAAAGGTCTCAGTTGGAATTCGGACTGGCCCCTGGGCCTAATCCGAGTATAACCAACTTATATTTCATCTGCTAAGCCCACAACTCCTGAACTTTAAGCCCATGACACCTAACCCATATCTAATCTGAACCAGCCCATTCTCTATTAAGCCCATGGATTTTTCGTTTCCTCTCTGTTTAATTACTCTTTTTTTGTTTCTTTTGTTTTCCTTTCTATTGTCTATTTTCTATCTTTTCCCACTTTCTTTTCTTTTGTTTTGCTTCCTATTTTCTATATTTTCTTTGTTTCTTTTTCTCTTCCCTGCACGTGGTCTTCTTCCTTGTGAAGCCGTCTCTTCTTCACGACGTCTTCCCCTTGCCGACATCCTTGCCCGAAGCACCAATAATCCGAGGAATCCTCGTCGATGCTCAGGCCATTGCCGGGCTGCAATCCAGCGTCGGTCGTTTGGTCCAATTGACTCTAGTCCACCAGCCAGCTGCTGGCCGGTGGTTTCTAGTATTGTAGGATCAATTACAATTCATCCCAAGTTTGTTTTTTACTTTTCTCTTCCGACACAATCTAACACACAAATTTATAATTTGGATTGCTTTTTTCTTTGAGTTTTATGCATTATTGGAATGAAATTGAATTTACCAAATTAAAACAATGATTGATATTAACAAATGGTGGATTAATATTTTTACCGTAAATTCAACTAGGATCTTTAACTATTATTTATTTATTTGTGAATTTGAATCAAATTAAATTGATTAAAATAATCATAAAAATGGTAATTTATATAAAAACATATATTTAATATACTATGTATTAGAATTCTTATGTTTTTTTATGAAACAATGTATCGACATATTGTGTCGTGTTGTATCCCATGTTGTGTATCGCGTGTTGGTATTAATGTTGTTTCTACTTTGTTTGTATTATCAAATTGGATGGCTAGCATTATTCATGCCAATTTCTCAATTATTGGTAAAAAAAAAGAAATTCTCATTCCCACCATAGGCATCGTCTAGGCTCGTGCCTATAGACTCTTGTTACTTTTTTTTGGAGAATACCATGGTACGTTTTTGGGGAAAAGTGTCCAAAAAGTCTTGAACTTTTTACATTTGTGCTTTGATTTAGTCGTAAACATTTTATTGATGTTAATTTAGTCATAAATATTTTCACTTTATACCAATTCAATTCTCTCGACTAACTTTAGCTAGATTTTGTTGACCGGGTACTAATTGGCTGACATGGCACGATCGATGCTGGACAATTTTCAATAATAGTTTAATATTTTTTTCTCTTTTTCTCTTTTTGTTTTATTTTTTCCTTTTCCTTTTATTTTTCTTTTTATTTTTTCCTTCTCCTCGTCCTTCCTTCAATTGGTCATTGGACCTCGACCTTAATTGCCTCTAGTGAGTCTCACAGCTAGGGGTGTCAAGAATCAAACCAAAAACCGAATTGAAAAATTCGGTTTTTTTCCGTTCGGTTCAGTTTTCATTAAAAACCAATTTTTTTTTTTTTTTTTATAAGTTTGGTTTTTATCGGTTAACCAAACCGAACTGAACCGAAAAATCGATAAAATCAAACCATTAACCAAACTCATTCGGCGATTGTCTCTTTCCCTCTGCAAAAGACCTCTCCAGTTTACTCTCTACCAAACATGGAGCTCAAAGCAAAGTCCCCAATGAAAACTCAGGTAAAAGAAAAATCGCAAATCCTCTTCTAATTCTAATAATATACCTTAAATCTTTATTTTCTTCTGAACTCGAGTCTCTTCAAGTTTCATCATGTTCCAAAAAATGTTTATTAATAATAATAATAATAATAAAAAATGAGAAAAGAGGTTTCATTTTATTGGTTTTCTTCAGTCACATGGGATGGACAGAGTAACAGTTTGGGCAGTCATAGTGGCCTTCGTGGTGATTGCGGGCGGAGCCGAAGGCAGGATCGTGAAGACTTTCAACACCTTTGAGTACGGCACCATGAGCTGCAGGGCTCACAGCGCCTCGGTGAGCCCTACAGCTCATAGTGGCCTTCGTGGTGATTGCGGGGGAGCCGAAGGAGATGGGTTTCTTTGTTGGACGGACTGTCTTTTTCTTTTTCTTTTTTGGTTGGTATCTGTTACATGCTATTTGGTGTCATTGAGAGGAACAAGACAGTCATATAAAAGAACAGCATCCAAAGAAAATGGCTTCTTTTCTTTCATTTTTTGACTGGACGGAGAAAACAAAAAAAGTGATCTATTTGGGTTTGGTGCAATGCTTTTGGACAGCATGCGCAAGGCAGTAAGAATTAGCTATGATACATGTAATTATGTTTCTCGTAAGCAAAAAGAGGATTGTGTCCGTAGGTTTTCTTGATAAGCTTTCATCAAATGCTTGAAGGATTGGCCGTTGTCCGATCCTTTGCCGTCATACGGCCATGGGAGGGAAGCACCGGGAGGGAGGTACATGAGCTTCATCCAGCCAAAAAATGAAAGAAAAGAACTGAAAAGAAACACGAAAAACCGAAAAATCAAACCGAACTGAACCGAACTGAACCAAAATTCAATTATGTTCATATTCGGTTCGGGTCTCATTCGGTTCAAAAGTTTTTTCTAATGATTCAATTTTTCAAAAAAACCAAACCGAACTGAATTGTTGACACCCCTACTCATAGCCACTAGCGAGACTCAAGCCCTCGTTAGAGGCCACAATGGCTACTCACCCATGGTCGGAGAGGGCTAGCCTCAAGCTAGCCTCGCTAGAGGTTGGGCGAGGCTTGAGCCTCGCTAGATCCAGTGAGAGCAAGCCTCTCGTGAGGCCGTGATGGCCTCAAGCTAGCCTCATCGGATTTGGTGAGTTCGAGCCTCGCAACCCAACACAAGCCCTTGGGGCCTCTAGCGAGAGCTCGAGCCTCTCTAGTGGCTGTGAGGGACACTAGAGGCTAGGAAGGTTGAGAAGGTCTTATTAGAGAAAGGAAGCGGGGAAGGAAAAGAGAAAAAGAAAAAGATTAAAAAATTAAAAAATAAAATAAAATATCATTAAAAATTATCCACGTTAGCAACGGTTGTGTCATACTAATTGACCGGCATCTAGTTAGCAAAATCCAGCCATAATTAGTCAGAAGAACTGAATTGGTACTAAATTAAAATGTTTATGACTAAATAAAATAAATTGACAACGCCAAAAAAAAAAAAAAAAAAAAAAAAAAAAAAAAAAAAAAAAAAAAAAAAAAAAAAAAAAAAAACCTAAATTGACACCAATAACAGATTTAAGATTAAGTTGGTATAACTATCAAAGCTTTAAGATTTTTTTGATACTTTTGCCTACATTTTTGTTCCTACATGACAACTTTCATGTGATAATTTTTTGCTTTAGAATTTTTTGGACAAATTTCTCTACTACATTCATATGTGAATTCTCTCTTTTGTTTTGTTGTTATCTCCTGTTGGTGCTCTCTCCCTTATTCTTCACCCTCTCCTTAAATCTCCTTAATGGGTGAAATATTCTTTGTTCTGTTCAAATGTTGAAGAGAGCAGTTCAAAACCTTTACCAATGCCGACTCAATGAATAGGGTCTTGTTTCGCATGATCACAAAGAATCGCTATACAGTTGAGAACTTCGAGTATCAATTTGACTCTCTCTCTTTTCAATATTCCAGAGTCTTTAGTTTTCACTGCATATGATTTGGATTGTCTAAGCCAACTTGCCCTGTTCCTTGTTGATGAGTAATCCTGAGTTCATTTGCTGACGATTCTGCTTGAACGAAATTGACTAGGTGTAATAATTGAACTTTCTATTTGTGTGTGTGAAGCGGCAGCATTATTGAGTCAATTAATGGAGCTTTGTATCTAAACATATCATTGTGATATTGGATATTGAATATTTTAACATGAGTTGCATATTGCAGTCTAGGGAATATCCAGAGGGTGCTTAAAGTTATTTTACGAAAGGGTGGGAATATGTCGTGGCATAGAGAATGGCAAATCTACTTGATGCTTCTCTGAATGAATCTCTGCATTTCAGGCAATAAGAATTTTAGAAGTCCGCTGCAAGAAAAATTTCAGGTTAACGGGAGCAAAATTTCTCATCCATATGTAGAGCTGTTAAATGGGTGTGTCAAGTCGGGTTTGGGTCGGCTCATTAATGGTCTAATCCAAATTGACCCATCAACCCATTTATGACCAATTTATGCTTAATGTAAAATTTTCAACCCATACCCGACCCGACCCATACCCAACCCATACCCGACCCAACCCATATTAATAAAATAAACTTATTCCTATGTTTTTCGTTTTTTTAAAGATTATATTACTAAAATACTTATGAGCTTATTTCTTATATATATATATTATTTTTTTAAAAAAATAGTAATGCTAAAATAGTTTTATTCACACATCCAGCAAATCATGCACTGACTTTTATTCATATTCTCATAGGCATATAATCGAATAGGTTATGGACAATTGGTTGAGCGAGAGATTTTAACCATTATGAGCTCGATTCCGAATTAAATTGAGACTATGACTGATGTGGGTTATTCACACTTGAACGACCAATCTCAGCACGCTCAATTTCACATCATCGGAGAAGGCATCATTCTAGATAACCATTCTATAGAGCCAAACTGAGTAAAACTAAATGGAAAACAACTGAAACTACCTGGTTTATGACATTTGTATTGTGACGGACAATCGAGTCGGCTACGGTTCACCGACGAACGAAATCTTGGCTTCTCGAAGAATTTTCGAACGAAACCTATTTTCTGCTGTCACATGATGTATGGGTTAATACCTCTAAATCTATTTCCCCCCAATAGTAGTCACGACACCCTTGAATCTGCTTGGCCAAGAGCAGAATCAAACCGAGACCAACGTGAGTCCGGCTCTTCGGTACACACAACTAAGATGAGGAATGGCAAACTCTAGGAAACAGTGGCTCTTCGGTACACACAACTAAGATTTGGCGAGCTCGAGGCTCGCTGGTGTCAGGCAGCTTGAGCTCGCCCCTCGCTCGACGCCGGCGAGTTCGAGTCTCGCCGGGCGTCGGCGGCCTTGCCAGATCCGGCGAGGGGCGAGCTCAACGCCGATGAGCTCGAACTCAAGGCTCGCCTGGCCGATCGCTAGCCATGATGACCAGCGACCAGAGGAAGAAGAAAGAAAGAAAAAAATAAAAAAAATAAAAAAGTAATTATAATTTCGGTTTTTTTTAAAATATATTTTTGTAAAGTTAAAGAAAAAAAAAAGAGAAATTGCGAGGTTTTGGGTGAAAATAAATGGGTTGATAAATGGGTCTTAAATGGGTGCAGAGCTGACCCATTTAAGACCCATATATCTTACTCTCTTTATTTTTAAAACCCATTTATGGGTGTTTTAGTAAATAAGGCTTGACCCATTAATGACCCATTTAAATATAAATGGGTCCATAAATGGGTCAATGACCCATTTAACACCTCTATCCATATGCTAGCATTACGCTAGGAATGCAGCTCATTACAGAGTTCGATAGATGATCTTTCTGGGATTATATGTCACCTTGATGATGCAACTGAATTAAGCACCTTTCTATGCATTGAGATGAGACGATAAGGTCGTGTCGTCCCTTTTCAATTTCTTTTCTCCAATTTAAGTCGGAGGATATCAATGTTCGGAAAATGAGTCGAGTTCTTTGTTGCCAAATTTTTTAGTCTCCATTTACTTTTGTTGCTCAAAGGAACATCCAATTCTAGATTTGATGAAGCTCGTGTAAATCAAACTCGCGAAAGACCATTTTCATTCTAGCCTTTGCAACAAAACTGAAGAGAAGAGAGAATTCATATGTGAATTCTAAAGAGAGAATTCACATATGAATGTAGTAGAGAAATTTGCCCGAAAAGTTCTAAAGCAACAAATTATTACATGAAAATTGTCTTGTAGGAAAAACAAATGTACCAAAGTATTCTCTAAAAACAAAGTAAAAGAGTCTGTAGGCCAATCTAGATGCAACCAGGAGCCTGGACGATGCCATTGGTGGGAATGAGAATTTCTTTTTTATCAATAATTGAGAAATTGGCATGAATAATGCCAGCCATCAAGTTTGATAATACAAGCACCTGAATCAAATAGATAGAATATCTTCCACTCATAGGCGACATGCTCAGTATCTTGGAAGGTTCCAATTCTCCATTTGACAAAGGGTGGGCTAGAAGCGCCTTATTCTGCAAGAAAAATCAGAAAAGAGTATAGAACCACATTTATACCTTTCTCTGGAAAATTTATACAGCAAAATGCACAGACAAACCATCTAGCTTTTCCTGCATGGATGTGTGCTTAGATTTGGCTAGAATGCTGGTGATTTTCCCATAACAGGCAAACAATTTCTTACCTTCAGATTGAAAAATAACTGCCTCAACTTCTTATTAAATTTCTGAAAATTTGACGAAAGGGTTTGATGTGAAGCCTTCTCAAGGGCAGTTACTGCTGGCACCTTGACCAAATTAAAGGATGCTCACCCACTTCCCAAGTGAAAATAAATGTATTTAAAAATAAAATAAAATTGTCATCCATGCCTTCACTTTCGGTTCTCAAGATTTAGTTCCGTTTTCATCATTAGTTCCTTCAGAAGTGCACACACACTGTACAACCTGAAGAAGCCTCTCTAACCATTTATCACAAGCGCTTTCTCCAGTTAGTTCGTTAAACCTGACTAAAATGGCATGGTATTTAGAGGCATTACCTGTAGAACTTCCTGGTGTTTCAGCTTTAAAGCGTTGATCTGATTTGGCTGTTGAATCCTCTCTAGAGACATCCAAAGGTGACACATTCCTTCTTTGGAAGCTCATTTTTCTCTTCAACTGATCTTCCTGGTTAGCATGAGCATTCTTTGTATCAATATCTAGGAGATCTCCCACGCATTTTGAGGTTTTTCGAAGGAAAGATCTATCTCACGTTGTTTGTTGACTTCATAATCATCATTGGTCAACTTGAATAACTTATTTTCATAAGTGTCATAAACTTTTTGCACTATAAAACAAGGATTTTGTTTTCGATTAGGGAGTTGCTTGTGAATTAGAATGTAGTGTACCACACACTTGTGCATCACAGATTCTGTAAAAATCTCATCTCGATGGAAACTATAAAAGAGCTCTCTATTGTCATGGGACTGCCAACTCCCACCTTCCTTTTTCTCTGTTTCTTCAGGTCTGTAGAACCATTGTCCTATAACCATCATCCTTCCATTATTGGTTTGTGCAATATCCTATATAACCATATGATGAGTGTTTAATTAAATACTGCTTGACAAAACATAACAGCAACTAAGGGTACAAACTCTTCTACAACAGTTAAAAAAAAAAAAAAAAACAAAGCTTTTACAAATAATAAAGAGAGAAGACAAAATTCAAGTAACCAAAAAAAAAAAAATCGGCCCCCATAATGCAGAAACATTCACCCAATAAGAAGACCAATGCTCATGTAACAAAAGTCTGTTTAGAGGGAGTTGGCTAATAAACAAAGCATATATATACACACACATCGTCATCATCTAATTTGATTCGTTATGATTGAACAAAAATGGAGTTACCTTGATAATAGCCACATATGGTTTTTGGGTTATGTCATCGAGAACCACAAGCACAGTAACCTCCTGAATGATAGCCATAATATGGAAAGAACAACAGTTAAGCAAAAGTTTGAAGACAGAGGAAAGTAAAGACTTCCAAATTTGCTTAAAGGGGAGAGATAGAATATTTTTCCAAAGAGAATCATAACATGAATATTAATTTACTAAAGCATAATGATTAAACTAATGGTGCTCGCATTTTACAGAGAATGACGGTTAAGTCTTGGCCACAAAAGCATTTCGTGGGAAACCGGATGACTTGTTCATCCGGTTTCCATTGAAGTTACGTTATTCAAAATAACATAAGAAAGATTATTTACTCAAGATTACGCATAATTAAACAAAAAAAACTTACTAAATTATGGCCAATCCTCCTGCAAGTTAAAGAAATATTATCCTAATTAATAATTATCGTATTAGAATTCCCAAGGTTTATCTCATCTATATAATATTTTTTTTGGTAAAGCTCATCTATATAATATTAACCTCCTGCAAGTTAAAGAAATATTTTCCTACTTAATAATTAGTATTACAATTGCCAAGGTTTATCTCATCTGTATATTATTAAAACATGTTACTATTTTCAGGCTTTGGTGAGACTAGCTAGTCTACAAAAACAACTCAAATGTGAGAAATATGAAATCAGAAACAGCACATGGAATCAAAGACAAATCTGATTGAAAATATTATTTAATTTTACTTTTTTAGTAAGTTTCTATGAATTTTTCCATATTGCGCCTTAGAATTAAAGTTTACAATATATTTTGCCTCGTTCTTTGTTCTATGATTTTTCATTTGCCATTGTGAAGTGCTCCATCACTATATATTTTGTCTTGCTCTGGTCAGTCACATAGTTAGCAATATAATCATATAATTTTTACCTTTTTTTTTATTAAAATTTCAATTTCTCTTTTAGAAATTACACGTGACATTTACTAATAAATATTGGTACAAAGCATGAAACTTAAAATAAATATGAAAGGCATACTTTTACGTTAACTTTTGTTCCCTATAGGTATTTAATATTTTGCTAAATGATAAGGTTCTGATTTTTTTTTTTAAAATTCTTTTAGAGGGAGCTTTTGTGATGCCATTTTTAATAATTAATTTTGAAAATTTGTACTCCGGTTGCCCAAATAAGTCCAACTAGTATAATGAATGATTTGTCGCTATAAAAGCACGGTAACAATGTCAATATGACAGTACGGTTAGCCTAGCTGGATCCTTTACTAAATTAATAACGGCAAGATGTTTTTCTTTCAGTAATTTACGGAACCTAAATGATCATATAGAACAAAGAAACACAATCTGTCGAAGGAGACATCAAGAAACCCGTAGTGAAGCTATCTTTTCCACTAAAACAAAGTAAAAAAGAATGGTAAAATTTGATATCTCGAAAGGCCAATTCTCACTGCACCAATGCAAAAATCGTGAACAACTTGAATGAAAAACAAAAAGAACAAATGAATGACCCATCCAATGTAAAATCACCAAGGAAAAACTAATAAAAAGCAAAATACTCACGAGATCACATTGCTTTCTATCGTATACGAATGCCTTGTAATGTTTCCTCCGCTCACTCCTCTTGAAGGAAAACCTAATGAGCTTGCCGATTGGCTTCGCCTTGTCAACAGACTCCTCCTCTAAGTCCTCTTCCTCCGACTTCCTCTTCGCACTCTTCTCCTCTTGCCCACCCTCCAAATTAGCCTCAAGTTCACCTCCATTTTCATCCTCATCTCTTCCATCATGCGACGTGAGAGGATCATCGTGCCTTGGGCGCCGACTCTGAGTCGTCATGGTCGAGAACAGACGCCCCGCCATGCGTTCCCTTTGTAGCCGCAAATATGTCGGGCGATCCAGGGTGGCTATCGTGATCACGGTGTCAATGAATTAGTGCTTGATGCGCAAGAAACTATCAAGAAACTTCAACGATCTTTCTGGTTTTCGGAACGGATTGTATCATGCGACAAGACCTAACCGCCTAGAAACTCAATCGTGAATACTGGTTGGAACGTCAGCGAGAAATAGAAGAAGACTAATCTGAGAGAAATCCTCACTTCAGCGATGGTGGAACAGAGTCGTCTTGGTGTCACTGATGTGGTCCTCTATCTGAGGTTTGTATGCGATACAAACGTGTTTGAGTGAAAAACCAGGTTTGTTTTGGTTTTACGTGCAGATATTTCCTTTTTTTTTTTTTCTCGCTCCAAATTTAAAAGGATACCCATATCTCTCTAAGTATCAAACAATTCTTTGCCAATCTATTGTCAATATTTATATCTTGTAAAAGCTTTAGATGGTTCAAATTATTAAAAAAGTCAGAAGATGCCTAAGCTACAAAATTTAAAAAACGTAAAAAGTATAAGGCATTGGCAGAAAGTTGAAAGCGATTTATACAAAAAGATAACTTTTATTGATTACGAACATGTTTTTGTTTTGACCTATCTAATAATTTCTACCAAAGTATAAAGAAGTAGGCATTGGCAGCAAATAGCTGTTCTCAGAGAGATCACTATCTCTAGATTGGACTAAACCAAGATAGTTTTAGGAGAATAAAAACTTTTTGATCCATTAATTTATTGATTTGGCTTTAATTTTTTTATGAAGTAATTATCAATAGTGTCTTCGACAGAAGTCAGACACCCCACAAAACAAATGCCCTGAGAAAGGTCGGCGCATCCTCCCGAGAAAGGTCGGGTTCCAACCGGTGTCTTTGACAAAGGTCAGACACCCCACAAAACAGATGCACTGAGAAAGGTCAGTGCATCTCCCGGGAAAGGTCAGGTACCAACTGGTGTCCTCGATACAAATCAGGCACCCACAAATGAGATGCCCTGAGAAAGGTCGATGCATCTCCCATCAAAGTGACCGAAGAAAGGTTCGGGTCCTAGACAAATTTTTGATTGTTTTAACAGGCAACCGAAGAATGGTTCGGGTCCTGGAGAAGCAATTTCTCGTCACGGCGATCAAAGAATGGTTCGGGTCTGAGACAAACCAGCTTATTGCTTTAATAGGCGACCGAAGAAAGGTTCGGGTTCTGGAAAAGCAATTCCCCGTCAAGGCGACCGAAGAAAGGTTCGGGTCCTAGACAAACCAACTTATTGCTCTAACAAGCGACCGAAGAAAGGTTCGGGTCCTAGACAAACCAACTTATTGCTCTAACAGGCGACCGAAGAAAGGTTCGGGTCCTGACAAATCACCTATTGCTCCAATAGGCGACCAAAGAATGGTTCGGACCCTGGAGAAGCAATCTTCCCATGCAACAGGTAAGATAACGCCTTGATACTTGCCAAAACTTGGGGTTCACACCCTATCTCACTCACTCCCGGTAAGTAACTACAGGTATCTTCTTATCTGTCTTAGTATATGTAAAGTTATATTGCTCTTTTTCTGCATAGAATAATAGGTGCCAAATAAAATATAATTTCTTACGCATGCATGGATAAATTTGAGGCATCAGTCTATCTTTGAATGCAACCTCTACGAGCTCACCTTCAAAGAGGGGCAAACTTGTGGATGCATTAATTTTATTTATTTAGTTTTATTTTACTAAGTAAACTTTTATTTCGAATAGATAAGATAATTAAAAAACAAAGCAAAAACAAAAGAAAGCAAAAGCCCAGCCCCTTCCCTCTTTTTCTCTCCTTTGCGCGGGCCCAGGGCCCAGCCCTTATTTTCTTGAGTTTTGGCTCGGCCCCCCTCTTCTTGTTCCTCCTGTCTTCTTCTTCCTCAGTCACCTGCATCTCACGCGCGATGGCCGGCGACGCACGCAAAGGACGGCCTACGGCTGAGGGGAGTAGGTCGACGTCGGCCAGAGAAGATAAGATCGCGAGCGCCATCAATGCTGAGCACGCTTTGCTGGATGAGCTCGGATGGGATGCCGGTTTAGCCGAGGAGAACCTCTCAGCGCGCGAAGGGGACCGGCGGTCGAAGCTCCGTCGACCGGATTCCCTCACCTATAAAAGGGCACCACCTTCGTCAAAGAATGGCACGAGCGAGCTCTGAGATCTTCCCACTGAGAGACTTCGGGGGAGGAATCGACGAGCAAGCGAGAGAGAAATCGAGTCATCGCGAGCTCGGCCAACCTCCCACTGAGAGACTTCAGGGGAGGCCGCCGGCGAGCGAGTCCGAGGAGGTCAGATCCGGCCGGTGGAGGCTCGGATCTGATCGGAGTGAGAGAGAAGCGGGGTCGGAGGAGGCGAAGGAGTTTTGGGTTCGCGAAGAGGGTGGAAGAAGAGGTCCCCCCCGACGTCACCTCGAGTCGTGCCCGACGCCGCTCCAGATCCGCGAAGGTTGAAGGCCCATTGCCGTCGCTACCTTCTGTCACCGCCACCGCCACCTTGTCGCTCCGTTGCTGCAGCCAGGTATCTACCGCCGCTCGGCACCACTCGCTGCCGCTTTTCCTTTCAAGATCTGGTCGCCGCCTCTGTCTATCGTGTCACTGCCATCGCCCCCCCTGACCATGAAACCCTAATCTCTCAGTCCCAACCGGCCAAATAGATCGGCCACCATTGTTGAGTCGTGTTCTTCATTCCGACGAACGACCGACCACCGCTGTCCTCTGCGTAGCCGTCGTCAACGATGCGAGTTGCCGTCCTTCACCAACGCTGTGAATCGGGAACCCTAGGGTTCCAGATTTTTTTGGGTCGCACCCCTGGGTCTTCGGGTTGGACCCGGGCCGAGAGCCGGGTAGGGTTTTGTGCGTTTTAGGGCGGCTGGAAAACGGGTCGTGGGGTCGGATCCGGGTCGTGAGGGTTCCTCGCAGAACCGGGTCATCGCCGGAATTCGAGCCGGATCCGTGTGGGGTTTTGCCGGGTCGTTGGGCCGGGTGGGATCCCTCCCAAAACGATGGGCCATCGGGCCATTTTGATAAATAAAAAAAGAAAAAAAGAAAGGAAAAAAAACTGAGTCGGGCCCGCAACGCTGCCCGTCCGCCTTTGGGTCGTCGACCCGAGTCAAACCCAACCCGGCCGAACCAACTCGAGTCGGCTTTTTATTATTTTATGTAATATTTTAATAAAAAAGAAAAATAAATATAATTTATTTTCAAAAAATATTAAAAATATTTTAATTCCAGAAAACCGAAAAATGTTTTAAAAATGTTAAAAAATGTTCTATTTTCCAAAAAAAAAAATCAAAAAATAAAAAAAATATTTTATTTTCGGAAAAAAATCAAAAATATTTCATATTTTCCAAAAAATGCCAAAAATAAAAAAAAAAATGCCAAAAATTCATGGAAAAGCCAAAAAAATTCAGAAAAGCCAAAAATACTTGTATTTTTCCAAAAGTACCAAAAAAAGTCCAAAAAATCCCTTTCATGTGAAAAAATAGAAAAAGACCCAAAAAAATGTTTTTCTCCAAAAATGCATGGAAAACCCCTCGAACATCCAAAAAGCCACAAGGTTTAAACAAGATTAGGTATCGAAAGGGCATTAGTGATTAACTAGTTTAATCAAGTCCCCGATCCTAATTTCTCTAGTTGCGCAGAGCAAGTATTTCTCCCAATACTTCGCTTGGGTTTCCAATCAACCTACCCCAAATTGATTAGTAGCGACTCCATTTTAAAAATCAACTTGCAGATTAAAAACTTAGACTATTAAAGTTGTGAATTGGTGGACTTGAGAGAGTCCAGGCATAATTAAATTCAGCCGAGCCATTAGCCTCCTTAGGCGCTCGTACCCGATTGCGGGCGCCAAGAAAAAAGAAGTCGCGACAGTTTGTCATTATCCAAATCCTTGGCATGTCCGATGCGGCTAGCGATCATCTCCATTCTCTCGTTAGCTTTCTCCAAAAATGAGCCAAAAGTTCCTGCTATCTCAACTAAGCCGCAGCTCATTTGTCACTTGCTTTAGCCTTTTTTCTTTTTGAAGAATCAGAAACATTTTGTGCTTGAGAAGATGATAGTGGCAGTGAATTTTGACTTACACCATTGGTTGCCACATTATCATGATTTTCACATTTCTCATGATCTACACTACATGAGCTTCTAAAGGGTCTTCACCGAGATTTCCTTTGGCACGGTCTTTTCCAAATATGTTTGCTAGTCGATCATATTGAGGGAAGGACTTCCCTTTCAAAGAAGCAACTCCTGGATAGGTCTACAAAGAAAATTATATTATTTTGTTAAAAATGAAACAATTAATAAAGAAGACAAATGAGAAGAAGTGACACAAACCTTGCAATATTTTTGCCAACTATCCTCGAATGAATATCGACACAATCCTTTTCATGGTCCCACCCAAAGCCACTTTGATTCTCAAAAGTCATATATCTAATTATACAACTTTTTCAACTTTTTCATTTTTGACTCTATGTGAGGATTACCCTTGATGCCAAAACGATGGAACTTTTCTTCAAACCACTTCTCTAACATAACCATGTAACCACTTTTGAAGCCGTTATCAGCTTTCATTCCTCGCGTAACTAATTCTTCAAGACCATCTAGAAGTGCATTTTCTTCATCTATTGTCCATATACGTCGGTCTCTCTTTGTTCCCCTTCCTTGAGTTTGACTGAAATTGCTACCTTCCATTCCTAAACAAAAAACTATCTCAGCATATATGTCGATTGAACCACTCCCACATTTCTTAAAGTAACAAAAAACAGAGAAAAAGAAAACTAACTCAGCATTCAATCAGCCACGATATTCAACCCACACAACAAAATACAGGGATCTCATTCATACGATAATATATTGCAATTTCTACTAAATACAGGGATCCCCTTCATTACTTGAACTTTTCTTACTAGAAATAAATTTACTTGAGATTTACCTAGAGTGAGAAGATCAATACATAATGTATGACCTATAAAGGCATAATCAATAGGGTTTTACATTTGAGTTATACTTTTACTTTTTGCTAATCAGTCCATGTTTACAACCTAACTCACTACAATCTATCAATGATCTAGATTAATTCTCCAAAGAGTAGAACAATGTAGCATTGAATGTCATATTTTCAATATCAGTGCCAGGTTATATACACATACATTTATATATCTATTCCTAAATAAATTTATATTAGGACTCCAGCGCATGCTACATGAAAAGGTCCCAAACAAAAGGAGTGTACAAAAATTATAACCAAAGAAACTTTCAGATATATGCCAATGTTTCAGGTGGAAGGCGATAGACTTTGCAGCCTTGAAGCATAGTTTTGTATCATTCTACAAGGATGATAAGCCTGAAACAGTTGGTTCTTGGTGGGCGAGGGCAAGAACTAGAGTTGCCAAGGTACATAAAAGGCAATCTTTTGAAAGAGCCCGTTTTGTTTTCCTGTTTTTGACTTACGTGATAATTAACAATATCATTAGGATGCTAATAAATTATCTTTTAGGTAGGAAAAGGTTTGTCAAAAGATGAGAAGGCTTAAAAGCTAGCATTACAGCACCGGCTTGAAGCTGTAAGTCCCTTAAACTCCCGAGACATGCTACAGCAAGGTCACTTTTCTTTCTAAGAAGAGGAGATCTAAAAAAAAAGAATACTGCTGATAGTCTCCTGCTTGAATAGATTGACCCACAGCATTGTTATGGCCACAATTTGCATCTCTCATAAGCGGTGGTCGTGGGAAAGGCATTGGGGGAGGGAGGGGGGGTTGGAGAAGGGAGAGAAAAAGCACGGCAATACAGGAACAATTGTGAATCTTTTGAGTCAGCCACCATAGGAACATTGTCGATTCTCCACAATTATTTAATTATCTCACAGGGAGAGAGAGATGTAGTAGCCTTGGAAATTTGGGTATTGAAGAACAGAACCAAGAATGAACAATTCGCGTTGAAGATATCAAATATTTTGCACAAAAATAGAAAGGCCAAAAATCTACAATTTCAAAACTATCAAGAAGACAATCTCCAATCAACCAGCAAAAAAACCTAGAACTACAATTTTGACCTACGTAAGCTGAAACATAGATGAAACAGGAAAACAATCCACAACTACTTTAGAAATCAACGTTAGAGAGAGAATGATTATTTACCTTTGAAAATTAGTCGCTTTCGTAAAATTTCGATGAGAATCGGAGAGCTATTGAGGAGAAGACTTCAACATCGATACTTTGGAAACAGAGAGTCGTCTATGGGTGAACGACGGAAAAAAAAAAAAAAACGTAGGATTTTATGTTTCGGATAAAAGAAATCTTATCCGGCCTTATCTCACCCTCCCTCGGATTTGTTTATTCGGTCTATATCCTTTTTATATCCGACCTTATCCTATCCTAGACAGCTACCAAACACAAAATAGGATAAAACATATCCTATCCTGATTTTTATTCGGTCGTCCAAATGCAGCCTTAAAGGAGTCGTCACCTAACTGGAGCAAACCACCCTCCCAAGGACACGATCCTCCTCGAAGACCGCAACCTCTGGAACTAGTCCTTCGCGTGGTTCATCGATGTCTCTGCCCGCGGAAGCGAGGCCAGCACCTTTGCTTGGCACGATAGAGCCACGTCACATGATCAAGAGTGCGAGCCGCACTGAGATTGGCGACACGTTGGAGCCGAGGTCAGGGACGGTAGCCTCCACCAGTCAGTCAGCAACTATATCAGTAAGGATCTCGCTGTAGTCGGCGAGGAAGGTGAGCAGTTATTGACGTAGTGCGTGAGTGGTGGACCCCGCCGCCGGGACGGCGGCCTTGGAGGCATCCTTCATATGAGGCGTTCACTGGCATGAGCATGTCCTATTGAAGAGAAGCAGCTCTCGATTGCGGTGTAATTAAAGTTTCCCCTGTGCTAAGGAAGGTTGAAAAGAGATTATTTATATTGTCTATCTATGGGGACGTGATTATTTGCTTCTTTTTTTGTGTGGAAGCTATCATGTTAGCACACACATTAGAGGAAAAGATAGCTCCAGTTCAATTCTGAAAGGCCAATTTCGTGATTTATCATCTTCTTTCTTCTTCTTTTTTTCCCAGCGATGGAATTGTTTATTATCTCCACGAAAGGTGAGTTTCATTCAAGCCATTTAATTCAATGAATAGACAAAATGTCACCCAATAAAGAAACAACTATCACAAATGTTAGTTATTTGGTAATTTGATATATCAGTTATTTTAAAGATCTTTTATAAGTAGCTGCCGACCTGATCTTATATCATCTAGAGGCAAATCCTTTGATTATGTTAATGTTCTTGCAGCAGCAATACAAATAGTCACAAAAAACATAGTGTCTGAGTACTCATCTTATACAAGTGAATGGTATTGATCATGAATGCATGCACATAATAGTTTTACTCACTTCTAAAGGCAAATAATATATTAGCAACTAAATGTTCAACTCAAATTCCCAAATGTGTCGTAGTGAGGGAAAAAATTAACTTTAAGAAAGCAATCACATGCATAAAAACCAATGCCATATTCGCATTTTTTCTATCCAATCTTCTTCAAATTTCCTTACACCAATTGCTTATCTTAGATGTACTCACGACTCGAGTGTGAGTACTGTTGGAGAAAACTTCATTATTATTTTGAAGTTGACAAAACGTTTTCTTCAGTCTAATATGAAGACTTGGACTCTATCGTCAAAGACTGAAGACCTCCAGACTCAAGATTTAAAGTCTACCCTTACTGATAGTTTCCAGACCAATGAAGAGAAGACTTATCCAGATGTAAGTTTATCTTTAAGGATTTGGTTTGTACGGTTATAGAATATCTCACGGCTAGAGATAGCATCCTGTGATCAATTATTCTTATTGGAATCAATTTGGATTATCAAGATCTGTTGAAAAGTGAAGTATACTTGGAAAGTTCTACTTATGGAAACCTAAATTCTGATTTTATGGGCGAGCAGGATTGGTGGGCTATCATCACATTCCTTAATTAACTCGAGATGTCCTTAAATTGATTCTATCCAACAGGTAGATTGGAAGAACTCTTTTGGAAAGTGCCAACGGTTATAAGGGAATGGAGGAGTATATAAGGAAGACGCTCAAGTTATTTGAGGGTGTGTGTGAAAGAAAAATTTCAAAGTCTGAAGCTCTTAGTTCTTTACTATTTCAATCGTTGAGCTTAAGTTGTACTCAAAAGAGTAATTAAATACTTGTGAGACCTTGAGGAAGTGTGGTAGAGTTTCTACATTGTGGAATTAAGGACGTAAGACTATAAAATCTCTTTTGGTTCTTAGTAAAATCCAGCCAGTGGGCTGTCAGTGTGGGAGAGTGGATGTAGGCTTGGTCTAAACCGAACTACTATAAACATTGTGTTTCAATTCTCTTTCCCTAAACTCTTTACTTTAATTCATAACTTTATATAACTATTTATAGTATTTTACATCTTTAGTCTATTATCCTCAAAAGTCGAATTAATTTGTTAAGTCTTGTAAAACTTCATTTTACACCTATTTACTCCCCTCTAGGTGCTCTTACTAGCATTATCAATTAGTATCAGAGCATGTGTGCTCATTTAATTGAAGTGTTTTTACTTCTGAGTTAAAAATTTATGGCTAGTATGTTGGCTTCAAGTTTGGTTGAAGGCCAGAGCAACACCAAACCTCCTTACTTTGATGAAAATGAATATAGCGTATGGAAAAACAAGATGAAAGCATTCCTAAAATCGAAAGATCCTTTGGAATGAGACATGGTAGAAAAATGAATCATTCATAAAGCTGCATTAGTTTCATAAAGAGGAAAAGAAGTTGCAGATGATAGCAAGATGACACAAGAAGAAATATCCAAGAGACAAGCTCTTGATACTAAAGCAGTTTACTCTTTATATTGTGCTTTATCTCCTACTGAGTATAACGTAATTTCATTTTGTAAAACAGCCAAAGAAGTCTGGGATAGGCTTCACATTACCTATGAAGGAACTGATCGAATGAAAAAAACAAAGATCAATATTCTACTCGGACGGTATGAAGCCTTCAAGATGAAGTCAGGAGAATCTATCACTAACATGTTTAGTCGTTTTACAGAAGTTATAAACGATCTAGAGTATCGGGGATAGCCAATCTCAGGACCAATGAAGGTTAACAAATTGTTGCGTGGACTCTCCAAAGATTGAAATCACGTGAAGACTTCAATAAGGTAAACTCAAAGGATCATACCGCTCTCTATAGATGAACCGGTTGACACACTTCAATCTTATGAAGTGCAGCAAATCAATGAGGAAGAAAATCTCAAAGGTAAGAAGTCAAATTGCTTTAAAATCTAACGATAATTATAATGTTATAGATTCTGAAGATGATATAAACGATGAAGAGCTAGCACTTATGATAAGGAGGTTTAGGAAACTAAACAAAAAGGGAAGAAGAATTGGAAGAAACAAAGCACTCAAAAGTTTCAAAACAAATCAATTGAGGATAATGAAGCCAACAAATATGTGATTTTTTTTTAATGCAAGAAAAATGGATACATCGGACCCAACTATCCTCTGAAGAAAAAGAAGGGAAAAATTGAGAAATACAAAAAGGCTCTCAAAACAGAGACATGGAGTGATACTTGAATGTGAAGAAAGTGAAGAAGATTATGCTAATATATGTCTTATAGCAAAATCAAATTTAGGCTTAGACTTTGAGATAGATTCAAACTCAGATAGCGAAATCAAGTTAAGTAATTTAAAAATTCCTACTAAAGTCTTGAAATACATTGATGAACTTTGTCTTAATCTCAAAACCTTTCTTAAAAGGATTTCCGAATTAAAAATGGAGAATTCTACACTTAAGCAATAGGAAAATTCTTGGAAATAAAAGTTTGAAAATCTAGACAAAATTTCTGTTGTTTTAAAAAAAAAAATACAGACTCTTTTTCAAAAGAAAATACATTTTTGAAAAAGGACATTTCAAATATCTCAAAAAGATTTTTAATAGAATTTGAGAAGTTGGAAAAGATTCTTTCAAGATAAAGACCTTATTTCAATCAATCGGCTTGGGAATGACTTCAAAAACTATTCTTCTAATTGATTTTCCAAAAGTAAATGAAAGAATCAAACAAAGACCTATAATTTTTTTTTTATTTTTACAAAAATCATTTTCAAAAAGTCTTTGTAAAACCTGTTAGCCAAAGTGTTTTCAAATATTCAAAGTGCAACAGCTCAGAATACTTTGAGAAATAATGTCCTATGGTTTGGAGACCTATTAAGAAGAAATGGACAAAGACTGTATATTGTACTAACTCCCCTAGACCCAATAAAATGTGGATACCAAAGAAAGCTTGAGTTCATTTTTAATTGTAGGTCACTATCAAGAAAAATGTTTAATGGTATTTGGATAGTGGCTGTTTGAAACACATGACCGGAGATTCAAGTTGTTTTATAAAACTTGTTCAAATAAATGGTGGAAAAGTCTCTTTTGGAGGAAACAACAAAAGAAGAATTGTTGGGCATGGAACTGTAAAGATTGGAAGTCTCACAATCAATAATGTCTCCTTGGTTGAATGACTAAATTACAATCTACTCAGATTAGCCAAGCTGTATGCGACACTAGATTCAAAATCAATTTCCAATAAGGAATATGTTCGGGAACTAGTAAAGATCTTTTTTAATTGTTTACTAAATGAAGCATTGGAACATTATCTTCTGGATATAAAACCAGAAAGATCTCAATGTCTAATATCAATTCAAGATGAAGCGAATCTTTGGCATCGAAAGCTTGGCCATGTCAACATGAAGCAAATTGCTAATATCTCATCCAAGAACCTTGTTCGTTAACTGCCCAACCTGAAGTATCAAAAATCTTACTTATGCACACCATGTGTGTTGGGAAAATGGGTTAAAAGTTCTTTTAAACCAATAAATAAGGTTTCTACTAATCGCGTTTTGCAGCTCATATATATGAATCTTTTTGGACTAACCATAACTCAAAGCATTTGTGGAAAGAGATATTGCCTAGTAATTGTAGATGATTATTCCCGATTTACTTGAATTTATTTTTTGGCAAGTAAGTCTGAAACATTTTCTCACTTTTCAAAATTTGCCAAAAAAGTTTAGAATGAAAAATGATATACTATCTCAAGCATACGGACATATCATGGAGGTGAATTGAAAATCAAGACTTTGCTAAATTATGTAATGAATCTGGTTTTTAGCATGTTTTATCATCTCCGTACACTCTAGAATAGAATGAAGTTGTGGAAAAAAAGAATAGATCTTTGCAAAAAATGATAAGAAATTTTTTAATAGGAAGTAATATTTTTTCTCATTTTTTGGGCCGCAGAGTACCTACAAATTTTATTATTTTATTAATAGAGTATTTTTAAGGCTTATTATGGAGAAAACTCTCTATGAGTTATTCAAAGGAAAGAAGCCAATTGTTTCTTATTTTCATGTATTTGGTTGCGAATGTTTTGTCTTGAAAAATGCAAATGATCGAACTGGTAAGTTTGAAGAAAAATCAGACGAATGAATTTTCTTTGGCTACTCAACTTCAAGCAAAGCTTACAGAGTATTCAACAAGAAGGCTCAGTCTGTGGAAGAATCTATGAATGTCAAATTCCAAGACTCTTTGCAGAATCAACTGATTCAGACTCAACCTGAAGAATCTGAACCTACTCTAGACCATACAAAGTCTACCTCCCCTGAAATGGCTCAGACTTCTGAAGATCAACAACGGACGGAAATTGAAGAATCAACTGAAGTAGAAGATCAGTAAACTGTCTGACCGACCAGTAACTAGAAGCATAAGTCTAGTCGTCCCAAAAAACTCATCATTAGTGACATTGATGAAGGGATTCACACCAGATCCAAAAAGTAAGAAGAGTCTAGCCCCATGGCACTTATTTCTGAAATAGAACCTAAAAGCATAGAAGAAGCTTTAACTAACGAAAGCTTGATTGAAACTATGCAAGAAGAACTCAAACAATTCAGCATTAACAATGTCTAGAAATTAACTCCTAAACCAAAAGGTAAATTTATTATTTGAGCTAAATGGATTTTCAAGAACAAGATGAACGGAAAATGAAAAGTGGTCAGAAACAAAGCAAGACTTGTGGCCAAAGGATATATGCAAGAAGAAATGATAGACTATGATGAGACCTACGCACTAGTAGCAAGGTTAGAAGCAATTAGATTATTACTTGCTTTTGCCTATTATCAAAATTTCAGGTTATTCCAAATGGACGTCAAAAGTGCATTCCTAAATAGAATTATCCTAGAAGAAATCTATGTGGAACAATCTCCCGGATTTGAAGACCCAAAGAGACCGGACTCGGTATTCGATTAAAAAAGGCTTTATATGAATTGAAGCAAGCACCTCGAGTATGGTACGACATGTTAAGCAAGTTTCTAATTCAAAATAGTTTTGTCAAAGGAAAAGTGGATACTACCTTGTTTATTAAAAGAGAAGGTAAAAACTTTTACTTGCTCAAATCTATGTTGATGATATTATATTTGGATCACTTAAAAAAAACCTGCGCAAGAAGTTTTCTAACTCTATGCATAATGAATTTGAGATGAGCATAATTGGTGAACTATCTTTCTTTCTCGAATTACAAGTGAAACAATTAAAGGAAGGAATTTTCATTCACCAAGAAAAATATGCAAAAGATCTCATTAAAAAGTTTGGATTGGAAAATTGCAAAAAGACTGAGATACCAATGTCAAGTTCTTCGAAGCTGGACAAAGATGAAGGAGGAAAGAAAGTTGACCAGAAGCTTTACAGGAATATTATTGGTTCACTTCTTTATCTTACTACTTTTTGACCTGACATTTTTGTTTAGTGTTTGCATCTGTGCTAGATTTCAATTTTATCCTAAAGAATCTCATCTAAGTGCTACAAAACACATTATCAAATACGTTGCAACTATCTCAAAGTTAGGTCTGTGGTATCTCAAAAAATGTGACTTTACTCTCCTTGGATATTCAGATGCAAATTTAACAGGTTGCAAAGTCGATAGAAACAGTACCTCTGGTACTTGTCAATTGTTGGGAAACATAACTGTATCCTGGTTTTCAAGAAAGAGAGTATTGTAGCTCTTTCAAAAGCAGAAGTAGAGTATGTGGCTCTTGGAAGTTACTGTTCTCAAATTTTGTCGATAAAGCAACAATTGAGAGACTTTGGAATCGAAAACTTATGCACCGAGATCAAATGTGACAACATCATTACAATAAATCTTACAAAAAATCCAATTCTTCATTCAAGAGCAAAACATATAGAGATTTGACATCATTTCATTAGAGATCATGTTCAGAATATAGAAATTATAATACGTTCATCGACTCAAAGAATTAGTTGGCAGATATATTTATAAAGCCACTAGAGAAAAGTTTACTTGAGTCTATTACCAGACTGAACATCACATCATTTATCAAGTAAAGTCTGGAAGTGCTCAAAACTCGAGATAAAGTTTGAAGTTGTTCGAGACTCGGAATACTAAAAGTTACGAATCGTAAGTTATTTCAATTCCAGCGTTTTAAATTTTCTCATTTGAAAAAGTACGGTTACTTTTTAATTGCTAATTGATTGTTATATTTTTAGAAATGATCTTTTTCGAGTTGTTGAATTTATGGCAGTTTTTCATTTTTAAAAATGCAGTTTTATTTATTCCTTTATGACAATTTGTATACCTCGTTTCGTTTGCTTTATATACTGTTGTTTTTCTTCTTCATTTTCACTCACAGACCTTATAACACAAAACTTCACTTTCTTACTTTTTCTCTCGAGTTTAATCCATAAAGTTCTCATCTTTTTCATGAATCAAATTTGAGAAATCTCTTAAAAACTGTAACAATGTCTTCCCAAAGAAAGTCCTCTAGAATCGCAAGCATAGGATCACAGCATATGTGTGAGGGTCCTATGCACTTTGATCTGACCGAGGAAGAAATCTCTCAAAGGCAGCAGCAAAGTCAACAATAACATTCTCAACCGTACCATTCTTCTTAGGCTAGAACACAAGTGCCTCCGCAACAACAAGCAAAGGAAGAAATCATCAAGAATGTGGAACCTATAAGGACTTGTAAGCCCGCATTTCTTTTCAAACTCTACACCGCTTTAAAGGAAGGTGGTTCTATAATGACCTTTATTGATGAGTTTTTGAGAGAAAAATGGTACATAAATGGAACTCATTTTTTAAAGACGATGGAGAGTTTGGGCGTTGCTACTGCTGGTTCAGCAGAAAGGGTTTTTGCAAATTTTCCAAGTGATCCATGGTTTGGATCATTTAATCAACCTGAGGGAAAAGATGACGATGAGAGGATGTTCACTCATTTTAAGCCTAGGATGGGTGTTGCTATGAACATTCGTGGTAAAAGAACGGATCTTTTTCGTTCTAAGGAGCACAAGAGAGCTTATTCAAAATTGCTTAAGTGAGGGGTGATGAACCCGAGGAGTGTTGATTTTGACTTTCTCGATTCGATGAACGTGAAATTGCGGGAAAAGTTTACATTACTTCAACTCAAACGCTTTTGCTTTGAGATGATTGTTGCTCATATGGATCTTACAACTTATTTCTATTCCGATCTATCATTTTTAGATGCGAATAGATTTTCTTTTAGTGTTAGAGACCAGGATTTTATGGTTGATATGGATACTTTGGCTAATGTGATTGGGGTGGAAAGAGAGCATTTCCAACCAATCAGTGTGTTTATTGCTTATGCCACCATGGAGCTTGTTCAAGATAGGATTGTTGAAGGCCGAATTTCTTACTCTAGGATGAATGCCTCACATATCTTGCTCCACAAGATTGTCATTAACTGTCTCAGACCCAAATCCACATCAAAGACTGATGTCTCAAACTCTGAAGTAAAGCTGATGTACGCCATTAACATTGGTTATAAGTTCTATATGCCTCACACTATCCTTATGCACATGTATAGGATAGTGGTAAAGGACAATGGACAACTCCCTTATTCTGCTCTTGTCACTCGTTTGTTCAGACACCTTAACATTCAGTCTCCCAAAATTCTATGTGTTCGAACCATTGATCCAATGGTAGTGGGGCTGAAGATGGTTTCCAAGATGCGTCCGAATGAGCTAAACAAGGCTTTGGAAAGCTTTAAGGTGAAGACCCCTGTCAAGGCACGACAAGACTCTACGGCTGGAAAAAGGAAAGACAAAGAGCCCATAATAGCACCATCTAAGAAAAGGAGAGCACTCATCTTGCAAGATGAAGAAGATGAAGATGACATCACTATCTCCGCTTTTGCCTTGAAGAATTTACAAAGTTTTGTTCCAAAGACAGAGGATCGAGAGAATTGAGATAGAGAAGAGACAGAGTAGAGAGATGAAGAGAGAGAAGCGATGAGGAAAGAAGAAGAAGAAGAAGAGAGAAGAAAAGAACAAGCAGAAGAAGAGGGTCATGGTGATTCTCATACAGAGGAAGAAGGACAATATCATCATGATACTGAAGAAGAGGAAAAGCAAGAAGAGTACTTTTATCCACTTGAAGGCACTGAAACAGGGGGAGTTGTTGATAAAAGAGATATTTCTTCACTTGCTTTTACTAGTGATGATATTAGTCGTTCTCCTGCCAATCTAGAGGATGTGTATGCCTTTCAATTTCCTGAAGATGATAATGAGGCTTCATCTCCAAGTATGGATGTTCATGCTGAAATCCATCATCAGCCAACACTCCACAAACTGATCATACTGAAGCAAGTACTCAAACCGACAATTCAACAGACTTTAAAAGACTACTCGAGCTTCTTCTGGAGATCAAAGCTCAGGTTTATGGGTTGGGATGTGAATTTCAAACCATGCAGAATGCTCATAAAGCCACTTCAGTTTCTTTGCACAACCAAGTACAAGCCATTCATCTTCAAGTTCAAGCAAATGCAAAGGGTGAGGAAATATAACTACTGAAGGAGGATTTGCAAAAGCTAGAGGAGATTGTCAAGTCTATGGGGATTTCTAGCTCGTTCGCATCCCCAAGCAACCTTGATTTTATCCAATTCTTTTTATGTTCTCCACTTTTTGCTATTGACAAAAAAAGGGAGAAAGCTTGTGCAAATTTGGCTTGGCTTTATTTTGATCTTGATTTGACTTTGATTTGGATTATTTTTATCTTTTGTTTGGTTGTGGATTGGACTTTTTGACTTTGGATTGTTTGATTTGATCTTTTGATACTTGCAGTAACTTAGACCATGATAATGATTATGGAATGATAGTTGTTTTGCAAGACTAATATGCTTTCTGTGGTTGCAGAATTGTTACTATCCATATCCTAATCTACTTATCTTTTATGAGATATCTTGTTTTGTTTAAGTGTTGTTTTGCAGAACAAAAGTATTCAAATCTACGGGAAAGTTTTGTCACTATCAAAAGGGGAGAGATTGTTGGAAAAAACTTCCTTATTGTTTTGAAGTTGACGAAACGTTTTCATCAGTCTAGTCAAAAGACTTGTAAACTCTATCGTCAATGTCTGAAGACCTCCAGACTCAAGATTTAAAGTCTACCCTCACGATAGTTTCCAGACCGACGAAGAGAAGACTTATCGATATGTAAGTTTATCATTAAGGATTTGGTTCGTACGGTTGAAGAAGATCTCACAGCTAGAGATAGCATCTTGTGATCAATTATTCTTATTGGAATCAATTCGGATAATCAAGATATGTTGAAAAGCGAAATACACTTGAAATGTTCTACTTATGGAAACCTAGATCTTGATTGTATAGGTGAGCAGGATTGGTGGGCTATCATCACATTCCTTAATTAATTAGAGATCTCTTTAAATTGATTTTGTCCAACAAGTAGATTGGAAGAACTTCTTTGTAAAATGCCAAAGGTTATAAAGGCATTGAGGAATATATAAGGAAGATGCTCAAATTATTCGAGGGTGTGCGTGAAAGAAAAATTCCAAAATCTAAAGCTCCTAGTTCTTTGTTATTTCAATCGTTGAGCTTAAGTTATACTCAAAAGAGATATTAAATACTTATGAGACCTTGAAGAAGTGTGGTAGAGTTTTTGTACCATGGAATCAAGGATGTGAGATTGTAAAATCTCTCTTAGTTCTTAGTGAAATCCAGCCGGTGGGTTGTCTGTACGGGAGAGTGGATGTAGGCTTGGTCTAAGCCAAACTACTATAAATCTTGTTTTTCAATTCTCTTTCCCAAAACTCTTTACTTTAATTCTTAGCTTTATATAATTGTTTATAACATTTTACATCTTCAGTCTATTATCCTCAAAAGTTGGATTAATTTGTTAAGTCTTGCAAAACTTCTTTTTACACCTATTCACCCATTCTCTAGGTGCTCTTACTAGCCCTATCAACTACATTTAAAATAGGCAATTTTACCTTGGAACTTTTCTGCTTACATGGACGACCCCTGCTTTCATTACTCATTTTAGGCTTTCATCATAAACATTTTTCATTTTGGATCCTCCGAAAACTTCCTCAAGAGTAATAATAAAAATATCCGTTTTTCAAGTGGAGAAAGATCACCACTTTGTCGCCATATGGTGGAGTAGATACCTGCCAAGTTGACTCAGCAAACAGGTGAACAATAAGGAAATGATTACTCCATAAGTAAACGGAATCATGCTCGTTTGAGAATTATAAGATGCCGTTAAGGAAAGGAACCGATCGCATCCCGCCGTCCGAACTTGTGTCAGCCCTTGATTACATAATCCAACGGCTGAGCACTACCTAAAACCCCGTTACTCTACTTGTGAAGACTTTCACAAAGATTTCCATTCGAGGCAAAAGATTAGGTCATTCATGACTTCATTAGAGTCATCAACATTATTATGAACGGACAAAAAGGACTCACATTTATTAATTAATTCCGATCCCTAGAGTAGACCATATGATAATTTTACAATAAAACATAGGGAAACATACTTGTCATGTAAAAGAATGACCCAACTTTCCATATTCAAATATTAATAGTGAAGTCCATGTGCTTTCATAGATAGTAAAAACAAGTGATATCGCGTGCCTTCTTTGCCTGAAAAGTATTACTCAACTTGATTATTAATACAAGGCATTAATTCATACGTAAAAATGATTTTCAAATAACCACCACATATATTACTTTTGGACAAACAACAACACCGACTATTTTTAGATAGGGAAAGAACCAACGTCCACCAATGTTGATTGAAGTCTTCCTTTAATCATAATTACATGTGATGATTAAATTATGTGCACTTGCTACGTAAAGCCTTATTGTTTTAGGACATCTATAAGTTCGAGTATAGTAGATTCCATGTATTTCCTATTTCACAATGGGCATGATTGTTTGTTTTGAATTGTTCTCTACTTGCTAAAACTAGTGAATTCATGTGTCGTGGCAATGATAGGGAAGTGACCTGATGGCAATGCTCTCTTCGAAATGGAAAAGGAAAGGCACATTGCCCAAATTGTCAGTACATCCTACATCACTCGTATATGAGATTTATGTGTTCTTCATTTATATGTGATCTTATTTTATCTAGTAGTTTAAACTTTCAAGTGTAACTTTAGAACATGGCATCGGTATATTTATGAATGTATGGTCCCTTTCATCAAATTTCACATGAGCTTACACATAAGAAAATGTTAGGGCCTGTTTGGCAACATGTCAAACAGTGCCTGATTCTGATTTTTTGTTCCCAAAATCAGTTTGGGACGAAAATCGCGTTTGGTAAAATTTTTATTCCCGAGAACAAATTTGTTTCGAGAATAGATTGGGAAGAGAATTGAGAATCATATATATATATATATATATATATATATATATATGATTCTCCGTCCGAGAATCAAAAAAAGAATCAAAACAGTAAAAGTCTCCTTATTTTCTTCAGACATCCCGCAATTGTCATCCACTATCACTCGCTGCAGTTCGCCGCTAGTTGTTGGTCGCCGGTCGCCGGTTTGGCAAGCTCGTCGGAGGCTTGCCGGGCGAGGGTGACGTCCAAATGAAGCTCGCCGGTGGCCGGCGAGCCTCACCCAACCCCGGCGAGGTTGGCCTAGCCACGACAAGGCTCACCTAGCCTCGCCTAGCCAACGCGGACGGCGAGCCTCGCCCAACCGCGACGAGGCTCGGCCGACGAGGTCGGTGACACTCCGGTGAGCGTTGCTGGCCCTCGTTTGGCCGATCGCCGTCCGGTGACCGGCCAAATGAAGAAGAAGAAGAATAGGAGAAAAGGGAAAAAAAGAAAAGAAAAAAAAAAAGGAAAAAAGGAAAAAGTAAAAAAAAAAAAAGTATTTAAAAGTATTTAAAAATTATTTAAAAATTGAAAGAAATTAATTTGGGACAAAATCAATTAGCACGGTATCAAAAGCAATTCTATTCCAAAATAAAAAAAAATTGGATAGTTATTAAATGCGTTTTTTACTTAGAATCGGTTCTCGGAACATAATAAAAAATAATCATTTCTAGTTAGAATCAGCTCATTGGAACAAAATCAAAAATAATCATTTATTGTCAGAATCAACTCCCAGGAATAGAATTGTTACCAAACGCGCCCTTAAAGTACCTCATATTGCTTGTTTATGGGATTTTTTATATATATATATACATGGTCTCAATCTACCCATTAATTTAAGTTTTTAGTTGGAGAAAAAGATGAAAGTTTAAATGGAAGATAGAGAAAAGAAATATATATATATATATATATATATATATATATATATATATATATTTTCTATAGATATGGAATTTCTATGGGAAGGGAAATGAGTAGAATTTAAATTTTAGGCATTTTTATCCCAATGTTCATTTTCCCTCGAACATGGCATTGTATAATTATAAAAAATAAAAATTATGGGCCTTATCTTTGTTGATGATTTAATTACGGAGTAATTGTTGGGAATAACGGATCCCCGAAAATCGGATTCGACACCGAATCGAACCTCTAAATCAATGCGGAAGACGAAGCCCGGGAATAACACGTATCACCGATCGTAAAGCACACCACGGATTCGAGCGTACCTTGTTAGCCACAGATTAAACACCGACGCCGACAAGAGGAAGAGATTTGGCCCCATTCCATTCGATGAAGCCTTGAAGGGAAGAAAAGCACGCCGTATGCTTACTGTTCTTCCTTTTGGGAGAGAGAGAGAGAGCGTGAGAAGAGAAAAGACGTACGTTGAATTGCAAAACGTTGTCTTCTCTCTCTCTCTCCTCCCTTTTATACCTTGCCCCTCCACGGGCCATATTCCCGTGGGCCGGGCCTTTTGGGCCTAGCATGGGTGGACGGGCCTTAAGCCTATCCCCAATTAAAACCATCATCTCCCACTCGCAAATAGTGGGCCGAACATGATTCTCTTTACCTCTCTTTAACATTCATACTGGTGAATAATCCATGCGACCAGCATACTTGGAGAGCTCGTTGCTATGCATCTGTTAGGAATATATAACAGCTCATAATGGGCGTCACACTCCGAGTAGATTTAGTATGCAGTACCCTAGATCGATCGATCACATTTTATATCTCTCTTGATCTCTTTTAAACATGATATATATATTGTATTCACAATTATAATTATCACAAAGACAGTTATAATTGGTCGACCAGTGAATACAAAACCACAATGTGATTCTCCAAAAATCGATCTTCCTCTTTCCTTCAAACTCTCAATTTCAGTTCACATACTGGTGAATAATCCGTGCGACCAGCATACTTTGAGAGCTCGTTGCTACGCATCTGTTAGGAATATATAGCAGCTCATAATGGGCGTCACACTCCGAGTAGATTTAGTATGCGTACCCTAGATCGATCGATCACATTTTATATCTCTCTTGATCTCTTTTAAACATGATATATATATATATATATATATATTGTATTCACAATTATAATTATCACAAAGACAGTCATAATTGGTCGACCAATGAATACAAAACCACAATGTTATTCTCCAAAAATCGATCTTCCTCTTTCCTTCAAACTCTCAATTTCAGTCCAGCTTGCTTTTATAGAAATGCCCCATTAGATCGAATCATCTCATGACCATTGGCAACACCCTAAGATAGCAAACACTAAATAGAAATCTTGAGAATAAGTAAGAGTCATGAGGGGACTAAAAAATTGAGGAACTCTTTTCCTCAAGAGTCTCACACGTCATAAAAGTTGAGATCAAACTTTTTGCCACTCTTATTGGTCATCTCTTGCATACGTAGTATGAAATACGTATTACAATATTAACTCCTTTCCCATGGAGCGTATGTCTACACCTTTCAATACCGTACAGATGATAGTTCAGACATACCCAATGTCTAACTTGAGTTCACGTATCTACTCATTCACAAAGTTCATCATAACTCACATCTGGCATTTTAGATAGATAAAGTAAAATATGTGGGGTATTTTACTTTCGGACATCGTAAGTATTATGTCCTCATCTTAACACTTAGTTAAGGCGACATACGTATTTTAAGCTTGAGCTCTCGATTATCACCTAGATAATAAGCTTAAAAACAGTCTCATCTCTATTTATCACACAGTAAACAGAGGCGATTACCCGTGTGAGTGAGCTAATCTTATATCTGTCCAACATACTTCTCAACTTAAAATAATGCACTGAGTATTAAGATGCATAAAGATCATACAAAGATTCATAAGCATTAATCAATGAAAAACAAAATTTCATAAATGTGAACAACTCAGGGAAATTACAATTCAGTACATCAAACTCTACGCAATCCTAGAGATTTTACATGACCACAAAACACATCTCTAGGTATTGGCTTTGTCATAGGATCTGCTACCACTCTATGCGTAGATATGTACTGTAAGTTCACATCCTTTCGTGCAACCATATCTTTTACAAAGTTATACTTGGTATCTATATGTTTGGTCTTGTCATGATACGTTAGATCTTTGGTGTACGCTATAGCTGCTTGGCTATCACAGTTAACCAATAATGGATTTGCAGCTTTTTCAATAACACCTAAATGATCCAAAAATCTCTTAAGCCAAACTCCTTCTTGTACTGCTGTTGATAATGCCACGAACTCAGCTTCCATCGTGGACAAGGCTATACACGTTTGCTTCTTACTGCTCCATGATATGACGCCATTGTTCAGTAAGAAAGCAAATCCAGAGGTAGATTTTCTTTCATCTAAATCTTCTCCCCAATCATCATCTAAATAGCCTTCAAGTCGCAAATCCTTTCCTTGGTAATTCAACTTGAAATCAGCAGTTCCCTTCAGATACCTCAGTATTCTCTTGACGGCCTTCCAATGTGCTGGACCTGGATTGGATTGGTATCTACTCACCATTCCAACTGCAAAACATATGTCGGGTCTTGTACACATCATAGCATACATCAAGCTCCCAACAGCACTAGCATAAGGAACATGTTTCATTTGTTCCTTCTCTTGTGGAGTCCTTGGACACAGTTTGTGGCTCAATCCTTCACCTTTTACAATAGGAGTGTCTATGGGTTTACAGTCTTGCATACGAAATCGTTCAAGAACCTTATTTATATAAGTTTCTTACGAAAGAGACAACGATCTCTTCGAACGATCTCTCGAAATCTTAACTCCAAGAATGTATGCAGCCTCACCCATATCCTTCATCTCAAAGTTAGAAGACAACCATCTCTTGACAGTATTAACCAACTCCATATTGCTTCCGGCAATCAGTTTATCATCAACATATAATGATATGATCACAAATTGATCATTGGATCTTTTGATATATACACAATGATCCTCATCAATCATTTTAAAATCATATGCCACTATGGCATTATGAAAACGTATATACCATTGTCTTGATGACTGCTTAAGATCATATATCGACCTCAAAAGTCGACATACTTTTTCTTCTTGGCATTTCACTATGAAACCAGCAGGTTGTTCCATATATATTTCTTCATTTAATTCTCCATTGAGGAAAGCAGTCTTTACATCCATCTGATGTAACTCAAGATCCAGACTTGCCACTATTGCCAAAATAATGCGAATCGAGGTAAATCTCACTACAAGAGAAAACGTATCTTCATAATCAATTCCTTCCTGTTGATTATACCCCTTCGCCACAAGGCGAGCCTTATGCCTTTCAATCGAGCCATCAGCCTTTCGCTTTATTTTGAGAACCCACTTGTTCCCAATAGCTCTGCGTCCTTTTGGAAGATCAACCAGTTCCCAGACTTGGTTTGATTTCATTGACTCAATTTCCTCTTCCATTGCATGAATCCACTTTTCCTTACTAGAACAATTCAGAGCCTCATTGATATTTCTTGGCTTATCCTCATCTTGTGGAGCAACCAGAAAATTTTCCCCTTCAATGTCAAAATGTCGACGGTGAATACTTTGGCAACTTGTTTGCCGTATGGAAGATTGTACACTTTGTACATCATTCCCTATTATGCTCCCACTTGGATGAACTCCACTAATATCATTATCTTGATCCAAGGTCTCAAATAGGGAGTGATCTTCCCCTATTTCACCCTTCTTAAGAAACTCATCCTCTGAGAATGTGACATCTCGTGATTCAAATTCAGTTATACTCCCACTTTCCTACTCACCAATGAACACATACCCTTTCGAGTGTTCCGAGTATCTTATGAAAATATTCTTCTTTCCTTTGGGACCCAATTTCCAAAACTTGTGAGAGGACTCATGTGTATAGGCAGCACAACCCCATGGCTTAAGAAAACTCAAGTCCGGTTTTCTACCTGTCCATAACTCATATGGAGTGGAAGTAACTGATTTGGAAGGCACCCGGTTAAGTATATACATAGCAGTTAACAATGCATCACTCCAAAAGGTGATAGGCAAGTTAGCATGCGCCATCATGGACCTAACCATTTCCAGTAGGGTTCTGTTTCTTCTTTCCGCAACACCATTTTGTTGAGGAGTGTACGGAATAGACAACTGTCTTTCTATTCCTTTTTCATCACATAACTTTCTGAACTCATCAGATAAATATTCTCGACCTCGATCAGATCTCAATGCTTTTATTTTCTTATCTAATTGATTCTCTACCAGGTTCATAAACCTTTTGAAACAACTTATTGCTTCAGACTTATGAGTAATCAAATGGACATATCCGAATCGAGTATAATCATCAATAAAAGTTATGAAATAAACAGCCCTATGCCTTCCTTTCACATTCATTGGACCATAGACATCAGAATGGATTAAATGCAGAGGAAATTCATCTCTTTTTCCTTTTCCAAATGGTTTCCTCGTCGTTTTCCCTTCTAGGCAATGCTTACATATGGACAAATTGACTTTTTCAATATTGCCCAACAAACCCTCTTTGGCTAGTTTATTCATACACTGTTGGCCAATGTGACCAAGTCTAGCATGTCACACATTCACATCTTTATCATATTTATTAAGAGATGTGAGAAGGGAATAACAAACATTAGCATTAACATAATCAATATCTAATACAATAAAACCATCCAGAAAATAACCACAACCATAGTAATTTGTATCCAAAAACAAATTCACACCTCTACTATAGAAGTTCATATTAAAACCTAATTTAACCAAAGCACTAATACAGACACTAAATTCAACGAATCTCAAGCATACAACACATCATGAAGGAACAAAGTGCGTCCGCCACGCATATTCAGTTGACATGTGCCAATTCCTTTCACTTCAGCTCTGGAGTTGTTTCCCACATAGGTCCACTTAGTTCCAGTTGGTACTCGTCGGAATTCCACGAAGGATCCTCTATCCTTCGCTACATGGTCAGTCGTTCCTTCTCTGGCTCACGACAGTCGCGAGCATAGTGACCCTTCTTGTCACAGTTGTAGCATTTCACCCTTGGAAGCTTTTTCATGCGAGGACGATTCCCTCTTCCATGTTAGTTAAATTTGGGTTTCTTCCCTGAAGGACTTGCTTCTTCCTTGCCTTTCCCCTTATCAAACCAGTTAGGGCGCTTGCGCTTGGAGCTCGAAGCTCCATTTGAGCTAGAACTAGCATGATAGAGTTCAGCATCCGGCTTAGCCGCCAACAGGCAGTCCTCTTCCAGCTCAAGATGACGCATTGCATCCTCAAAGGTTTTGATAATTTCATTATGAGTCAGGTGCACCTTCATATGCTCCCAACTCTGAGGCAAGGAACGAATCACTGCTTGCACTTGCTGCTCATCTGTGAGGACATGGCCAGCATCTCTCAGCTTAGTTATCATGTTTGACATCTTTCTATGGTGTTACTTCATGGTCTGACCATGAGGCTTCTTATAAGACTCAAACCTGATAGTGAGCTGCCTCAGTCTAGTCACCGAAGTATGACCAAATCTAGCTGTCAATGCCTCTCACATTTCCTTGGCATTGTCAAAACGCCGAAACTCTCGCATGACGTCATTTTCCATGCTGCTCAGCAAGGTGATGCGAGCTAGAGAGTTCATTCTTTTCCACGCAAAAAAAGCTTCTTTGTCTGTTTTGTGCTGTGCAGTGGTTTCCTCTTCAGGTTCTACCATGGTCATGACAAGAGCCTTAAGTGCTTCTTGCTCTTCCAGCACATACTGGATTTTCATTTGCCAAATTTCATAGTTATCTCCATTGAGCTTTTCACCTTTGTTCAGCTCGGCAACTATACTCTTTGTGGCTAAAGCCATTGATCTGAACAAATCAGACAAATATGCACGAATTATTAATGCCTATCATTTATGCATCCCTATTTACATATACCTATCATATCAATGAATAATTTCAAGTAAGGCTTCAGAATCAAAATGTCACTATGTTTCCAATCATCATCCAAAAACCTAACTTAAAACTATCATCAATATAATTGTCTTATGCAAAATCAATTCTATGAAGCTACAAAAACTTCTAAAACTACCCACAGCTAATTACCCACAGCAACCAGCATTAACAGAAAGCAACAGATAATTGACATACAATAAAACAATAATGCTTTCAATTAACACAATTAGGTAGTAATCATTACATAATATGTCCACAAATCACACTTAACATATATCAGTCAATACAACTAACACCAAGTCAGCACACGAATTGGGAAAGATCATCTTTTGTTCAATTTCTTGATCTTTTCCCTTGAAACAATACAGTAATATTCATTTACAAAATTCATCACAACTTTCTTATATGAAGCAGCTCCGTTGACATCCCATATGCGATTCAACACATCTTGCCATTTAGGTGGAAGAGTGTTTATGAAAATTCGCACCATCTCTGATTGTGACATAGGACGACCATTCCATATGACCTGTTGAATTTTCCCGTTGACTTCAAGGACATGATCAATTAAGTCACCTCTCTCCCATTGATGATCAGTCAACTCAGCTATCAACTTAGACAGCCTATCCTTTTGTTCATCGGTAATTGCACGAATATGTGTGCGCAACCTTAGGGGAGGCATAGTTCCTGCAACAAATGCAGAACAAATAAGAGATCACATTATAATCCACATAGACTTAATTGAAAAAGAAACACATTCTTTTCCCTCCTTTTTTTTTGTCAACGGTCGTCGGTCAACGGTCATTAACGGTCAACGGTCGTCAACGGTCAACGGTCGTCGGTCAACGGTCAACAGTCGTCGGACGTCGGACTGGTCGGACCGGACGGACCGGTCGGGCCGGTCGGGCCGATCGGACTGCTCGCGCGGACCGACTGCATGTGCCGCGCACGTGCGGGGGATGACGTCACGCAGACGTCATCCAGCACGTGTCGGGTGCGTGCCTGCGTCCGCGAGTCGGGTTGGGTCACCGGCCGGTGACCGCCCGGCGAAACGTCGTCGGCGATGACGTCATCAGTGACGTCATCCGAGCGGTTATTGACAGTTGGATGACATCACGATGACGTCATCGTGTGACATCAGCACGCGTCGATCCGCGGACCGGTTCGCCCGCCGGCGGCATGCACGCGCCGGTCCGCCGACCGGCACGTGCGCCGCACGCGCTTGGCGGTCCAGCGCTTTCGGGCGCATCGCGCCCACACGCAGCACCTTCTGGCCGCGCGTGTGGGTGCGTGCGATGTCGCCCGGCGGCGCTCGACGTATCGCCAGACTCGTCTCGACGTCACATTTCTTCCTATGCTATCACAATTTGATTTCGACTTACGAAAACTCGGAAAAATGGCCGAAAAGCGCTCGGGTGTCGGGATTTTTGCCCCGATCCGTACGGCCGAAGTTCTTTCGCGAAAAAATCAATCAAAAACATCAAATTGATCGGGAAAAACGTGAACTAGGGCTCTTATACCAATGTTGGGAATAACGGATCCCCGAAAATCGGATTCGATACCGAATCGAACCCCTAAATCAATGCGGAAGACGAAGCCCGGGAATAACACGTATCACCGATCGTAAAGCACACCACGGATTCGAGCATACCTTGTTAGCCACAGATTAAACACTGACGCCGACAAGAGGAAGAGATTTGGTCCTGTTCGATTCGATGAAGCCTTGAAGGGAAGAAAAGCACGCCGTATGCTTACTGTTCTTCCTTTTGGGAGAGAGAGAGCTTGAGAAGAGAAAAGACGTACATTGAATTGCAAAACGTTGTCTTCTCTCTCTCTCTCTCTCCTCCCTTTTATACATTCCCCCTCCACGGGCCCTATTCCCGTGGGCCAGGCCTTTTGTGCCCAGTATGGGCAGACGGGCCTTAAGCCCATCCCCAATTAAAACCATCAGTAACCTTTATTAGAAATCCTCCTTTGAAAAGGAGGTTTGGCTCCACTTAAAATTATAAAGGTAATATTAGTCTATTATTTAAAAGTTATATTGAATAAATTAAAAATGCATAACTTCAGTATACATTAATCTAAAATTTATAAATTATTTATATAATTTTCTATGTTTAAATTATTTGAATGGTTCATCGGATTGGGTAAATGGCAGGCGAAATTCGTGGGAAAGTACTTGGACGCTTTCCCCCTTCCATACCGACAAAAGACGTGCGCAGCCCGAGCAGACGTCATCCTAGATCGCGGCTATTTTTCACCCGTTGCAAGCGACAGCTGCTCCTGTTCCTTTGCGCGAGAACAATCCCATCATTCGATGTAGATAAGATACGAAGCGCACGAAGCACTGTCATCCGGCGAATGAAATTGTCGTTTTGTGATTATTTGTTGATATTTGTTAGTTGTTCCTAATCCAAAGGTTGTATGGTAACCTTCTTCTTAAAGAATATTCCCAAGATACCGATAGGCTTATTTTGACTTTGTAAAAGCTATTGATCAGTTTTCATTGAGACTTACTAGCTGATTTAATTTAAATATATATATAATTTATATAATTTGAAAGACTTCTAAGTAATTGTTGAATTAATACTATGACAAATGTAACAAAAAATTTCAAACTATACTAGTTATGACACAAATACTCTAATATTTATTTTGTGTCCCAAAAAATCATAATTATGACATAATTACTCTAAACTTTTTTTTTCCACGAAAAATATTTAAACTTATAAATGTGTGATGTATATATATATCATTTATTTCAAATCCATCCTGGCATAAGTTTAAGGGTTTTTTTTTTTATAGGGCATTTGTGTCACAATGGGTAAGTTGAGGATTTTTAATGATACAAAGTTTGGGGCATTTTCTGTTGCAATAGGTATAATTTTGAAGTTTCTTGTGGTATTAACCCTAAATACTAAATCGAATTAGATGTATTATTTTTTAAGGATTTTGAATGTATCCCTAGACATTTTATAACACGTAATTAATTATGTTTTGAAACTTGGCATTTCTATTTATTACATCATAAAAAGAAAATGTATTTTCACTCTTCACTGCTTTTAAACAGGTTTTGAAGATTGACTTCTCCGATTTGGAGCTGAGGAAGTAGAAGGTGGATTCTTGGTGCAAAGCTGTCTCCAGGACATTCAACTGGTGGATCTTAGTAGGGTCGGTGTGGGAAACCGAAACGCAACAAAAAGATGGTTGATTGGCGTTTTCGGGGCTCAATTTGTAGTAGAATACACTTCATGGGATCAACAATCAGAAAAAGAGAAATCTCGTTTTGCTTCGAGCAAAACGAAGGAAGTGGGGGAGCATGGCTCAGTCTCGGCCAAGGACTACCACAACCCGCTGCCAGCCCCATTGATAGACCCAATGGCCGATGGAGCTGGGCAAGTGCTCATCGCTGAGTTCATTGCCACCCTCCTCTTCCTTTACATCACGCTGTTGATTGTGATTGGGTACAATAGCCAAACTGACCCCAAAAAGGTTTGCGGCATCGGAATCCTCGGGATCACCTAGGCCTTTGGCGGCTTGACAGAGTATCCAATCCTGTCATTATTTCCAGTTGTCTGTTTGTTAATCGACCTTCCAATCTTAGATCTTTGTTTAACTCTGGATCCGGGTCGCTTCATGCTTGAACACATGATTCACATTCGAAGTATCTGTGTTATAAGGTAAATTTATCTGTTGGGTTTGCTCTTATTCAATTGGAAAATTCTTTAATTCTTTTTGCGTAACGTTAGTCACAATATGTTGGTAACTGAACTGGGTTCTTCCGGTATAGCTTATTGAAGGCTTTGGAGGGGTTGGATCTGTAATTGTGATCAGTCATGTAGGAGTTGCTCAATGCTTTAGAGGTTTTTCAGTTATGTGTCAGCAAAAATTCCTGGCCTTTTCACGTTGATGCGTCCCATTACAATTGCGTCGACGTTTCCTATCTTTTTTCTTGGTTCTAGCGATATCAATGAGCAATTCCGGTATATGGCGGCTTGAGGACATTTACAGGAATTAAATGATGATTTCGCACTAGAAATTAGCCAACCGATTACATTTTCCTTGTTTTCGCTACCGGTCAATGGTTCCAATCCCCTGGTCACTCCTTGGCTTCAAAGAAGCCTCGGTTTGTCTGTAACAAAGGTTGGGCAGTGCCATGGCGTAAGATAATCCTGAGTCTACTCGCACTATCACCACGCTAGGGTGATGGTGATAAGCTTGCTCGAAATGAGGAGTAGCCTCATTCTGTAATGGCTGTGGAGCTCCTGTAATCTAGCCAGGGAGTTGCCAGTTTTGGTCGCCCCTTTCCACTCTTTTTAATGATAAAAAAGATTTGGGTTTTGAGTGAGACAATATCAAAGAAATTCATGTATGGAGGGACAATTTGACAAATCATTGTGTTGATCTTCACATGTCTTCGATTGTTCTCAACCCTTTTATTATGTTTCTTCGCCTCACTTGTAATCATTTCGTTCTAGTGTCTTAAATTAAAATATTGCTATTTGTATTTGCTTCTTCAGTCATAGTGACTAGTAGTTTTTTCTCAACAGTTTCCAAGTTTTCGTTTCTGAGGTGGCAATTTTCAATTCATTGTTTGCTGCCACTAGTATGGTGCAGAGTTTTTTTTTTTTTTTTTTTTTGGACGAAATAGCTGATATATTAGGTAAAAGGAGAAATACAACCAGCTAAAAGAGCGTCACTAAGTACAATATTCAGGAAAGGATGCGGAGGGAAAACAATCCAATTGCTGGATAAGCCTTGGGCCCTATGGGCTTTGGCGGCCCAATCCGCCGCTAGGTTTGCCTCTCGACTAGCATGATTGAGCGACACATTAGGGCACCGAGAGAGGAGGTCGTGGAGGGTAGCGAAAAGGTGTCGTTCTTCCCAGGGCTGCGGCCGCTTCTGTTGAAGGGTCTCCAGCAGGATGAGGCAGTCGGATTCAAACTCTACACGATGGAGGTGCAGATCCTGTTTGATGAGATGCTGGAGGGCCCTGATCAGGGCGAAAATCTCCGATTGGAACGCCGACTTCGCAGGTACAGTCTCGGTAAACATATCAGTGAGTTCACCTTTACTATTTCGGTAAATACAAGCAATAGCTCCGTGACGATTGCCTGATACAAAAGCCCCATCGATGTTGCATTTGATTATGCCTGTATCTGGTGGCTTCCATCGGTGATCCTTGCTAACTTGAGATTTTGGAACCCTAGATTTTGGGGGTTGAAGGCTGGTGAAGATTCGACTCTGGGATATTGCATTATCTATCGCCTGGAGGGGATTCGGAACTTTTTGCCGGAAAATAGCAGTATTGCGTTGGCACCAGATCTCCCACATCAAGGTAGCAATGACTTCAAAGGTCGGGGAGGAGAGAGGATGAGTGGCGCGAGTAGCCAACCATGCATCCAATCTTTTCACTGAGGTAAGAGAAAGAGGTATTCTAATCTGGGCGTGTGACCATATGCGGCGAGTCCAATTACAATAGAAAAAGATATGTTCAACAGTTTCTGGGATGTTTTGTGCACAAAGAGTACAGTAGGGATTGGGAGATAGATGTCTGATGTATAGATTTTCTTTTGTTGCGATGGCATTTTTGCAGGCCAGCCACAAAAAGATTCGGATTTTAGGAGCTGTGTTCATATGCCAAATTCGTTTCCACAGATGATGGGGAGGCTGATAAGAGGATGAGGCCGTGACAGGTAAGGTTCGGTTTGTGGAAAGTAAGTAGTGATAGCAGCTCTTAACTGTAAAAACTCCTGATGATGTGGCTGTCCATACTAATTGATCTGAGGTGAGCGATGAATTAATGGGAGTGTTTTGGATAGCTTCACTAACCTGGTCATTGAAAAAATTTGTAATAAGCTCCTGTTTCCAAGTTGCTGACGAAGAATCTAAGATATCAGCTACTTTGATAGGTTCCCCTGCAGCTGCACATCCTCCTAATTTACCAATAGATAGCCAATAATCTGTTCGGATGTTGATGTTGGATCCATCTTTCACCAGCCATCGAGTTTTAGGAATTATAGCATCCCTGCCCTTTAATATGCTTTTCCATCCCCACGAAGGTCTATAGCCTGAAGTGGCATTTTGAAAAGAAGCATGTTTAAAATATAGACCTTTAAACAACTGAGTCCAAAGTGCATGAGGTTGCTGAAGAAAACGCCACGCTTGTTTGCCGATCATCGCAATATTGAAAGTAGTTAGATCTCTGAATCCCATTCCCCCATCTGTTTTCGAGTGCTTAACTGCTGACCATTTCATCCAGTGTATGCCCGACTCATGGTGCAGAGTTTACTCAGTTCAAATTCTCCTGATATGATAAGTGATACAATGTTCTTTTCAATCTCTATTGTCTCATTAAGTTTCCCCCAAAACTATGTGCTTGCCGGAATCTTCATATACCCTTTGAAGTTCATTTTCGAATGGCTTACTGAAGTCCTGAGTTTGCTGCAGCAAGAAGCAAAATTCTTTTAATAGCAGTGACTGCTAATTCAAAGTAAATTGCAGTTGTTCCTTTTGACGTACTTTTTGTGAAAACTTCAGCACCCAAGGAAGCCATCAGAGGACAACAAAATGATATTCGATTGTTACTTGCTGCAGAACAAGAGGCACAACGCATTGTCAATGCAGCCAGAGAGGGTAACATGTCTCTAAATCTGCTTATTGGTTTCTTAGTTTCATAGTATTTCCTTTCGTTTACTGGAATGAAGTTTGTCCATATACTATTATTGAAGGTTAGATCTGCTGTCTTTCACAGAATTCTACCGATGCATTTACTTTTGTCTTGACTAGCATGATCTCACTGCTAGTTGTTCTCCCTAGAGAATTAGTACTCTAAGGTTGTGTATGGTGGTTAAGATCTTGAGAGTGGACCTTCTAGGAGATAATAGGATGAGATATATTATGGTTAACAAGATACAAGACTAATTATTAACATATCTAATCCCTTTCTTTATAAAGAGGAAGCCCATTTTAGGTAGGTAAACCATTGGCCATAATATGCCCCACTAACCTCTTGGACAAGGGGAAACACAAGCAAATCCCAAGTGGTGGCCCAAATATGGAGTTTTGTGACTTCATAGTGTGAGGATTCGAACCTATCTTGGCCCAAATTTACGCTCACCAACTAGCTGTTAAACACATAGTCAACCCTGTGGGATTAAGCATATCTAGTCCTTGTATGATTATTTGATTTTTTTTCTTTTTCTTTTTGGGTTGAACAGTCCTTGTATGATTAATTTGGCCTTGGCCTATGTTTTCTTCCAGAAAACTTAGTAGGAAAAAGAATAATCAACTAACGAAGGAAAAAGGATGAAGGGAACGTGTCTTTACATCCGAGAGAGGTGACAGTACCCTGGTGCAGTTTTCCAGAGTACCTCGGTGCCAATATTGGAGCCATGTGCCACCTCATTTGGAAGAAGCGAAATAGCATTATTTTTCAAGGGGAGACCTTGGAGTTGGTGGCTTTGAAAAACCATCTCATCAAAGTGGTTAAGGACAAGGCTCTCACCTTCAACAATGTGATTGACAACCCAAGGAACATGAGGCTCCAAAGATGTTGGGGGCTTCGACTCTTCCATTTTTGGCAGCGTTTCTGATCCTCCTGCTCAGCGCCATTTGTAGCCGTTTGCCTTTGCAGCCAGTTGATCTTTCCTTGCCGTTGCTATGTTGGCCATTTTGAAGATTGTCAGCCTTTGTTTTTTCCTCCATGTAGGCTCCGGCTGGCTATCTTTAGCCTGGCTTTTAGTTTGTTGTTTTATCCCTTGTTCTGTTGGGTGTCTTTTCTTTTACATTAGCTCCCTTTAATCTGACCCGTTGTCACTTTGAGTGAAAGTTTTTGGCACCGATCTTTTGTATAGTTGGTTTAAGCTATTTATATATTCTTACCTTTACCGAAAAAAAAAAAAAACTACATTGCATAGGATTATAGAGTTACAGAGAAGAGTTATGATTCTCCATTTCTTGTCTGTACTCATTTTATGTAGAAGCCTTACACCACAAATATAATCTTTAGTTATGTCATTGATGGTCTTCTTTCCATTTGCCTTATAGGGGAAAGCAACAAAATCAGCTCAATTCTTGTATTCCGGTCTCCTTCAACTTCTATTTGATAGTGAACTCCTGAACTTTGAGGACTTGACTATTATACTGTCTTGTGTTCGATGTTATACTCTGCAATGATGGCTCATTATTGAACCAATTAAATCTGCTCAAATTTTGAGAGTTTGTTGCAAAATCACTTGGGTTTAAATATAATTATATATTTTTTTTTCTAACGTAAACTCGTATATGTCGGGAATCTTGTAGGCTTGCGTTAGCAAGCAGAATTGTTCCATCGATGTCTTAGAAAATACCTTTGGGTCGACGACTTGCGGATCCATTACCAAGATGCTGGGCGTAGAGCTTGCTTGCTAGCACTTTCATTTTTAGTCTTTTTATTAGGAATAAATGCTATCATTAGTTCAGTCAATGACATTGACTTCCTTGTTTTCTTCCTTCTTGATAAAAGCAGTTTAGTTTCTATATTAGGTTGCCATAGGGTCAAATCATTCGACAGAGCAAATACATGCGAAGGGAGGAATATTATGTTATTTTCTTTTGGTACATTCGCAAAGATGGCCAAATTGTGAAGATGTCCTGACGAATTTCCTCACATGATTTTTCTTTTGTGGAGGAAAAAAAATTGCAAAATTATCAATGTTTTGGAATGCTTTAGGGAGATAGAATTGCATGTCAAAAACTCTCTAAACTCTCTCTCTCTCTCTCTCTCTCTCTCTAAAGGTTCAATAGTCTCTCTTTAAGCCTACTCTTTCTAATTTGACAGGATTTTGTGCTTTTTTGGTTCGATTACATCCTAAATTTTTTGTTGAAAAGTACATTTTAAGGATATAGTGTAGCAGAAAATTTTAAGTGGCATTCGAACAATTCGAAGTAAATATTTTAGGTGACATTTAGACAATTTAAGTGACACTCAGACAATTTTTATTCTTTGGGAGTTCTTATAAGGCTTTTAGATGAACAATATGCTCCTATTCTGCACTTTTACTCCTTTTAATTTTCTACTAGAGTTTATCAATGGTTGGAATATTAGAGTATTTTAATTTTTTAAGAAGAAATTCAAAATGGACACTGTGGTGCTTTATGCATTTTCATTTGGCTTTAAAATGAATCAAATGTAATCTATCTTTTAAATATATATTTCACATCCTTCTCTCTCTCTCTGTTTTTTTTTTTTTTGTGCGTGGATAATTTGGGTAATATAGCTACATGATCTAATTGACGACTTACAGGCACTAGTAAATTTGGGCAATAATCCCCTTTTTTACCTGACTTTTTTACTCCAAATTTACGTTCACTTTGTCAAAATATATTTCGAAGCCAAAGAAAATGCAGAGAAAGTTTTCCACATTCCTACCTAATAATCTCCGTTTTTTCCTCTTTTTCATTAGTTATTGAAATTTTAGGATAAAATTTGTATGGGTTTACAATAAGTTGAAAATGAAATTCACATGTTATTTTTTATTATTTACAATTTAATTGTTAATTTGAATTTATAACTATTTAAAAGTGCTTCCTGAATTAAACAATCGATACCATATCCATACGGTAGTATTTCGAAAATATTGGAAAAATGGACATGTTGATGAATGCAAATTTATTCAACCAATGGTTTTTAGTCTAATAATTACATATATCATTCTTGCAAACTCCAATATTTTGATTGATTTTAGCAAAATTGGCGTAGGGAAAACAAAATAAAAAAAGAGCTTCAAGAATTGGTGTATCAGGGAAAAAGTTTAGGATGTCTTGTGGAAATTACTCCTTTATTTTAGTTTTCTTTGTAGATATCTTTTTTCTGTTTTCTTGATAAGTGTGGCGACAATAAGGGCGAATCTATCTATGATCTTGATAAGGATAGTTGACAAAGGCACCCAATCTTTGCTCCAGTTTTTCTTATATAATTTCTTTTTCTGATGTGAATCCCTAAAAAATAAAGTATTTTTTAATTAGTAGCCTTATTTTTGTATGTGCTCGATCATAGCCAAAGGGCCTAAAGAATGATCTCACCATGTACATGCTCGACCAAAACTGGTTTTTTTTTTTTTCTTTTTCATTTTAAACCAATCAATGTTCAAAAGGGCATCAATCGGCTGCTGCTAATTTCACGGCAGTTCAAGTTCAAAGAATATATATACATCATATGCATGTCCACAATAATAGGGCTCTGGTTAGGTTAGGTGCCTATTATGATGTTTTTATGTTTGAAAAAACCAAATACTTATTTGGATCTTACCTTTAGAAATCACATTGTACCTTGGCATCAACTACATTTGTGTATTTTTATTTATGAATTTCTCTAATGTTTATTCTCAAATCTCTAACCGTTTGCTTTCTTTTTTGTCTACCCATTTTCCTTAAAAGAACCCATCCTAATTGAGAAATTCAAAATTAAACCGCCCCAAAACGGTCGCGTAAAATACTGCCCATAAAGTAGTACTCACAGAGTACACTAGACCATAGTTTCTAATAAGTGCGTTCCACAAGTGCAGAGTGCTATAGTCATGATAATCGAAATTTTATTTGAGATCACGAAAAGCACCTGCAAATATCGGGCATCCTCATTGGCATTGATTTTGAAACTTACAATTCAGGGGGATAGATAGATGAAGTGATGCCTCTTGACTAATGATTCTGGAACACCAATCCAACAAAGAGGACAAAAATGTTCAACTTACGGTAACAGTTTCAATTCCAAAAAATTGGTAGCTGCAAAAAACACACTCAGTGATTTTCTCGCTCTCTTTCATTTTCTCGGCATAGACATAATTATCCGGGCAGAATTCCACCTTCGGACAGTGATTTTTCATGAAAGCCTCGGCTGTGTGTGTCCATTACTGCTAAAGTCCTTTCTCTTCCCATAAAATTGCCGCTTATCTTCCTCGCAAGCTCTTGTAATCTTACGTATCTTGCATAGGTTCACTCTCAACTCCGACAGAGCCTCTGCAATCTGTGTTGTTAATCGGCGTCGCAGTTTTGCAATTATGTCGAGAGCTATAGAAATCGATCGAAATAAAACGAGGAACAATAAAATAAAGGACACTAAAATTTACGTGGTTCAGTCCGAGTGTCGGAACCTACGTCCACGGGGAGAGCCAGCAAATCAATCCACTATAAATCGGAGAATTACAGGATTACAATCACACATATGCACTCAAGTGTTTCCCAGCCCTACTTTATACCCGATACCCATAGTATGTAACAAAACAAATAAATAGACTCGAACCTGCACAAAACTCTCGGAGCTCACGCCTCTCACTCTCTCTCAAGCTCTTTTTCTCTCGCTCACTGCAAAGCTGGTTTTTTTTTTTTTTTTTTTTTGCAGCTTATCAAGCTCCAGACGTCTTCTCCTTTTCATCGGTGGAAGAGAAGGAAACAAAATAATATTGTACTCCAGAATTGTCAGAAGGCACTGATCTTCAAAGCATGTGCCTCCATGCATTTAATGTTATCGTGTGAGCTGAGCAGCATGTACTGACATGCTGACACACGTAGAAGAGCTTCTGCCTTCTCTCCTTCTTTATCCACAACAAGACGAAAGAAGTCCACAAAGATGACCAAGAAGAGAAGAAAATTGGGCGCCTACGAGATAGCTTCAGAAGCAGCAAGTGTTGACCAACCAATTCTTCTACAAGCATGCATGTGTCACGGGCCGATCGATTGGGAGTTGGAGTCGACTCTGGGGAACCTCTCGGGTCGTCCATCTTTCGGCCCGTGACACATGCACATGGCCATGTGCATGCATTTAATGACGTAGAAGAATTTGGACGATCACCCCTTTAGATTTCATGCTGACAAATGAGAAGAATCCCATGGATTGAAGACTTTATTTCCAACGCCAAGGGTTGGATCTTTTTCGGCTCCCATCGCACGCTCCTTAATTTTAATTAAATGCTTCGCCAACGTTCTTCCTCGTTTCAACGTGAAAATGTTTTGCGCGTATCGGGTATCGTATAATGGATTCAAACTTGAGACATAATTCAACAATCTGCATCCCTACTTGTGTACTCTCCGGCAAAGTATTTATATGAATTTCAGATGTGACAACAGGAAAGATTATGTCTGGCTTCCTGAAGAGGCAAAATGATAAACCAGGTCACTCATAGCAGTTAATGGAGATATCCTTCCTTAAACATGAACTAGCAATCAGGTCAACCAAGAACTCAGAAGCCGTAATAATCAACAGAGCATGTAGTAATAGTATGGTGTTGTGAAACTTGCTTAAGATTACGGAACAAATAGAAAAAACAACCCACAGGATATTCTTGCTACTGCAACAGCTTTTACAGCAAAGAAACAACTTCCTTGATCAATTTGAAGAATGATTGACTACGCATCTAAAATGTATCTGTACCTTTTCTCGATCTCGAAGAAAATGCGAAGAAGAATATTTAGCTTGATCACTGACTATCAGGAATAGCAACCAACTTCCTTTTATTTTTTAATTTCAGTCAGGTTAGACCCTAGTCACAGAAATTTTATAGTAACTAACGACATCTGGAAAATTGGAGGGAGAAACGGAGATACCAGAAGCCTAGAGAAATCAAGCCGTCCTCTCGTATTATTCCACCATCCAGTGATACAGCACCGTGTTCTATGCAGACAGAGGCCTGCTTCATGTGTTCTCTGGTGTCATAAATCTGTAACTTGCCAAAAAGCCGATAAAATAGTGTTTCTCGTAGACCAAGGCCTTCAGTTGTCCTTGTTGCCAAATGATCAAAGTCTATGTTCACCATGTTAACTGCATATCCTACGAAGCCTGGAGGGATTTCTTCACAAGGTAAGGTAGGATAAGGCAAAGCCAGTTTCCTTTGAGGATCACAGCCTTCAATCTCTCCTCTGTATGGGCTGCCAAAGGTTTATTGCAAATGAATGAAGAAATGCTTTCAAGAACTCAATTAAGTTGGTAAGGAATATGATCTTCCATAACAGTAAATGTTATAATATTATAAAAATACCACTTATGTACCTTATTTCCTCAAGACATATGACACGAAATTCACCACTAATAGACTTGCCAAGTTCAGCTGCTTTTGCATAAACAGCATTTTGGAGATCAACTTCTCCATTTTTGTCATATGTCTCGAGACTAAATCCCGTCTCAGAGTTTGTGCACACAATCCTGAGCATTTGATCTTCACCCAGATACTTGGCTAAGATCCTCCAAAATGGAAAATGCAGCTTTAAGTATCGATTTGTCTAAAAGGTGAAAAGGGGATTTGCAACATTGACCAAGCGGATCAGATAGAAGGTCATTGATAGTTTACCTGCTAAGCTCAATATTGAAAATTGTTCCAAGAAGTGCAACCACACCAATGATGCCATCTCTAGATCTTCCATGTGGTCCTTCTGAAGCAAAATTTCTGATCAATTCACAGAGAACGGAATCCACCGAGCCATCTCTGTTTTCTATCATGTCTATCATTTCCTCTTTGGCGAAAAAGCAGTCCACAATGTTCAAAGGGGAAGGCCCTTATTAAATTATATATACAGTTTAAATCTGTTTGATGCATCTCCAAAATCTACTTTCCTATTTGAATTAGAGTTTATCTTCAAGGGAAAATTAAAGTGACAAGTGTTTTGTTGTAAGATATGCATGAAATCTTGAAGATATGCTTGAGAATGTTTTTTTGATTATGATCGTGCACAAATTAGTAAGGGATTTAGATTGAGATTAGATTTGATTTTACAAAATATATCATTGCCATCATTATATCATTCCTATATTATATTTATAGAGCTCTGTGCATTAAAGAAATACAATGAAAAAATAAGTTTCTTTCCAAAGGCCATTTATTTTTCCACATCTTGTTGCTTCCTTTCATGGTATCAAAGCCACTAGGCTTCTGATCTAGCTTCCGCTTCGATTACCTACAAGAGGAATTTAGACCTGCAAAACAGAATTGCCATCTAGCATAGGAATTAGTCTTAAAGGAAGAATAATTTTTTTACTTACCATGGCCACCCCGCAAAACAATGTTCCTGCTACCATCAACCAGTCCGCTAGAGAAGTTGCCTCACAATTCTCACAGACTCAAAACCCTTCTGCAGCAATTCTAGTAACTCAACAACAACTGGCACAAGCCCAACCCATGCAATGGTGACCCACACAGGCTCAGTTTAGTCTGGGGCAACCCATTGTGGGCCAACCTTACCAATGAGTACCTTATCCATGGTACTTTGGGCCAAGCCCAAGTTCATCATCGCTTGGAAATTTGGGCCACCAGAGTCACATCCAAACTTATGGGAGCCCACCAACCATAAATGGGGCAAGCCCAACCACCGGATTGGAGCAGACAAGTGGGTTGGGTGAACCAGGTATGGGAACAAATCCTTACTCGGGTTATTTCAATGCAGGTTATCAAATCAGGTAAAGTGAATCGAGTTTAGGGACAAATCCCTAACCGAATTTCTCACCCAATTTCCTACCCTTTCCAGTCGCCAAGACTAATATGGTCAATCTTCATCAGGCTGCCAAGACTAATAAGGGATACTGTCATCTCACTAATATATGAGTCAATGTGGTGATTCTGGCATGGCACATAACACAACGGCCAGCAACGTCAACGATTGTTATGAATTCAACATGCTTGTTGTTTAGCTCTTGCTCCTTCTTTATTGTAGTCATCGTCTCACTTAAGACGACCACACAGGCTCAGTTTAGTTTGGGGCAACCCATTGTGGGCCAACCTTACCAATGAGTACCCTATATGTGGTACTTTGGGCCAAGCCCAAGTCATCATTGCCTGGAAATTTGGGCCACCAGAGCCACATCCAAACTGATGGGAGCCCACCAACCATGAATGGGGCAAGCCCAACCATCGGATTGGAGCAGACAAGCGGGTTTGGTGAACTGGGTATGGGAACAAATCCCTACTCGGGTTATTTCAATGCAGGTTATCAAATCGGGTCATTAAAAGCACTTGTGTCAACCGTGCCGGTCAAGCAACAAAGCTCATTAATATTTATGACTCCAGCCCTCTCCAATATCTGCGGCATGTATAGAGGACAATGGTATCACGACCATAGGCCTTATGGGATAATTGAATCATTATTGCACACCCCATGTAGTGGCGGCCCACACAGGCTCAGTTTAGTATGGGGCAACCCATTACGGGCCAACCTTACCAATGAGTACCCTATTCGTGGTACATTGGGCCAAGCCCAAGCTCATCATTGCCTAGAAATTTAGGCCACCAGAGCCACATCCAAATTGATGGCAGCCCACCAACCATGAATGGGGCAAGCTCAACCATCAGATTGGAGCAGACAAACGGGTCAGGTGAACCGGGTATGGGAACAAATCCCTACTCGGGTTATTTCAATGCGGGTTATCAAATCGGGTCATCTCATTAATATTTATGACTCCAGCCTTCTTCAATATTTGTAGCGTGTATATGAGCCAGTGCGGTGATTCTAGCATATGGCACATAACACAATGGCCAGCAACGTCAACGATATTACTCCCTCCCAAAACATGACACGCCACCCGTTCATTTTCGAGAAGAAGTAATCGCAAGTTTATTTGAAATGAACTAGGACTTACCAAAACCAAGCAATACAGGGCAGATGGAGGCCACCAGGGCAGATCTCAATAAAAACTTATTAAATGCCAGCCTCCTTGGAGGCTCCTCAATCAACTCCATTTGGTTGACGCTAGAATTACTTAATACGGTTGTTGACACCTGCAAAATCAATTGACAACTAATTTAAGTCAATCAGTGGTGTATTTTAAAAAATAACGTTTTTGAAGAGACAACCTAGTCACCATACATTAGCGATGATTCTTTATTTACATTCCATATATTTCTCAAAAGACCAAAAAAACCAATCAGTCGACCCGCTTCTTTCTTCCAACACACTCTATATGGAACAAGTCAGCTGCAAAAGCCATGCATTAGAAGGTATAGCTGTCCGCAAGCTGACACCTTAGCAGCAACAGCTATTATCAGAAGAACAACTCCGGCATCTCATTGCATCCGCATAAGAACTACTCAAGCATTAAGGAGCAATGAAATTGAAAAACGTTAATTGAAACTAGGTCTCCATGTCCCCAAAGACTTCGAGAAAAATATCAAAGACCAATCCGTAACTTGCCCCTAGCTGAAGAATGTATAAATCAGAATCATCGCAGAGTGTTCCAATATAATTTTCAGATTTTTCTGAATTTTCTAATTTTTTAATTATTTTATGAATTTCTGGAATTTTCATAATTTTTATTAGCTTTTGGAATTTTATGAATTTTCATATAATTTTCAAAATTTATCTGAATTTTCTAAATATTTTATGACTTTATGAAAATTTTATTTTTTTAGAATCTTCTATTTTTCTATTTTTTTTTTTTATATATTTATCAGTTTTTTTTTAAAATTTTTTATGAATTTGTGGCAAATAATAGAACATGAAACGAAAAAAGACAACAAATTAATCCCAGACAAACATAACTAGACATATACCGTCCTAATAAGCTACCTGTGCAGGTCCGAGCTCATCTTAGGCAAGCTAATGTTATTTCTTCTCTGCTGTTATTTCATTCCCTTCCCAGATGGTCTCTGCAGGCCCTTGTTCTTCTTCCACATATTCCTAGGCATCACCATCATCCCGGTTATGCTCCTCGTACTCAACCTGTCAATTGACCATTTGCAAAAGAAAGCCAATGTTATCATCTTTGCTTCATCATACTAAAATACAAAACAAAAACAAAATCCATTGCCTACAATTGCTTGGCAACTTTATCAGAATCCAACATCAAATTGACAGGGAAACAACATCATTCAAACAGTTAGCGAGTATTCAGCTGTACTTGCAAACGATAGATGAATCATTAAGTATAAATTGGATTTCAATCTATAAAATGATGGTTTAAATTGCATAATGATGCACTGATTTGTTGCACCATAAGTATCGCCCTATTTTGCTAAGCCACTAAGATATAGGTTTGAGTCAACAATTGAAAAACCTACCTCATCTATTTCTCCAACATGAACTTCCACATTTTTTTCCAGGCAATAGGGAGTGGGATGGCTACTTCATTGATTATCGAGCTTCAGCACACCTCCCTAAGTGAAGTACCAACCTGGCAATAGAAAGGCATTAAGCTAGTAGATGCATTGTCTCATGCCAAGCAGACAAGTGGACCACAGTGGAGCCAACTCAACCGGAGTATACTAAAGTTATGTGGATCCTACATCCATGCGCATGGCAGGGACTAGATTATGCTTATGTTAACTAATAGGTAGTCATGAGAACCGGCACAAATCACGTTCCACATGAAAAATAAAGTCGAAAATGATCCATCAAAGAGAAACCTGATACTAGGATGAAATGGAGACGACCAAATACGAATGCAAAATATATTGATTGCTAATTTTGTAGTAACTTCCATGCAAAACTTGTAGGAATTGGAAGCTTATTTAAGGGAATGTTGAATTTTACCTGCTCAGGTGGTCTAGTCAACGCAAGTGGATCAGACCCATTAACAGACACACTAGATCCTGATGGAATAACTCTAAGGACGCCACTTCTTCATAGGAGAAGCAATGTTTTAGCTCCTAATGGGAGCCACTTGAATGAGTTGAAAGTAGCGGATCATCCCTCTGTACAGCATAGATCAACATTAGAACAAACTGAGCATAAAAAGTGGAAGAAAAAGACAATCACTGAGCTAAACATGCGCACCATCAGAATTCTTTCCAACAATTGACCGATTAATTCTTTCCATTAGAATTCTTTCCAACAATTGACCGATTAATTCTTTCGCCTGTCAGTTTCTATTCTACAAAGAAAGTATTGACCCCTTCTAGAGTATTTAAGGGCCAAGGACATAACATATGCATACTTGATTAGAGTATCGACTAGCACCAAATTAGTATGCTTGCCCTCAAATTTAGGCAACTTCCCTCAGAATTTTTGTTTTTTCCTGGCCCAGGGACTGAGTTGGTGTGGGCAACGGTTGTATGAGGAGTGAGGGATATTTTTATCTTTTAGCAAATGTCAATATCTAACACAAAGGTGCATTATGACTTCCTCAAGCCAAAAACTTCCAAGTGACAAACTATAGCGGAAGAGCGAAATGGTCGACTGTAGTCGTTGGTTGTAGTTGTCTCTAGTTTTTTCCCTAAGTAATATTCAGCTCAGAGTTTGAAATGACTTTTTATCAAATGGCCAGAATCACTGGAAACCATAAACTTGAGTATAATCAAAGAAGAACAAGTCATAGCTCTTGAGATACAATGACAAATCACGATGAGTGCATCGAAAGGTCATGAGTGCATCGGTTGAGAGTGAGACCAAATGACATTGATGTCTTACTGTCTAATATGAGTTGTAAATGACGTTCCATGAATATCCGTTACCTTTGGACAGTATGATGATGGTCAAATCTCATGTTATGCTTGGAAAGAACATTGCAATTTGCACTCACATTATTATCCTAACTCACAATGATGAACGTGGGAAATTTATCCCTTACTTTCCAAGCGTCCATTTGTCTATAGATCAGGCTGTCTCCAGCAACTTTCCTGCAAAGAGTGAGGGCATTGAAAGGGCTGGGCCTCCTTTGGATGACTGAACTCTGTTCACCTGTTGCATAGCTCCTTTAGATAATATTTATAAAGCATTGAGCCCAAAATTTTGAATTGGATTTAACGGGGATGCTATGATAATGAGTTCTACCTAAAGCTAAGGCATGAATATATGAAAAATATCAACAACTTTTTGAAGCACCGATTCCATACTCTTGAGAGTACACAGGCAATTTAAGCTCCACATTTGCTTCCATGGCATCACACCTACCATCCTGCAGGTTATAGGCACGTGATATGTGCCTCAAACCTATTCCTCTTCTTCGTGCCCTCGGAGGTAGACCAGCATGCCCCTACCAGCCGCTTCTATCTGCTGCATCGCAATTGCAAGCTGGTCGCAGTTGCGTCGAGCAGATGCAAACATTTCTCCTGGGATGCAGGATACCCTCACAAGGACATCTTGATCACCTCCAACGTCGCTCTGTTCAGATGTTAAACAATATAGTATGAATCACATGATGAGAAATATAGTTGTCTGAAGGGAGGACATAAAATAGGAAAAACTAGAGATACTGCTTTTAATTAAAATTACGGCATTCCTATATCAATTGCAGACACATATAGGTCCCTTATTAATCATTTCATAGACTATAAGAAAGAATTATGTTCCCAGCAGTTCGCTAAAATCCTAACAATCATTTCTCCCAGTGTTAATTTTCCTGTCCAGAAAAAATTGTTATCCAACTAAGATAAATTTGATACTCCAAATTATGATTGACACATGATTATATATTTTTTTACAAGCTTCCAAAAAAATTAATGGAGTTCCACCCAAAAGATCCCATCAACTTTTCAGTGGTGTGATTATTCAACTCTAAAGCTTGATAGTGCTCTAGTAAAATCATTGTCAAACGAAATCATGCAATGGAAGTAGAAAAGATGAAGCGCAGATTGAAGTTGTGCCGAAAAATTGGACTGCTACAAACAAGATCTTCTAAGTTTGCAATTAATCAATTCAAAACTCTTTGTTCATTAGTTTCTGAATTCTTAAAAACAGTTTTAGCAACTAACTCATAATCTATCTCAACCTGACCATTGAAAATTTGCTCGATTCCACCTAATATTAACCTATAGCAAAAGGCTGTAAAAGGCCCCACATTGTTGGTAATCTTGCAGCAGCAGCACGTTCAACTAATTTATCTCTTTTTCCATGGTACCTGAAAATTTATGCATCTAATAAGCAGTGAATTGTTTCTCACTCACACAGTATAACAAGCTTCTCAATATACAAGTCAGAATACAATCTAGATGTGCTATCACTATTTCCTGGTGATAATGCCAAGAATGCACATCAGACTCTGCCTCAGTTGAATTGACATGCAGACATAGGTTTCGAAAAAAGGTAAATACAAGAAAATGTACATAAAAATAACCACAGTTACAGGCTCATTGACATAATTTGGCAAGAATCTTGGCCTTTTATAACCATACACTAATCTAACGACATCATACACACAAAAAATTGAGAGAAACAACTCTTCAGAACCCAAAATCATTGATCCGCGTGGTGTCGACGAGCGGAATAACAACCACAAGCTTAAAGCATAAACTAAAGTTCAGACATGAATAGACCAAAATAACTTATGCTTCTCTCCTTTTTGCTAAGTCAAACAACAGCCCAACAGCCACCCATACGAAGACTCTTTTTCCCACCCCACCCAGGTTTCCAAGGTTTCTACTCTTCATTTATCCATTTCCCAAAAGGGGAGATGCCGCTGAGACAACATCTTGGCCAAAAAAGCCCATACTTAAGAAGTGAAAGTCGCAGCTGAAATTTGATTCAATTGTATGTCCTTAAAAAGTATTTGCATTGGATTGCTAGGAAGAGAATACTTACCTGATTAGATCAGCAATAGATACAATTTTCAAGCTCTCCTGCTGTGCAAACTCATGAAGCTTAGGTAATCTTGCCATGGAGCCATCATCATCCACTACCTCACAAAGAACTGCCACGAGTTCCAATCTAGCTAACACAGCAAGGTCGACAGAAGCCTCTGCATGCCCAGCTCTTTTCAGGACACCACCCTCCCTGTACTCAATGGGAAAACATGTCCTGGCCTCTCAAAATCTTCAGGTTTTGGACTCTCTAGACGCAAGAGCCAAAACTGCGGTTGTCCCGTCACACGCTGTTACGCCTGTAGTCGTCCCATGCTTTGCATCCTATAACAACATTTGCTTAACTACCATCCATTACAAGGCGAGGCGAGAGACGAGATGATTAAAAAAAATAACTAAGATGATCGAAGGCTATTAGGAAATCAAGAATTCGAGAAAACAAAATAGTTCTACTAAACTATGAAAGAAAGTGCACGTTATCTATCATTGCTTTCGAAAATTGATTATCTACGACTGTGGATAAGTAACAATCCGAAGTGTCTTTACTCCCTCAAAAGCAGAATAGCAACAAATACACGCGATAAGAAAAGAAAACTTCAAATTTTTTTTCCTACCTAAAGGAACCAGTACCAGTCAATTATCTTCAACTAAGTTATGATTAAAAAAAAAAAAAAAAACTCAAGGATTGAAAAATAGATTTAGGGGTAATAAAAGCACATACTGCGATCACGGTAAATGCAGTGCGAAGCTTGTCCTCATTCTCCCTCTGATGCCTTCCCCGTCTATATTCACTAATCCATTTGAGAGGATAGTTTAAATTCTCAGACATCTGACGAGATGGCCTATATCCCCTCCCCCACATCATGGACTAATTCTGTACCCTCAACTCTACTAAACTTAATCAAATCTTAATCAGTGCACTTGCACTCAGATTCCGTGTGGTGCACTGACTTCTACCGTGCTCCTATGATGCGTGAAATATACTCCATCGAAGCAGAACAAGAACAAGAAGAGGAAGACGGCAGGCACGGACACGGACACAGAAACGGCCGGTCCATGAGTGAGATGTTTCTAGAGAAAGAGAGAGAGAGAGAGAGAGAGAGAGAGAGAGAGAGAGAGGGGGTAGTGAAGAACGAAACGGGCGGGTCCGGATTCAGCAACAGTCGAGAGGGAGAAGCATTAAAGTTGGAGAAGACGACCCTTTTACGTTTTTTCTTCTCTTTTAACGGAGACGGCCTTTAATGGGGATGGTGGTAACCGAAGAAAAGGGGAGGAATCAAGGAGGCGCCAAGAACCAAGAACACCCTCCCCTCGAGAAGAAAAAAGAAACGATCTTGCTGCGGCGGAACAGGGAGAGGGATTGTCAGCGCCACTGAGCGGGATCAAGAGAGAGAGAGAGAGAGAGAGAGAGAGAGGAAGCGCCTTTGAACGGAGAATGGAACAGTACAGAGACAAGGAGGAGAGGAGTGGAGAGGAGGAGATGGAGGAAGAAGAGATTGAGGAAGAGGAGATTTTTGCAGGGGGGATTATAGAAAAGAGTGAGGGGAGTCAAAGCGCTAAGAATCCCTCTTTTATAGGAGGATCCTAGAAAAAACACCCCCAAGAAAAAATGAAATGGCTTGTTGTTAACGAGGGGGAGGGAAACCTTAATCTCGGAAGCTTTTTCGGATCCTTAATTGAATCGAATTTAAGGAAATGAACGGCCTCCCTCCTTCCATTCGAAGCGCGAACGAACGGGTCGGGGGACTGTTCACTTCTGTTCTGTTATACGGAGGAGGAGGAGGGGGAGAAGATTCCGTTCGCGACGGGGATCCCAGACGACTCGCCGCATTGCCTGATGCGGCTCCCGATGGGCGACACGTGTGCCGCACCGGCCGGTAAAACCGTCTGGTCCCTCCGATGGGACTTGGGCTTCAAGTAACGGAACGTCGTGTACCAAGTCTCTTGCCTGCTGCTCTGTCTCTCTCTCTGCTTTGGCCATCGTTTCGTCACCGGCATGTGACGCGAGCGTATCTTCCTCCTCCCACCGTGGAGAAGATCAGGGGGCCCTTTTTTTTTTCCTAATTAGATAAACATTACGATCTACTGATGCTGTTAATTGGTCGATTTATTTGCTTGCTCGTTTTTTTCTTTTTTTTTCTGTCCAAATTTGCTTTGCTTGCTCGTTAAGCATGTCATTTTGAGCCAAAAATAGAAAAAGTCCAAACGTTAGCCCTCTATTTATTGCCTAATTCTCTGTTACTTTTAGGAAAAAATACCAAGGAAAATCCTAAAATCTACCTTGCAACTCCACTACTCTAAACTTTTTTATTTTACATAGGTTTATGCTCCTCGTCCTCAACCTGTCAATCCACCATTTACAAAAGAAAAGCCCATGTCATCATCTTTGCTTAATCACGCTGAAATATAAACAAAAACACAATCCAGCGCCCACGATTGCTCGGCAACTTTATCAAAATCCAACATCAAAATGTTTAATGTGACATTCAGGCCCCGATGGTCAGGCCAGGGTCCTCGTGCTTCTTCACCTCCCCGAGTCTCTGCTCCTCTGGGTGCCCAACCGCACCCTCCCCAGGGCTCTCAGCGAGAGCTCGTGGATGCCGCCGCCATTGCTGGGGGAAGTCGTCGACCTAGAGGCTGAATAGATGACGGAGGATGGAGACGAGGGTCCCTTCTCCATCGCAGAGAACAGCTTTCGCATTCTCCGTGTATGCGGACTCAGCGAAGGATACGGTGGGGAGTGCGTTGGACGCCCAATGGAAACCCTACCTTTGGGTTTCAGCTTTTCACTGCTCTCAACATTCGACTCTTCGTTATTCACAAAAATAATGATAATAATGATAAAATAATGCTCATAAAAAAAAATAAAACAATCAAGAGAGGTTTGTAATTTCCAAGAATTTATTGCACAAGATTCAGAAGCTTGCTATTTATTTCTTCAAAAATTAAAAATTAGAAATTTTCAAAAAATATTATAAAAAACTATACGCATCGGCGCCAATCGTATCATGTGGAATGGCCGGTGTCCACATCGGCGATTTTCAGTCAAAATTGATCAAATCAAATCAATTGACAAAATATTTATGATTTAATTGACACAATTGAGAGATTTAAGACTGAATTGATAAAAATGCAGTTTTTTCTGGATTGTTTTCTCGTTTTTATAAAGGGAGAACGTGGGGCAATTGCTGCTTAAACCAAACACAAATCACGACCTCGACCACATGTCTCCGAAGGAACTTTAATGTAAGCTTCTCTCATCAACCATAGAGAGCTACTAGAAAAAGAAAAAGAAACATAATCAAGAAAAGCTAGACAGCACTCAACTAGAATATGTACAAATTAATCACATCATCGCATAGAAAACTTTTCCAATCGACTAAATATTTCAAGTGATTTATAATTATTAATTAGTAAAATAAAAAAATTACAATTCCCTCTTAAAAATTATCATTCGGTTAATGCAATTTTTTCCCCTGCCTTTAGAAGTTTCACCGACAAGTCATTGAGTTTCATGTTTTCTTTAAAAATACTAACTAAAGCATAGTTGACAACTAATTATTAGCTTCTCGTGACACTCAAGGGCTATAAGCTATTGAATATCAAATTTATCCTTTTTATTGCGAAGAAATTAGTTGATCTTGGTTGATGTGCTCATGTGGCTTTCACAAAGTAGGTTCCATGGCCTTTTTATTGTTGTTGCACATATAATAATAATAATAATAATAATAATAATAATAATAATAATAATAATAATAATAATAATAATAATAATAATAATAATAATAATAATAATAATAATAATAATAATAATAATAATAATAATAATAATAAAAAAATCAAACACCCTATTGATTTCTTTTTTGGTTGAGCATTTTCTTTAGGGCAAGCTTCCAAATATCTCGGTTGAACTCTACTTTGGTGCGTGTATTCTATAATTAGGATTATCCAGTTTGGTGGCCTTTTAAAGTCATTATTGCTAACGAGGCTTAGTCAATTTGTTAGTCTAGCATGAAAAAGTTATTGCTTGTGATGTATAACAAAATCTTGCGTAACTGGATGTCTTCATTTATATGTCATTCTTATGGTGTACTTGCATGAAGTTATGTCAAAATTAATCTTTTCAGTTGTCTGCTTAAGTGAAATTTGGCACCTTCAATTTTGTAGATATTGCATTGATCACTGTTTTTTCCATCATGAATGTTGGGTGTTGCCATAACACAAGAGAACTTGTTGTTGGACAATACTACGTGGATTGAGGGCTGGTTGGCTAGAAATCCAATGTTTGACTAGATGGGTGGCAGAACATCTAAAATGTCTGTAGTTTGTCTACTTTCAACAACCCTTCAAGTTCGTAAGCCTAACTTCTAATCTCATTGTGGTTACATTCTGATTGGACTCGAAGAGCATATTCATTAGCGACTCCAACTTCAGGGGATCGATATAAGAGAAATGCTTGCTAGCACATCCTTGATGGAAGAGGCAACTAGGACAAATGTGCTTAGATTGCTGTCAACTAACGTTATTTGGCGTTTCTTCGGAACATTCTGTTGTTACCCAAGTCCAGTAAAGGAATTTGTCATGCCCCGACCCTTTGAGCATGTGCCTATCCCTCCTTAGTCGATTAATAATGATGTCTCAGGATGCATTGCTGATCCTTTCAATTTAATATATGCATGCGAAAAAACAGATATAAATCTCCAAACAATAAAACAACTTGATAGGAAAGTATGGCTAACTTTTTAAAACCAAAACGAACCTTTTTACAACAAACAGGTTTATTCATATTATCAAAGTTGCTTACAAAAATATCAGTTTAATCAAAAAGAACTATCCTATGACTAATTAGCCGATAGATTTGTTGATCTTGTTTCTTCCACCTTCCCAAACTTTGGGACTTTCAGCTCTCCACAACCGTCACCTAGGGACCTGAAAATAGTTATACAATAACTAGTGAGACAATGTCTCAGCGAGTTCTACCTTCTAAGACCCGATTAGGAAGAAAATATGCTCTAAGGGCTGCTTAAGCAAAACCACAAGTCAGAAGCCTTATCTTGGCCTCAATCTCCTTCCTGCAAGTCAATATTGTTTAATATTTCAATGAATCATATCAACCATAAAATCACTCAAGTAGATCGAATCATCAATCAATCGACTCAGTCGATTACATGTCATCACGACCATCTTTTGGTCAACCCATTCAATACCATCTATGAATCCGATCAAAATCTAGGAGTCCTCAATCAAAGTGAAATATAGATAGTACTATCTTATCTCCAAATGACATATAGAGCCATCGAGTGGGTATGCATAACGTTCTATATCCGAGACGACATATAGAGTTATCGAGCCGTTATAACACACTGTTGGGTCATACTGTCCTATCTCTAAGATGACATATAGAGTCACCAAGTCGGTATACAAACAATTTCTTTTTAAGATGACATGAGAGTCATCGAGCTGTTAAATCATACCGTCCTATCTCCAAGATGACATATAGAGTCACCGAGCCAGTATACATGCAATTCTTTCTCAAGATGACAAAAGAGTCATCGAGTTATAATAGTATAACGTCCATTCTCCAAAGACATATGAATCATCGAGCCGTTATAGTATTTTTGTTTTGAATACACAATCAATTTACCATTTTTATCATACTCGATAAAAATACACGTATGTGGATACACGGCCGGCCTTAGTCAAAATACAAGATTTTCACTTTTGAACCTTCTACTATTTTCAACAATCAAAAAATAGATTTTTGGCGCTATAGACCGACGCTCGATAATTTTTCACTTAATTACCATAATTAGTTAATTTTGGAATAAAATCCTAAAATTACAATTAAATCAATTCAGCATAATTTAAAGCTCAAATAAATAAACAGATTGCACCATAATAACCAGCATAAAATTCCGATTGTCGATTATCCCAGTCTAATTTCCGGTAAATAAATAAATAAATAAATAAATAAATATGAAAATTATTAAATAAATGCAAATAAATCCAACTTAGGCCTAGATGTCAAAACGGACTTGGAAGAATTTTTAGGTTCATTAAATAAATATTAGAACGTATTTATTTGCTGAGTACACTAACTAACCACTTAACATGCATTGGCAGATAATTAAATTAACTAGTCTAATATAATATATCCACATAAACATGCTTAATTTAATCTAATCAACCCCTAAGCATCATTAACCTACTAAGCAGGGTGTAGTGAGTTAAACTCACTGACGCAAAGCAAAGATCGGTTCACCGCAATGGCGGCAAGACGGTAGCCGAACTTCGGCTCGTGACGACACCGACGGGCTTGGACCGGGCCTTAAACTGGCCCAACACAACTCAGCAAGGCTGAGCTTTGGCCTTGGGCTTTTGCAGGGCTACTGGTCATGGGTTTGGGCCTGCAAGATGGGCTGAAGATGTGCTGAACTTGCTTGGGCCTCTCTGAATTGGGCTCCAACATTGAAGAAGCTGGGCCGAGCAGCTGCTGTGGAGATGGGCTTCACTGGACTTGATGGGCTGAACAAGAAAATATTGTGGGCTTTAAAGCTGGACCAAAGCTTGCAGATTTGGGCCGCTAAAAACCGAACTGGGCTTGCTGCGGTTGGGATGAATTCACAGGACAGGGCTTGCTGGGTTGATCCACGAGCAAAGGAAATGGACGCTGGCCACGTGGAGGAGGGAAATCCGGTGGAATCGTGGACTGCTGCAAGCGCGTGAGGCGGCAGAGAAGCGGACGAGGAACCAGCTGGCGTACGCTGGCTGTGCAAGGGTCAACGAATTGCTGAAGACGCACGGATTGACGAACTGAAGACACGAAGAAGTAGCTGTGTCCCTGGGCCGCGTGGAGAAGAGAAGATGCGTGGGCTTTGCTGCTTCGTGGGAATTTGTGGTCAAATTTGTGGTCAAAGATGAAGTGTTTTGTGATGAGTGTTGACTGGTGGGTGCGTGGCCTGCAGAGGAGAGTTCAGAGGGGGGCGGGGGTGTGGGCATTTGCGAGTGGAGGAATTGGTGGGCGTGAGTGCTGGTGCGAGAGAAATGAAATTGGAGGGGAGTTCGGTGGTGAGATGAATGAGAAAATGAAAAGCAAGAGCTGGATGAAGAGAAACGGTGAGGAGAGAGGGAGTCGACGCTGCAGTTGTGTGCGGCCGAGAGAGTCCGAAGGAGGGAGGCTGAAACGTGAGGTAGAAGCCAGCAAAGAGGAAAAAGTAGTCAACAATTATCCCCTCCATTAACTTATTGTCCCCCTTAATACTTTCCAATAAGATAAGTTCATAATAATTCAATTTTGATGCAAATAATGCACCCCCAACCAAAGCTCCGAATTTTACCACTTTAGGCTCAATTTCTTCCAGAAATTCTCCAAATTGAGATCCAATTTTGATGAAGAAAAGTCCCATACCATTTTTTGCAAGTGTCCATCGCCAAATAGCTCAACTTGGAAGCCCAAATGTTCCTTCAATTTGGCCATCCGAATTTCCGTTAATTTCTGCAACGTCTGAAACGGTTTTTGTAAAAATCTCAGAATCTCCGAAAGTTATTTGGAGGATGAGTTGATGTTCCTAAAATAAATTGTGACACGACAAAACTTTTAATTTTTGAAATCGGGTTCAAATTCGCGGTTAATTTCAATCCGATGCGATTTTAGCGTGAATTAGTTTACCGGGTAGCTTTTAAGAATTTTTGGTGCAATTGACCCGTGATTGATTTATCTCGAGTCACATTGTACATTTTCGACACATTGACGACCCTTAGTCATCGTGAAAATCTCAAGATTTCAGTTACGGACATTGGGTACTAAAACGATAGAAAAATTGATCTAGTACCGATCAATGAATATTTTGCAATCAGGTGGAATCACCCATACTTTGATCACATATCTCAGTCAAATCAACCTATCTCCGGTCTTTGATCGATTTTTGACAGTGTCGTAATGACTCTTGCAGATCAACATGGTTGAGCAATTGATTTCTGGTCGAATTCTCAAGTCCATTGCATTTAGATTCCTTAATTGCTTTCCCAAATAGTCCAATTATTTTGTGAGTGATTGGCTTAGAGAATAACATTATTGCGCATCGTTGAAATGCCCTATTTATTTAATCGAAAACAAATTCTGAAAATTCAGGTTATCACAGATATCAGTGGGGCAACTTATTGTGACATCCTGAATTTCTCAACCTGTTTTCTACTGAATTAATTGGGCATTTCATTGATGCGTTTATAGGGCTATTCTCAAAGCCAATCACTCTCAAGATAACTAGACTAGTTGGGGAAGCCATTAAAGATTTTAAAGCAAATAGACTTGAGAATTCGATCAAGAATCGGCTTCTTGACCGTGCTCATCTTTAGAGGCCATTGCGGCACAGTTAAAAATCGATTTGAGATCATAGATAGGTTTATTGGAATGAGATGTGTGACCAATCGTGGGTGACTTCACTAAATTGGAAAATTCTTGTGGACCGACACTAATATGATTTTACTTTCGTTTTGGTGCCCTGTCTCCGTAATTGAATCCTCGAGATTTTCATGACAATCAAGAGTCGCTATTGAGTCGAGTGGGTTCATGGTGGTTCAAAGAAAATCAATCACGGGTCATTTGTCTTAAAAAGTTTTGAAAGCTACTAAGTAGCCTAGGTCACGCTAAAAACGCGCCAAATGAAAATTTACCGCCGATTTAAGTCCGATTTCAAAAATTGAAGGTTCTATCATATCACAATAAATTCTAGGATCCACGACTCAGTCTTAGAAAATTTTTCTGACAATAGAGATTTTTTGGGAAAAAGTTAGTTTATGGCCGTTTTCATTCAGTTGAAGCTGGAGATTAATTCTGATTGTGAAATTGAGAAGCATGAGGGATTATTGGATGAAGAAAATAATCAATTTAATAAATAGGACATCAATTGATTTTGTGAGAGTCAAATGAGAGAAATTCAAGAAGGAAATTGGATGAAGAAACGCAATTGGAGACCAAGTGCTCTAATTTGAAATCTACGAGCTTATTAAAAAAAAATGGGATGAAAATTTTCTATTCTAGAAAATTCTTTTGTTTAGTTTTATTCCCATTTTATTTTCCCTTTTTGGGCCAACCTTTTCTCTTTCTTCCCCCCCTTTTTTTGGCCGACCTCCTCACTCTCTCTCTCCTTCTCTCTTTTCTCTCATGCGAAATCCCTCCAACAATTGCACCTCCCTTTGTTGGTTCCAACTTTGCTTCTCCCTCTCCTTTTGACTTTTTGACTTTTCAAACACTCTTATTTCTTCTCTCTCTCTTATCTTTTCTCACTCTTATCTCTTCTTCTCTCTCTTGCATCGAGAGAAGAAAACCGGAGCTATCGTCGCCGCATGCCAGACCATCGCCATCGTTCCCCTCCTGTGTGCCGCCTCGCCGCTCACTGCTCGCCCTCCTTCTCTCCCTCACCCCCAGCTGCCGTCGATGCTCTCCATCTCTTCCTCTCTATTTGTGCGAAGACCATCGGAAACAAAAGCAAAAGCAGTGACCAGCGTCGCCTGAAGGAGCCACAACCACGCCGGACCATCGTTTGCTCCACCGCACGTCGCTGTTCCGTCGTTCACGCATCCACCACCACCACCGAGCTGCCGTCTCTCCCCTCACATCAATTGGGTCGCCATTTAGCTCCAATCGCCTTTGTCTAGCCCCGTTCGGCCACCTCAAGCTGTTGCTTGACCACCTTCGACCATCGTTCGGCCTCACTGGAGCTCCCTTCGCCCTCCACCGGCCTTGCCTCGCCCTCTTAGCCACCAGACCAGCCCCGGACAGCCACGAATAGCAACTCACCGAGTGGGTTTCCAGCAGGTTTGTGGGTTGTTTTGGGCCGTTTCCGGGCCCCGAACCCAGGACTTACTTTGGGAAGAATTGACCCTCGTGTCGTCCCCGTTGGATTGATACGTTTTGTGCTAAATTCTGGTGTCACGTCCCGTTCCTCGGGCACGTGCACATCCTTCACTCTTGGTCAATTTTATAATGCGATATCCCGACAATGTATCGCCGACCCTTTCATTTTTAAGCACATGCGGAAGCGAGTTAAAATCCCCGAGACAATAAAACGATGGGATAGAAAAGCGAGGGCCATATTTTTCATATTGAAATTTATAACCAAACTTTTATACAAACCACAAACCGAACACTTCACAACTTTTTATTCTAAACTCTATTCACATCAAAATGGAGATATCAAAGAAGATAAAATTTCAGTCCATCTAGGCCGTACTCACGGCCCCTCTCGAGATTGTCTTCTTCTCCCAAAATCCTTCTCCAACTCTTCCTCCTCAGCTCCTTAGCGGGGTCCTGAAATGGTTTTCCCCAACTGGGATGAGACTACGTCTCAGCGAGTTCTACCCCACTAAGCCCGATTAGTGAACTATTATACTAAAGGCTGCCTAAACACGCATAGGTCAGAAGGCGTACCTTAGCATCAGATTCCACCTGCAAGTCAGTACAATTCACAATAGGCATTCAAGCAATCATATTACCGATCAAAGCATCAATTAAATCAACCTAGTTGATTACAAGCCAACAAGACCACTCACGGTCATTCCCATTCAATCAATCAATTCACAACATCAAATCAAAACAATGATCAATCGACCTCGTCGATTACATGTCAATCTGACCATTTCCCGGTCATTCAAGCTATTGCTATTCAGAGTCCCACTCGACAACATTCAATATTTAATGGCTTTACGGTCCCACTCGACCACTTTCGATATTCAATGGCTTTACGGTCCCACTCGACCACTTTCAAGAATCAGGCTTTACGGTCCCACTCGACCACTTTCGATATTCAATGGCTTTACGGTCCCACTCGACCACTTTCAAGAATCAATGGCTTTACGGTCCCACTCGACCACTTTCAAGAATCAATGGCTTTACGGTCCCACTCGACCACTTTCGATATTCAATGGCTTTACGGTCCACTCGACCACTTTCAAGAATCAATGGCTTTACGGTCCCACTCGACCACTTTCAAGAATCAATGGCTTTACGGTCCCACTCGACCACTTTCGATATTCAATGGCTTTACGGTCCCACTCGACCACTTTCGATATTCAATGGCTTTACGGTCCCACTCGACCACTTTCAAGAATCAATGGCTTTACGGTCCCACTCGACCACTTTCAAGAATCAATGGCTTTACGGTCCCACTCGACCACTTTCGATATTCAATGGCTTTACGGTCCCACTCGACCACTTTCAAGAATCAATGGCTTTACGGTCCCACTCGACCACTTTCAAGAATCAATGGCTTTACGGTCCCACTCGACCACTTTCGATATTCAATGGCTTTACTGGTCCCACTCGACCACTTTCGATATTCAATGGCTTTACGGTCCCACTCGACCACTTTCAAGAATCAATGGCTTTACTGGTCCCACTCGACCACTTTCAAGAATCAATGGCTTTACGGTCCCACTCGACCACTTTCGATATTCAATGGCTTTTTACGGTCCCACTCGACCACTTTCAAGAATCAATGGCTTTTACGGTCCCACTTTCGACCACTTTCAAGAATCAATTTGGCACAATTCAAAGCTCAAATAAATAAACGGACTGCGTCTAACGATCGGCACGAGATTTCCGTAGTCGGCCATCTCAATCTTAATTTCCGAAAAATAAATAATTAATTAATTAATTTCGAAATTTAATTAATAAATATTAATAATTCAAATTAGCACAAACTAAAACTCAATTAAACAAACGGGCTTCACCACGGTCATCAGCATAATTTTCGGTTCCAGGCCATCTCGTTGAATTTTCAGGAAATAAATAAATAATTAATTAATTTCTAAAATTAAATAATTAATATTAAAAATTCAATTTAGCTTAAAATAAAGCTCGATTAAATAAACAGGCTTCACCACGGTCATCAGCATAATATTTCGGTTCGAACCATCTCCCTTGAATTTTCGGAAAATAAATAATTATTTAATTTAATTCCGAAAATTAATATTTAAATGCCCAAAAATCTCACTTAGGCCCGAATCGCCAAATTGAAGCCCAATTAGGGGTCGGAAAATTCCCGAGATACTTCCAATAAATAGTAGACCACGTCTACTTGCTAATTGCGCAATCAATTTATTTAAATCACATCACAATTGACTAATAATTGCTAATTTAATATAATCTAACAACCTAAATATAATTAATTAAATCTAAACCAGCTTAAAGCATAATTAGCCACTAATCCTGGATTAGTGAGATTACTCACCAAATCGCGCGCAAGTCGGATCAATCCGACGGCGGCGACGCGAGGAACGAAACTTCCCAAAGCGACTCACGGATCCGAGGCCCGGAAACGGCCCAAAGGCGGGTCCGAAGTTGCTGAAACCCACTCCGTGGGCTTGCTGGTCGGGGCCGAACGGAGCTGCTCCGGCAGCTAGGGAGGCGAGGAAGCCGGCGGAGGGCGAGGGGTCACGGGGAGGTCCGGCGGGGCTAGGCGGTGGCCACGGTGGCCGGAGGGTGGCTGGTCGGTGCAGAACAGAGGTGGAACGGGCTGGTTCGCTCGGCTTGGGTGCGCGCGGACGGCGCGGACGGCGCGGGCGCACGGCGCGCGGCGCGGCGGTGCGACAGTGCGGCGGGGGACGAGCGGCGAGGTTTCTCGGCGAGCTGCTGTCTCCGAGCTCCTGGTTCGCACGCAAAGAAGAAAGAAGAACAGAGGGGTTCGGTCGCGAGGGGAAGAAAGAAGAGAGAGGAGAGAGGAAAGAGATAAGGGAGAGAAAAGTGAGTGGTGGGGGGAATCGTACGAAGGGGGAGGGAAAAAGGAGAGAGGAGAGAGAGAGAAAAGAGAGAAAAAGAGAAAAAGGAAAGGAAAAAGGGGGAGAAAGAGAAAAAGGAAAAATAGAAATGCATAATGCCTTTATGCAATTTTCCTTTTCTCTTTTCCTTTTCCTTTCTATTTTATTTTAGTCTTCAATTTTCTTCCGATAATTTCTTTATTGAAATTTCGGACTCGTCAATAAATTGACGAGCGATGAGACAGGATTCTAAAAATAAGAATTATGACGCGCTTAAAATTCGATTCCCGAAATCGAGTTCAATTTCGTGGTTAAAAATCGATCAGACGTGATTTTAGCTCAATCCAACTAATTAGGTAGCTTTTAGGGATTTTACAGCTGATACATCCCTTAACGGCTTCACCCAATAGGTTAGTTAACTCGTGAGTGATCAGCTCAGAGAAAAAGGCTGTAAGCACGCCGACGAAATGCCCATTTCACTTTATCGAAATAGGGTCGAATTTCAGGATGTCACAACTCTTCCCCTCTTATAAAAATTTCGTCCTCGAAATTTAAACCATTACACTTTGTTCAAAAAGGCGGGGGTACAACTGTCTCATCGATTCTTCAGTCTCCCAAGTCGCTCCTTCAGTACCGTGGTGTTGCCAGACCACTTTGACCAACGGAATGGTCTTTGTACGCAGAACTTGCTCTTTACGATCGACAATCTGGACCGGGCGTTCAACGTATGACACACGATCATCCACGTCCAACTCCTCGAAATTGAGCACGTGGGTCGGGTCAGGCTCATACTTCCTTAACATCGACACGTGAAAGACGTCATGCACTTGCGCCAATCTTGGCGGCAACGCAAGACGATACGCTAGGTTTCCGATTCTTTCAAGAATCTCAAACGGACCTACGTACCTCGGACTCAGCTTGCCTTTCTTACCAAAGCGCGAAGTTCCCCTCATTGGTGACACTTTCAGAAAAACGTGATCACCAACTTGGAATTCCAAAGACCTTCGGCGCTTATCTGCATAACTTTTCTGCCTGCTCTGCGCTGTCTTTAATCTGTCTCTGATCACTGCCACGGCATCTACTGATTGCTGAACCAACTCTGGGCCTGTTATCTTCCTTTCTCCGACTTCATCCCAACATACTGGAGTTCTGCATGCTCTGCCATACAACGCTTCAAATGGAGCCATCTTGATGCTCTGCTGATAACTGTTGTTGTAGGCGAATTCCACCAGATGAAGCTGATCCTCCCAACTTCCTTTGAAGTCTATTACACATGCTCTCAGCATGTCTTCAAGAGTCTGAATTGTCCTTTCAGACTGGCCATCCGTCTGAGGATGATATGCCGTCTTATCGAAGTTTTGTACCCAAAGCACTCGTAAGCTCTTCCAAAAGCAGCGGTAAATCTTGGGTCTCTATCGGATGTTATCGTAACGGCACTCCATGCATACGAACCACTTGACGCACATCTGGTCGCGTGTCTATCCGTGACTCAGTCCTTTCGAACCGCAATGAAGTGAGCCGACTTTGTCACTGTCGACTACTACCCAAATCGAATCATTTCCCCTTTGACTCCTTGGTAGTCCGATCCACGAAGTCCATCGTGATATGCTCCCATTTCCACTCTGGGATTGCGAGAGGTTGCAGAAATCCTCCCGGCTTGCAATGCTGAGCTTTTACTTGCTGACAGGTCAAACACTTGGCCACATGCTTAGCGACATCCGCCTTCATACCTGACCACCAATAGTGTTGACGCAAATTCTGATACATCTTAGTGCTTCCAGGATGAACGCTGTAATTGCTACGATGTGCTTCAGATAAAATTTCTTCTCTAAGCTCTATATCGTCAGGTACAACCAAACGTCCACGAAGCCTCAGTACCCCATCATCAGAAACTTGAAAATCAGCTTTCCTTTTTTCAGTATCCTCTTGAAGAATTCTTTGCACGTCCGGATCTGTCGGTTGAAGTTGCTTGATTCTGACCTGGACATCCGGTTCAATTCTGAGGGTGGCCATAAAACTTGAGAGGTGGCCTACCTCAAATTTGAATTCCGAATCTCGAGCTCTCTCGATTAAGTTCCACTCCTTAACCAAGATCTGTGCCACTGAAGACTTCCGACTCAATGCATCGGCGACCTTGTTCGCCTTTCCTGGGTGATATAAAATATCACAGTCGTAGTCTTTCAACAATTCCATCCATCGTCGTTGTCTCATGTTCAGCTCCTTCTGAGAGAACAAATACTTGAGACTCTGATGGTCCGTGAAGATCTGAAACTTTTCCCCACACAAGTAGTGCCTCCAAATCTTCAATGCAAATATGATGGTCATGCGAGTTCTAAGTCATGCGTCGGATAATTCAATTCATGAGGTCTCAACTAGCCGGAAGCGTATGCAACAACTCTTCCATGTTGCATCAGCACGCAACCCAATCCCCTGAATGACGCATCACTATAGATCTCGAATCCTCCAGGACCAGATGGAATCGTCAGCACAGGTGCGGTAGTCAGCTTTTCCTTCAGCTCTTGAAAACTACGCTCGCACTTGTCTGTCCATATGAACTTTTCGTTTTTCTTCGTGAGCTTTGTCAAAGGCGACGCTAATGCTGAGAAACCTCCTACAAACCGTCTGTAATAACCTGCTAACCCCAGAAAACTTCTGATCTCTGTCACTGATGTCGGTCTCGGCCACTTAATCACGGCTTCTATCTTGCTCGGGTCGATAGAGATTCCTTCTCCGGAAATCACATGACCTAAGAACGCAACACGAGTCAGCCAAAACTCGCATTTGCTAAACTTAGCATATAGCTGATGAGTTCTTAAGGTCTGAAGCACTAATCTCAGATGATTCTCGTGCTCTTCATTACTTCTCGAATAGACCAGGATATCATCTATGAACACAATTACAAACTGATCTAGATATTCCTTGAACACTCTGTTCATCAAATCCATAAAGGCAGCTGGAGCATTCGTCAATCCGAACGGCATCACTGTAAACTCGTAATGACCATACCGGGTACGAAATGCTGACTTAGGAATATCCTCTTTCCGAATCCTCAGCTGATGGTATCCTGTCCTCAAGTCGATCTTCGAGAATATTGATGCTCCTTGCAGTTGATCAAACAAGTCATCTATCCTCGGCAATGGGTACTTGTTCTTGATCGTTACCTGATTGAGCTGCCGATAGTCGATGCACAAACGCAACGAACCATCTTTCTTCTTAACAAACAGAACTGGTGCTCCCCAAGGCGATGCACTAGGACGAATAAATCCTTTATCCAAACTCTTGCATCTGCACCTTCGCCCTTCAACTCGAGATAACGCCATTCGGTACGGTGCCTTTGAGATCGGTTCTGTCCCTGGTGCTAGCTCGATTACAAATTCAATCTCTCTTTCTGGCGGTAACCCTGGCAATTCTTTTGGAAAGACATCTGGAAACTCCTGTACCACTGCAATATCTTCCATTTTCAGCTCATCAACCGTCTTATCCATGACAGTTGCTAAGTACCCACAGCACCCCTCGTCTAACAAACGAGCTGCTTCTGGCGACGAGATTAAGGAAATCGAAGGTCCTCCTCGATTCCCGATAAACTCAAAGCTCTTACCCCCTAATGGGTCAAACTGAATCGCCTTGCGATAGCAGTCCATTTTAGCTCGTTGATTGGTGAGCCAATCCATGCCAATTATCAAATCAAAATCATACATGGCTAGGACTAACAAGTCAATTTTCCCCACTCGCTCACCAATCTCTAACTTGCACCCCGAACATCCCAAAGCAGCAATAACTTTATCTTTCAAGGGTGTAGATATGCAAATTGCCGATTCCAACAATACAAGATTCAATCCTAGCATCCTAACATATTGCTCGGCAATGAAGGAATGGGTTGCTCCCGAATCAAACAAAGCATAAGCAGGTTGGTCGTTGAGCGAGACCGTACCTGTAATCACGCCAGGCGCAGCTTCTGCCTGACCTTGGGTAATCGCATACACAGTGCCTTGAGCTGGAGGTCTCTGCTGTCCTCCTTGCAGTGCATTCTGAGGGGCATACCCTCCTATCTGTCTCAGCGGTGGCGGCTGTGGCAATTGAGGTTGTCCTCTTTGCTTCCTTGGACAATTCCTTGAGATGTGACCTTGTTGGCCACATTCAAAACACACCATCGTCCTAGCTAGGCACGGTGCTGTCCCGTGTCTTCTCCCACAAAAGCGACACGCATCAGTTCCAATGGGTCTTGGTCTATTAAATCCACCCTTCTTGCTGGGTGGGCCTTGGAATCTATTTCCAAACATCGGCCTCTTTCCTTGGCGGATGTTGTCTCGCTGAAAGTTAAACTTTGATCCAGATGAGGCGGCTCTATCGTTCTGGTCTCTTTCGATCATCTGAGCCCTCTCATAAAGATCATTATAATTTCTCAGATTTAGCAAAATCAATGGGCTTCTCAACTCTGGCTTGAGTCCATCTCTGAATCTTCTCCCTCGGTTTATTGGATTCTCAACTAATTCAGGGGCATATTGCGACAGTTCAGCAAACTTCGCTTCATATTGATCCACAGTCATAGAGCCTTGGCGAAGGCGTTGGAACTCAACCATCTTAATCTCTTTAGCAGTTTCTGAAAAATATTTCCCGTTGAAGGCTTCAACAAAGGCGTTCCATTCTGGGGCTACACCTTCGGGAAATATCGTTCCTTGAGTGGTTTTCCACCAAGTACTCGCAACTCCTTCTAATTTGTAGACTGCGAGGACCACTTTCTCAGTCTCAGAGCACATCAATAGTGCAAATGCCTTCTCCAGTCCTTGGATCCATAGAGCGACGGCTTCGGGTCTCCGCGCCCAAACTTCGGTGGCTTCAATTTCGAAACTGTTCCACCAAACTAGGCATCGGCCTCACGGGCGGGACTCCAACGGTACGGCGGCGGTGCGGGCCGCGGCAACGGCATTGGCAGAAGAGTAGTAAGCGGCAAAGAACGGCGGTAAATGCAAACATTTGATCCGGGCCTGTTGCCCCATCATCTCACGCATAGCATCCAACGCTTGCGTGATCCCAACTGTTCCCTGATCAACTGGGGCTGCTACCCCGGCACCAACGGGCTGTGGTGCTGCTCCACTCGCGCTAGCCTCAGCTTGCGCTCTACCTCGGCCACCTCGGGCACCAACTCTTGTCGGTGTCCTAGTCCGAGTCACTGAGGACAAAGTCCTCTGCCTAGGAGTTCTTGGCTCCTGATCGCTCATGGTGTCACTTTAATCTACTGACACCTGCTTCCAATTCAACACGAATTAGAAACAGAGCGATTCAAACAACAAACAATTTTAGCACTCAGCTAACACAGACATGCACCAGCATGAATTTAAAGGCCTTTCCTACTAACTATCCCATTAACCATCGCTCCTTATCACTCCAATCTTCAACCTCGCTCTGATACCACTTAAACTGGATGTCACGTCCCGTTCCTCGGGCACGTGCACATCCTTCACTCTTGGTCAATTTTATAATGCGATATCCCAGGACAATGTATCGCCGACCCTTTCATTTTTAAGCACATGCGGAAGCAGTTAAAATCCCCAGACAATAAAACGATGGGATAGAAAAGCAGGGCCATATTTTTCATATTGAAATTTATAACCAAACTTTTATACAAACCACAAACCAGAACACTTCACAACTTTTTATTCTAAACTCTATTCACATCAAAATGGAGATATCAAAGAAGATAAAATTTCAGTCCATCTAGGCCGTACTCACGGCCCCTCTCGAGATTGTCTTCTTCTCCCAAAATCCTTCTCCAACTCTTCCTCCTCAGCTCCTTAGCGGGGTCCTGAAATGGTTTTCCCCAACTGGGATGAGACTACGTCTCAGCGAGTTCTACCCCACTAAGCCCGATTAGTGAACTATTATACTAAAGGCTGCCTAAACACGCATAGGTCGGGCGTACCTTAGCATCGATTCCACCCGCAAGTCGGTACAATTCACAATAGGCATTCAAGCAATCATATTACCGATCAAAGCATCAATTAAATCAACCTAGTTGATTACAAGCCAACAAGACCACTCACGGTCATTCCCATTCAATCAATCAATTCACAACATCAAATCAAAACAATGATCAATCGACATATCGATTACATATCAATCGACCATTTCCTTCATTCAAGCTATTGCTATTCGAGTCCCACTCGACAACATTCAATATTTAATGGCTTTACGGTCCCACTCGACCACTTTCGATATTCAATGGCTTTACGGTCCCACTCGACCACTTTCAAGAATCAGGCTTTACGGTCCCACTCGACCACTTTCGATATTCAATGGCTTTACGGTCCCACTCGACCACTTTCAAGAATCAATGGCTTTACGGTCCCACTCGACCACTTTCAAGAATCAATGGCTTTACGGTCCCACTCGACCACTTTCGATATTCAATGGCTTTACGGTCCCACGACCACTTTCAAGAATCAATGGCTTTACGGTCCCACTCGACCACTTTCAAGAATCAATGGCTTTACGGTCCCACTCGACCACTTTCGATATTCAATGGCTTTACGGTCCCACTCGACCACTTTCGATATTCAATGGCTTTACGGTCCCACTCGACCACTTTCAAGAATCAATGGCTTTACGGTCCCACTCGACCACTTTCAAGAATCAATGGCTTTCTTTACGGTCCACTCGACCACTTTCGATATTCAATGGCTTTACGGTCCCACTCGACCACTTTCAAGAATCAATGGCTTTACGGTCCCACTCGACCACTTTCAAGAATCAATGGCTTTCACGGTCCCACTCGACCACTTTCGATATTCATGGCTTTACGGTCCCACTCGACCACTTTCGATATTCAATGGCTTTACGGTCCCCACTCGACCACTTTCAAGAATCAATGGCTTTACGGTCCCACTCGACCACTTTCGATATTCAATGGCTTTACGGTCCCACTCGACCACTTTCGATATTCAATGGCTTTACGGTCCCACTCGACCACTTTCAAGAATCAATGGCTTTACGGTCCCACTCGACCACTTTCAAGAATCAATTTGGCACAATTCAAAGCTCAAATAAATAAACGGACTGCGTCACAACGATCGGCACGAGATTTCCGTAGTCGGCCATCTCAATCTTAATTTCCGAAAAATAATTAATTAATTAATTAATTTCGAAATTTAATTAATAAATATTAATAATTCAAATTAGCACAAACTAAAACTCAATTAAACAAACGGGCTTCACCACGGTCATCAGCATAATTTTCCGGTTCCAGGCCATCTCGGTTGAATTTTCAGGAAATAAATAAATAATTAATTAATTTCTAAAATTAAATAATTAATATTAAAAATTCAATTTAGCTTAAAATAAAGCTCGATTAAATAAACAGGCTTCACCACGGTCATCAGCATAATATTTCGGTTCCGAACCATCTCCCTTGAATTTTCGGAAAATAAATAATTATTTAATTTAATTCCGAAAATTAATATTTAAATGCCCAAAAATCTCACTTAGGCCCGAATCGCCAAATTGAAGCCCAATTAGGGTCGGAAAATTCCCGAGATACTTCCAATAAATAGTAGACCACGTCTACTTGCTAATTGCGCAATCAATTTATTTAAATCACATCACAATTGACTAATAATTGCTAATTTAATATAATCTAACAACCTAAATATAATTAATTAAATCTAAACCAGCTTAAAGCATAATTAGCCACTAATCCTGGATTAGTGAGATTACTCACCAAATCGCGCGCAAGTCGGATCAATCCGACGGCGGCGACGCGAGGAACGAAACTTCCCAAAGCGACTCACGGATCCGAGGCCCGGAAACGGCCCAAAGGCGGGTCCGAAGTTGCTGAAACCCACTCCGTGGGCTTGCTGGTCGGGGCCGAACGGAGCTGCTCCGGCAGCTAGGGAGGCGAGGGGAAGCCGGCGGAGGGCGAGGGGGTCACGGGGGAGGTCCGGCGGGGCTAGGCGGTGGCCCACGGTGGCCGGAGGGTGGCTGGTCGGTGCAGAACAGAGGTGGAACGGGGCTGGTTCGCTCGGCTTGGGTGCGCGCGGACGGCGCGGCGGCGGGCGCACGGCGCACGCGGCCGGCGGTGCGGCAGTGCGGGAGACGAGCGGCGAGGGTTCTCGGCGAGCTGCTGTCTCCGAGCTCCTGGTTCGCACGCAAAGAAGAAAGAAGAACAGAGGGGTTCGGTCGCGAGGGGAAGAAAGAAGAGAGAGGAGAGAGGAAAGAGATAAGGGAGAGAAAAGTGAGTGGTGGGGGGAATCGTACGAAGGGGGAGGGAAAAAGGAGAGAGGAGAGAGAGAGAAAAGAGAGAAAAAGAAAAAGGAAAGGAAAAAGGAGAGAAAGAAAAAGGGGAGAAAGAGAAAAAGGAAAAATAGAAATGCATAATGCCTTTATGCAATTTTCCTTTTCTCTTTTCCTTTTCCTTTCTATTTTATTTTAGTCTTCAATTTTCTTCCGATAATTTCTTTATTGAAATTTCGACTCGTCAATAAATTGACGAGCGATGAGACAGATTCTAAAAATAAAATTATGACGCGCTTAAAATTCGATTCCCGAAATCGAGTTCAATTTCGTTTAAATGTTAAAAATCGATCGACGTGATTTTAGCTCAATCCAACCAATTAGGTAGCTTTTAGGGATTTTACAGCTGATACATCCCTTAACGGCTTCACCCAATAGGTTAGTTAACTCGTGAGTGATCAGCTCAGAGAAAAAGGCCGTAAGCACGCCGACGAAATGCCCATTTCACTTTATCGAAATAGGGTCGAATTTCAGGATGTCACATCTGGTGAGTAATCTCACTAATCCTTGCTTAGTAGACTAATTATGCTTAAGGGTAGATTATATTTAATTAAGTGCAATTAGGTGGTTAGATTAGAATCGATTAGTGATTAGTAGTTAATTGCATATTAATTAGATGGTTAGTGTAATTAGCTCGAGAATAGTTTGTAGTATTTATTGAATGCATCTTGGGATTTTTCCCGATTCGATTTGGCTTCCAATTAGGCATTACGAGCATCAATTGGATTTATCGTATTTATTTATTACTTTTTGAAATTATTTAATTAATTAATTATTTTCTGAAAATTAGGCGTGGATAGCCGACGATCGGAATTTTATGCTGATTGTCGTGGCGTAGTCCGTTTATTTAATTGAGCTTTATTTTGTGTTGAATTGAATTATTTGTGAAATTCAGAATTATTCTTTAATGAATAATCTTTGGTTATTAATTGAAAAATAACCAGGCATTGGTTGATAATGCCAAAAATATTTGAGTGGATTATAGAAAATCTGGGAGTTATGGAAAGGAAAATATTATATTTTGGCTAAGGCTAGCCGTATGCCCACGCACGATATCTTATTGGGTATTTTTTAATACGAAGAAATTAGGCTAAGACATTACTTTAATTGAGGAATTTAAGTGCGAGGCACAATGTCATTGGGCCGTGAGGGATTAACGTATGTTGGTTTATAGTTGAAGCAAGATGATTATTGGAAGTTGATGTGATGTGTGTTGTGCTGAGGGAAGCCAATAGTTCATGAGCAGGTAAATGACTATGTACTACACGAGTAGAAGACTTCGTGTGAGTCACCTCTAGCACCTTATACCATTGCCTATTGTAATTAAGGGCTAAGTGTTACATGGCGACCTGAGTCACATGTGAATTATCTCTAGTGTCTTGTAGTATTGTCATGCATAGTGAAGGGCTAAGTGCTACACGATAGTAATGTCTAGTGTGAGTTACCTCTAGTGCCTTATAAAATTGCTTTTTGTAGTAAATGACTAAGTATTACATGATAGCGAGATTTCGTGTGAGTTACCTCTAGTGTCTTATACTATTGTTATTTGTGGCCAAGGACTAAGTACCGCACGTTGACAGACTTTGTGTTGGGTCACCTCTAGAGCCTTGAGTCTATTTTTGAGTGGGAATGTTGAATTGAAACGTTGAGAATAATTATCGAGTATAGATGGAATCACCAATATGATTTGATTCGTTTGTTGTGAATTGATTGATTGAATTGAAATGACCGATGAATGGTTCGATTTACTTGAAATCGACAAGGTCGATTCATCAAGATATCAATCTGTGATATGATTGCTTCGGTGCTTATTGAATTGTGCTAATATGCAGGTGGAATCTGAGACAAAGGTAAGTCCTCTGACTCTTGTGTGCATAGGCAGTCCGGTTAGCATATTGGTTTCCTAATCGATTCTTAGTGGGGTAGAAGTTGCTGAGACGTAGTCTCATCCTGGCTATGGGACAACATTTTAGGCCCGTAGATGAGCTTGTGGAGGAGGAACCAGAAGAGGACAATGAGCCAAAAAAAGATGAAGAGCTTGAAGGATGTGAGCTTAGTGAAGAAGAGTCAGAAGAGGATTATGATGATCCTGAGTATGACCCGAATGAGGATTGAGATCCCATCCTCTTTTGTGAACCTTGTGTTGTGTATATAGAGTGTGACTAGAATGTTATGAATAGTCTTCTGAATAGACTTTGAGTTATGCTCTGTATAAAAGTATGGTTGTGGATTTCAATATGAAAAATATGGCATTGCTTTTCTATCCCATTGTTTTATTGTATGGAGATTTATAACTGCTTCCGCATGTGCTATTAAAAATGAAAAGGTTGGTGATACATAGTCCTGGGATATCACATTTTAAAATCAACCGAGTAAAAGGATGTGTGCGTGCCCGAGGATTAAGGCGTGACATCCCCTTTTTGTGGTATCAGAGCAAAGTTCAAGATTGGAGTGAAAATGAGCAATGAGTCTTGGGAGAGTAGTAAGAAAGGCCTTTAAATTCATGTTGGTGCATGTTTGTGTTAGCTGGATGCTAGACTTGTTTGTCGTGTGTGGATCGCTCATCTTCTAATCTAGTGTGGATTTGGAAGATAGGTTTCAGTGTAAAGACTAAATCATGAGCGAGCAGGAGCTGAGGACTCTTGGTAAGAGGGTTGTAACCTCTGTGACTCGAGGTAGAACATTGAGAGAATCGGTGCCCGAGGTGGTTGAGCTTGAGCATCGGCTTAGGCTAACGTGAGTGTAAGAGTACTGTTGTAGGTCAGTACTAGTGTAGCAGCACCGAGCGATCCTAGATTTGACGGGATCATTCAGGTGCTAATGTCCTTGGATCTGGTTGAGCCAGCAAGCTCAGGATCGAGCCGCCGCTATTGTTGTTGTCACTACTGTCGTCAGTGCCGTAATTGCTGTTGTTGCTACACCTGCTGAAGTCCAATGTGGAGATATGATTTGGGAATGAGCCATTGCATCTGAGTCCAAGTATATATCCAGTTTAGTCAGAAATGGAAATTGGTTAGGGAAAAGATCGAGGTCAAGAGAAAAGTATTCTATTCCACCCAATAGGAAGGGTGGGGTAGTCAGGCAGGTCAAATAGATCATGTTGTTTCCGGATGTGATGATGGAGATCGGTCCTATGTGTTTCCTAGGACAAGAAAATTGTTTTGAGTATAGCTAACGGGGATATCTGGTCAAGAGTGGTCTTAGTAGGATGAGACAACCAGAAATAATGTGTTGGAGGTGATTTTATCAAAGCAGCGTAGCAGAGTTTTGTGCTGAGTTGGTAGTTGCTTTTTAGCTGGCTTCAATTAAGCTATGTAACTATGTTGTTTAGATTTACAAACAATTTCAGATTTCCTTGTTCTTGCTATGCCTACAAATATATTAAGTAATTTGAGAATGTTTGCTATTTATAATGTACGGTTTGTAGAAAAAATAGTACCCGTTATTGCATTTGTCTTTTTTGTCCACTATGAATAGGTAGTTTTGTACATTCTTAATATTGGGATAGAAAAGGCACAATCCAGCTATGTAACTATGTTGTTTAAATTTGGATTTCATGTTCTTGCTATGCCTGGTTGCAAATATATAAACTAATTTGAGAAGGTTTGCTATTTAGACACTTATGATATAAGCATGTCATAGTGTATGTGTTGGAATTCATGTCAGCGGAAGACGACTTACCCGATTCCGATGCGCAAACAGCAATTAACCTTGGAACGAACGTTGAATTGCGAACGAATCACGAGCGAAATTACTCCACGTTGGTTTGGATGCAATCATGAGGAAAGCACTCGATTTCCACGGCGTAAATGCAATTGTTCTTGTAAAGTGAAATAGAACGCCTTATCCCTTTGATGGAAATCGAACGAACAATTGAGAGGATTTTCTGATCGTATGCTCTACCAACGGGTGCCAACGTGTGTTTACAAAAGACTTATATACGACACCCTTCATACCCTTTCAAAAGGGTGTCTTTCTATCGTAGCATATCAAGTCCAAATGGTGTGGTCCAATCACACCCCATCATGGATGTACTAGCTAAAGTACAACATCTCCCACTCGGACACGATGGGCTTGATATCGCTCTATCAAGAATATAAAGCATTTAACATTCATCAACTTTACAAAACAATTCATAATGGAAAATAAGCCGTGTGATTAGTGAGTACACCTACACTTGGGAGCTCAAATTATGCACATGATAAGGATGACATAATGGCTATAACCCTGAAAAGAAATAAACAATCGATGTTTCACAGTACCCCAGACATATTTTGTTACATTAGTCCAAATATACCTATTCCTTAAAGGCTATACTTAACTATTCTAAAAAACACAATGTATTACAATTACATCCACAACCACAGAGGGCGATATAATTGGTCGATTAGTAAATACATGTGATAGATGTAAAACAACAATAGTCTTCATTCGCACTCATGTCTCTCTCTATTTTAGAACAACTACTTTCCTAGACACGTCCCATAAGGCCATATCTATTTATGACTGCTGGTAACATGCTAAAGTAGTAACATTGATCTTTCATTTCGAAAACATAGTCAGAAGTAACATATGACACCAAATTGAGGTAAATTATAAATTACCTCAAGGGCTCACACGATGAGTAAATATGGATAATTTTACTCACCTTCTCTTGTCGGTCGTATAATGCACATGTAGTATGAATTACATGCTATAGTTAATTTCTCTTTCTATAAGGCTACATTTAGTAGTCGGATAAAATTCGGGATATGATATGATTTATCCTATCCTACGTTTGATGCTCACTCAAGATAGGATAAAGTCGAATTTAAGGGGGATATAGACGGGATAAAATTATCTTATGGGGGAGGTGTGATAAAAGTGGATAGAATTTCTAATGTTTATAATATGGAAGTTATTTTTCTTGAATAACAAACTTATTAAATTAAAAAAATGAAATTATATTTCAATATAAATAATATTCGAAATCTAATTTAAGAAATTAAAAATAAAAATAAAAAATAAAAAATATTTTTAATTAATCCTATTTTAATTTATTAATTCAACTTTAATTCTATCTTATAACAAACATTCAATTTATATGTTAAATATTTATATTTATTATATATTTTAGGTATTTTTGTATTTTAGGTATGTTAGTACAGTTTATTATTTGATAAAATTTTATTAAAGAGCGATGAAAGGGGAAAAAAATAATAAAGAAAATAATATAAAAGAGAAAAAATAAAATAAAAATAAATTAAGGAATAGTGTTATGAGAGATTTTCACCATCTTCATTTATGAATTTAGGTTCATTTATAATGATAAAAAAAATATATATGATATGATGTGAGCATATCCGATTTTAATACTGCGATTCACCAAACATTGATAGGATATAAAAAAGTCATAGGATTTCATATCCTATCCTATCTAGTCCTATTCCGATTAGAAATCCGGATGACCAAACGTAGCCTAAGAACGCATGTCATTTATCTAATATACCCACTATACGGATCTTAACCTAAACATAATTATGTGCTCCTCACGTACTAATGTTTAGCCTGAGTGCTATATCAGCTCACTTTCTATAGCATACAATTAAGTACTCGCATCCAGCATCTTGCAGGCATACATGATTGTTGGAGTATCATGTTCGGTCTTATTATAAACAAATCACAGACCTCATTTTGACTCCAATCAAGGTGACATATTTTATGTACCAGACTTGCTCCTCAGCATTTATTTATACATAACGTCTCATCTCAACGTGCTATCTAAAGCACTTGAGGCGATTGCTCGTATGAGTGAGCCAATTATTGCCTACTGACATATTTTTGAATAATATATGTGTGTAGTGCTAATCTCTTACTGTATTCATACTTATTGATAAAAACATCAAGTCACTAATAAACAAAGAAGTACAATACATATGTTCACAAATACATAAATCAATGATCATTTACAATAACACATATCACATTCTACGTAATCCTAGTGACATCCTATGGGTCATGAATATGTCTCTAGGAATAGCCTTCGTAAATGGATCAACAACCATTCTATTGGTTGAAATATATTGTATGATCACTTCTTTCTGCACTATTATATCTCTTATGAAGTTATTTTATTTTGTCAATGTGTTTTGTCCTTTCATGATACTTGGGATACTTCACATAAGCAATGGCTACTTGACTATGCAACAAACTATCACCGGTCTTGGAACCTCAGTGACAGTGGCTAAATTTTCTAAAAAACGTTTTAGCCATACTACTTCTTGCATCGCGGCAGAATATGCAATAAATTATGTCTCCATCGTAGATAAGGCCGTGGATGTCTATTTCTTGCTATTCCAAGAAATCGCACATCCATTGAGCAAGAATGCTTATCCAGAAGTTGATTTACGCTCATCCAGGTCTCCACCCCAATCGACATATGAATAGCCTAATAGGCATAAATCATTTCCTTGGTAACAAAGTCGATAGTCCATAGTGCCATTCAAGTATCTCAGGATCCTCTTGACTGCTTTCTAGTGTGCTTGACCAGGATTTGATTGATATCGGCTCATTAATCCCACGGCATAACATATGTCGGGTCAAGTACACATCTGAGCGTACATCAAACTTCCGACCGCACTAGTGTAAGGAACAGTTTCCATCACTTTAATTTCTTCTGGAATCTTAAGACACATTTTAGTACTTAGGCCTTCACCTTGCACGACAAGGGTATCAATGGGCTGTATATTGAAACGCTCAAGAATCTTCATAATATAAGACTCTTGTGATAAAGTAAGGAGTTTCCTTGATCAACCTCTTTCGATCTTAACTCCTAATATATAAGCAGCTTCTCCCATGTCATTCATTTCAAAATTGGAGGATAACCATTCTTTTATGGTGATAACCAAAACCTTGTCATTTTCAGCCAACAGAATATTATCCATATGAAGTGATAAAATCACAAATTTATCTATGGACTGCTTGACATATACAAAGTGATCTCCCTCAATCATCGTGAAACCAAAAGTGGTTATGGCTCGATGAAAACGAAGATATCACTGTTTAGATGATTGCTTAAGGCTATATATTGAGTGATGAAGTTTGCAAACTTTATGCTCTTGACCTTTAGCTACGAAATCTATTGGTTATTTCATATAGATTTCATCATTTAAGTCTTCATTGAGAAATGCCATCTTTATATTCATCTGATATAATTCAAGGTCCAAATGTGCAATGATGACTAGAATAAGGCGTATTGAGGCAAACCTTCCAACTGGTGAAAAGGTTTCCTCATAGTCTATACTCTCTTGTTGAGTATGAGTATAACCTTTCGTCAAAGCGAGCCTTATACTTTTCAATGGATCCATCCGCCCTTCGCTTAATCTTGAACACCCATTTATTTCCAATGGCCTTATGATTATGCGGTAGATCAACCAAGTCCCAGACATGGTTTGTCCTCATTGATTCCATCTTATCTTCCAAATCTTTTCTCTATTTTTCCATATTAGAGGATGAAAGAGCCTCTTGAATAGTCTTAGGCTCAGCATCATCATTCTAAGCAATCATAAATGCTTTCCCTTCAATTTCAAAATGATGACGATGAATACTTTTACGATTACTTTTACACAATTGAATTTCTCTTGAATTCAATTCATTAGGCGATGCAACACTCCCACTAGGTCTTGCATGTTGAGGTAAATTTTCATTTCCTTCTACAACATCGGTGTGTGTGTTATCAGGATTTTCCATCTCATATAATTGGAAGTCCTTATCAATCTCACCTCTATTAGGAAAATCGTCTCTCCAAGAACGTAACATCTCGTGACTCCATTTTGATCACACTTCCATCGGTTTGTTCACCTATGAACACGTACCCTTTGGAGTGTTCAGAATATTTTATAAAGATACATTTCTTCCCTCTAGGACCTAATTTACCATATTTATGGGAAGAATCATGAACATAAGCTGCATATTCCCATGGATGTAGACTACTCAAGTCTGGTTTCCTACCAGTCCATAATTCATAAGAGGTGGAAGTGACCGATTTTGAGGGCACTCGGTTAAGTATATAGGTAACAGTCAATAACGCATCTCCCCAATAGGATAGGTAAATTTGCTTGCTCCATCATAGACCTAACCATTTCCAATAAGGTTCTATTTCTTCTCTCAGCTACCCCATTCGGTTGTGGAGTACCAGGAATAGTCAATTGTCGTACAATTCCATTTTCATCACAAAGAGCCTTGAATTGCTCCGATAGATACTCGCGTTTACAATCGGTTCTCAATGCCTTTATTGTTTTGTTCAGTTGATTCTCTACCATTACTATATATCGTTTAAAGTAGTCTAATGCTTATGACTTATGAGAGATCAGAAAGATATAAACGAAACGTATGAAGTCATATACGAAAGTGATGAAATATGAGACTCTATGCCTCATCTTCACATTAAATGGACCACAAATGTCAGAATGTATGAGATGCAATGGAAATTCAACTCTAGTCCCTTTACCGAATGGTTTTCTAGTTGCTTTTCCTGCTAGACAATGTTCACATACGGATAGACTAATATTAGTGAGTGACCCTAAAAGGCTTTTTCTAGCTAATCTTTACATTCTTTGCAATCCAATGTGACCTAATCTAGCATGCCAAGTACTTGCATCAATCTCAACATTACTAGAAGATGCAATTAAAGAAAAACAACCATCGATATTAACATTGTACCGATTATAGTCAATGTCTAACACCATAAAATTATTCGATATATGACCTGAACCATAATAAACTGTTTCATACAAAATGTCAACACAATCACCATGGAAATTCAAAACATAACCTAAGCTAAGAAGAACAATTATAGAGATCAAGTTTCATCGAATATCTAGAGTATAAAGGACATCATGTAGGAATATGTTTTGAACACCATGTAAGATTAATTTAGATGTGCCGATACCCTTCACTTCAACTCTTGATTTATTATCCATCTTCTTCTAGGTTGTATCCAACAATATTCCATAAATGTTTCTCAGTCTTTAGCTACGTGGTTTGTTGCTCCTGAGTCTACAATTGATATTGGATGAGATTCAGCAAGCATTACAGTACTAGAAATAAAAATATTACTCAAAGTAATGGAGTAATATGATACCTTTTTTGGCTCAGTGCATTTACGAGCAAAGTGACCAGTCTTGCCATAATTGTAGCACTCCATCTTGGTCTTGTCCTTCTTCCCACTATGCTTTTTGCGTTGGAAGGTCTTAGCCCTTTTTGGTGCCTGATCAGTCTTCTTCCTTTTGTTGTTTTGAGAATTCCTTTTGTGCTTGAAGCCCGAAGCCTTGCGCGAACTCGATTCAGCAACATAAGCATGGGTAGAAGATCTTGTAGCCTCTAGGTGCTCATCCTCTAATTCCAAATGATGCGCAACATCATCGAAAGGGACAATGTTCTCATTATGGGTCATATTGATCTTCATATGCTCCCAATTGTCAGGAAGAGGCCTTATAACAGCCTGAACTTCCTGTTCATTAATAATGAAGTAACCTATTGACTTCAACTCACAGATCATGTTTGACATCTCCCGAAGATACTGCCTCACCGTTACATTTGAGCGCTTTCGGAATGTGTCAAACTTGATGGTGAGCCTCCTCAGCTTAGTGGCAGATGTACCCCTAAACTTATCTTTCAAGGCAACTCACATAGCTTGAGCTTTATCATAACTTTCAAACTCACACATAAGATCATATTGCATACAGCTTAGCAACGCGATGCGAGTAATGTTATTTTTCTTTTTCCAAGCGTGATACGCTTCTAAATCTCTCATGTGTTGAGCTGAAGTTCCATGCTCAGGTTCATCCATGGTGTGGTTGAGGGTTTCCAAAATCTCTTGCTCCTCAATGATATACTGAATCTTTTGGTGCCAAATATCATAATTGTCACCGTTCAGCTTATCACCCTTATTGAGGTCAGCCACAATGGTCTTGGATGCCGAAGCCATAATCAATTACTATAACACATTGACATAATAAACGCATAATCAATACTAGCACACTTTACAGAGTAACACACATATTTAATTTGCAGCAAAGACAAACTAAATTAATGATAATTCAACAAAAGACACCAAAGCAAAAGTTCACTATGTTCCCAATCAATTTCTATGTACAATTGTTCTATCATCATTAATTAGTTTAATTTGTGCAAATTTTAAGTTATAGGTGAGAACTCTCTCGAATTCTACCAACCTACGAACTCCCACTAGGAAAAATAATTACATGATCTTATGTAATTTCTACATTTTTCTTTAACACAAAAATATAGCATGATAATAACCAATATATAAACAACAATCATGCTTCAACTATAATTGAAATCGCAATTCAACATGTAATGGATTTCCTACCATTTTTTGAATTTTCTAGCAACTAGAAAATTGCAAGTATATCAAACTATATACATGATATCATCGAACCAAGCTCTACAAAAGCTAGCTAATGTATTTTCTAAACCACCAAAAAATACAAGCTACGAATGAATAAATTATGCATTAAACCCCAAAAAATATGTGTACATAGGGTTTCCTACGCATTTTCATATATTTATAAAATTCAAAAGTATAAAATAATTATACTACAAAGTGAAGAGAACATTCATACGAACCAAACGCCACAACCACGTTCCAATCAGAACTTGCACGCGCCCACACGTGCCGCTTGAGTGCGTGGTGGGTGTGGCGCACGCGCTAGCAAGCCCAAGGGCTCCTAGCTGGTCCGACTGCTAACCGGTTCGACCGTTGATCGGTCAATGGTCAACGGGTTTGGATGGGTTGGGTCAACGGGTCGGGTCGGGTCGCCGACACTAACGTCATCGATGACGTAATCCAAGTGGTTACCGACCGTTGGATGACGTCATCTGTGATGTCACGTGTCGCTTCATTGAAGCATGCATGATGCTCATGTGTCGGTTCGCTGACGTCAACTCGTGACGTCACGCACCTGTTTGCTCGCATCCTAGCATGTCCGGCATGTGGATCCCACGCGCAGCAGCTTCTGGCCACATGTGTGGGCGCGTCCGGCTTCCTCCGGTTGCGCTCGAACCACTGTCGAACTCGTCTCGAGGAGTACTTTCAACGTGTATATTCAAAAGTTGATTTTGGCCAAAAACATATTTCAAAATTTGGCGAAGATCGCATGGATGCACATGATCCCGAACCCGTTCTTCGCTTGGTTCGATTTTTTGACGATTCACATATCAATTTCGATTAATAAACATCCAACTAGTGTAGATATCATACTCTTGATCTCGGTATCAAATGGTAAATGAGAAAATTCAATGAAAAACAAGGCAGAAATCACAACCGGGCTTTGATACTAATGTTGGATTTCATGTCAGTGGAAGACGACTTACCCGATTCTGATGTGCAAACAGCAATTAACCCAAGAACTAATGTTGAATTGCGAACAAATCACGAGCGAAATTACTCCATGTTGGTCTGGATGCAATCACGAGGAAAGCACCCGATTTTCACGGTGTAAATGCAAATTGTTATTGTAAAAGTGAAATAGAACGCCTTATTCCTTTGATGGAAATGGAACGAACAAATGAGAGGATTTTTTGATCATATGCTTTGCCAACGGGTGCCAATGGGTGTCTACAAAATACTTATGTACGACACCTTTCATACCCTTTCAAAATGGTGTTTTTCCATCGTAGCATATCAAGTCCAAATGGTGTGGTCCAATCGCACCCCATCATGGACGTACTAGCTAAAGTACAACAGTATGCTTTGTTGAAAAAATAGTACCCATTATTGCTTAGTGGGATCTCAAAGTAAGCTTTTTGCACCATGAAATAAGTTTGTGCTTTGTCAAGTTAATGGTATTGATTTAGCTGAAATTGAAGGAGGGGAGGTTGCAATTACCAACTTGCATTCATGCAATGGTCCTGATTTTATAATTCAAGTCCATTTTTCGATCACAGAGGACATTGACTCAAATAAAAAACTCGGTAAGTATCTGTAGTTTTCTGTCCCATTCTTTATAGAAGAGGAGACAGAGTTATATCATATTTTATTTGAGGTTGTCCACTTTTTATCGTTCTTAGGCCCTTCTTTCATTTGTTGGCATCAATGCTCTTAGCACTAGTTTTACCTAAGAATGTCACTTAGATTGTGCTTTTCTCTAATATAAAATGCTGCAATACTTTTCAGGTTCCACAGCAATCATGAGGCTAATGCCTGCACTTTTTGAAGTGTATATGCTGTCTTATTGTTCAGGTATGGCAGTATATTCTTATAGTTTATTTTCTTTTCAGTTTATTGTGGAAGAAGTTCTTAATATAAGTACTCTAGGGAAGGAAAACATTGAGAGAATTCTAGAGAAGTTAGAAGCTAATGGATGCAGACTGGGTGAAACCTATGAATCTTTCAGTCGAGTGTCAATCCGATGTCTTGGCCGACTGCTTCCAGATGCTCGCTGGGTGAGTTGTGGCCCAGTAGTCTTGCATAATCCATTTCCCCCAAACCATCCAAGAAGTGAGGTTTAGACACTTGGCCCATGGTTATCCTGTTGGAAGTTGGATGACTATGACTGCGATTGTTAATTAATGGATACATAAAGAAAGCAAGCATTCTGCAAAAAAGTTTGATTAAAATATTCAACAGATGGAGTTTGTGTGATCCATATTTCTCGCCTCTAGTTGCCCTAATATGAAAGGTCAAACAGTTGTTGCTCATTCCTTACATGAATGTTGGAAGTTGGATGACTATGACTGCGATTGTTAACTGTTGAAGAAATCGTTCCAGAATATTTTGAAGCTGACAAAACATTTCCTTCAGTCTAGTCTGTGTATCTGCAGATCACCTAGTGTAAAGTCTAAAGACTTTCTGACTACCAGACTCAAGATTCAAGACTCAAGATTTGAGACTTAAGACTTAAGACTCAAGACTCAAGACTATTCTCATTGACAGCCTTTCCGATCCAGTGACGAAGGAAATCCAGAGCCGAAGTATATGGTTGAGGATTTAATCCTATCGTCTGGAGAAGATCTTTTGGTTGGATAAATATAACGGATTCTTTTGTTCGTATCTAGATCAATTGAAGATCCGATGGTCGACGAAGTATTCTTGGAATGTTCTATTCTTGGAAACCAAGATCCCGATTGTATGGGCGAACGAGATTGATGGGCTATCGTCGGGTTCCTTTTATAGCTCGAATGATCTTCTTGATTGATTCCGTCCAACGGGTAGATTGGAGGAATTCCTTTGGTAAGTGCCAACGGTATGATGGCATAAAGGAGTATAAAAAGGAAGTTGTTCTAGTTGTTTGAGTACGTGATTGATAGAAAAATTCCAGTCGAAGCACCTTGATTATTAGTCGATACGATCTGAAAGCGAAATTGTATATACAGAGAGTGTCTATACTTGGTGATACCTTGAGTGAGTGTGGTAGATCATCTACACCGAGAAATCAAGGAAGATCAACACTGTAACATCTCTTTGTTCATAGTGGAATCCAGCCAAATTGGCTGTCAGTGCAGAAGAGTGGACGTAGGCTTGAATCAAGCCGAACCACTATAAACCGCGTGTTTAATTCTCTTCTTCCTTACTTAGTCTTACGTTGATTATTACTCTTCGCAAATCCTTCAACTGTCTAAGTATTGCGCAAGTATACAGAAATTATCAAGAAAAATCTTTGTATACCTATTCACCCCCCTCTAGGTACTCATACTAGCAATATCAATTGGTATCAGAGCCCGTGTTCTTACTTTGTTTGAAGTGTTTTACTTCAGAGTAAAAGATCCATGGCTAGTATGCTAGCACCAGGGCTGATGGAAGGGCAAAGCAATACCAAACCACCCTACTTTGACGGAAAGGATTACAACATCTGGAAGAACAAGATGAAAGCCTTCCTACGATCCAAGGATCCTCTGGAATGGGATGTTGTGGAAAGAGGAATTACTCCTACTGCTGCATCAATCTCTGAAAGAGGAAAAGAAACTGTTGATGCCAGGGGAATGACTCAGGAAGAGATAAACAAGAGACAAGCACTCGATGCAAAAGCAATTTATTCTTTATATTGTGCCTTATCTCCAACTGAATATAACAGAATATCTTCTTATGTTACAGCAAAAGAAGTATGGGATAGATTACATATCACCTATGAAAGGGACAGATCGAGTGAAGGAGACCCGAAATTAACATTCTCCTCGGTCAATATGAAGCCTTCAAAATGAAACCAGGAGAATCTATAACCGACATGTTTAGTCGTTTTATAGATATTGTCAATGGTCTTGAGAACCAAGGACAAAAAATTTCTGATCCCATGAAGGTGAACAAGCTACTACGTGGACTCTCCAAGGACCGGAATCATATAAAGACTTCAATAAGAGAGACGCAAAGAATCATGCCTCTATCTCGTCGACGAGCTAATTGGAACCCTTCAGTCTTATGAAGTGGAACGAATTAATGAAGACGAAGATCCAAGAGGTAAGAAATCTATTGCATTAAAATCAAATGATGACTCTGATGATGCAGATTTTGAAGATGATATGGACGGTGAGGAGCTCGCTCTCATGATAAGAAGATTCAGAAAACTGAATAGAAAAGGCAGAAGGTTCAACTCAAAGAAACAAAGTTTCTAGAGACAGCAGACCAAGTCTGTTGATGATGAGGAACCAAACAAAGATGTAGTCTGCTTCGAATGTAAGAAGAAGGGACACATCAGACCCAATTGTCCTATTCTGAAGAAGAAAAGAGGAAAAGCTGAGAAGTTTCGAAAAGCTCTCAAAGCCGAAACATGGAGTGATACAGAATGTGAAGAAAGTGATAATGAATATGCCAACATATGTTTAATGGCACATTCAGACTCAAACTCAGATTCTGGATCAGACTCAGATAGTGAATTTGAGGTAAATGATTTTAAAATTCCTGTCAAAGTCTCTAAATATATTGATGAACTGTGTTTCAGTCTTAAGACTTCTCTTAAAAGGATTTCCGAACTTAAAAAGGAAAACTCAGCTCTAAAACAAAAGGAAGTCATTTTAGAAGAAAGAGTTAAAAGTCTAGACCTAAATGTTTCTGCTCTTAAAGAAAAAGAAGATGATCTTTTGAAAGAAAATGTTTTCTTAAAAACGGACTTATCAAATATCTCAAAGAAATTTTCGATAGGATCCGAAAAGCTTGAAAAAGTTCTTTCAGTTCAAAGACCTTACTTCAATAAGTCTGGTTTAGGCATGACAGCGGAAACAATTCCCTTGATTGATTTTCCTAAAGTTAAAGAAAGAATTAAGAAAAGACCATCGAGAGAGGCTTACAAAAATCATTTCAAGAAAGTTTTTGTAAAGTCTGTTGGTCGAAATGCTCTAAGGTGTTCAAAGTGTAACAAAGTAAGGATCACTTTGAAAAAGAATGTCCTATGGTTTGGAAACCTGTTAAGAAAGTATGGCCTAATAATGCTTATCCTACTAACACCAAAGGACCCAAGAAAATTTGGGTACCAAAGAAAACTTGAGATTCTCTTTTAAATGCGGTCTCCGTCAAGAAAAAGATAAAATGGTATCTTGACAGCGGATGTTCAAGACACATGACAGAGACTCAAAGTGCTTTGTAAAGCTTGTTCAAGTAAACGGCGGAAATGTTTCATTTGGAGGAAACGGCAAAGGAAGCATCGTGGGATTTGGAACTGTGAAAATTGGAAATCTCACAATAAGCAATGTTTCTCTAGTGGAAGGACTCAACTATAACCTTCTCAGCATTAGCCAACTGTGTGATACTGGTTTCAAGATCTCCTTTCAAGAAGGAATTTGCTATGAAATTAGTAAAGACTCTACTCGGTCTTTCATGGGTCGAAGACATGGAAACATCTACCTCTTAGACATGAAACTGAATGAATCTCAATGTCTAATTTCAATCCAAGATGAAGCAAGCTTATGGCACAGAAAGCTTGGCCATGTCAATATGAAGCAAGTAGCCAAAATCTCATCAAAGCAGCTTGTTCGAGGTCTACCCAAATTACCATATCAAAAGTCTGATCCATGCACACCCCGTATTCTGGGAAAACAGGTAAGAAATTCATTCAAGCCAATAAATCATGTCTCTATTAATCATGTACTACGATTCTCGCATATGGATCTCTTCGGACCAACCGAACTCGAGTATTGGAGGTAAGAAATATTGCCTAGTAATTGTGGATGATTTCTCTCGCTTTACTTGGGTATATTTCCTTGCAAGTAAGTCGAAACCTTTTTGTATTTTGAAAAATTTGCTAAAAAGGTTCAAAATGAAAAAGGATGTGTTATCTCAAGTATAAAAACAGATCATGGAGGTGAATTTGAAAATCAAGATTTCACAAAATTGTGTGATGAATCTGGTTTTAAACATGTATTCTCTTCTCCATACACTCCTCAGCAAAATGGAGTTGTGGAAAGAAAGAATAGATCTCTTCAAGAAATGGCTAGAACACTTTTAATTGAAAGCAAAATTTCTTCACGATTTTGGGCTGAAGCTGTTTCAACAGCATGCTATATCATCAATAGAGTCTTCCTAAGACCTATTCTTGAGAAAACCCCTTATGAATTATTCAAAGGTAAGAAGCCTATTGTTTCATACTTTCATGTGTTCGGTTGCAAATGCTTTATATTGAAAAATGCAAAAGATTGAGTTGGTAAGTTTGAAGAAAGATCAGATGAAGGCATCTTCCTTGGATATTCTACATCAAGCAAAGCCTACGAGTCTACAATAAGAAGAGCCGACGTGGAGGAGTCAATGAATGTCAAATTTCAAGACTCTACGCAAGATGAATCCAGTCAGACTCAATATGAAGAGTCTGAACCTGCTCCAGACCTTCCAAAGCTTACAACTCAAAAAGTATCTCAGACTCTGGAAGACCAGCATCAAGATGTTCATGAAGATTCAAATAAAGAAAGAGATCATCATCCAGACAAATCAACCAGTAACTGGAAGCACAAGTCCAGTCATCCTAAAGATCTCATTATCGGCGAAATTAATGAAGGAATTCGCACTAGATCCAAAAGACGTGAAGAGTCTAGTGTTGTTGCTCTCATCTCTGAAATTGAACCAAAAAGCATAGAAGAAGCTTTATCTGATGAAAGCTGGATCGAAGCTATGCAAGAGGAGCTCAGACAGTTCAACATTAACGATGTCTGGGAATTGACATCTAAACCAAAAGGTAAAACTTGTTATTGGAGCCAAATGGGTGTTCGAAACAAGATGAATGAAAAGGAAAAGTTGTACGGAATAAAGCAAGACTCGTGGCCAAGGGATACACGCAAGAAGAAGGAATAGACTATGATGAGACTTACGCTCTTGTAGCAAGGTTAGAAGCTATTCGTCTATTACTTGCGTTTGCTTGTTACAAAAATTTCAGGTTATTCCAAATGGACGTCAAAAGTGCTTTCCTAAATGGATTTATCCAAGAGGAAGTTTATGTGGAACAACCGCCTGGATTTGAAGACCCAAAGAAGCCGAGACTCGGTCTTGACGAAAAAGGCCCCGTATGGTCTAAAGCAAGCACCTCGAGCTTGGTACGACAACTAAGTAAGTTCTTATTACGAACGGCTTTGTTAAAGGTAAAGTAGATACTACTCTATTCATCAAAAAGGAAAACAAAAGCTTTTTACTAGTTCAAATATATGTTGATGACATTATTTTTGGATCCTCTAATGAAAGTCTATGCAAGAAATTTTCTAAGTCTATGCGGGATGAGTTTGAAATGAGTATGATGGGAGAATTAACATTCTTTCTTGGCCTTCAAATAAAGCAATTGAAGGAAGGAACTTTCATTTACCAAGAAAAATATGCTAATGATCTTGTCAAAAGATTTGGATTGGAAAATTGCAAGAAGATTGATATACCAATGTCAAGTTCTTTGAAGATAGACAAAGATGAGGAAGGAAGAAAGTTGATCAAAAGCTGTACGGGAGCATCATCGGTTCACTTCTTTATCTTACTGCTTCTAGACCTGACATTTTGTTAAGTGTTTGCATCTGTGCTAGGTTTCAATCAGATCCTAGAGAATCCCATCTCAGTGCTGCAAAACGTATTATTAAATACGTTGCTTCATCTTTAAGCATTGGTCTTTGGTATCCTAAGAAGGGAGACTTTAATCTTCTAGGATATTTAGATGCAGATCTGGCCGGCTGCAGAGTCGATAGAAAGAGTACTTCAGAACTTGCCGCTTGCTTGGAAGCGGGACGTGTCTTGGTTTTCAAGAAAACAAAGCACCGTAGCTCTCTCAACAACGAAGCGAGTATGTTGCTCTTGGAAGCTGCTGTTCACAAATTCTATGGATAAAACAACAGCTACAAGACTTTGGGATTGAAGACTCATGCACGTAAATCAAATGTGACAACACCAAAAGCAATCAATCTCACCAAAAATCCAATTCTTCATTCAAGAGCAAAGCATATAGAAATTCGACATCACTTTATTAGAGATCATATTCAAAGTGGAGAAATCTCGATTCAATTTGTTGATTCAAAAGGTCAACTAGCGGATATATTCACAAAGCCTTTGGAGAAAAATCAATTTGATTTTATCCGCTCCGACTCAACATTTTGAAGCTCGAAGAAGTTAAAGTCTAGAGACTCTCCAACCTTCGACTCAAAAAGTTGATGACCGTCGACTCAAATATCTCGGACTCAAATCTCTCGGACTCGGACGTTGATGACTATAGACGTAAGTTGTTACTTTATCTAAACTCGAAAAGGTATGATCTTTCGTTTAGTTATTTTATAGTCTCCATGAAAATCGAAAAACTTGTCTTTTCAAAAGGTTTAATTTTGGCGGTTATTGATTTAGAAAAGAGGTATTCGTACACTTTCCTTGTACCGATTAAACTTCCCCTTTTCAAAACTGAGTTATATATACATAGTTTTCACTTTCAATCTTCAAAACCCTAAAAGCATTCTCCTCTCAATCCGGTTTCTACTTCGAATTCATCCTCGAAAAAGTTGTCATCTTTTTCTTGGGAAAGCAATCAAAGAAATCTTTTAGAGACAAGAAGAATGTCTTCTTCAAGGAAGTCCTCAAGAATCGCGACAAGGGGACCACGAGAGGATGAAGGAGGGACCTACCCACTTCGATCTCACGAAGAGGAAGAACTATCGAGTCGATCGAACCCGACTCATTCTCCACCACGTCATTCAACGCCTTCTACCCCACAAGGTGCGGGTCAACATCCGGAGGAAGAGGTAATCGAGGACGGTAAGAGTCCAAAAACCCTCTTATATTTACAAACTCTACCGTGCATTGAAAAGTACTGGGACTCCGATGAAATATGTGGATGATTTTCTTAAAGAAAAGAACTATGGGAATGAGTACATTTTTCTGAAGAAAATGGAGGATTTGGGAATTGCTCCCAAAGGTAAAGCAGAGGAAGCGCTTGCAAATATTCCGAGTGACCCTCGGATGTCGGGCCCAAATTTGATTGATGGGAACGACGATGACAAAATGTTCACTGATTTTCAACCGAGATTGGGTGTTGCTGCGAAGGTGAAGGGAAAGAGGATGGAGTTATTTAAATCGAAGGAACAGGAAACTTTGTTCTTCAAACTACTGAAACGAGGGGTGATAAACCCTAGGAGTGTCGACTTCGATTTCCTAGATGCTGTGAATGTGAACTTGAGAGAAAAGTTCGATGCGCTTCAACTGAACGTTTTTGCACTACACCACGGATGGATATGCACAACGATCGCATATTTCTATTCAAATCTTAGCTTTATCGATGCGAATAGAATATCTTTCGGTGTTCGAGATCGGATTATGTGTTGGATGTGGACATGTTGGCGGACATACTTGGAGTTGAACGGGCACGATATCAACCAGTCAAAGTCTCAGTTGCTCGTGCCACAATGGACCTTGTCGAAGATAGAAATATTGAGGGAAAAATCATCTATTCAAGGATGCGTGCCATCAACATTGTGTTGCACAAAATTGTTATCAATTGCATTAGGCCGAAGTCTACATCAAAGACTGATGTGTCTAATTCTGAAGCAAAATTGATGTACGCAATCAACTCTGGGAAGAAGTTCTCTCTCCCTCACACTATTCTCTTTCACATGTACAGAGCAATGTCGAAAGACAAGGGACAATTGCCTTATCCAGGTCTGGTGACCAAGATCTTTAGACACATGAATATTGAACCTCCACACACTCTTTGTGTTCGACCGTGCGATAAGATGGTGGTAGGTTTAAAGATGTTGACAAAGATGCGTCTGAAAGAACTTTCTAAGGCAATGGAGAAATTCAGAGTGAAGACTCCAGTTCCGTCTGCTTCAAAAAGAAAGGGAAAGGAAGCCATTGGTGCCCCATCCAAAAAGAAGAGAACTCTCATCTTGGAGGATGAAGATGAGGAGGAAGATCTCACAATCACTGCTTTGATAAGGACAAGACGTTCTGTTCCCCAATCAACGTAACAATGAGAAGAAACAGAGAGAAGAAGAAGAAAAGACAAGAACAAGAAGAAGAAGAAGAGCGAGAGAGAGAAGGAGAAAGAAGCTGAAGAAGAAGGAGAAGAAGAGCAAGAAAAGTCTGCAGCTGAATCGGAGAGAAGGATACGAAGAGCATGATCATCACTCTTCTCCTCTTGATGTCCTAGAGACAGGGGGAGTTGGAGAGCAAGAGAGGTCCTCACCTCATGCTGCCAATAGTGAAGGTCTACAACAATCTCCAGCAGCACCAGAAGAATTTCAGGCTTCTCAATTGCCTGAAGAAGGTCACGATACGTCAGAACCAAATCTGCAAGACTTTACAGAAGCGCCATTGTCTGCATTCACTCCATCTGAGAAAGCCAATGCTAGTACACATACGGACAATTCTGCAGATTTTCGTCGTATCATGGATATTCTTCTGGAACTGCGTGGCCAAATCTATGCTCTGGACTATGAAATTCAAGCCTTGAAGAATGCTGGACAAGCATCTTCAGTTACCCTGGAGGATAAAATCAAAGACCTCGCTCTGCAACTGCAAACCAATGCCAAGGGAGAAGAGGTAGCTCAACTGAGGGAAGACTTGAAGAAGCTAGAAGGAGTAGTCCAGTCCATGGGAGATTTCAGATTGTGCGCATTCCCAAGCGGAGACATGACATCTTTCTCACCTTTTTAATGTTGACAAAAAGGGGAGAAAAGCAATTTGAACCAAACCAACCAACAACCAACTTTCTTCAAATTTCTTTGACTTTAAGTTTTTTATGTTTGTTTATGACTTGAGCAATCTTGGGTGTGAACTTGAACTTGAACTCTTGAATTGGTTGTGGATTTTAATGCTTGACTATTTGCATTCATATCAAGTGTTGTTATATGGTATTACTCATGAAAGACTAACCAATTTTCTGTGGATGCGTAGTCTGGTTGCTTTGTTAATCTTTATGAGATTGCCATATTGCTTGAAAAATGTTTTTGCGGGTCAAAGTGGTTCAAATCTACAGAAAGTTTTGTCACCATCAAAAAGGGGAGATTGTTGGAGAAATCGTTCCGAATATTTTGAAGCGACAAAACATTTCCTTCAATCTAGTCTGTGTATCTGCAGATCGTCTAGTGTAAAGTCTGAAGACTTTCTGACTACCAGACTCAAGATTCAAGACTCAAGATTTGAGACTCAAGACTCAAGACTCAAGACTATTCTCATTGACAATCTTTCTGATCCAGTGACGAAGGAAATCCAGAGCCGAAGTATATGGTTGAGGATTTAATCCTATCGTCTGGAGAAGATCTTTTTGGTTGGATAAATATAACGGATTCTTTTGTTCGTATCTAGATCAATTGAAGATCCGATGGTCGACGAAGTATTCTTGGAATGTTCTATTCTTGGAAACCAAGATCCTGATTGTATGGGCGAACAACGATTGATGGGCTATCGTCGTTTCCTTTTATAGCTCGAATGATCTCCTTGATTGATTCCGTCCAACGGGTAGATTGAAGGAATTCCTTTGGTAAGTGCCAACGGTATGATGGCATAAAGGAGTATAAAAAGGAAGTCGTTCTAGTTGTTTGAGAGCGTGATTGATAGAAAAATTCAAGAGTCTGAAGCACCTTGATTATTAGTCGATACAGTCTGAGCGAAATTGTATACACAGAGAGTGTTTATACTTAGTGATACCTTGAGAGAGTGTGGTAGATCATCTACACCGAGAAATCAAGGAAGATCAACACTGTAACATCTCTTTGTTCATAGTAGAATCCAGCCAAATTGGCTGTCAGTGCAGGATAGTGGACGTAGGCTTGAATCAAGCCGAACCACTATAAACCGCGTGTTTAATTCTCTTCTTTCTTGCTTAGTCTTACGTTGATTATTACTCTTCGCGAATCCTTTAACTGTTTAAGTATTGCGCAAGTATACAGAAATTATCAAGAAAAATCTTTGTATACCTATTCACCCCCTCTAGGTACTCATACTAGCAATATCATTCTCCAACACCTTCCAAGGTGAGGGGAACTCTACTACCTATTCATGGGCCTTCGGGCTTTCTTTGACAGTTTGATTTTCTACTTCTATTTTCAATTGAATAAATCGGGCTTTTCATCGACATGTCTATAGTGCTATTGTCTGAGCTGATCACTCATGAGATAACCAAACTAGTTGGGGAAGTCAGTAAGGGATTTTAATGCAACATGCTTGAGAATTTGACCACGAATCGATTGCTCGAATGTGTTAGTTTGGAAGGGTAGCACATTCGAAAATAGTGATTCGACTGAGATATATAATTAGGCATGGGTGATTCCATCTAATTACAAAATCCCTATCGATCGGGACTAAAACTGATTTTTGTGTCGTTTTGGTACCCTGTGCTCGTAATTGAAACCTAGAGATTTTTACGACAATCGAGAGTCGCTAATGATTTGAAGGTGTACGTTGTGGCTCGATAATTATCGACCATGAGCCCATTGCACAGGTGGCATGTTATGTTTTGGGAGGGAGTAATGTCGTTGATGTTGTTGGCCATTGTGTTATGTGCCATGCCAAAATCGCCCTGCTGGCTCATATACACGCCACAAATATTGGAGAAGGCTGGAGTCATAAATATCAATGAGAAGGTCCTTTGGATTGTTCTAATTACTTCTCAAGACTGTATGTGTCCTTGTTGCCGCTTTGCTGCTTGACCGGCATGGTCGATGACAATTGCTTTTGATCAGTATTGGTGGGATGGTAGTATCCCTTATTAGTCTTGGTAATTGCTTGATGAAGATTGACCATATTAGTCTTGGGGACATCCAAACTAATGGAAGCCCACCAACCATGAATGGGGCAAGCCCAATCGTTAGATTGTAGCAGATAAGCGGGTCAGGTGAACCGGGTATGGGAACAAATCCCTACTCGGGTTATTTCAATGTGGGTCAAGTGAATTGGGTTTAGGGACAAATCCCTACCCAAATTTCTCACTCGATTTCCTGCCCTTTCTAGTCGCCAAGACTAATATGGTCAATGTTCATCAAGCAACTGCCAAGACTTATAAGGGATACTACCATCCCACAAATACTGATCAAAAGCAATTTGGAGAAGGAATTATAAGGACTTAAATGAGGAATTGTCCTTATTAACTAATATTGTGTTATGGGAAAGTGGAAAAAAAAATCTCTTAGAAAGGAGGTAAATTCGTATGAAGGCCTAAGGCATGAGATTTCATGGACATTTGAGTTTCATTTGGAAGAGATAAGTGTGTTCAAGCAAGGTGGGCCTCATGAGAGGGATAAAAACCAATTTTTCCACGGAAAAAAAGACCATGCTTGTGGAATTTAGGAAAGTGGTGCCCCTAATTCTTTTTCCCTTTTTCCTCTCACCCCCCATCCGTGCGTCCCTTCTCCCCTCTCTTTTCTTTGGAATCATGCATCACTTATCCCACCCCTTTCTCTTTCCTTTCATTTTCGTAGCCATAAAAAGTCTCGTCTTCTTCTTCTTTACGCTAGGATATTCAGCCTCCCTTGCTCCCTCTTAAACGACAAACCAGCAGCCAAGAAAAAATAGAGGAAAGCTCTGTTTTGACGTTACAAAGTTACTAGACCCACATAAATTTCGACCCAACTACCCCATGTTTCGTTTTTCTTGGCCGCAACCATCTCCACTAGCAAGCCCACGACCCTAAAAAATTAACACTGTCATTTCCTTTGTTTGCAGGAAATTCTTCAGTCCAATTCACAGCTTTTACAGTTGCTGCTCGTGCATTACTCGACATCCATCGGCCGAGAGCAAGACTTGTTAGCCCTGTTCTAGGCTAACCAAAGCCACTCTAGCGTCCCCGGAGGTTATGGCTTGATCTTCGTTGCTCAGCCAACACTGGTAGCTTTGGAATTCTAGTTAAGTGAGTTGTTTTCCTAAAACTTGATTAGAGGCTATGTACCTCTGTTTAGGGGTTTAAATTAGTTAAGAAAGGATTAGATTATGTTAAATATAGTTTAGTGTTAGTTTAGAAATATTAGATTAGCTATGGAAGAGTTTAGTTTAGTTTAAATAGCAAGATTCGTGCTTGAGAGGACAGTTTAGCCAAAGACAGGGATGTTTGCTAAAACTGGTTTTTAGACAGTTATGGTTTGCTATTTTTATAGACTGAGATATGTTGTGATTTTGTAGTGACTTCCTTATGAAGAAATGTTTTAAACATATTCAATCATAACATATAATTTTCTCAGGATTTTTGGGAATTGAAAGGAAAACGATTTTAGCTCCGTGATCTTTAAATAGAAAATTAGACTACATTGGAAAACCTGATATGTTAGGATTCTAGGGGTCATTACCAACCCTTAGGGTTCGAATTTCCATACGGTTTCTTCACAATAGTTCTTTTTCATATTCTCTAGTTTAACATACTCGAATTTCAAATAAAATGAACCTGTTTTGGACCCCAAACTAAGCTGATTTTGGAAAACAGACCCATTGGAAACAGACTCGGTTTTGGTGCTGGGTTGAGTGAATTACTGGGCCGAATCCATAGAGATCTAGGCCTCAGTGTCTTCATGAAAATTGTTTTTTTACGTGTTCTCCGTCACATGTCCAAGTTTGGAATTTTTCGAGTTCATCTGAGTTGATTTTTAGCGCTAAACTCTGAAGTGCACAATTGGACAGTTTCACTGGTTAAATCAGGTAGTAACATGTGATTGTTTTTAAGGACATGTTTGTTGAAAATTTGCTTTTTTAGTGACATGGTTGAGTTGCATAACTAATTGTTAAATTGTGAAATTGGAAAAATGCATATGCTACATGAGAATCTATCACGAGCCTTTGGGGCTGGACGATGCTCCTTTCGGAATGCCCCAAGTCAACGGATGCCGGTTGCTGTGGATGTTGGACCAATGCTCCTAATCAGAATGCCATCTAAGTATAGATGTTGCCGTGCTTGACGGTGCGAGACAATGCCCAGTTATGCCGGAAGATTGTTATCTGTTGCATTGACTGGGATCCATGTGCTTACGTTGATATTTATGTCCTTGCATATACTCATGTTAAAGTATTCATATGATGTGTGAGCTTGATACTGTGATATATGATTTGATTAATACTAACATGTAGGGAAAGACTGGTATGAAAAGAGTTGTGAGAAACGTGATTAGGTTGCATATAGAGTGTACCCTTCTCCTAATTGGGATTTAGGGGATTAGCTCACTGAGATGTGATCTCACCCCATAGCGGGCTAAAATTTTTCAGGTCCCTAGATGGAGGGTGGACAAGCAAGGAGCAAAGGACTACAGGCAAGGGGTATGGATGCCTCAGTAGCTTCTGCCAGATATTGACAGGTCTGCCGTTTGATCTGGAAAGTGGGTGACTACTCACCCTAGTCTATTGAAGAGTCTGTCGGGTCATAGGTAGAGACTTGGCCCCATGGACGAGGAGCTTAGAGGGTAGATAGCCTAGAAGCTCTTCATTTTGAGGTAGACCATGTTGTGCTAGACTCTTCTGTACATAGTCACTGTTGTAAAACTATGTGTGGTTTGTAAAAGTATAACCTTGTGTTTGCTATCCCATTTATGTGTTGTTTGGAGTTTATGATTACGCTTCCACATGCTTGGTAAAATGAATGGGTCGGCAATAGTTCCTGGGATGTTACAAAATTGTATCAGCCACAGGGGATGTGCATGCGCTCGGAGTTCGGGTCGTGACATTAAGACTTTCAAATGCTTTGATCTACTGAAAACATATGGAACAAGAAGTAGGGATTTCTCATAGCGAGGCCAAACAAAGTGTGCTGTTTCAGTGGTGCAAACCATAGTAGGAACATAGAAAATAAAAAATGTCTCCAACTAATTCATGTGTTTCCATATGGATTCTTCCGAAATTTCTTGATGTATGTTGGTAGGAATGCACCTTCTTTATGGATAAAATGGTAGCATTTTGAATGTTGCCAAAGGGATTCTTGTGAAATTTCTTGATGTGTGTTGGTAGGAATGTGCCTTCTTCATGGATAAAATCATTTTGAATGTGGTTGTCATAATTTGATCAGAGTTGAGACCTCTTCATGTTGTCATAATAGCACATATGAATTCAGTGTTTTATTAGTTACTTTAAGTGTTATATCTCAGGGCAAAACATGCTATCATTCGTCTGTTATTTGTCAGTTGACAGTGATGTTTCCAATCTTTCTCATCGCTGTTACCTAGCTAGAAAGGATGTTAGAAGTATGCATACACGTAGCTATAAGCCTTTGCAGTAAAATATTGTTCTTACAAAAATTTAAAGGTTTTTGAGTTGTTGTTTGTAGATTTTAGGATGAGTACCTTTTCTAGGACATCTTATAATAATTTAATAAATCTTTTTAAATTCAATTAATGGGAAATGACAAAAGTTTGATGATCAACATTTCAAATATAGGTCTTCTTCACTTCCTTTTCTTTTGGTTCTTCATTTGTCTAGTATCTGTTGAGCTGACTCTTTGCTTGATAAGTAAATAATGTGCTTTTGGAAAACATCGAAACTGAAAGATGTCTATCTTATGTAAGTGGTTCATTACTCGAAATAGTTTGCTTTAGCAAAAGAGTTTTTGTGTGAGATTTTGTAAGAGTGCCACTAACTGTTCTAAAAGCTTAAGCTAATAGATAAATGCGTGTTTTAATATTTTAATAGCCTATCAGTCACCCTCACCCTTAGCTTGGTCTTTTTTGCCGAGTATTAAGCATGAAAAAATTTCATTGGAGGCAAATAGGGCATTCGGAATTAGGATCTCCTACTCTAATACCATGTGCAATTTTTAAGATCACTATCAACTGTTCTGAAAGCTTAAGCTAGTAGATAATATTTCAATATTCTATCAAATCAAAGGACCAAAAATAGGTTGAATGACATATAGTCATCATCTAAATTGCTTGAGAAATGAAAACTGCTCATCTTCTTGTGGAACTTTTCATATAGAGATGCTCAAAGCTCCTTTCTCTTGACAGACAGATCGGCCCGAGAACAACCCATTTACCAGTGCTCTTAAAAAAATTGGCAGGCCTCTTGATGTAGTAAAAGGTCATGCTTGTACATATTTCCACTATCTTCTACTCGAACTTACGTGGTGTTCACTCCAAAGTCCTTAACGAATTTTTGTCCATTATCTAGGAATAAATGCTAAAATCTACAAAGAAAAGAAGTTGTTGACTCCTTTGCAACTGGAAAAGGAGTATTCTAATTGGATTATGCAAATGCATGTTCATCATGATGAAGAGGTTGACAACGGCGAGGACCAAGCTATTTTCATAATCAACCCTAGAAACAAGAAGGAACTTAGTGTATCATCTGACGGTATGTAGAAGTGATGTATATATCATAATTTGGTGGATTACCAGTGAAGTTCTGCTATGTCACATGATAGTGGCTTGCTATTCAGTTTTTTCCGGTCTTGCGCAAAATGTTTGATATCTTTTGAACTTCTTTGATCGCACTGCTTCCAGTTTTACCTATTATTCGTTTGCTTTGCTGCCCATGGTGCAATTGGTTAATATAAAAATTTATATCTTAGTTGTGAGAGTGCATCGTCAGATGAAAAGGAAGGGAGTATCTTGGAGATGTGGCCAGAAAATCAAAATTCTCAAAGGAGCATGTGCCGGAGTGCACAAGAAGAATGTCTATGCTACTCTAGAATATTTTTTGCTTGAAGGACTTAAAAGAGATGGTGGTGGTAAGAAATGATATACATGCATGCATTTAGTTGGTTTTACTTCGAGCTTTCTGCGAAAAGATATTTTTATTGTGGGCATGTTAGATTATCTCAGTATATCTAACAAATAACATTTATACTTAAACATAATAGATTTTTTTTTTTTGAGCGTGCGATTTGAAACATAAGGAGATACATTGCGTCTAATATGTATAGACGTCGTAGCTTCTATGATAACTCTAAGTTTCAAACTAGTGCCTATTCCATAGTAGTCAAATGATTTTTTAGACAATTTCATTATTTCACCATCAATGACTTGATTTGTATTATGTTTTCCAAGGAGACTTGGATAGAAAAGTTGGTTTGTTAAAAGTGTCCTACATTGATCAGTGGAAGCATTTTGCATTCAAACCATCGGTTTGTACTTATGTTCGCTAGGATTGAAATGAAAGAATTAGATCAAGTATTAAACCAGAGAAAAATCTTGAGATCAATTTTTAACCCTCTATCTACTCATAGGGGATTTCCAGATCAGAAGATCCCTCAACTTGATTGAGAAAACAATTTATTTAGTGCGAGGATGTTTCTTTATTCTGTTCAATGAAGTGTATTGGTCGATTGATCTGTCTTTCTTCTCTCTGCAGGGGAAGCATGAATCATATGCAGGTGAGTCACTGATCTATTTTTTGTGGTTGAAGTGTTATCAGTTTTCATCAACTGATTGGATACCTCAAGATTCTGCTAACGAGTTGTCCCTGCATTATTTTGTGTGAAAGGCCACAAGGGGTGCCTGATGAGAAAGGCTGCATCCTCGATAAGCATGATGGAAACATTTGCTTGGAGGTTCAAAGTTCTATATCTATACCTATTGCAGTGATTGACTCTGGAGAGGTATCTATTTAATTATTTGAATGTCATTTTACTTCTTTATGTCGTATAATGTCCAAAATCACAATTCTTTGTGGTCTCTACTCAATCTTGAGCTAATAATTAATTGTCAACTCTGCTCTAGTTAGTATCTTTAAAGAAAACATGAAACTCAATGACTTGTCGGTGAAGCTTCTATAGGCAGGGGAAAAAATGCATTAACTAAATGATACTTTTTAAGAGGAAATTGTAATTCTTTTATTTTACTAATTAATAATTATAAATAACTTGAAATATTTAGTCGATTGGAAATGTTTTCTATGTGATGATGTGATTAATTTGTACATGTTCCAGTTGAGTGTTGTCTAGCTTTTCTTGATTATGTTTCTTTTTCTTTTTCTAGTAGCTCTCGATGGTTGATGAGAGAAGCTCACATTAAAGTTCCTTCGGAGACATGTAGTCGAGGTCGTGATTTGTGCTTGGTTCAAGCAGCAACTACCCAACGTTCTCCCTTCATAAAAGTGAGAAAACAATCCAGAAAATACTTCATTTTTTTATTATCAATTTTGTATTAAATCTCTCAATTGTGTCAATTAAATCATAAATATGTTCATTTTTTGTCAATTGATTTATCTTGATTTGATCAATTTTGACTGGAAATTGCCGATGTGGACACCGCCATTCCACGTGACACAATTGGTGCCAATGTGTATAGTTTTTTAAAAATATTTTTGGAAATTTAATTAATTAATTTTTTTGAGGAAATAAATAGCAAGCTTCTTAATCTTTTGCATAAATTCTTGGAAAGTACAAACCTCTCTCGATTGTTTTTATTACGGGCATTAGTTTATCATTATTATTATTATTTTTGTGAATAACAAAGAGTCGAATGTCGAGAGCAGTGAAAAGTTGAAACCCAAAGGTAGGGTTTCATTAGGCGTCCGACGCACTCCCCACCATATCCTTCGTGGAGTCTGCATACATGGAGAATGCGAAAGTTGTTCTCTGCGACGGAGAAGGGAACCCTCGTCTCCATCCCCCGTCATCTATTCAGCCTCTAGGTCGATGACTTCCCCGAGAAATGGCGGCAGCATCCATGAGCTCTCGCTGAGAGCCCTGGGGAGGGTGCGGTTGGGCACCCTAGCCCGAACATTGGAGCCTGAATGTCACATTAAACATTTTGATGTTGGATTCTGATAAAGTTGTTGAGCAATCGTGGGCGTTGGATTGTGTTTTTGTTTATATTTTAGTGTTATTAAGCAAAGATGATAACATTAGCTTTCTTTTGTAAATGGTCGATTGACAGGTTGAGGACGAGGAGCATAACCGAGATGATGGTGATGCCTAGGAATATGTTGAAGAAGAAGAAGAAGAAGAAGAAGGGCCTGCAAAGATGAAACAACATCGGCTTTCCTAAGATGGGCTCGGACCCCCAAATGTCAAAAGAGGCAATTGAGAAGCTAGTGCCTGTTTATGTGTTACAGACTTGGCATACCTTGGTAATTGCTTGGTACGCTTTTGGTGAAGGTGGCTGTTTTCCTTTTGCTAATTCTATATTGTGGATTATGAAAGTACTTGGGATTTAGGTACTGACCACTGAAATTTGGCGCAGTGTGCAGTACAGAGGATCGGAGACAAGGAGGGAGGTGGCTTGGTTGATATTCGTTGGAGTATGTTACATGCATCATAGGGAGCATGGTAGAAGTTAGTGCACCACACAGAATCTGAGTGGCTTAAGCATCCTATACTTGAGAACGCAAGTGCACTGATTGAGGTTGGATCAAGTTTAGTAGAGTTGAGGGTACATAATTAGTCAATGATGTGGGGGAGGGGGATATAGGCCATCTCGTCAGATGTCGAGAATTTAAACTATCCTCTCAAACGGATTAGTGAATATAGAAGGGGAAGGCGTCGCTGATAGAGAAACACACAATCTCATCAGTCATGCTAGTCCTGAAGACTAAGGAAATTATGCAACAGTCCTGTATTAGTATGTCATAGTCTATACACCAGTCAACAAGTACACCTAAGCATCTCTTTGACCCTTGCTTCAAAAAGTTGTTGATATTTTTTATATACTCAAGCCTTAGCTTTAGGTAGAACTCATTATCATAGCATCCCTATTAATTCCAATTCAAAATTTTGGGCTCAAGGCCTTATAAATATTATCTGAAGGAGCTATGAAACAGGTGAACGGAGTTAAGTCATCCGAGGGCCAGCCCTTTCACTGCCCTCACTCTTTGCAAGAAAGTTGCTGGAGACAGCCTGATCTATAGACAAATGGACACCTAGAAAGTAAGGGATAATTTTCCCACATCCATCACTGGGAGTTAGGATAATAATGTGAGTGCAAATTACAAAGTTCTTTCCAAGCATAACATGAGATTTGGCCATCATCATATTGTCAAAAGGCAATGGATATTCATGGAATGTCATTTACAACTCATATTAGGCAGTAAGACATCAATGTCATTTGGTCTCACTCTCAACCGATGCACTCATCGTGATTTGTCAGTGTATCTTAAGAGCTATGACTTCTTCTTCTTTGATTATACTCAAGTTTATAGTTTCGAGTGATCCTGGCCATTTGATAAAAAGTCATTTCAAACTCTGAGTTGAACATTACTAAAGGAAAAAACTAGAGACAACTACAACCAACAACTACAGTCAACCATTTCGCTCTTTCGCTATAGTTTGTCACTTGGAAATTTTTGGCTTGAAGAAGTCATAATGCACCTTTGTATTAGATTATTGACATTTGCTAAAAGATGAAAATATCCCTCACTCTTTATACAACTGTTGCCCACACCAACTTAGTCCCTGAGCCAAGAAAAAAACAATTTCTAAGGGAAGTTGCCTAAATTTGAGGGCAAGCATACTAATTTGATGCTAGTTGATACTCTGGTCAAGCATGCATATGTTATGTCCTTTGCCCTTAAATACTCTAGAAGGGGTCAATATTTCCTTGTAGAATAGAAAGTAATAGGCGAAAGAATTAATCGGTCAATTGTTGGAAAGAATTCTGATGGTGTGCATGTTTAGCTCAGTGACTGTCTTTTTTTTCCACTTTTTATGCTCAGTTTGTTCTAATGTTGATCTATGCTGTATGCAGGGATTGATCCGCTGCTTTTAACTCGTTCAAGTGGCTCCTATCAAGAGCTAAAACATTGCTTCTCCTATGAAGAAGTGGCATCCTTAGAGATATTCCATCAAGATCTAGTGTGTCCGCTACTGGGTCTGATCCACTTGCGTTGTCTAGACTGCCTGAGCAGGTAAAATTCAACATTCCCCTAAATAAGCTTCTAGTTCTTGTGAGTTCTGCATGGAAGTTACTGCAAAATAGCAATCGATATATTTTGCGTTCGTATTTGATCATCTCCATTTTATCCTAGTATCGGGTTTCTCTTTGATGGATCATTTTCGACTTTATTTTTCATGTTGAGTGTGATTTGTGCCGGTTCTCATGACTACCTATTAGTTAACATAAGCATATTCTAGTCCCTACGATGCGCATGGATGTAGGATCCATGTAACTTTAGTATACTCCGGTTGGGTTGGCTCCATTGTGGTCCACTTGTCTGCTTGGCATGAGACAATGCATCCACTTGCTTAATGCCCTTCTGTTGCTAGGTTGGTACTTCACTCAGGGAGGTGTGCTGAAGCTCGATAATCAGTGAAGTAACCATCCCACTCCCTATTGCCTGGAAAAAAATGTGGAAGTTCTTGTTGGAGAAATGGATGGGGTAGGTTTTTCAATTGTTGACTCAAACTTGTATCTTAGTGGCTTAGCAAAATAGGGAGATACTTATGGTGCAACAAATTAGTCCAGCATTATGCAGTTTAAACCATCATTTTATAGCTTGAAATCCAATTTATATTTAAGGATTCATCTATCGTTTGCAAGTATAGCTGAATACTAACTAACTATTTGAATGATGTTGTTTTCCTGTCAATTTGGACTTATAAGTCTTCTTTTTATTATCATTTATGTCTTGGTTGTCGAAATTATATATTTTTTAGGATCTACATCCTTCATAAGGGAAGCCTCTGCTTCGTGTTGCTTTTGGGTGTGCTTGGCACTAGACATGGCCCCTGCGAGAATTGTCGTACCTTATTGTCCAATTTTTATGATCTTTGTATACAGTTCACTTGATTATGAACATATCTGTCATCACTTGATCTTGGCAATTAGCATCGTTTTTTGCAAATTTTTAAGATTGTAAACTTGGCCAATCTGGGCTTCTTCCACCTTGGCCCTTGGGAACAATATCCCTTCTCGTTAGTTCGTACTTATTTGTGAAAGGGCCAATGTTGAGAAAGTCCCCTACCAGGAATTCGGGGAAGCAAGAAGAATCTAATGGTAATGCTGTGGAGGTTTCAACTTGAGAGAAATTATTGGATGAACAGCCTGAGCTATTGAGGCAATTTGGGATGGATTTGCTTCCTGTCCCAAGACAGGTTAGTTTCCAGTGTACTGATTGTTCAATAGTGTTTACATTTTTAATTATAAATAGTCGTTTGACATGCTTAGTAGATCTATGGTCTAATGTGAATGTTCCTGCTCGTCACAAGTGTCTCTATCATAGCAAAGTCGATGGAGAATGTTGCTTTGATAAGCTCAATCAGAGGTTGGAAGGAAGTGATTATGCACGAAATATGTATCCCCACTTATTTCGTCCGCTTGCACTTTGCTTTCTAACAACGTAGGCTAACCACCTTAGTCTTTGTTATAATGAAGGTGTTTCATATGTTGACGTCGTGGTCTGGTTCACCCCCAAAGTTGACCTTGAATCTCTCATCTGTTACATAAGTAGGCAAATTTAATCTATTCCAAATATGTTCATTTGGCTCAGTAGAATATTTTATTCATGAAGAGAAGACAACCAGAGAAAGTTCAAAGAACTAGGAAAACCGACAATTGGGTTAAGAAGAAGAAGAAGAAGAAGAAACCAATTCTGCTGGCATTTTGAGAAGGCCGGGACATTAAATTTGATTTGAGACCCAGAGTTCAGACTAGATGTCCTCTTGGTCGCCTTCTGCATCTAATTGAAAGACCCCTATTTTTGCTTTTCATTGCAGCAATTCTTTCAATATATGAATGGAAACATATATATTTTTTTGTAACTTCTTCACATAATGCAGCAAAATAAGGCTATGGAAATTCTCTTTGCTGATTTTTTGTAGCAACAATTAATTCCAAAGAATTGAACAAGGTCCATAATTCCCACCAAAAGACAACCCTTCATAACTTTCGAATCTATATAGAAATAAAAAGTTGCCAATGGATTGTGTTTTTGTTGATTTTTTTTAGTATGATTAAGCAAAGATAATAATATTGGCTTTCCTTTGTAAATGGTAATTGACAAGTTGAGGATGAAGAGCATAACCGGGACAATGGCAATGCTTTGTAATATATGGAAGAAGAAGAAGGGCCTGCAGAGATCATCTGGCAAGGGAACGAAATAACAGTAGAGAAGAAATAACATCAACTTTCCTAAGAAGGGCTCGGACCTGCAAAAGTAGCTTTTTACGACAGTAGATGTCTAATTATATTTCTCTAGACTAATCTGTTGACTTTTTCCATTTCAAGTTCTATTCTTTGGTTGTGGCAGGATAAAACTCATTGTCCTTTCCATCCGAAGACTTGATCTCTTTGGTTTGGTCAGCGATGCAGCAGATCCCACTCTTATTCTGATAAATCACGCATGCTGCTAATTAAAAACATGTATGATAGTCCTGCCCTGGGATGGGAGCAAGATGAGGGGATTGAGGTCTGTCAATGATGCCTTCATTTAGTTCACGTATCCTAAGCATTTTGAACCACCGAAAGATTAAAAATTTTGATGTTGGATTCTGATAAAGTTGCCAAGCAATTGTAGGTAGTGGATTTTATTTTTGTTTTGTATTTTAGTATGATGAAGCAATGATGATAACATTGGCTTTCTTTTGCAAATGGTGAATTGATAGGTTGAGCATGAGGAGCAAAACCACGATGATGGTGATGCTTGGAAATATGTGGAGGAAGAAGAAGGGCCTGCCGAGACCATCTGGGAAGGGAATGAAATAACAGCAGAGAAGAAATAACATTAGCTTTCCTAAGATGGGCTCGGACCTGCACAGGTAACTTATTATGACGGTATATGTCTAGTTATGTTTGCCTGGGACTAATTTATTGTCTTTTTTCATTTCATGTTCTATTCTTTGCTTGTGGCATGATAAAGTTCATTGTCCTTTCCATCCAAAGACTGGATCTTGTTGGTTTGGTATGCATGGAGTCACAATAGACCAAGTAAATTGCTAAATAGGCATTAAATCTGGGAAGAGGCTTTGGTGAAAGAGAGAATTTCATGTGGCGTTGGTAAATTGTTGATGTCATTATGCATGCTTGTGGGTGTTGAGTCAATAGTTTTTTCTGTTACGGGAGAGGATTACGGTCTTAAGGTGGTTTTTTGTTGGGGATAACCCCCAACAGAATCCCCAATAGAAAAGAGGGTGAGTGAATTTCGGTTGATGTTTTACAGGGGTTTTCTGATAGTAGTGACAACTACAAATTATGTGGGAATAGATCTATTATGGGATTGAGGGCTATGGGAAAGGAGAGAGGGCTGGAGAGGAGATAAATTGAGATGAATATGGAGCTGAGGTGGAGATCGTTTATGGCAGGATGAATCAAGTTTTCATGAAAATGCGACTAGAGCTGGAGCGAGAGCGAATTGCAAGGCCGTCTTTGTCGCTATCAACAACATTAGGCCAAGTATGTCTCTTCTGCACTTTATTTTCTCTATTCTACAGAAATTGAGTGTGAGATTGTAGGGTTGAGGGGTTGCAGAAACGAGACCTAGGAAATAAAAACAACGAGATAAGGCTAGGTGTTAGTGGGTCACCATTGAATAGATTGGGCCGAGAAAAGTAGTTGTGGGATTAAAAACCTGGACCGATAGGGTCCACGTCGGCTTAGCTGTGTCTAGCCTGTCTTCGTCACTATCAACAACATCAAGCTGAGCATGTCTCTTCCACACTTTATTTTATCTGTTATTCAGAAATTGAATGTGAGATTGCAAGCTTTGGGGGGAGAGGGGTTTTTGCAAAAACGAGGTTTAGGAAATAATAAAAATGAGATAAGCCTAGGTGTTAAGTGGGTGGGTTAGGATTGAATAGATTGGGCCGAGAAAAGAAGTTGTTAGCTCAAAAACCCGGACCAATAGGGTCTGCGACAGCTTAGCTAGAGTAGATCCTTTGACTCAATCCAATTTTCTTTTTGTTGATATTAAAAAATTAATAAAATATAAAAAAAAAACCTCGTAATAAAAACTGGTGTCTTTCTTGGATTTGCTTGCAATTACATCTTCTTGAAGATTGAACATATGGCGTGTCATGTTTTGGGAGGGAGTAACGTCGTTGACGTTGCTGGCCATTGTGTTATGTGCTATGCCAGAATCATGGCGCTGTCTCCTATACACGCCACAAATATTGGAGTAGGCTGGAGTCATAAATATTAACGAGAAGGTCCTTTGGATTGTTCTAATTGACTTTTTGAAGACTGCATGCGTCCTTGTTGCCGCTTTGCTGCTTCACCCTCATGGTTGACAACAATTATTTTTGATCAATAGTGGTGGGATGGTGGTATCCCTTATTAGGCTTGGCAGTTACCTGATGAAGATTGACCATATTAGTCTTGCTGACATCCAAAGCCACATCCAAACTAATGGGAGCCCACCAACCATGAATGGGGCAAGCCCAACCATCGGATTGGAGCAGACAAGCGGGTCGGGTGAATCGGGTATGGGAACAAATCCGTACTCGGGTTATTTCAATGCGGGTCATCAAATTGAGTCAAGTGAATCCGGTTTAGGGACAAATCCCTACCCAAATTTCTCGCTCGATTTCCTGCCCTTACCAATCGCCAAAACTAATATGGTCAATGTTCATCAGGCAACTGCCAAGACTAATAAGGGATACTACCATCCCACAAATACTAATCAAAAGCAATTGTTGTCGAACGTGCCGATCAAGCAGCAAAGCGGCAACAAGCACACATAGTCTTCAGAAGGTCAATTAGAACAATCCAAAGGACATTCTCATTAATATTTATGACTCCACCTTTCTCCAATATTTGTGGCGTATATATGAGCCAGGGCGGTGATTATGGGATGTCACGTAACACAAATGGCCAGCAATGTTAACGACATTACTCCCTCCCAAAACATGACAAGCCACTCGTTTAATCTTCGAGAAGATGTAATTATAAGCGTATTGTGGCACCTCTCGACGGCCCCCGATCCGATTAGGGTCGCCACAGTTCGCTTACCATTTACTTTCCTTTTTAACATATCATTCTGATACCATTTTAAGTGCAGCGGGTCCATACAAATTGGGGGTTTACATTTTTTTTTTTCGATCAGTCCCTTGCGCAATTTATATGCGGAAGCACATCCAACAACTTCCTTCCCTATATTCAGAAAACGACGCACACCTACTAAATATTTATAAGTAAAAGCCGTACACTTTTATTTACTTAAATCAGATGGACATCATTCATCGGTACATCAAAATGCCATAGTCTTTCTATACTTGGCTATATCTCAAAAGATGACCGACGTCTCTTCCAACAGTCATACACTTAAAGTCCATCGATCGTGTCGGCGTCCAAAAGTTCCCTCCTTTGGTATCCTTCTCCTCGCGGTCATATCCAACCGCTCAAACCATCTACTAATCTGAAATGTTGGTCCCAAAAAGGGGTGAGTGCAACCACTCAGCAGGTAAAGGAATCCAATAACCACTCAATGCATCATACAAATCATACATGCATTGCAGGCGTAACTTACCTTGCAGCCATGCGTAATACTATCATGCATCATCATGCCTTATCATCATGCGTATCATATCATCATATGTCATCATCATAATCATCATCATGGCATCATTATATCATACATGTCATCCTTATCATGACATCATCACATCACATATTATCATCATCATCATGCATATCATCATGCATATCATACCATGGGTGATCATCATATCACATCACATATCATCATCATCATCATCATGCATATCATCATGCATATCATACCATGGGTGATCATCATATCACATCACATATCATCACCATCATCATGCATATCATACCATGGGTGATCATCATATCACATCACATATCATCACCATCATCATCATGCATATCATCATGCATATCATACCATGGGTGATCATCATATCACATCACATATCATCACCATCATCATGCATATCATACCATGGGTGATCATCATATCACATCACATATCATCATCATCATCATCATGCATATCATTATGCATATCATACCATGGGTGATCATCATATCACATCACATATCATCACCATCATCATGCATATCATACCATGGGTGATCATCATATCACATCACATATCATCACCATCATCATGCATATCATACCATGGGTGATCATCATATCATATCACATATCATACCATATCATGCCATGAGTTAATTTTCATCTTTATCTTTAAATTTGATCACCACATCACCCTTCCTCGATTCATCAATTTTATCTCATATTTTACACTCGCATCTCATGCGAGAAAAACCTCCGGGCATGTATCCAAGATACAACCGGGCATCTGCCCCCCCCCCACATTCCGGGTATCTCGCATCCCAACTAGCATCAAGAGGAACCTCCGGGCATGTATCCAAGATACAACCGGACATCCGGCCTTTACCCTTCTAGCCGGGCATCTCGCACCCAAATCCTGGCATCGCGAGGCATTCCCTTCGGGCAAAGACCTCCGACAGGGCTTCCGGAATTATGTACCGACATACCACCAGGCCTCCCCTGGAATTACGTACCGTATACCACCGGGCATCCCGACACTCCCGGGGAATCTCTAGAATTACGCCACTAGGCCACCGAGCATCATCATCCACCACAACCACTCCTCACTTATCATTTTCCACATTCACCATCCTTTTAATCTCATTATTACATGTCATATGATTCACACATGCATCACAATTTATGATCATAAATACACCAATGCATAATAAATTCAATGGAACTCATGGCCAATAAAATAATCCCCTTTTTATTTTAATATTATATTTTATTATATTATTTTATTTATTTATTTTCATAAATAAATATTAAATCTATGATTTTCCCAAAATCATAATATTGAAACAATCAATAAACAAACCAATAGGATGACAATTTCATACAAAATTCATGGCCAAATTGAATTTCACATAATTTCACAATTTTCACAAAATAGCACATGATATTCGGATAATGACCAGAATTGCACAGTTTCCAAATAAATTCGATTAAAATACTCATATGGCCTTCAAAAATTACGAAATTTTATAGGGTGATAGCCAAGACATTTTCGTGCATTTTGTATGCAGAACTCTAAGCCAAATTATTCTTATATTAATTTATACGACCCCACGAAACTTCTGGAACCACTACCGCATCGTCCAGAATACACATCTCCGAAATTTTAAGATTTCACCCATCTATTCTCTTTCGTTTCCTCTGAAATTTGAGTATGTTATGTACCAAGGTGTCCTTTACAAGTTTCATGAAGAGATCTAGGTCAAATAACCAAATTATGGTCACTATTTAAGTCCATGAAGTCTCGTGTGTCTCAGAATACTTCACCAGAACCATCATTTCCAAGATCTAGCCGATTCACCAAGCTATACTTGTTCTTTTAGCTTAAAATATGAGTATGTTGTAGTTTAATATGTTACCTTCAACTTTCATGAAGACATCGAAGTCAAATCTTCAACAAAAATCAACATACAAACAAAAATCCAGCAAGAAGTCAGTGAAAACTTCAAAGATCTAGGGTCTCTGTATAATAGAAATTTAACCCCCATGTCTCCATAATTTTCCACGAAATGTCAGTATGTTGTAGTTGAAGATTTTAGCTACAACTCTCATGAAGATATCATAGCCAAAATCGAACTCTAAACATGCATGCAAGCTCTCACAACATTCTGACTCAAACAGTTCATACGAAAATATTCCAGATCTAGCATCTCCGTAGGATGAGAGTTTGACCCCACAAATCTCCATAATTTTCCACGAAATTTTAGTATGTTGTAGTACATGACGTTAGCTACAACTTCCATGAAGACATCGAAGCCAAAATCTGACTTCAAGCACACATGCAAGGTCAAACAAGCTACTGACTCCTACAACCGAGCAAGAACAGTCACACGGTTTGAAAACAACCAACCCTTACCTCGGTGTTTCGCACAAATAACACCTAAAATCGAACATGCAACCAACACTACAACAAGCAAGAGAAGTTAAAGGACTCCACTTGCCTCTAAGATGTGCAAACGACGGCGTACGGACGGCGGGACACGGCGATTTCCTCCTTGGCTCCGCCTCCTCTCCCTCTCGGTCTCTCCCTCTCTCTCACGATTCCTCTCTCTCTCTCTCTCTCTCTCTCTCCCTCTCTCTCGGCCGAATGGAGCAAAAACCGCTCACTCACCTTTCTCTCTCTCTTTTTATATCCCCATCTTCTCATGATTAGTAATCATTGCTTGCCACCTAAATGGACCAATGCATGGCATCCTAGTCTAGGCCAATGCATGCCCTTCTTTGCGCCACTTGTCTTGATCCATGCAAGATGGGCCGGCCATCATTCTTTTGGGCCTCTAATGGGCCGGTCGAATCCCCCCCCATTGGGCCGACTAGCTTGGCCCATCAAGCTTAGGCCAAATGGGCTTAAGGCCCATTCGAAAATTAATCCCCTTTTTCTCTTTTTTTTTTTTTTTTTGAAATTCCTTCTATAAATATTTTTGAATTCCAATTTTCATCTTGGCCAAAGTCTTAGGATATTTTTGCTCATTGAAATTTAAATCATATGGCCAAGCATAGATTATTAATCTTATTAAATTTAAATTTTCACAATCACAAGTACAAATCATCAAATTAAAAGACTAATGGCTAAAACATAAGCCGTGGAAATTCTACCACCTAATTAAAGACTTTAACATACCTTATGGCTTGGCTTTGAATTTCTGGGATGCCACACGTATCCAATAACTACACCAATATTTATTATGATTTTTTAAAATTTTTTTTAATATTAACAAAAAGAAAATCGGATTGAGTCAAAGTGTCCAATCCCGCAAAGTTGACATGGACCCTATCGATATGAGTTTTTAAGCCCACAACTGCTTTTCTCGGCCCAATCTATTCAATCATAACCCACTTAACACCTAGCCTTATCTTATTTTTATTATTTCCTAAACCTCGTTTCTGCACAAAGCCCTCTCCCCCAAAAGATTGCAATCTCACATCCAATTTCTAAATAATAGAGAAAATAAAGTGTGGAAGAGACATGCTTGGACCGATGTTGTTGGTAACGACGAAGACGGGCTAAGCCTAGCTAAGCTAACATGGTCCCTACTAGTCCGGGCTTATAAGCCCACAACTGCTTTTCTTAGCCCAATCTATTCAATCGTGACCCACTAACAGCTAGCCTTATCTCATTTTTATTGTTTCCTAGATCTCATTTCTACAACCCCTCTCCTCCCCCCAAACCCTACAATCTCACACCCAATTTCTAAAGAACAGAGAAACTAAAGTGCAGAAGAGACATACTTGGCTTGATGTTGTTGATAGTGACGAAGACGTCCATGCAATTTCCTCCCGCTTCTGTTACAGTCGCATTTTTATCAAAACTCGATTCATCCTCACCTTCAATGATCTCTACCTCGACTCCATTTTTGTCTCGAAGATATTAATGAGAAGGTTCGTTGGATTGTTCTAATTAACCTTCTGAAAATTGTATGCGTCCTTGTTGCTGCTTTGCTACTTGAGCGGCACGGTTGACGACAATTGCTTTCGATTAGTATTAGTGGGATGGTAGTATCCCTTATTAGTCTTGGCAGTTGCCAGATGAAGATTGACCATATTAGTCTTAGCGACATCCAAAACTGATATTGCTAGTACGAGTACCTAGAGGGGGGGTGAATAGGTATACAAAGATTTTTCTTAATAATTTATGTATACTTGCGCAATACTTAGACAGTTGAAGGATTTGCGAAAGATAATAATCAACGTATGACAAAGTAAGGAAAGAGAGAATTAAACACGCGGTTTATAGTGGTTCGGCTTGATTCAAGCCTACGTCCACTCTTCTGCACTGACAGCCAATTTGGCTGGATTCCACTATGAACAAAGAGATGTTACAGTGTTGATCTTCCTTGATTTCTCGGTGTAGATGATCTACCACACTCGCTCAATGTATCACCAAGTATAGACACTCTCTGTGTATACAATTTCGCTCAGACTGTATCGACTAATAATCAAGGTGCTTCAGACTCTGGAATTTTTCTATCAATCACGTACTCAAACAACTAGAATATCTTCCTTTTTATACTCCTTTATGCCATCATACCGTTGGCACTTACCAAAGGAATTCCTCCAATCTACCCGTTGGACGGAATCAATCAAGAAGATTATTCAAGCTATAAAAGGAACCTGACGATAGCCCATCAATCATGTTCGCCCATACAATCAGAATCTTGGTTTCCAAGAATAGAACATTCCAAGAATACTTCGTCGACTATCGGATCTTCAATTGATCTAGTTACGAACAAAAGAATCCGTTATATTCATCCAACCAAAAAGATCTTCTCCAGACGCTAGAATTAAATCCTCAACCATATACTTAGGCTCTGGATTTCCTTCGTCATTGGATCAGAAGGACTGTCAATGAGAATAGTCTTGAGTCTTGAGTCTTAAGTCTCGAATCTTGAGTCTTGAATCTTGAGTCTGGAAGTCAGAATGTCTTCAGACTTTAAACTAGACGATCTGCAGATACCCAGACTAGACTGAAGGAAACGTTTTGTCAGCTTCAAAATATTCATGAACGATTTCTCCAACAATCTCCCCCTTTTTGATGGTGACAAAACTTTCCTGTAGATTTGAACCACTTTGACCTACAAAAACATTTCTCAAGCAATATGGCAATCTCATAAAGATTAACAAAGCAACCGACTTCGCATTCACAAAAAATTGGTTAGTCTTTCATGAGTAATACCATATAACAACACTTGATATGAATGCAAACAGTCAAGCAATAAAATCCACAGCCAATTCAGTCAAGTTCAAGTTCACACCCAAGATTGCTCAAGTCATAAACAAACATAAAAAAACTTAAAGTCAAAGAAAGTTGATTGATTGGTTGGTTGGTTGAAATTGCTTTTCTCCCCCTTTTTGTCAACATTAAAAAAGGTGAGAAAGAAGTCATGTCTGCTTGGGAATGCTCACAATCTGGAAATCTCCCATGGACTGGACTACTTCTTCTAGCCTCTTCAAGTCTTCCCTTAGTTGAGCTACCTCTTCTCCCTTGGCATTGGTTTGAAGTTGAAGAGCGAGGTCTTTCAATTTGTCCTCCAGGGTAACTGAAGATGCTTGTCCAGCATTCTTCATGGCTTGAATTTCACAAATCCGGAGAGCATAGATTTGGCCACGCATTTCCAGAAGAATATCCATAATATGACGAAAATCTGCAGAATTGTCCGTCTGAGTACTTGCATTTGCTCTTTCCGATGGAGTGAATGCAGACGATGGCGCTTCTGTATAGTCTTGCAGATTTGGTTCTGACGTATCGTCACCTTCTTCAGGCAATTTAGAAGCCTAAAATTCTTCTGGGGCTGCTGGAGATTGTCTTAGACCTTCAATATTGGCAGCATGAGGTGAGGACCTTTCTTGCTCGCCAACTCCCCCTGTCTCTAGGACATCAAGATGAGAAAAGTGATGATCATGCTCTTCCGTATCTTTCTCTCCAGATTCAGCTGCCGACTTTTCTTTCTCTTCTTCTCCTTCTTCTTCAGCTTCTTTCTCCTTCTCTCGCTGCTCTTCTTCTTCTCTGTTCTTGGCTTGCTCCTCTTCTTCTCTCGTTTTCTTCGTTGCTTCGTTGATTGGGGAACAAAATGTCTTGTCCTTATCAAGGCGAGATTGTGAGATCTTCCTCCTCATCTTCATCTTCATCCTCCAAGATGAGAGTTCTCTTCTTTTTGGATGGGGCACCAATGGCTTCCTTTCCCTTTCTCTTTGAAGCGAGACATTTAATCGGAGTCTTCACTCCGAATTTCTCCATTGCCTTAGAAAGTTCTTTCGTACGCATCTTGGTCAACATCTTTAAACCTACCACCATCTTATCGCACGGTCGAACACAAAGTGTGTGTGGAGGTTCAATATTCATGTGTCTCAAGATCTTGGTCACCGCACTGGATAAGGCAATTGTCTCTTGTCTTTCGACATTGCTCGTACATGTGAAAGAGAATAGTGTGAGGAAGAGAGAATTTCTTTCCTGAGTTGATTGCATACATCAATTTTTCTTCTGAGTTAAACACATCAGTCTTTGATGTAGACTTGGGCCTAATGCAATTGATCACAATTTTGTGCAGCACAATATTGATGGCACGCATCCTTGAATAGATGATTTTTCCTTCAATGTCTCTATCTTCAACAAGGTCCATTGTGGCACGAGCAACTGAGACTTTTACTGGTTGATAATGTCCTTGTTCAACTCCAATTATGTCCGCCAACATATCCACATCCAACACATAATCCCGATCTCGAACACCGAAAGATATTCTATTCGCATCGATAAAGCTAAGATTTGAATAGAAATATGCGATCGATTGTGCATATCCGTCCGTGGTGTCAATGCAAAAACGTTCCGGTTGAAGCGGATGAACTTTTCTCTCAAGTTCACATTCACAAGATCCAAGAAATCGAAGTCGACACTCCTAGGATTTATCATCCCTCGTTTCAACAGTCTGAAAAACAAATTTTACTATTCTTTTGATTTGAACAACTGCATCCTCTTTCCCTTCACCTTCGCAACAACACCCATTCTCGGTTGAAAATCAGTGAACATTTTGTCATCGTCGTTCCTATCAGTCAAATTTGGGCCCGACATCCGAGGATCACTGGGAATATTCGCAAGTGCTTCCTCTGCTTTACCTTTGGGAGCAATTCCCAAATCCTCCATTTTCTTCAGAAAGATATACTCATTCCCATAGTTATTTTCTTTAAGAAAATCATCCACATATTTCATCGGAGTTGCAGTACTTTTCAAAGCACGGTAAAGTTTGTAAATAAACGAGGGTTTTTGGACTCTTACTGGGTCTGCGTCCTCGATTATCTCTTCTTTTGGATGTTGACCCGCACCTTGTGGGGTAGAAGGCGTTGAGTGACGTGGTGGAGAATGAGTCGGGTTCTGATGCTGACTCGATAATTCTTCTTCTTCTGTGAGATCGAAGTGGGTAGGTCCCTCCTTCATCCTCTGTGGTCCCCTTGTCACGATTCTTGAGGACTTCCTCGAAGACGACATCCTTCTTTTCGCTAAAAGATTTCTTTGCTTGCTTTCCCAAGAAAAGATGACAACTTTCTCGATGATGAACTCGAAGTAGAAACCAGTTTGAGAGGAGAATGCTTTTAGGGTTTTGAAGATTGAAGGTGAAAACTGTATATATATAACTCAGTTTTGAAAAGGGGAAGTTCAATCGGTATAAGGAAAGTGTACGAATACCTCTTTTCGAAATCGATAATTGCCAAAATTAATCCTTTTGAAAAGACAAGTTTTTCAATTTTCACGACTACAATATAACTGAACGAAAGATCATACCTTTTCGAGTTTAGATAACAACTTACAGTCTATAGTCATCAACGTCTGAGTCTGAGATATTTGAGTCTGAGAGATTTGAGTCTGACGGTCATCAACTTTCACAGTCTGAAGGTTGGAGAGTCTCTAGACTTTAACTTCTTCGAGCTTCAAAATGTTGAGTCTGGAACGGATAAAATCGAATTGATTTTTCTCCAAAGGCTTTGTGAATATATCCGCTAGTTGACTTTTTGAATCAACGAATTGAATCGAGATTTCTCCACTTTGAATATGATCTCTAATAAAGTGATGTCGAATTTCTATATGCTTTGCTCTTGAATGAAGAATTGGATTTTCGGTGAGATTGATTGCGCTGGTGTTATCACATCTGATTTCTATGCATGAGTCTTCAATCCCAAAGTCTTGTAGCTGTTGTTTTATCCATAGAATTTGCGAACAGCAGCTTCCAAGGGCTACATACTCTGCTTCTGTTGTTGAGAGAGCTACAGTGTTTTGTTTCCTTGAAAACCAAGACACCGTCCCGCTTCCAAGCAACCGGCAAGTTCCCGAAGTACTCTTTCTATCGACTCGCAGCCGGCCGGATATGCATCTCGAATATCCCAGAAGATTAAAGTCTCCCTTCTTAGGATACCAAAGACCAATGCTTGAAGATGTAGCAACGTATTTAATAATACGTTTTGCAGCACTGAGATGGGATTCTCTAGAATCTGATTGAAACCTAGCACAGATACAAACACTCAACAAAATGTCAGGTCTAGAAGCAGTAAGATAAAGAAGTGAACCGATGATGCTCCTGTACAGCTTTTGATCAACTTTCTTCCCTTCCTCATCTTTGTCTATCTTCAAAGAACTTGACATTGGTATATCAGTCTTCTTACAATTTTCCAATCCAAATCTTTTGACAAGATCATTAGCATATTTTTCTTGATAAATGAAAGTTCCTTCCTTCAATTGCGTTATTTGAAAGGCAAGAAAGAATGTTAATTCTCCCATCATACTCATTTCAAATTCATCTTGCATAGACTTAGAAAATTTCTTGCATAGACTTTCATTAGAGGATCCAAAAATAATGTCATCCACATATATTTGAACGAGTAAAAAGCTTTTGTTTTCCTTTTTGATAAACAAAGTAGTATCTACTTTACCTTTGACAAAACCATTCTGTAATAAGAACTTACTTAGTCTGTCGTACCAAGCTCGAGGTGCTTGCTTTAGACCATACAAGGCATTTTTCAGTCTGAAGACTGAGTCTGGCTTCTTTGGGTCTTCAAACCCAGGCGGTTGTTCCACATAAACTTCCTCTTGGATAAGTCCATTTAGGAAAGCACTTTTGACATCCATTTGGAATAACCTGAAATTTTTGTAACAAGCAAACGCAAGTAATAGACGAATAACTTCTAACCTTGCTACATGAGTGTAAGTCTCATCATAGTCTATTCCTTCTTCTTGCGTGTATCCTTTGGCCACGAGTCTTGCTTTATTCCGTACGACTTTTCCCTTTTCATTCATCTTGTTTCTGAACACCCATTTGGCTCCAATAACAGTTTTACCTTTTGGTTTAGATGTCAATTCCCAGACATCGTTAATGTTGAACTGTCTGAGCTCCTCTTGCATAGCTTCAATCCAGCTTTCATCGATAAAGCTTTTTCTATGCTTTTTGGTTCAATTTCAGAAATGAGAGCCACAAAGACTAGACTCTTCACGTCTTTTGGATCTGGTGCGAATTCCTTCATTAATTTCGCCTATAATGAGATCTTTAGGATGACTGGACTTGTGCTTCCAGTTACTGGTTGATTTGTCTGGATAATGATCTCTTTCTTTATTTGAATCTTCATGAACATCTTGATGCTGGTCTTCCAGAGTCTGAGATACTTTTTGAGTTGTAAGCTTAGGAAGGTCTGGAGCAGGTTCAGACTCTTCATATTGAGTCTGACTGGATTTATCTTGTGTAGAGTCTTGAAATTTGACATTCATTGACTCCTCCACCGTCTGGCTCTTCTTGTTATAGACTCTGTAGGCTTTGCTTGATGTAGAATATCCAAGGAAGATGCCTTCATCGATCTTTTTTCAAACTTACCAACTCGATCTTTTGCATTTTTCAATATAAAGCATTTGCAACCGAACACATGAAAGTATGAAACAATAGGCTTCTTACCTTTGAATAATTCATAAGGGGTTTTCTCAAGAATTGGTCTTAGGAAGACTCTATTGATGATATAGCATGCTTTGTTGAAACAGACTTTTAGCCCAAAATCGTGAAGAAATTTTACTTTCAATTAAAAGAGTTCTAGCCATTTCTTGAAGAGATATATTCTTTCTTTCCACAACTCCATTTTGCCGAGGAGTGTATGGAGAGGAGAATACATGTTTAAATCCAGATTCATCGCACAATTTTGTGAAATCTTGATTTTCAAATTCTCCTCCATGATCTGTTCTTATACTTGAGATAACACACCCTTTTTCATTTTGAACATTTTTAGCAAATTTTTCAAAATACGAAAAGGTTTCTGATTTACTTGCAAGGAAATATACCCAAGTAAAGCGAGAGAAATTATCCACAATTACTAGGCAGTATTTCTTACCTCCAATACTCTGAGTTCTGGTTGGTCCGAAGAGATCCATATGTAGCAACTGTAGTACATGATTAGTAGAGACATGATTTATTGGCTTAAATGAGTTTCTTACCTGTTTTCCCAGAATACAAGGTGTGCATGGATCGGACTTTTGATATGGTAATTTGGGTAGACCTCGAACAAGCTGCTTTGATGAGATTTTGGCTAATTGCTTCATATTGACATGGCCAAGCTTTCTGTGCCATAAGCTCGCTTCATCTTGAATTGAGATTAGACATTGTGATTCATTTAATTTCATGTCTAAGAGGTAGATGTTTCCATGTCTTCGACCCATGAAAGACTGAGTAGAGTCTTTACTAATTCCATAGCAAATTCCTTCTTGAAAGGAGATCTTGAAACCAGTATCACACAGTTGGCTAATGCTGAGAAGGTTATAGTTGAGTCCTTCCACTAGAGAAACATTGCTTATTGTGAGATTTCCAATTTTCACAGTTCCAAATCCCACAATGCTTCCTTTGCCGTTTCCTCCAAATTGAACATTTCCACCATTTACTTGAACAAGCTTTACAAAGCACTTTGAGTCTCCTGTCATGTGTCTTGAACATCCGCTGTCAAGATACCATTTTATTTTTTTCTTGACGGAGACCTGCATTTAAAAGAGAGTCTCAAGTTTTCTTTGGTACCCAAATTTTCTTGGGTCCTTTGGTGTTAGTAGGATAAGCATTATTAGGCCATACTTTCTTAACAGGCTTCCAAACCATAGGACACTCTTTTTCAAAGCGATCCTTACTGTTACATTTTGAACACCTTAGAGCATTTCGACCAACAAACTTTACAAAAACTTTCTTGAAATGATTTTTGTAAGCCTCTCTCGATGGTCTTTTCTTTATTCTTTCTTTAACTTTAGGAAAATCAATCAAGGGAATTGTTTCCGCTGTCATGCTTAGACCAGATTTATTGAAGTAAGGTCTTTGAACTGAAAGAACTTTTTCAAACTTTTCGGATCCTATCGAAAACTTCTTTGAAATATTTGATAAGTCCTTTTTTAAGAAAACATTTTCTTTCAAAAGATTATCTTATTTTTCTTTAAGAGCAAAAATATTTAGGTCTAGACTTTTAACTCTTTCTTCTAAAATGACTTCCTTTTGTTTTAGAGCTGAGTTTTCCTTTTTAAGTTCGGAAATCCTTTTGAGAGAAGTCTTAAGAGTGAAACACAGTTCATCAATATTTTTAGAGAATTTGACAGGAATTTTAAAATCACTTACCTCAAATTCACTCAAATCCGAGTCCGATCCATAATCTGAGTGCAGTGCGAATGTGCCATCAAACATATGTTGGCATATTCATTATCACTTTCTTCACATTCTGTATCACTCCAGGTTTCGGCTTTGAGAGCTTTTCGAAACTTCTCAGCTTTTCCTCTTTTCTTCTTCAGAAGAGGACAGTTGGGTCTGATGTGTCCCTTCTTCTTGCATTCGAAGCAGACTACATCTTTGTTTGGTTCCTCATCATCAACAGACTTGGTCTGCTGTCTTTGGAAACTTTGTTTCTTTGAGTTGAACCTTCTGCATTTTCTATTCAGTTTCCTGAATCTTCTTATCATGAGGGCTAGCTCCTCATCGTCCATATCATCTTCAGAATCTGCATCATCAAAATCATCGTTTGATTTTAATGCAATAGATTTCTTACCTCTTGGATCTTCGTCTTCATTAATTCGTTCCACTTCATATGATTGAAGAGTTCCAACTAGCTCGTCGACAGATAGAGGCATAATTCTTTGCGTCTCTCTTATTGAAGTCTTTATATGATTCCACTCCTTGGAGAGTCCACGCAGTAGCTTGTTCACCTTCATGGGATCAGAAATCTTTTGTCATTGGTTCTCAAGACCATTGACAATATCTGTAAAACGACTAAACATGTCAGTTATAGATTCTCCTGGTTTCATTTTGAAGGCTTCATATTGACCGAGGAGAATGTTGATTCTGGTCTCCTTCACTCGATCTGTTCCTTCATAAGTGATATGTAATCTATCCCATACTTCTTTTGTTGTAACACAAGAAGATATTCTGTTATATTCAGTTGGAGATAAGGCACAATATAAATAGTAAATTGCTTTTGCATCGAGTGCTTGTCTCTTGTTTATCTCTTCCTGAGTCATTCCGCTGACATCAACAGTTTCTTTTCCTCTTTCAGAGATTGATGCAGCAGTAGGAGTGATTCCTCTTTCCACAATGTCCCATTCCAGAGGATCCTTGGATCGTAGGAAAGCTTTCATCTTGTTCTTCCAGATGTTGTAATTCTTTCCGTCAAAGTAGGGTGGTCTGGTATTGCTTTGCCCTTCCATCAGCCCTGGCGCTAGCATACTAGGCATGGATCTTTTACTCTAAAGTAAAACACTTCAAACAAAGTAAGAACACGGGCTCTGATACCAATTGATATTGCTAGTACGAGTACCTAGAGGGGGTGAATAGGTATACAAAGATTTTTCTTAATAATTTATGTATACTTGCGCAATACTTAGACAGGTTGAAGGATTTGCGAAAGATAATAATCAACGTATGACAAAGTAAGGAAAGAGAGAATTAAACACGCGGTTTATAGTGGTTCAGCTTGATTCAAGCCTACGTCCACTCTTCTGCACTGACAGCCAATTTGGCTGGATTCCACTATGAACAAAGAGATGTTACAGTGTTGATCTTCCTTGATTTCTCGGTGTAGATGATCTACCACACTCGCTCAAGGTATCACCAAATATAGACACTCTCTGTGTATACAATTTCGCTTAGACTGTATCGACTAATAATCAAGGTGCTTCAGACTCTGGAATTTTTCTATCAATCACGTACTCAAACAACTAGAATATCTTCCTTTTTATACTCCTTTATGCCATCATACCGTTGGCCCTTACCAAAGGAATTCCTCCAATCTACCTGTTGGACGGAATCAATCAAGAAGATTATTCAAGCTATAAAAGGAACCTGACGATAGCCCATCAATCTTGTTCGCCCATACAATCAGGATCTTGGTTTCCAAGAATAGAACATTCCAAGAATACTTCGTCGACTATCGGATCTTCAATTGATCTAGATACGAACAAAAGAATCCGTTATATTCATCCAACCAAAAAGATCTTCTCCAGACGCGAGAATTAAATCCTCAACCATATACTTAGGCTCTGGATTTCCTTCGTCATTGCATCAGAAGGACTGTCAATGAGAATAGTCTTGAGTCTTGAGTCTTAAGTCTCGAATCTTGAGTCTTGAATCTTGAGTCTAGTAGTCAGAAAGTCTTCAGACTTTAAACTAGACGATCTGCAGATACCCAGACTAGACTGAAGGAAACGTTTTGTCAGCTTCAAAATATTCTGGAACGATTTCTCCAACAAAAACCACATCCAAACTAATGGGAGCCCACCAACCATGAATGGGGCGAGCCCAACCATTGGATTGGAGCAGACAAGCGGGTCGGGTGAACCGAGGTATGGGAACAAATCCCTACTAAGATTATTTCAATACAAGTCATCAAATCGGGTTTAGGCACAAATGCCTACCCAAATTTCTCACTCGTTTTCCCACCTTATCCATTCACCAAGACTAATATGGTTAATGTTCATCAAGCAATTGCCAAGAGTAATAAGGGATACTACCATCCCACAAATACTGATCAAAAGCAATTGTCATTGACCGTGCCGGTCAAGAAGCAAAGCAGCAACAAGGACACAGATAGTCTTCATAAGGTTAATGAGAACAATCCAAAGAACCTTCTCATTAATATTTATGAATCCAGCGTTCTCCAATATTTGTGGCGTATATATGAGCTAGCGCAGTGATTCTGGCATGGCACATAATAGAAATGGCCAGTAACGTCAACGACGTTACTCGCTTACAAAATGTGACACGCCACCCGTTTAATCTTCAAGAAGATGTAATTGCTAGCGTATCCAATAACTACACTAGTTTTATTATAATTTTTTTATAATTTTTAATATTAACAAAAAGAAAATCGGATCGAGTCAAAGTGTCCGATCCCCGCTAAGGCCGATGCGGACCCTATCGATATGAGTTTTTAAGCCCATAACTGCTTTTCTCGGCCCAATCTATTCAATCCTAACCCACTTAACACCTAGCCTTATTTCATTTTTATTATTTCCTAAACCTCGTTTCTGCAAAAACCCCTCTCCCCCAAAAGATTGCAATCTCACCTCCAATTTCTGAATAACATAGAAAATAAAGTATGGAAGAGACATGCTTGGCCCGATGTTGATGGTAGCAAGGAAGATGGACTAAGCCTAGCTAAGCTAACGTGGACCCTATTAGTCAGGGTTTATAAGCCCACAATTGCTTTTCTCAGCCCAATCTATTTAATCGTGACCCACTGATACCTAGCCTTATCTCATTTTTATTGTTTCCTAGATCTCGTTTCTGCAACGCCTCGCCTCCCCTCAAACCCTGCAATCGCGCACCCAATTTCTGAAGAATAGAGAAAATAAAGTGTAGAAGAGACATACTTGGACCGATGTTGTTGATAGCGATGAAGATGGCCGTGCAATTCCCTCTCGCTCCCACTACAGTCGCATTTTCACCAAAACTCGATTCATCCTCGCCTTCAATGATCTCCACCTCGACTCCATTTTCCTCTCAAAGATATTAATGAGAAGGTCCTTTGGATTGTTCTAATTAACTTTCTGAAGACTGTATGTGTCCTTGTTGCCGCTTTGTTGCTTAAGTGGTGCGGTTGACAGCAATTGCTTTTGATCAGTATTGGTGGGATGGTAGTATTCCTTATTAGTCTTGGCAGTTGCCTGATGAAGATTGACCATATTAGTCTTGGCTACATCCAAAGCCACATCCAAACTAATGGGAGCCCACCAACCATGAAGGGGGTGAGCCCAACCATCGAATTGGAGCAAACAAGCGGGTCGGGTGAACCGGGTATGGGAACAAACCCCTACTCTGGTTATTTTAATGTGGTTCATCAAATCGAGTACAGGGAATCGGGTTTAGGGACAACTCCCTACACAAAATTCTCGCTCGATTTCCTGCATTTTCTAGTCACCAAGACTAATATGGTCAATGTTCATCAGGCAACTGCCAAGACTAATAATGGATACTACCATCCCACAAATACGAATCAAAAGCAATTGTCATTGACCATGCTGGTCAAGCAGCAAAGCGGCAACAAGGATACATACATTCTTTAGAAGTCAATTAGAACAAGTCAAAGGACCTTCTCATTAATATTTATCACTAGAGCCTTCTCCAATATTTGCAGCGTGTATATGAGCCAGAGCGGTGATTCTGGCATGCCACAAAACAAAAATGGCCAGCAATGTCAACGACATTACTCCCTCCTAAAAAATGACACACCACCCGTTTAATCTTCGAAAAGATGTAATTGCAAGCGTATCCAATAACTACACCAGTTTTTATTATGATCTTTTAATTTTTTTTAATATTAACAAAAAGAAAATTGGATTGAGTCAAAGTGTCTAGTCCAACTAAGTGGACCTTATCGGTCCTGGTTTTTAAGCCCACAACTACTTTTCTCGTTCTAATTTATTCAATCCTAACTAACTTAACACCTAGCCTTATCTCATTTTTATTATTTCCTTTATCTCGTTTCTGCAAAAAAAACCACGCTCCCTTCAAAGCTTGCAATCTCACATCCAATTTCTGAATGACAAAGAAAATAAAGTGTGGAAGAGACTTGCTCGGCCCAATGTTGTTGATCATGATGAAGACAGGTTAAGCCTAGCTATGCTGACGTGGACCCTATCGGTCTGGGTTTTTAAGCCCACAACCGCTTTTCTCAGTCAAATCTATTCAATCGTGACCCACTAACACCCAACCTTATCTCATTTTTGTTATTTCCTAGATCTCGTTTTTGCAACCCCCCACCTCCCCCTAAACCCTACAATCTCACACCCAATTTCTACAGAACAGAGAAAATAAAGTTCAGAACACCTACTTGGCCCGATGTTGTTGATAGCGATGAATACGGCCGTGCAATTCACTCCCGCTCCCGCTCCAGTCGTATTTTCATCAAAACTCGATTCATCCTTGCCTTCAACAATCTCCACCTCGACTCCATTCTCGTCCCGAAGATATTCATGAGAAGGTCCTTTGGATTGTTCTAATTAACCTTCTGAAGATTGTATGCATCCTTGTTGCCACTTTACTGCTTGACCGGCACGGTCGACGGCGATTGCTTTTGATTAGTATTTGTGGGATGGTAGTATCCCTTATTAGGCAACTGCCAAGACTAATCAGAGATACTACCATCCCACAAATACTGATCAAAAGCAATTGTCGTCGACCATGCCGGTTAAGCGGCAAAGTGGCAACAATGACGCAAACAGTCTTCAGAAGGTCAATTAGAACAATCCAAAGAACCTTCTCATCAGTATTTTTGACTCCAACCCTGTCCAATATTTGCGGCGTGTATTTGAGCCAGCGCGGTGATTCTGGCATGGCACATAACACAAATGGCCAGCAATGTCAACTCCGTTACTCCCTCGCAAAACATGACACACCACCCGTTCAATCTTCGAGGAGATGTAATTGCAAGCGTATCCAATAACTATACCAGTTTTTATTATGAATTTTTTTCATTAATTTTTTGATATTAACAAAAAGAAAATCGAATTGAGTCAAAGTGTTCAGTCCAACTAAGTTGACGCGGACCCTATCGGTTCGGGTTTTTTAGCCCACAACTATTTTTCTTGGCCCAATCTATTCAATCCTAACCCACTTTGTTGGAGAAATCGTTCTAGAATATTTTGAAGCTGACAAAATATTTCCTTCAGTCTAGTCTGTGTATCTGCAGATCGTCTAGTGTAAAGTCTGAAGACTTTCTGACTACCAGACTCAAGATTCAAGAATCAAGGTTTGAGACGTAAGACTCAAGACTCAAGACTATTCTCATTGACAGCCTTTCTGATCTAGTGACGAAGGGAATCCAGAGCCGAAGTATATGGTTGAGGGTTTAATGCTATCGTCTGGAGAAGATCTTTTGGTTGGATGAATATAATGGATTCTTTTGATTTAAATCTTTCAAAGATCCGATGGTCGACGAAGTATTCTTGGAATGTTCTATTCTTGGAAACCAAGATCCTGATTGTATGGGCGAACATGATTGATGGGCTATCGTCAGGTTCCTTTTATAGCTCAAATGATCTTCTTGATTGATTCCGTCCAACGGGTAGATTGGAGGAATTCCTTTAGTAAGTGCCAACGGTATGATGGCATAAAGGAGTATAAAAAGGAAGACATTCTAGTTGTCTTAAGAACGTGAATTTGATAGAAAAATTCCAGAGTCTGAAGCACCTTGATTATTAGTCGATACAGTCCGAGCGAAATTGTATACACAGAGAGTGTTTATACTTGGTGATACCTTGAGCGAGTGTAGTAGATCATCTACATCGAGAGATCAAGGAAGAACAACACGTAACATCTCTTTGTTCATAGTGGAATCCAGCCAAATTGGCTGTCGGTGCGAAAGAGTGGACGTAGGCTTGAATCAAGCCGAACCATTATAAACCGCGTGTTTAATTCTCTCTTTCCTTACTCAGTCTTACATTGATTGTTATCTTTCGCTAATCCTTGATCTGTCTAAGTATTGCGCAAGTATACAGAAATAATCAAGAAAAATCTTTGTATACCTATTCACCCCCCTCTAGGTACTCGTACTAGCAACATCAATTGGTATCAGAGCCCGTGTTCTTACTTTGTTTGAAGCGTTTTACTTCAGAGTAAAAGTTCCATGGCTAGTATGCTAGCACCAAGGCTGATGGAAGGGCAAAGCAATACAAGACCACCCTACTTTGATGGAAAGGATTACAACATCTAGAAGAACAAGATGAAAGCCTTCCTACGATCCAAGGATCCTCTGGAATGGGACGTTGTGGAAAGAGGAATCACTCCTACTGCTGCATCAATCTCTGAAAGAGGAAAAGAAACTGTTGATGCCAGCGGAATGACTCAGCAAAAGAAGTATGGGACAGATTACATATTACCTATGAAGGGACAGATCAAGTGAAGGAGACCAGAATTAACATTCTCCTCGGTCAATATGAAGCCTTCAAAATGAAACCAGGAGAATCTATAAGCGATATGTTTAGTCGTTTTGAGATATTGTCAATGGTCTTGAGAACCAAGGACAAAAAATTTCTGATCCCATGAAGGTGAACAAGCTACTACGTGGACTCTCCAAGGACTGGAATCACATAAAGACTTCAATAAGAGAGACGCAAAGAATCATGCCTCTATCTGTCGACGAGTTTATTGGAACCCTTCAGTCTCATGAAGTGGAACGAATTAATGAAGACGAAGATCCAAGATGTAAGAAATCTATTGCATTAAAATCAAATGATGACTTTGATGATGCAGATTCTGAAGATGATATGGACGATGAGGAGCTCGCCCTCATGATAAGAAGATTCAGAAAACTGAATAGAAAAGGCAGAAGGTTCAACTCAAAGAAACAAAGTTTCCAGAGACAGCAGATCAAGTCTGTTGATGATGAGGAACCAAATAAAGATGTAGTCTGCTTCGAATGTAAGAAGAAGGGACACATCGTACCCAACCTTGTCCTCTTTTGAAAAAGAAAAGAGGAAAAGCTGAGAAGTTTCGAAAAGCTCTCAAAGCCGAAACACGGAGTGACATAGAATGTGAAGAAAGTGATAATGAATATGCCAACATATGTTTGATGGCATATTCGGACTCGAACTTCAGTTAAGGATCGGACTCGAGACAGTGAATTTGAGGTAAGTCATGTTAAAGTTCCTGTCAAAGTCTCTAAATATATTGATGAACCGTGTTTCGGTCTTAAGACTTCTCTCAAAAGGATTTCCGAACTTAAAAAGGAAAACTCAGCTCTAAAACAAAAAGAAGTCATTTTAGAAGAAAGAGTTAAAAGTCTAGACCTAAATGTTTCTGCTCTTAAAGAAAAAGAAGATGATCTTTTGAAAGAAAATGTTTTCTTAAAAATGGACTTATCAAATATTTCAAAGAAGTTCTCAATAGGATCTGAAAAGCTTGAAAAAGTTCTTTACGTTCAAAGACCTTACTTCAATAAGTCTGTCTAGGCATGACAGATGAAACAATTCCCTTGATTGATTTTCCTAAAGTTAAAGAAAGAATAAAGAAAAGACCGTCGAGAGAGGCTTACAAAAATCATTTCAAGAAAGTTTTTGTAAAGTCGTTGGTCGAAATGCTCTAAGGTGTTCAAAGTGTAATAATGCTTATCCTACTAACACCAAAGGACCCAAGAAAATTTGGGTACCAAAGAAAACTTGAGACTCTCTTTTAAATGCGGGTCTCCGTCAAGAAAAAGATAAAATGGTATCTTGACAGCGGATGTTCAAGACACATGACGGGAGACTCAAAGTGCTTTGTAAAGCTAGTTCAAGTAAACGGCGGAAATGTTTCATTTGGAGGAAACGGCAAAGGAAGCATTGTGGGATTTGGAACAGTGAAAATTGGAAATCTCACAATAAGCAATGTTTCTTTAGTGGAAGGACTCAACTATAATCTTCTCGCATTAGCCAACCGTGTGATACTTTTGGTTTCAAGATCTCATTTCAAGAAGGAATTTGCTATGGAATTAGTAAAGACTCTACTCGATCTTTCATGGGTCGAAGACATGGGAACATCTATCTCTTTGACATGAAATTGAATGAATCTCAATGTCTGATCTCAATCCAAGATGAAGCAAGCTTATGGCACAGAAAGCTTGGCCATGTCAATATGAAGCAATTAGCCAAAATCTCATCAAAGCGGCTTGTTCGAGGTTTACCCAAATTACCATATCAAAAGTCCGATCCATGCACACCCCGTATTCAGGAAAACAGGTGAGAAATTCATTTAAGCAAATAAATCATGTCTCTACTAATCATGTACTACAGTTGCTGCATATGGATCTCATCGGACCAACCAGAACCCAGAGTATTGGAGGTAAGAAATATTGCCTAGTAATTGTGGATGATTACTCCCGTTTTACTTGGGTATATTTCCTTGCAAGTAAATCGAAAACCTTTTCGTATTTTGAAAAATTTGCTAAAAAGGTTCAAAATGAAAAAGGATGTGTTATCTCTAGTATAAAAACAGATCATGGAGGTGAATTTGAAAATCAAGATTTCACAAAATTGTGTGATGAATCTGGTTTTAAGCACGTATTCTCCTCTCCATACACTCCTTAGCAAAATGGAGTTGTGGAAAGAAAGAATAGATCTCTTCAAGAAATGGCTAGAACTCTTTTAATTGAAAGCAAAATTTCTTCACGATTTTGGGCTGAAGCTGTTTCAACAGCATGCTATATCATCAATAGAGTCTTCCTAAGACCTATTCTTGAGAAAACCCCTTATGAATTATTCAAAGGTAAGAAGCCTATTGTTTCATACTTTCATGTGTTTGGTTGCAAATGCTTTATATTGAAAAATGCAAAAGATCGAGTTGGTAAGTTTGAAGAAAGATCGATGAAGGCATATTTCTTGGATATTCTACATCAAGCAAAGCCTACGAGTCTATAACAAGAAAAGCCAGACGGTGGAGGAGTCAATGAATGTCAAATTTCAAGACTCTACGCAAGATGAACCCGATCGACTCAATATGAAGAGTCGAACATGCTCCGAACTTTCCAAGGCCTTCAACTCAAAAAGTATCTCGGACTCACGGAAGACCAAATCAAGTAGTTCATGAAGATTCAAATAAAGAAAGAGATCATCATCCGAAAAAATCAACCCGATGGCGGAAGCACAAGTCCATCGGCCTAAAGATCTCATTATAGGCGAAATTAATGAAGGAATTCGCACGCATCAAAAGACGTGAAGAGTCTAGTGCTTTGTGGCTCTCATCTCTCGAAATTGAACCAAAAAGCATAGAAGAAGCTTTATCGATGAAAGCTGGATTGAAGCTATGCAAGAGGAGCTCGAGACAGTTCAACATTAACGATGTTTGGGAATTGACATCTAAACCAAAAGGTAAAACTGTTATTGGAGCCAAATGGGTGTTCAGAAACAAGATGAACGAAAAAGGAAAAGTCGTACGGAATAAAGCAAGACTCGTGGCCAAGGGATACATGCAAGAAGAAGGAATAGACTATGATGAGACTTACGCTCCTGTAGCAAGGTTAGAAGCTATTCGTCTACTACTTGCATTTGCTTGTTACAAAAATTTCAGGTTATTCCAAATGTACGTCAAAAGTGCTTTCCTAAATGGATTTATCCAAGAGGAAGTTTATGTGGAACAACAGCCTGGATTTGAAGACCCAAAGAAGCCAGACTCAGTCTTTAGACTGAAAAAGGCCCTATACGGTCTAAAGCAAGCACCTCGAGCTTGGTACGACAGACTAAGTAAGTTCTTGTTACAGAATGGTTTTGTTAAAGGTAAAGTAGATACTACTCTATTCATCAAAAAGGAAAACAAAAGCTTTTATTCTTTCAAATATATGTTGATGATATTATTTTTGGATCCTCTAACAAAAGTCTATGCAAGAAATTTTCTAAGTCTATGCGGGATGAGTTTGAAATGAGTATGATGGGAGAATTAACATTCTTTCTGGGCCTTCAAATAAAACAATTGAAGGAAGGAACTTTCATTAACCAAGAAAAATATGAAAATGATCTTATCAAAAGATTTGGATTGGAAAATTGCAAGAAGACTGATATACCAATGTCAAGTTCTTTGAAGATAGACAAAGATGAGGAAGGGAAAAAAGTTGATCAAAAGCTGTACAGGAGCATCATCGGTTCACTTCTTTATCTTACTGCTTCTAGACCTGACATTTTGTTAAGTGTTTGTATCTGTGCTAGGTTTCAATCGGATCTAGAGAATCTCATCTCGGTGCTGCAAAACGTATCATTAAATACGTTGCTTCATCTTCAAGTATGGGTCTTTGGTATCCTAAGAAGGAGACTTTAATCTTCCAGGATATTCGAGACCTTGATCCGGCGGCTGCGAGTCGATAGAAAGAGTACTTCGAACTTGCCGATTACTTGGAAGCGGGACGGTGTCTTGGTTTTCAAGAAAACAAAGCACCGTAGCTCTCTCAACAACGAAGCGAGTATCTTGCCCTTGGAAGCTGCTGTTCGCAAATTCTATGGATAAAACAACAGCTACAAGACTTTGGGATTGAAGACTCATGCACAGAAATCAAATGTGACAACACCAGCGCAATCAATCTCACCAAAAATCCAATTCTTCATGATATAGCTAGTATGAGTACCTAGAGGGGGGGTGAATAGGTATATAAAAAATTTCTCGAAGCTTGCACGATATTTAAACAGTTAATGATTCAATCGCAAGAGTTAAATATCAATCGAGAGACGAGTAAGGAAAGAGAGAATTGAACACTCGGTTTATAGTGGTTCGGCTTGATTCAAGCCTACGTCCACTCTTCGCACCGACAAACGGTGATTGGCTGGATTCCACTATGATCAAAGAGATGTTACAGTGTTGATCTTCCTTGATTTCTAGGTGTAGATGATCTACCACACTCACTCAAGGCGTCACCAAGTATATACTCTCTCTGTTTACAATTTCGCTCGAACAGTCTCAAACAACAATCAAGGATCTTCAGACTCTGGAATTTTTCTATCAATCACTCTCTCAAAACAACTAGAACGTCTTCTTTTTATACTCCTTTATGCCATCATAGCCGTTGGCACTTACCAAAGGAATTCCTCCAATCTACCCGTTGGACGGAATCAATCAAGAAGATCATCCGAGCTATTTAAGGAATCTGATGATAGCCCATCAATCCTGTTCGCCCATACAATCAGGATCTCGGTTTCCATGAATAGAACATTCCAAGATTATTTCGTCGACCAACGGATCTTCAATCGATCTTAGATAAGAATTAAAGAATCCGAAATGATTATCCAACCAAAGAATCTATTCCAGAGAATAGGATCGAATCCTCAACCATAAACCTTGGCTTTGGATTTCCTTCGTCACTGGATTAGAAAGATTGTCAGTGAGAATAGACTTAAGTCTTGAGTCTTGAGTCTTAAGTCTTGAGACTTGAGTCTTGAGTCTTGAGTCTTGAGTCTTGAGTCTCGAGAGAACAAAGTCTTCAGACTTTAAACTAAAGGTCTCCGAACATCCAGACTTAGACTGAAAGAAACGTTTTGTCAGCTTCAAAATATTCGGAAAGATTTCTCCAACAATCTCCCCCTTTTTGATGGTGACAAAACTTTCTTGAAGATTTGAACAACTTTGACACTGCAAAACATTTCTCAAGCAATATGGCTAACTCATAAAGATTAATAAAACAACCGAGACTCGCATCCACGAAAAAATTGGTTAGTCTTTCATGAGAAACACCATATAACAATACTTGAATAAATGCAACCAGTCTAGCATCACAATCCACAGTCAATTCAGTCAAATTCACACCCAAGTTCAAGTTCTCAAGTTATACTCAACAATAAACATAACCACAAAAGTCAAAGTTTTTAAAAGATGATGTTTGTTCAAATTGGTTTTCTCCCCCTTTTTGTCAGCATTGAAAAGGGTGAGAAAGGAGTCATGTCTGCTTGGGAATGCGCACGATCTGGAAATCCCCAATGGACTGGACTACTCCTTCGAGCTTCTTCAGGTCTTCTCTCAGATGAGCTACCTCTTCTCCCTTGGCATTGGCTTGAAGTTGCAGAGCGAGGTCTTTGAGTCTATCCTCCATAGAGACTGAAGATGCTTGTCCAGTGCTCTTCAAAGCTTGGATTTCACAGTCCAGAACATATATCTGGTTCCGCATTTCCAGAAGAATATTTATGATGCTACGAAAGTCTACAGAATCATCCGTCTGTGTACTTGCATTGACTCTCTCAGATGATGTGTATGCGAGACGATGGCGCTTTTGAATGGTCGGCATATTTGGAATCGATGCATCACCTTCTTCGGGCAATTGAGAGACTGAACTTCTTCAGGTCTTCGGAGATTGTCTTAGATCTTCACCGACGGCGGGAGGTGTAAACCTCTCTTGCTCGCTAACTCCCCCTGTCTCTAGGACATCGAAAGGGGAAGAGTGATGATCATGCTCTTCATTTCCCTTTTCTCCAGAATTGTCAGCAGACTTTTCTTTTTCTCCTTCTTCTTCTTCTTCAACTTCTTTCTCCTTCTCTCTCTGTTCTTCTTCTTCTTTCTCCTTCTTTCTCTGTTCTTCTTCTTCTTTCTCCTTCTTTCTCTGTTCTTCTTCTTCTCTGTTCTGCTGAAGATCTGTTTGATGAGACACAGAACGTCTTGTTCTTGTCAGCGCTTGGATAGTGGGATCTTCATCATCTTCATCTTCATCTTCATCATCAAGGATGAGAGTTCTTCTCTTCTTCTTCGATGGGGCACCCATGGCCTCCTTTCCTTTCCTTTTTGAAGCAGACTGGACTGGAGATTTCACTTTGAATTTCTCCATTGCCTTGGAGAGTTCTTGCGACGCATCTTCATTAACATTTTCAACCCTACCACCATCTTTTCACACGGTCGATCACAAAATGTATGCGGTAGTTCAATGTTCGGATGTCGAAGATCTTGGTCACCGAGACCGGGATAAGGCAATTGTCCTTTGTCTTTTGACAATGCTCTGTACATATGGAAGAGAATAGTGTGCGGGAGAGAAAACTTCCGTCCTGAGTTGATCGCATACATCAACTTTGCTTCAGGAAGAGACACAGAAGTCTTTGACGTAGACTTCGGTCTGAGACAATTAATCACAATCTTATGAAGCACGATGTTGATGGCCTTCATCCTCGAGTAGGTAATTTTCTTCTCTGCGTCCATATCTTTAACAAGATCCAGAGTAGTACGAGCAGGTGAGACTTTGATAGGGAGATAGCGTCCCCGTTCAACTCCAACAATGTCCGCCAACATATTCACATCTACCACGTAGACTTGATCTTGAACACTGAATGAAATTCTATTCGCATCCAAAAAGCTAAGATTTGAATAGAAATAGGCGGTCAGTTGAGCATACCCGTCTGTAGAGTCAGAGCAGAAAGTCTCAAGTTGAAGCAATTTCAACTTTTCTCTTAAGTTCACGTTGATGGAGTCCAAGAAGTCAAAATCGACACTTCTAGGGTTTATCACCCCTCTTTTCAACATCTGAAATATACTTTCTCCCGATCCTTGGATTTAAACAAATCCATCCGATTTCCTTTTACCTTTGCTTGCCACACCCATTCTCGGGTTTAAATTCAAGGAACATTTTGTCATCATCGTTCCCGTCAATCGGATTTTGTCCCGCAAACGAGGATCACTTTGGGAATGTTCTCAAGAGCCTCCACGCCCTTCCTTTAGGAGCAATTCCCAATTCCTCCATTTTCCGCAGAAAAAGATACTCATTCCCATAATTTTTATCCTTAAGGAAGTCATCTATATATTTTAACGAAGAACCAGAGGTTTTCAACGCACGATAAAGCTTATAGATGAAGGAGGGTCTTTGGACTCTTACTGGGTCGGCATCCTCGATTATCTCTTCTTCCAGATGTTGACTTGCACCTTGTGGGGTAGGAGGTGCTGAATGACGTGGAGGAGAGCGAATCGGACTTTGTCGCTGACTTGGTAAGTCTTCTTCCTCAGTGAGATCGAAATGAATCGGCCCTTTCTCCATTCTTTGTGGTCCCCTGCTTGCTATTCTTGATGATTTCCTTGAAGACGACATCTTCCTTTGACTATTGGAAGATTCCTTCACTTGCTTTTCCCAAGAAAAAATGACCACTTTCTCGACGATGAACAAGGGGTAGAAACAAAGATCGGGAGGAGAGTGTCTTTTTAGGGTTTTGAAGATTTGGGCGAAGAACAAGAAACCGTATATATATGTACCTCGGATTTGAAAAGAAAAGTTTAAATCGGTACAAAGAAGGTGTACGAACATATCGTTTCAGAATCAATAACTACCAAAATTAATTCCTTGAAAAATTTCCGAATTATATCTAAAAGAGAGATCGTACCTTTTCGAGATAGATAAAATAACAAGAATTCGTACAGCAACTTACAGTCTTTAGCCAAGAGTCTCATGATTTAAAGTCAGAGTCTTAGAGTTGGTGAGTCTCTAGACTTTAACTTCTTCAAGCTTCAAAATGTTGAGTCTTGAGCGGATGAAGTCGAATTGATTTTTCTCCAAAGGCTTTGTGAATATATCCGCTAGTTGACTCTTTGAATCAACAAATTGAATCGAGATTTCTCCATTTTGAATATGATCTCTAATGAAGTGATGTCGAATCTCAATATGCTTTGCTCTTGAATGAAGGATTGGATTTTTGGTGAGATTTATCGCTGGGTGTTGTCACATCGATTTACGTGCATGAGTCTTCAATGCCAAAGTCTTGTAGCTGTTGTTTTATCCATAGAATTTGCGAACAGCAGCTTCCAAGAGCTACATACTCGCTTACATCGTTGAGAGAGCTACGGTGCTTTGCTTCCTTGAGAACCAAGACACATCCCGTTTCCAAGCGAGTTGACAAGTTCCGAGAAGTGCTCTTTCTATCGACTACGCAGCCGGCCAGATCGCATCGAGTATCCTAGAAGATTAAAGTCTCCCTCTTTGGATACCAAAGACCGATGCTTGAAGATGAAGCAACGTATTTGATGATACGTTTCACGGCAATGAGATGTGATTCTCTAGGATCGATTGAAACCTAGCACGTATGCAAACACTCAACAAAATATCGAGGTCTAGAAGCGATAAGATAAAGAAGTGAACCGATCATGCTCTGTCCTTTTGATCTACTTTCTTCCCTTCTTCATCCTTATCTATCTTACGAGAGCATGACATTGGTATGTCAGTCTTCTTGCAATTTTCCAATCCAAATCTTTTGACAAGATCATTAGCATATTTTTCTTGGAAGATAAAAGTTCCTTCCTTCAATTGCTTTATTTGAAGACCGAGAAAGAAAGTTAATTCTCCCATCATACTCATTTCAAATTCGTCCTGCATAGACTTAGAAAATTTCTTGCAAAGACTTTCATTAGAGGATCCAAAAATAATGTCATCAACATATATTTGAACGAGTAAGAAACTTTTGTTTTCCTTTTTGATGAACAGTAGTATCTACTTTACCTTTGACAAATCCGTTACGTAATAAGAACTTACTTAGTCTGTCGTACCAAGCTCGAGGTGCTTGCTTTAGACCATACTGAGCCTTTTCGATCCCGAAGACCGAGTCCGGCTTCTTTGGGTCTTCAAATCCGGCGGTTGTTCCACATAAACTTCCTCTTGGATAAATCCATTTAGGAAAGCACTTTTGACGTCCATTTGGAATAACCTGAAATTTTTGTAACAAGCAAATGCAAGTAATAGACGAATAGCTTCTAACCTTGCTACGGTGCGTAAGTCTCATCATAGTCTATTCCTTCTTCTTGCGTGTATCCCTTGGCCACGAGTCTTGCTTTATTTCGTACGACTTTTCCTTTTTCGTTCATCTTGTTTCGAACACCCATTTGGCTCCAATAACGGTTTTACCTTTTGGTTTAGATGTCAATTCCCGAGACATCATTAATGTTGAACCTGTCTGAGCTCTTCTTGCATAGCTTCGATCCAGCTTTCATCAGATAAAGCTTCTTTTATGCTTTTTGGTTCAATTTCTGAGATGAGAGCAACAGCACTAGATTCTTCACGCCTCTTTGATCTGGTGCGGATTCTTCTTGTGTGGAGTCTTGGAATTTGACATTCATTGATTCCTCCACAGACTGGCTTTTCTTGTTATAGACTCTGTAGGCTTTGCTTGATGTAGAATATCCAAGGAAGATTCCTTCATCTGATCTTTCTTCAAACTTACCAACTCGATCATTTGCATTTTTCAAAATAAAGCATTTGCAACCAAATACATGAAAGTATGAAACAATAGGCTTCTTACCTTTGAACAATTCATAGGGAGTTTTTTCAAGAATAGGTCTTAGGAAGACTCTATTTATGATATAGCATGCGGTTGAAACGACTTGACCCAAAATCGTGAAGAAATTTTACTTTCAATTAAAAGTGTTCTAGCCATTTCTTGAAGAGATCTATTCTTTCTTTCCACAACTCCATTTTGCTCGGGTATACGGAGAGGAAAACATGTGATTAAAACCAGATTTATCGCAGAATTTTGTAAAATCTTGATTTTCAAATTCACTTCCATGATCCGTCCTTATACTTGAAATAGCACATCCTTTTTCATTTTGAACCCTTTTTGCAAACTTCTCAAAGTACGAAAAAGTTTCGACTTATTTGCAAGAAAGTATACCCGTGTAAAGCGAGAGTAATCGTCTATAATTACTAGACAATATTTCTTACCTCCAATGCTCGGGTTCTTGTTGGTCCGAAGAGATCCATATGAAGCAACCGTAATACATGATTAGTAGATACATGATTCTTTTGCTTAAATGAATTTCTTACCTGCTTTCCCGAATGCATGGAGTACATAGGTCAGACTTTTGATATGGCAATTTAGGTAGACCTCGAACAAGCTGCTTTGAAGAGATTTTGGCTAATTGCTTCTTGTTGATATGGCCAAGTTTTCTGTGCCATAGAAGTGCTTCATCTTGAATTGAGATTAAGCATTGTTCTTCATTTGGCTTTACATCAAGGAGGTAGATGTTTCCATGCCTTCGACCCATGAAAGACGAGTCGAATCTTTACTAATTCCAGAACATATGCCTTCTTGAAAGGAGATCTTGAAACCGGTATCACACAATTGGCTAATGCTTTGAGAAGATTATAATTGAGTCCTTCCACTAGAGAGACATTGCTTATTGTGAGATTTCCAATTTTCACAGTTCCAAATCCCACGATGTTTCCTTTGCTATTTCCTCCAAAAGACACTTTTCCACCATTTACTTGAATAAGCTTTGTGAAACAATTTGAGTCTCTGTCATGTGTCTTGAGCATCCGCTTTGTCAAGATACCACTTTACCTTCATTTTGACGAGAGACCCGCATTCAAAATAGAGTCTCAAGCTTTCTTTGGTACCCAAATTTTCTTGGGTCCTTTGGTGTTAGTAGGATGAACATTATTAGGCCATACTCTCTTAACAGGCTTCCAAACCATAGGACACTCTTTTTCAAAATGATCCCGACCGTTACACTTAGAACACCTTAAAGCATTTCGACCTACGAGACTTTACAAACACTCTTTTGAAATGATTTTTATAAGCCTCTTTTGATGGTCTTTTCTTAATTCTTTCTTTTACTTTTGGAAAATCAATCAAGGGGATTGTTTCCCTTTGTCATACCTAGACCAGACTTATTAAAGTAAGGTCTTTGGACTGAAAGCACTTTTTCAAGCTTTTCGGATCCTATCGAAAACTTCTTTGAAATATTTGATAAGTCTGTTTTTAAGAAAACATTTTCTTTCAAAAGATCATCTTCTTTTTCTTTAAGAGCAGAAACATTTAGGTCTAGACTTTTAATTCTTTCTTCTAAAATAATTTCCTTTTGTTTCAGAAATGAGTTTTCCTTTTTAAGTTCGGAAATTCTTTTGAGAGAAGTCTTAAGACGAAGCATAATTCATCAATGTATTTAGAGACTTTGACAGGATTTTATAATCACTTACCTCAAATTCACCGTATGCGAGTCGATCCAGTCGAGTCGATTGTGCCATCGACACGGGTTGGCATATTCCTCATCACTCTCTTCACACTCTGTATCGCTCCAAGTTTCGGCTTTAAGAGCTTTTCGAGACTTCTCGGCTCTTCCTCTTTTCTTTTCGAAGAGGACGGTTGGGTCGATGTGTCCCTTCTTTTTACATTCGAAGCAAACTACATCTTTGTTTGGTTCCTCATCATCAACGAGACTTGGTGCATTTGTCTCTGAAAACTTTGTTTCTTTGGAATGAACCTTTTGCCTTTTCTATTCGGTTTTCTGAATCTTCTTATCATGAGTGCGAGCTCCTCATCATCCATATCATCTTCGAATCTGCATCATCGGAATCATCGTTAGATTTTAGTGCAATAGATTTCTTACCTCTTGGATCTTCGTCTTCATTAATTCGTTCCACTTCATAAGACTGAAGAGTTCCAATCGGCTCGTCTACGAGATAATGGCATGATTCTTTGCGTCTCTCTTATTGAAGTCTTTATATGATTCCAATCCTTGGAGAGTCCACGCAGAAGCTTGTTCACCTTCATGGGATCAGAAATTTTTTGTCCTTGGTTCTCAAGACCATTGACAATATCGCAAAACGACTAAACATGTCGGTTATAGATTCTCCTGGTTTCATTTTGAAGGCTTCATATTGACCAAGGAGAATGTTAATTCTGTCTCCTTCACTCGTCTTGTCCCTTCATAAGTGATATGTAATCTATCCCGAGACTTCTTTTCTTGTAACACAAGAAGATATTCTGTTATATTCGATAGGTGACAAGGCACAATATAAAGAATAAATTGCTTTAGCATCGAGTGCTTGTCTCTTGTTTATCTCTTCTTGAGACATTCCGCTGCTTCAACAGTTTCTTTCCCTCTTTCGATATCGATGCGCGGTAGGAGTGATTCCTTTTTCTACCACATCCCATTCCGAGGATCCTTTGATCGTAGAAAAGCTTTCATCTTGTTTTTCCGGATGTTGTAATCTTTTCCATCAAAGTAGGGTGGTCTCGTATTGCTTTGCCCTTCCATCAGCCCGGTGCTAGCATACTAGCCATGGATCTTCTACTCAAGTAAAACACTTCAAACAAAGTAAGAACACGAGCTCGATACCAATTGATATAGCTAGTATGAGTACCTAGAGGGGGTGAATAGGTATATAAAAAATTTCTCGAAGCTTGCACGATATTTAAACAGTTAATGATTCAATCGCAAGAGTTAAATATCAATCGAGAGACGAGTAAGGGAAAGAGAGAATTGAACACTCGGTTTATAGTGGTTCGGCTTGATTCAAGCCTACGTCCACTCTTACGCCGACGGCCCGATTGGCTGGATTCCACTATGATCAAAGAGATGTTACGGTGTTGATCTTCCTTGATTTCTAGGTGTAGATGATCTACCACACTCACTCAAGGCGTCACCAAGTATATACTCTCTCTCGTTTACAATTTCGCTCGAACAGTCTCAAACAACAATCAAGGATCTTCAGACTCTGGAATTTTTCTATCAATCACTCTCTCAAAACAACTAGAACGTCTTCTTTTTATACTCCTTTATGCCATCATAGCCGTTGGCACTTACCAAAGGAATTCCTCCAATCTACCCGTTGGACGGAATCAATCAAGAAGATCATCCGAGCTATTTAAGGAATCGATGATAGCCCATCAATCCCGTTCGCCCATACAATCGGGATCTCGGTTTCCATGAATAGAACATTCCAAGATTATTTCGTCGACCAACGGATCTTCAATCGATCTTAGATAAGAATTAAAGAATCCGAAATGATTATCCAACCAAAGAATCTATTCCGAGAGAATAGGATCGAATCCTCAACCATAAACCTTGGCTTTGGATTTCCTTCGTCACACGGATTAGAAAGATTGTCGGTGAGAATAGACTTAAGTCTTGAGTCTTGAGTCTTAAGTCTTGAGACTTGAGTCTTGAGTCTTGAGTCTTGAGTCTTGAGTCTCGAGAGAACAAAGTCTTCAGACTTTAAACTAAAGGTCTCCGAACATCCAGACTTAGACTGAAAGAAACGTTTTGTCAGCTTCAAAATATTCTGGAAAGATTTCTCCAACACTTCATTCAAGAGCAAAGCATATAGAAATTCGACATCACTTCATTAGAGATCATATTCAAAGTGGAGAAATCTCAATTCAATTTGTTGATTCAAAAAGTCAACTAGCGGATATATTCACAAAGCCTTTGGAGAAAAATCAATTTAATTTTATCCGCTCTAGACTCAACATTTTGAAGCTCGAAGAAGTTAAAGTCTAGAGACTCTCCAACCTTCGGACTACGAAAGTTGATGACCGTCAGACTCAAATCTCTCAGACTAAAATATCTCAGACTCAGACGCTGATGACTATAGACTGTAAGTTGTTACTTTATCTAAACTCGAAAAGGTATGATCTTTCGTTCAGTTATTTTATAGTCTCCGTGAAAATTGAAAAACTTGTCTTTTCAAAAGGTTTAATTTTGGCAGTTATTGATTTAGAAAAGAAGTATTCGTACACTTTCCTTGTACCGATTAAACTTCCCCTTTTCAAAACTGAGTTATATATACATATACAGTTTTCTCTTTCAATCTTCAAAACCCTAAAAACATTCTCCTCTCAAACTGGTTTCTACTTCGAATTCATCCTCGAGAAAGTTGTCATCTTTTTCTTGGGAAAGCAATCAAAGAAATCCTTTAGAGACAAGAAGAATGTCGTCTTCAAGGAAGTCCTCAAGAATCGCGACAAGGGGACCACAAAGGATGAAGGAGGGACCTACCCACTTCGATCTCACGAAGAGGAAGATTTATCGAGTCGATCGAACCCAACTCACTCTCCACCTCGTCATTCAACGCCTTCTACCCCACAAGGTGCGGGTCAACATCCAGAAGAAGAGGTAATCGAGGACGCAGACCCAGTAAGAGTCCAAAAACCCTCATTTATTTACAAACTTTACTGTGCGTTGAAAAGCACTGCGACTCCGATGAAATATGTGGATGATTTTCTTAAAGAAAAGAACTATGGGAATGAGTACATTTTTCTGAAGAAAATGGAGGATTTGGGAATTGCTCCCAAATGTAAAGCAGAGGAAGCGCTTGCAAATATTACGAGTGACCCTCGGATGTCGGGCCAAAATTTGGTGATGGGAACGACGATGACAAAATATTCACGATTTTCAACCGAGATTGGGTATTGCTGCGAAGGTGAAGGGGAAGAGGATGGAGTTATTTAAATCAAAGGAACATGAAACCTTGTTCTTCAAATTGCTGAAGCGAGGGGTAATAAACCCTAGAAGTGTCGACTTTGATTTCCTGGATGCTGTGAATGTGAACTTGAGAGAAAAGTTCAGTCTGCTTCAACTGGAACGTTTTTGCACTAACACCACGGACGGATATGCACAACTGACTGCATATTTCTATTCAAATCTTAGCTTTATCGATGCGAATAGAATATCTTTCAGTGTTCGAGATCAGGATTATGTATTGGATGTGGACATGTTGGCGGACATACATGGAGTTGAACGGGCACGATATCAACCAGTCAAAGTCTCAGTTGCTCGTGCCACAATGGACCTTGTTGAAGATAGAGATATTGAGGGAAAAATCATCTATTCAAGGATGCGTGCCATCAACATTGTGTTGCACAAAATTGTTATCAATTGCATTAGGCCGAAGTCTACATCAAAGACTGATGTGTCTAATTCTGAAGCAAAATTGATGTACACAATCAACTCTGGGAAGAAGTTCTCTCTCCCTCACACTATTCTCTTTCACATGTACAGAGCAATGTCGAAAGACAAGGGACAATTGCCTTATCCAGGTCTGGTGACCAGGATCTTCAGACACATGAATATTGAACCGCCACACACTCTCTGTGTTCGACCGTGCGATAAGATGGTGGTAGGTTTAAAGATGTTGACCAAGATGCGTTTGAAAGAACTTTCTAAGGCAATGGAGAAATTCAGAGTGAAGACTCCGTTCAAATGTCGCTTCAAAAAGAAAGGGAAAGGAAGTCATTGGTGCCCCATCAAAAAGGAAGAGAACTCTCATATTGGAGGATGAAGATGAGGAAGAAGATCTCACAATCACTGCCTTGGTAAGGACAAGGCATTCTGCTTCCCAATCAACAGAACAACAGAAGAAACAGAGAGAAGAAGAAGAAAAAGACAAGAACAGAGAAGAAGCAGAGCAGAGAGAGAAGGAGAAAGAAGCTGAAGAAGAAGGAGAAGAAGAACAAGAAAAGTCTGCAGCTGAATCTGGAGAGAAGGATATAGAAGAGCATGATCATCACTCTTCCCCTCTTGATGTCCAAGAGACAGGGGGAGTTGGCGAGCAAGAGAGGTCCTCACCTCATGCTGCCAATAGTGAAGGTCTACGACAATCTCTAGTAGCACCAGAAGAATTTCAGGCTTCTCAATTGCCTGAAGAAGGTCACGATACGTCAGAACCAAATCTGCAAGACTTTATAGAAGCGCCATCGTCTGCATTCACTCCATCGGAAAGAGCAAATGCAAGTACTCAGACGGACAATTCTGCAGATTTTCGTCGTATCATGGATATTCTTCTGGAAATGCGTGGCCAAATCTATGCTCTGGACTGTGAAATTCAAGCCTTGAAGAATGCTGGACAAGCATCTTCAGTTACCCTAGAGGATAAAATGAAAGACCTCGCTCTGCAACTGCAAACCAATGCCAAGGGAGAAGAGGTAGCTAAACTGAGGGAAGACTTGAAGAAGCTCGAAGGAGTAGTCTAGTCCATGGGAGATTTCCAGATTGTGCGCATTCCCAAGCAGACATGACATCTTTCTCACCTTTTTTAATGTTGACAAAAAGGGGGAGAAGTAATTTGAACCAACCAACCAACTTTCTTTAAATTTCTTTGACTTTAAGTTTTTTTTTTTTTTTTTTTACGACTTGAGTAATCTTAGGTGTGAACTTGAACTTGACTGAATTGGCTGTGGATTTTAATGCTTGACTGTTTGCATTCATATCAAGTGTTGTTATATGGTATTACTCATGAAAGACTAACCAATTTTCTGTGGATGCGAGTCCGGTTGCTTTGTTTATCTTTATGAGATTGCCATATTGCTTGAGAAATGTTTTTGCGGGTCAAAGTGGTTCAAATCTACGGAAAGTTTTGTCACCATCAAAAAGGGGAGATTGTTGGAGAAATCGTTCCCGAATATTTTGAAGCTGACAAAACATTTCCTTCGATCTAGTCGTATCTATCGAGATCGTCTAGTGTAAAGTCTCGAAGACTTTCGACTACCGAGACTCAAGATTCAAGACTCAAGGTTTGAGACGTAAGACTCAAGACTCAAGACTATTCTCATTGACAGCCTTTCGATCCGGTGACGAAGGGAATCCGAGCGAAGTATATGGTTGAGGGTTTAATGCTATCGTCGGAGAAGATCTTTTGGTTGGATGAATATAACGGATTCTTTTGATTTAAATCTTTCAAAGATCCGATGGTCGACGAAGTATTCTTGGAATGTTCTATTCTTGGAAACCAAGATCCCGATTGTATGGGCGAACGGGATTGATGGGCTATCGTCGGAGTTCCTTTTATAGCTCGAATGATCTTCTTGATTGATTCCGTCCAACGGGTAGATTGGAGGAATTCCTTTGGTAAGTGCCAACGGTATGATGGCATAAAGGAGTATAAAAAGGAAGACATTCTAGTTGTCTTAAGAACGTGATTTTGATAGAAAAATTCCAGTCGAAGCACCTTGATTATTAGTCGATACAGTCCGAGCGAAATTGTATACACGAGAGAGTGTTTATACTTGGCGATACCTTGAGCGAGTGTAGTAGATCATCTACATCGAGAGATCAAGGAAGAACAACACTGTAACATCTCTTTGTTCATAGTGGAATCCAGCCAAATTGGCTGTCGGTGCGAAGAGTGGACGTAGGCTTGAATCAAGCCGAACCACTATAAACCGCGTGTTTAATTCTCTCTTTCCTTACTCAGTCTTACATTGATTGTTATCTTTCGCTAATCCTTGATCTGTCTAAGTATTGCGCAAGTATACAGAAATTATCAAGAAAAATCTTTGTATACCTATTCACCCCCCTCTAGGTACTCGTACTAGCAACATCACACTTAACACCTAGCCTTATCTCATGTTTATTATTTCATATACGTCGTTCTTGCAAAAAACCCCTCTCCCCTCAAGCTTGCAATCTCACATCCAATTTCTGAAAAATAGAGAATATAAAGTGCAGAAGAGACATACTTGGCACGATGTTGTTGATAGCGACAAAGACGGCCGTGCATTTCGCTCTCACTCCTGCTCTAGTCGTATTTTCATCAAAGCTCGATTCATCCTCCCCTTCAACGATCTCCATCTCAACTTCATTTTCGTCTCGAATATATTAATGAGAAGGTCCTTTGGATTGTTCTAATTAACCTTTAGAAGGCTGTATGCATCCTTGTTGCTGTTTTACTGCCTAATCAACACAATCGACGACAATTGGTTTTGATTAGTATTGGTGGGATGGTAGTATCCCTTATTAGTCTTGGCAGTTGCTTGATGAAGATTGACCATATTTGTTATGGCGACATCCAAAGCCACATCCAAACTAATGGGAGCCCACCAACCATGAATAGGGCAAGCCCAACCATCGGATTGGAGCAGACAAGCGGGTTGGGTGAACCGAGTATGGGAACAAATCCCTACTCGGGTGATTTCAATGCAGGTCATCAAATCGGGTCAAGCAAATTAGGTTTAGGGACAAATCCCTACCTAAATTTCTCATTCGATTTCTGGCCTTTTCTAGTTGCCAAGACTAACATGGTTAGTGTTCATCAGGTAATTGCCAATACTAATAAATGATACTAATCAAAAGCAATTGTCGTCGACCGTGTCGGTCAAGCAGCAAAGTGGCAACAAGGAAACATACAGTCTTCAAAAGTTCAATTAGAACAATCTAAAGGACCTTCTCATTAATATTTATGACTCCAGCCTTCTCCAATATTTACGGCGTGTATATGAACCAGTGCGGTGATTCTGGCATGGTACATAACATAAATGGCCAGCAACGTCAACGATGTTACTCCCTCCCAAAACATGACACGCCACCCATTCAATTTTCGAGAAGATTTAATTGCAAGCGTATCCAATAAATTCACCAGTTTTTATTATGATTTTAAATTTTTTTTTTAATATTAACAAAAAGAAAATCGCATCGAGTCAAAGTGTCCGTCGAGCTAAGTTGACGCGGACCCTATCGGTCTGGGTTTTTAAGCCCACAATTGCTTTTCTCGGCCCAATTTATTCAATCCTAACCCACTTAACACCTACCCTTATCTCAGTTTTATTATTTCCTATACCTTGTTTCTACAAAAAAACCCCCTCCCCTCCCCTCAAAGCTTGCAATCTCACATGCAATTTTTTAATAACAGAGAAAATAAAGTGTGGAACAGACACGCTCGGCCCGTTGTTGATAGCAACGAAAATGGGCTAAGCCTAGTTAAGCTAACGTGGACCCAACTGGTCCGAGTTTTTAAGCCCACAACTGCTTTTCTCAACCCAATCTATTCAATCGTGACCCACTAACACCTAACCTTATCTCATTTTTATTATTTCCTAGATCTTGTTTCTGCAACCCCTTTCCTCCCCCCAAACCCTGCAATCTCACACCCAATTTCTGAAGAATAAAGAAAATAAAGTGCAAAAGAGACATACTTGGCCCGATGTTGTTGATGGCGATGAAGACATCCATGCAATTCGCTGCTACTCCTGCTGTAGTCGCATTTCATGAAAGCTCAATTCATCCTCGCCTTCAACGATCTCCACCTCGACTCCATTTTTGACTAGAAGATAGTAATGAGAAGGTCCTTTGGATTGTTCTGATTAACCTTCTGAAGACTATATGGGTGACGTCCTAGGGCGTCACGTACTAAGCGCAAGCGGAATTATACTTATTATTATCATCTTGCCGAACTTGTAACCTCCTTTAGGTAATCTATAGTGTTTACCATTGAAGGTTAGCATGTATAACATGGATTATTTAAAGTCTCAAGTTTATATTATGAGGTTATCCTACAATCACTCTACCTTCAATTCTTAGTATTGGCCAATTCATTCATGCACATAAACAAGATCACGAGAAGCTTCATTTCTTCTTATCATCATTCGGGCCTACAGAATTTATCAACCTGGACTCTTTCCATGTTCATCGCCTATATATACAACATATACATAACAAAAGTACGGCGTAACAAAAGTCAGGGATAAAGGGTGAGGGTGTCTACTCCACGAGTTCCCACACAAGCCCGCATATATAAACAAAAAAAAAAAACAAAAGACAATTAGCTTATACATGATCAAAGGCGTCAAGGCGCCATCCATCCCAGCTCCTGCTCCATCATCACTAAAAGGAATAGGGCCAAACATTGCTCCATCGTGCTTGATAAACATTGCAACGAACTTCATTGGGAGCAACTCAGCTCTACCAACATCCATCCATAACGTAGCCTCATACTTAGAGAAAGTCAGCTCAACATCAGTCATACACATCAGTAAAGGTAACGTCAATGCTTGATACCGCTCCATAACGACCTATTGGCGGCACATCCATACTATCAATCTGAAAAATGTAAGGTATGAGCAACAACTTTGCCCAGTAAAGAAAGATAAAACTCTAACTTAAACAATATTGCAAGGGAACCATGGCCAAACAATTTAAGATACTAAGGTAGAATTGTCACAAGCATAAACAATTGGATATTACACCCTCATGTATATAATCACCTTATGACTATCCATTTCTATGCTTACCTTTCTCAAGCTCAATCTCATATCAAGATGCAATGCAACAACAGTAAATGGACTCACTCGCCAAGTAGAATTATATTTAGTGTGCATATGATCCACCTTTGATCAGTCATTAACCGGAACTCTACCGGCCTGATCGAGTCAGTTTCGGAAGTTACCTTATCAAGACTTCCACAATATTTCTATTATGGGCATCTCACTCCGAGGTATCCCGGCATCACTCAACTGAGGTCCTCCCAAGATCACTCAGCATGGGGCATCTCACTCCGAGGCATCTCAGTATCACACAACTAAGGCATCCTTGATCACACACAAGGCCATCTCACTTTGAGGCATCTTGGTATCTCTCTACAGAGGCATCCTAGACCACTCAGCTTGGGCATCCCAAATTTCTAGGGGCATCACTGGTATCTCTGTACCGATAGGTTCATTCACTCACTTAAGCACACGTTTCACACCCACACACCTTTAATTAATGCATTTATCGTATGCGAAAGAAAAGACTCAAATGTATCTAACTATATATCTAACTCTCATGAACCTAGCACATGTGCGTGTCTAAATTATAAGATAAAACCCATTACGACATTGTCCCATTCCATGCCGAACATATATTTATCCCATAATCAAGGACTATGCACCGCACTCATTGCACACGCACGATACTATATGCACTTATATCTCAAATAAGATGTGAGACTTACTCTTGCACAACTAACCTCTATTAGAAGGTTACTAGACTCTATGTGTGTCATACAAGTCTAATATAAAAGACACAACATCTAGTATATGTTCTCGGGTCCAGACAATTTACTAGCTAAATGTACAGTTTCGGTTTCGGAAACGGAAGGTATATCAATTCTTGTCGAAATACTACCAAATTTTAGTATGTTATATTTGAGATATAAATTGACATTTTCTGTGAGGAAAATTAAGTCTAATTCTCACTGTATTAAGAGTAACAATCGCCATAATCTTTACTAGCACCCTATATCGACGTCCAGATTCTTTATCTACAAAGAAACTTTTTTTACTGGCCAATTATTATCCATTTAATCTCAAATTTTGACACGTTATTCCTTAAGATTTTTTCTACAATTTTCATTCAGGATTCAAAGCCTAATTCTAACTAGTTAATTACAGAAAATTCGTATAATCAGTAAATGTCAAACTGTTTCTCACAATAACAGTTTACTAGTTTTACTAAATTCACTTCTATCTCTATGTTTTTTTATTCATATAATCATAGCTAGGTTTCTAATTCAACCTATTGGATTTTTTTTTTCATGTAGAATAGTTCCTTTATTATTTTCATCAACATACATAAATAAAATAACACAAAACAGAAGACTCCCTAAGGGTAACCTCCTAGAATAGGTATACACGATTCCTTCACTCTTAGCCTAACCAAACCACTTATTATTCCAAAAATCTCTTCTACAACACTTCAATAGTTAATCACAGCATCTAAAAGTACTTTTAGCAAGGTTTTCTTCAACAAATAGGCCATGCATAGCTCAGCTCGAAGTATAATTGCATTCGTGAGTTCACTCATCACAATATACACCTTATCCATCCACTCGGCAACCATTTCATCACTTCACTCAGCAAAGACAGCATATTCACACTTGGATTTCGAAACGTGCAAGACTCAAAAGTAACATGCAATGGCTTCTACCTTCAATCTAACACTTACTATGCTTAGATTAATCACAAAACAACAACTACAAATCAAATCCTTCACTGTTTGGTTAGATCCACAAGCTTTCTTGATGAACAATGGATAACTTTCAACTTAGAGTTATATCTTTCTTTACCTTGCTTCAGCTATTAGATAACTCAAAGATTCTTCAAAAATTGGCACCAAAGCTCGCATGCAAGAAGGATAAATCGCTGGTTTGTTGCAGGTTCTTCACTGCTCGTCCGAGAGAAATAGAGAAGAAGCAGAAGAAGAAGATGGGTTTCTCAGTTTTTGAAGAGAGAGAGAGAGGGTTCCGAAATTTATGAGGGGAAATAGATCTATAAGGCTAATCCCTAGGCTAGACTAATGATGAGATTTGCTAATGATTATGTCTCTTGAGTTTGCTTGTCTTGGTTTGTTGGAATCAAAACCGTGGGTGATGAAGAAAAACGAAGAGAAAAGATAGAGAAGTGTCATGGCCTCCAAGTTTGATCTCTCAAATTCAATGTCTCTAATCCATGTCGTTAGTCGGTTAATTAGTTTCTAATGTTTTTCACGTAATTCCCTTTCGATTCCATTGGATTTCATTTCTATTATAATCATATAAAGTTATGAAATTATATGACATATTAACCACTTAGTGTTAGTCTATGGAGAATTCATCACAAGAAATGCTAAAGTTAGCAATTGAGATTAGCATTACAATCATTAATCAAATTATCATAACTATAATCTATAAAATAAAATCACTCGGGCCTAAATATTCGTCTTGGGTCCAACAGGCTTAATCTATAACAATCTGGCCTACTAAACTAAATTTACCAGTCTAACAATTCTAAATCTTGGCATGCGATAAGCTAAGCCCAAACCCATAATCTTTCATTAGACTTATCAAGTCCAATTCATGTGGCCCACTTACTTCTCAAGCCCACACATTTCTCACGATCCATTGGGTTCACTTACTGGCCCAATCTAATGAATCTAAGTTCCTAATGATCTAATTACACTAATGAAGGTTGGTGAAATTTGAGATGTCACAACTCTCCCTTACTTAGAAAATTTCGTCCTCGAAATTAGAATTCTTACCTTATTCACTTGAAAAGTTGAGGATATTTCTGTCTTATCTCTTCCTCACTTTCCCAAGTTGCTTCCTCTTAATCATGGTATCGCCACCAAATTTTGACTAAAGGTATAGTCTTATTCCTCAACACTCGTTCTCTTCGATCCAAAATTTCCACAGGCTCTTCTATATATCTAATTCTTTCATCTATTTCTAGTACTTCAAAATCTAACACATGAGTTGGATCCAGCTCATATTTCCTAAGCATAGATACATGAAAAACATCGTGAGTACTGGACAGCTTTGGTGGTAATGCTATTCTATATGCTAACTCTCCAATCCTTTCTAATACTTCAAAAGGTCCTATAAATCTTGGGCTCAACTTTCCTTTCTTCCCAAATCTTGACACATTCTTCATAGGTGATACCTTCAAAAATACATGATCTCCTACATTGAATTCTAAAGGTCTACGACATTTGTCTACATAACTCATTTGCCTACTTTGAGCTGTCCTAAGTCATTCTCGTATAGTCTTTACTGCTTCCAAAGTAACTTGAACTATTTCTGGTCATGTTAGCTTTTGCTCTCCAACTTCATTCCAACAAATAGGGGTTCTACAATTCCTACCATATAGAGCTTCAAATGGAGCCATACCAATGCTTTGCTGAACACTATTGTTATAAGAAAATTCCACTTAATGTAATTTCTCATCCCAATTTCCTTTTAAATCAATGACACAAGCTCTCAGCATATCTTCCAGTGTTTGTATAGTCCTCTCTTATTGTCTGTCTGTCTATGGATGAAAGGTAGTACTATATTGGAGTTTAGTTTCTAAGGCAAGTTGAAGACTTTTCCAAAAATTTGACGTGAATCGCAAATCTCGATCTGATGTTATGGTCACAGGAACACCATGTAGTCGTATTATCTGTCTAACATACAACGTGGCATACTTCTCTAGTGAATAATCTATCTTGACAGCTAAAAAGTGTGCTGACTTTGTTAATCGGTCTACTATTACCCATATTGAGTCATGTCTACTTCAAGTCCTTGGTAGTCCTTATACAAAGTCCATGGTTATATGTTCCCACTTCCATTCTGGAATTTCCAATGGTTTTAGCAATCCTGTAGGCTTTCGATGTTCAACTTTCACATGTTGACATGTCAGACATCTTGCGACATACTTAGCAATATCAGTCTTCATTCCATTCCACCAAAAATATTGACGAAGGTTCCTATACATTTTTGTACTTCTTGGGTGAATACTATAACTACTATGATGAGCTTCAGTTAGAATTTCTCTCTTCAATTCATCATTACTAGGTACACAAAAACATCCATGAAATTTAACTATCCCATCATTTGAGATTTGAAAATCCAACTTCTTTCCTTTCAGCTTTATCTCGAATTTTCAATATTTTAGGATCCGACTATTTGTAAGGTCTTAATGCACTTGTATAACTTCAGATTCAACTCTCAGTGCAGCTATCATACCTACATATTCACTCACTTCAACCTTGAATTCAGAATTTGAAATTGCTTCCAATAGATTCCATTCTTTAACCATCATATTGGCTACTGTCATCGCCGAGTTCCTACTAAGTGCATCTGCCACTCTGTTAGCTTTTCTTGGGTGATACATAATTTCACAGTCATAGTCCTTAAGTAATTCTATCCATCTCCTTTGACTCATGTTCAATTCCTTTTGAGAGAATATGTACTTTAAACTCTTGTGATCCGTAAAAATTTCAAATCTTTCTCCATAAATATAGTGCCTCCAAATCTTTAAAGCAAAAACAATGGCAGCTAGCTCAAAGTCATGAGTAGGGTAATTCAATTCATGTGGTTTCAATTGTCTCAACGCATATGCTATAACTTTCTCGTGTTGCATAAGAACACAACCTAATCCTTTATGAGAAGCATCACTATATACCGCAAAACCTCCAGATCCTATGGGTATTGTTAACATCGGTGCCGTCGTCAATCTCCTCTTAAGTTCTTGGAAACTTTGCTCACATTCCTCTAACCAATCAAATTTTGAATTCTTCCGAGTCAATTGTGTTAATGGTCTTGCAATTTGAGAAAATCCTTCTACAAATCTTCGGTAATATCCAGCTAAACCTAGAAAACTTTGTATTTCTATCACTATCGATGGTCTAGGCCAATTAATCACAGCCTCAACTTTAATTGGGTCCACCGATATTCCTTCATAGGTCACCACATGTCCTAAAAAAGTCACTTGGTCCAACCAACATTCACATTTACTAAATTTGGCATACAATTTGTGTTCTCTAAGAGTTTGCAGCACAATCCTTAAATGTTCTTGATGCTCATCTTGTCCCTTTGAATACACCAAAATATCATCTATAAAGACTATCACAAATTGGTCTAGAAAAGGCTTAAATACTCTGTTCATAAGGTCCATAAAAGTTGTTGGGGCATTTGTTAGTCCAAATGGCATAACAAAAAATTCATAGTGTCCATATCTAGTTTGAAAAGCTATTTTAGGAATATCCTCCTTCTTTATTCGTAATTGGTGATATCTTGATCTTAAGTCAATCTTTGAGAAAACTGATGCTCATTGCAATTGATCAAATAAATCATCAATCCTTGGTAATGGGTACTTATTTTTAATTATCTCTCTTGATTGAATTGCCTATAATCAATACACAGGCGTAATGATCCATCTTCTTTCTGACAAATAACACTGGCGCACCCCATGGGGATACACTTGGTCTAATAAATCATTGGTCAAGTAATTCTTGTAATTGTACCTTCAATTCCTTTAATTCTGTCAATGACATCCTATAAGGAGCTTTCGATATAGGTTATGTACCAGGTGCCAATTCAATAGTAAATTCAACTTCTTGCTCTAGGGGTAATCCTATCAATTCCTCGGGAAATATATCAGGAAATTCTTGTTCTATAGGGATATCCTCAAGTTGTACCTCCTTCTTAGTTTGTTCACTTGCATATGCCAAATATCCTTGACAACCATTTCTAAGAAGTCCGTGGGCTTCTAGTGTAGTAATAAGAGGTATATAGGGGGTTGTCTTTCCATCATAAAATTTTAAACTTGGCCTATTTGGTGGGTCAAATCGAATCATCCTCCTATAATAATCCACACTAGCTTGGTGTCTATGCAACCAATCCATTCCCATAATTACATCAAAGTCATACATAACTAACACCATTAGATCAGCTAACAAGTTTTGTCCACCTATAAGGATTCCACTATCTCTACACACTGAAGTAGATAAAATGACATCCTTTAATGGAGTAGAGACACTAAGAGGTACTTCTAACAATTAAGGTTCCATCTTATTTAGTCGCATAAATTGATCATATACAAAGGAATAAGTTGCTCCCATGTCGAACAAAGCATAAGCATTCTGATTAAATGGGGTAACGATACTCGTAATGACCGTTTGAGATCCTTCAGCCTCATCTTGAATAATCACATAAATTATTCATTGAACTAGTGGTCTCTGGTTATTTCTTGGTGGTAATGGTCTACATGAATTCTATTATGGTTGCGGTTGCTGCATTCTTTTCTGAGGACAATCTCTAATATAATGCCCTGACTGTCTGCAATTAAAACAAACATTTGATCCATAACATGGTCCAAATCCATGTGATCTACCACACCAGCAACACTCATTGTTACCATACTACGGTCATTCCATTGGTTGATTATTCCACAATTTTCTAGGATTCTCAATCTTATTCTTATTGTTTTGCACAAATGGTCGCTTTCCAACTCGATGAGTCTCCTCGAGATTGTGGTCTTACTTGATATACCAATGTTTGGTTTCTTGACATCAAATCTCTTTCCACTAGCTATGCCCTTTCATATAGCTCACTATAATCCTTCAAATTCAAAGGCACCAATCATCCTCTTATATCAGGCCTTAATCCATTCAAGAATCTCTTAGCCTTATCCTCTGGATATTCTATTAATCTAGGAGCAAATCTAGAGAGTTTAGCAAATCTCACCTCATGCGATCTACGTCAAGTTATTTTGGGTCAACTGCATAAATTCCATTACCTTTTTATCCCTTGCACAGTCTGAAAATACTTACTATAGAAAACTCCTACAAATCCAGTCCAAGTCACATCTACACCTCTAGAGAATACTGTTCCTTTCGTTGCTTTCCACCAATAATAAGCATTTCCTTGAAGTTGATACTCTATCAAAGATACTTTCTCTGCATCAGTACAATTCAGCAATGAAAATATCTTTTCCGTCTCATCTATCCACAATTTTGCTTCTACGAGATCTCCTAATCCAACAAATCTATAGGGTTTTAGTTTCAAAAATTGTTCTACTAAGCTTTGCATTCTACGATCACGTCCTACCTGTTGTTGGGCTTGTCTTTGCAATAAGGTTCCTACATTAGCAAGTGCTTTCAAAATTCCTTCCACATGGGGATCCATGGCCATTCCTCATCCATTTCTACTTATCCTGACAGTTCCTGGTTTCTGCACATTAGTCGCTACTCATTAGCCGACTGAGTCTCCTTACAAAACTAACAAGCAACAACTGCAACAATTATTACCGATACCCTATGAGTAACATAAGTTACTTTTTCATTTCAAAGAAAATATCATTATCCTAATGCATAGTCACTACCGCACCTTATCACTACAGGTAATCCTATGCTCTGATACCAAAAAAGGTGAGCTGTGACATCCTAGGGTGTCACATACTAAGCGCAAGTGGAATTATAATTATTATTATCATCTTGCCGAACTTGTAACCTCCTTTAGATAATCTATAATGTTTACCATTGAAGGTTAGCATGTATAACATGGATTATTTAAAGTCTCAAGTTTATATTATGAGGTTATCCTGCAATCACTCTACCTTCAATTCTTAGTATTGGCCAATTCATTCATGCACATAAACAAGATCACGAGAAGCCTAATTTATTCTTATCATCATCAAGGCCTACAAAATTTATCAACCTGGACTATTTCCATGTTCATTACCTATATATACAACATATACATAACAAAAGTAAGGCTTAACAAAAGTTCGGGATAAAGGGTGAGGGTGTCTACTCCATGAGTTCCCACACGAGCCCGCATAAAAGAAAAAAAAAAAAAGACAGTCAGCTTCTACATGATCAAAGGTGTCTAGGCACCATCCGTCCCAGCTCCTGCTCCATCATCACTAAGAGGAATAGGGCCAAACATCGCTCCATTGTGCTTGATAAACATTACAACAAACTTCATTGGGACCAACTCAGCTCTACCAACATCCGTCCATAACATAGCCTCATACTTAGAGAAAGTCAGCTCAACATCAAAGTCATACACATCAGTAAAGGTAACCTCAATGCTTGATACCACTCCATAATGAGCTATTGGTGACACATCCATACTATCAATCTGAAAAATGTAAGGTATGAGCAACAAGTTTGCCCAGTAAAGAATGATAAAACTCTAACTAAAACAATCCACAACAATCAATATTGCAAGGGAATCATGGCCAAACAATTTAAGATACTAAGGTAGGATTGTCACAAGCATAAACAATTGGATATTAACACCTCATGTATATAATCACCTTATGAGTATCCATTTCTATGCTTTCCTTTAGCTCAATCTCATATCAAGATGTAATGCAATAACAGTAAATAGACTCACTCGCCAAGTAGAATTATATTTAGTGTGCATATGATCCACCCTTGATCAGTCACTAATCGGAACTCTATCGGCCTGATCGAGTCAATTCCGGAAGTTACCTTATCCGGACTTCCACAATATTTCTATTATGGGCATCTCACTCCGAGGCATCCCGGCATCACTCAACTAAGGTCTTCCCAAGACCACTCAGCATGGGGCATCTCACTCCGAGGTATGTTAATATCATACAATTGAGGCATCCTTGATCACACACAAGGGCATCTCACTTCGAGGAATCCTGGTATCTCTCTACCGAGGCATCCAAGACCACTCAGAATGCGCATCCCAAACTTCCGGGGGCATCACTAGTATCTCTGTACCAATGGGTTCGTTCACTCACTTAAGCACACGTTTCACACCACCACCCTTTAATTAATGCATTTATCGTATGCAAAAAAAAATGACTCCAAAGTATCTAACTATATATCTAACTCTCCTGAACCCAGCACACGTGCGCATCCAAATTATAAGATAGAACCTATTACGACATGTCCCATTCCATGCTGAACAGATATTTACCCTATAATCAAGCATTATGCACCGCACTCATTGCACACGCATGATACTATATGCACTTATATCTCAAATAAGATGTGAGACTTACTCTTGCACAACTAACCTCTATTAGAAGGTTACTAGACTCTATGTGTGTCATACAAGTCTAATATAAAAGACGCAATGTTTAGTATATGTTCTCGGGTCCAGACAATTTACTAGCTAAATGTACAGTTTCGGTTTCGGAAACCAAAGGTATATCAATTCTTGTCAAAATACTACCAAATTTTAGTATGTTATATTTGAGATATAAATTGACATTTTCTGTGAAGAAAATTAAGTCTAATTCTCACTGTATTAAGAGTAAAAATCGCCATAATCTTTACTAGCACCCTATATCGACGTCCAGATTCTTTATCTACAAAGAAAATTGTTTTACTAGCCAATTCTTATCCATTTAATCTAAAATTTTGACAAGATATTCCTTAATATGTGTTCTACAATTTTCATGCAGGATTCAAAGTCTAATTCTAACTAGGTAATTACAGAAAATTCGTATAATCAGTAGATGTCAATCCATTTTTCACAATAACAGTTTACTGGTTTTACTAAATTCACTTCTATCTCTATGTTTTTATATTCATATAATCATAGCTAGGTTTCTAATTCAATATATGAGTTGTTTTATCATGTAGAATGGTTCCTTTTTTATTTTCATCGACATACATAAAGAAAATAACACAAAACATAAGACTCCCTAACGGTATCCTCCTAGAATAGGTATACACGATTCCTTCACTCCTAGCCCTACCTTTTCATCACTTCACTCGGCAAAGACAGCATACTCACACTTGGATTTCTAAACATGCAAGACTCAGAAGTAACATGCAATGGCTTCTACTCGGGTTATTTCAAAATCGGGTCAAGTGAATCGGGTTTAGGGACAAATCCCTACCCAAATTTCTCGCTTGATTTCCTGCCTTTCCCAGTTGCTAAGACTAATATGATCAAAAGCAATTGTCGTCAACCGTGCTGGTCAAGTAGCAAAGTGGCAACAAGGACACATACAGTCTTCAAAAGGTCAATTAGAACAATCCAAAGGACCTTCTCATTAATATTTATGACTCCAACCTTCTCCAATATTTGCGGTGTGTATATGAGCCAACGCGGTGATTCTAGCATGGCACATAACACAAATGGCCAGCAACGTCAACGACATTACTCCCTCCCAATACATGACACGCCACCCGTTCAATCATTGAGAAGATGTAATTGCATGCGTATCCAATAACTACACCAGTTTTTATTGTGGTTTTTTTTAAATTTTTTAATATTAACAAAAAGAAATTAGATCAAGTTAAAGTGTCTAGTCCAGCTAAGCTGAGGTGGACCCTATCTGTCCAGGTTTTTAAGTCCACAATTGCTTTTCTCGTCCCAATCTTGAGGCGTCCTAGAATTTCATGACGACCTCTAGATGTGCTATGAGCCATGGATAGGTGATGGAAGTACCATCAAATTATGTTGTAGCCATTTGATCCATGATTTGCAATAAGTTTAAGGCCAAGTTTTGAATGGATAATTATTTGATGGAAAAATTTCCATTCTTGGCCATGTGATTTATAAGCTGGAATTTATTAAATTATGTTGCAAGTTTTATGGTTTTATATGAGTGGGGGGTTTAGAGTAGATAATTAAAAGAGGAAGTGGGCCAAAATTCTTAGGCCAAGACCAGCCCACAAGACCCAACCATTCGGCCATTTAGACCTGGCCCGTGAAGCCCAAAGGAGGAGGGGCTGCCGATGACCGGATGGAGGGAGAGCCCGGCCCAAGGAAGGCCCATCAGCTTGCATGGCAAAATAAACAAGTGGCAAGAGAAGCTTGCCAAGTATTTTTCCCTTAGAGCCAAGTGGCATTAGCCATGCAATGTTAACGATGTTACTCCCTCCCAAAACAAGACACGTCACCCTTTCAATCTTCGAGAAGGCGTAATTGCAAGCGTATCAAATAACTACATCATTTTTATTATGAATTTTTAAATTCTTTTAATATCAACAAAAAGAAAATTAGATCAACTCAAAGTGTCTAGTCTGGCTAAGCTGAAGCGGACCCTAACGGTCCCGGTTTTTAAACCCATAATTACTTTGATCGGCCCAATCTATTCAATTCAAACCAACTTAACACCTACCTTATCTTATTTTTCTTCTTTGCTATACCTCCTCTTTACAAAAAACCCCTCTCCCCACAAAGCTTGCAATCTCACATCCAATTTATGAATAATAGAAGAAAAAAGTGTGGAAGAGACATGCTTGACCCAATGTTGTTCATAGCGACGAAGACGGGATAACCCTAGCTAAGCTGACGTGGACCCTACCGGTCCGGGTTTTAAAGCTCAAAACTGCTTTTCTTAGCCCAATTTATTCAATCATTACCCACTAACACCTAGCCTTATCTCATTTTTATTATTTCCTAGATCTCGTTTATGCAACCCCTCTCCTCCCCCCAAACCCTACAATCTCACATCCAATTTCTCAAGAATAGAGAAAATAAAGTGCAAATGAGACATACTTTGCCCAATGTTGTTGATAGCAATGAAGACGGCCGTGCAATTCGCTCCCACTCCCTCTCGAGTTGCATTTGCATATAAACTCGATTCATCACTGCCTTCAACGATCTCCACCTCGACTCTATTTTCGCCTCAAAGATATTAATGAGAAGGTCCTTTGGATTGTTCTAATTAACCTTCTGAAGACTGTATGCATCCGTGTTGCCGCTTTGTTGCTTGACCGGCATGGTCGACGGCAATTGCTTTTGATCAGTATTGGTGGAATGGTAGTATCCCTTATTAGTCTTGGCAGTTGCCTGATCAAGATTGACCATATTAGTCTTGGCGATATCCAAAGCCACATCTAAACTAATGGGAGCCCACCAACCATGAATAGGGCAAGCCCAACCATTAGATTGGAGCAGACAGGTTGGTCGGGTGAACCGGGTATGGGAACAAATCTCTACTTGGGTTATTTCAATGTGGGTCATCAAATTGGGTCAAGCGAATCAGGTTTAGGGAAAAATCCCTATCCAAATTTCTTGCTCAATTTCCTACCTTTTCCAGTTGCCAAGGCTAAGACGGTCAATGTTCATTAGGCAATTGCCAAGACTAATAAGGGATACTACTATCCCACAAATATTGATCAAAAGCAATTGTCGTTGACCGTGCCGGTCAAGCAGCAAAGCGGCAACAAGAACACATACAATCTTCAAAAGGTCAATTAGAGCAATCAAAAGGACATTCTCATTAATATTTATGACTCTAGCCTTCTCCAATATTTGCGGCTTGTATATGGGCCAACGCGGTGATTCTGGCATAGCACATAACACAAATGGCTAGCAACGTCAACGACATTACTCCCTCCCAATACATGACACGCCACCCGTTCAATCATCAAGAAGCTGTAATTGCATGCGTATCCAATAACTACACCTGTTTTTATTATGGCCTTTTTTTTAATTTTTTTATATTGACAAAAAGAAAATCGGATTGAGTTAAAGTGTCCAATCCAACTAGCTAACTTATCGTGGACCCTATTGGTCCTGGTTTTTTCAGGCCCAATAAATCCTAACCCACTTAACACCTAGCATTATCTCATTTTTATTATTTCCTATACTTTTTTATGCTCAAACCCCTCTCCCCATAAAGCGTGGAAGAGACATGCAATCTTGTTGTTGATAGCGTCCCTAGAATTTCATGACAATTTCTAGATGTGCTATGAGCCATGGAAGTACCATAAAATTATGTTGTAGCCATTTTATCCATGATTTGCAATAAGTTTAAGGCCAAGCCTTTAATGGATAATTATTTGATGGAAAAATTTCCATTCTTGGCCATGTGATTTATAGGTTGGAATTTATTAAATTTTGTTGCAAGTTTTATGGTTTTATAACATTCAATTAGGTATTTATATGAGTGGGGGTTTAGAGTAGATTATTAAAAGATGATGTGGGCCAAAATTCTTAGGCCAAGACCAACCCACAAGACCCCACCATTTGGCCATTTAGGTGTGGCCCGCGAAGCCCAAAGGAGGAGGGGCTGCCGTCGACCGGATGGAGGGAGAGCCCGGCCCAAGGAAGGCCCATCAGCTTGCATGGAAAAATAAACAAGTGGCAAGAGAAGCTTGCCAAGTGTTTTTCATTTAGAGCCAAGTGGCATTAGCCATTCAAAATCAAATGATTGCCAATGATGAAGGGGAAAGGAAAGAGAAGGGGCGGATTAAAAGAGAGGGTTATCGAGAGAGAGAGAGAGAGAGAGAGACAGAGTGAAATCGAGAGAGGGATAGCTAACGTGCGAGAGAAGAGGAGGAAGAAGGAGGCCCGTTGTTGCCGATCGTCCGCCTAGTTGCCGCCGTCGAGTCCGCCTTGCCTCGCCATTTGCTTGTTGTGTTTTGCTTGGATTAGAGGCAAGTAGAGTCCATTGATCTACCCTTTTCTTGCTGTGTTTTGTGTGTGATGAATGGTGAAGTTCAGATGTGGATGAAGTGTGAAATTTTGAAGTTATAAGAGCTGTGTTCAAACCTAGTATTTTGTTTCTGGAAAAAAAAAAGTCCGGCCTTTGAAGATTTCGTGAGTTGCAAGCGATGTTCTGGTGGGAACATGACTTCAACTTCTGGAAGAAAGTTGTAAAGGACTTCTTGGAAAATAACATATCAAAATTAGAGAGAAAACAAACAAGTATAGGTTGGTGAAACCATTTTTGTTTGATGAAGCTAGATCTAGAAACTATTATGAAGATCTATTGTGATTTTGTGAATTTCTTGCAAGTATCCAGTCTGAATTTGATCTTGTGTTCTTGATAAGAGTTTTAGATGTCATCTTGATGAGCAACATACTAAAATTTGAGGATAAATGGACAAGTAATGATCGGGGAAAATGATTTTCTTTGAAAAGGATGAATCTGGATAGTGAACCGAGAGTTAGGGAGAATTACAAAAATTATATATTTTAATATAGAAGGAATTTAACTTTAATTTATCAATGATACTTTTACCTTTACATCTCAGCTATGACATATTAAAATACTAGAATTTTTGGAGTTCATTTAAGGGTTTAATTGAAATTATTTCTGAAACTGTGCAAAAGTGGTATTGGAATTTCTTTTATTGAGATGCGTGGATCTATGTGATTGATGTGGAACTTTCTTGACATGGCATTCTTCATAAAATATCTTCCTCCGGATCTTTTTTACATTGTGTTAAATTTTGAGAATTTATTGAGATTGTTTTACTAATTTTTCCAGAACTTTTATTAAGGAAGTGCATTGTGCTTTATCCGAAATTTGATGTATTTTCAAGAATAAATGGACTGCTGTATGAAATATGATGTCTTGAGTGGTTATATATGCTGCATATGGTGATATTTAGTATATCATGTGACATCAAAAGATGGTTTAGACCTTTGATATTGTTGCATCAAATGCCATGATGAAAATGAGACATATATGAGATTATATATATTGTAATAATAATATATATAAGACTATATATGTTGAGACCATCGGAGGTGTGGACCAACGATGCCTTTGGAGTTCAAGATGCCCGGAGGTTTGTGTTGGAAGCCCCAAAGGTTTGTGTCGGGGGGATTCTTCGTGATGCTAGTTGGGATGCGAGATGCTTGGAGGTTTGTGCTAGATGGAGGGCTCTTCGCAATGCCCGCCGGTTTGAGGTGCAAACATTGCGATAAAAACAATGAGATCCTTGATGCAAACATTGGTCCTTGGCATGATGTATGATCTGCTTATGAATGTGAATTGATGTTATTTGACATTAAGAATGCGATCATGAAGGCTTAAATGGATCTCTTGGGGATGTATACATGATTGTATGAATGATATGAATCATGTGTATGTAAGTGCATATGGCATAGGATGAACCTCATGGGAATAGAAGTATAATTGCATAGTGGTACATGCACGATGGCATTGTGAAATATGCATGACTACATGGTGATATGTTCATGACCGCATGGTGATGTATGCTTGATAGCATGGATCATATGTGCTTTACTCGTGATATCTTGATTGTCTTGCTTGATGCATTGTGTAGTTTGATGGATCTTTACTATTGAGTGGTTGTACTCACCCCTTTGGGGACCAACATTTTAGATTGAGCTATGCCACTAGCACGTATCACATGTGGTACGTTTTATGGATTACCGTCTGATGTCGAGGTCGAGTGCAGGGAGCACCCTGACTTCAGTGTTCATGGTTTGGTGTTTATCCGTCTCTGTGTTTTGGTCATGTATGACATGGGCTTGCCTGATGGCCCTGTAGTACAAGAGTTTTTGTCTGTTTATGTTCGCCAGGATGGGAGGATGATGGGGATGCTGCCGTTGCCACCAACCGATGCACCAGGATGGCTGTGATAGGAGTGTGTGACTGGTGGAGGTTGCCACTTTTTGGGATAGCCGACACTAATTGATGGATAAATGTACATGTTTGATGTATAGTTGGGTTCTTTTTTAGCTTAGCCGAGCTTAGTTATAGTCTTGGCTCTTTTGTCATACCGACTTAGAAAATCCATCTTAGTGTGTAAATAAAAGTGATCCAGCCCTAAGATGCATATATATATGAAAGTTTGTAGTTGGTGTGTATTGCATTGTATTGTTTGGTCGTGTATGGGTCAGGGAGATGGGATCGAGTGGAATGTTATTTTGACAAGTAAAAAGGTAAGTAGGTAATAGGATTGTGGCGACCCTAGTTGATCGGAAGTCGAGTCGAGGGGTGCCACAAATCTATTCAATCATAACCCACTTAAAACCTAGGCTTATCTCATTTTATTATTTCCTATACCTCGATTCTACAAAAAAACCCCTCTCCCCCAAAGCTTGAAATCTCCAATCCAATTTTTGAATAATAGAGAAAATAAAGTGCGGAAGAGCTAGCTCGGCCCGATGTTGTTGATAGTGACGAAGATGGTCTAAGCCTAGCTAAGCTGATGTGGACCCTACCGTCTCGGGTTTTTAAGCCCACAACTACTTTTCTCAACCCAATCTATTCAATCGTGACCTACTCACACTGAGCCTTATTCTTGTTTTTATTATTTCCTTTATCTTGTTTCTATAACCCTTCTCTTCCCCCCAAACCCTACAATCTCACACTCAATTTTTGAAGAATTGAGAAAATTAAGTGAAGTAGAGACATTATTGGCCGATTTTGTTGATAGCGACGAAGACGGCCGTGCAATTCGCTCCCGCTCCCGCTCTAGTCGCATTTTCATCAAAACTTGATTCATCCTCGCCTTCAACGATCTCCACCTCGACTCCATTTTCATCTCGAAGATATTAATGAGAAGGTCGTTTGGATTGTTCTAATTAACCTTCTGAAGACTATATGCGTCCTTGTTGCTTTGTTGCCACTTGACCAGCACGATCGACGGCAATTGCTTTTGATCAATATTGGTGGGATGGTAGTATCCTTTATTAGTCTTGGCAGTTGCCTAATGAAGATTGACCATATTAGTCTTGGCGACATCCAAAGCCACATCCAAACTAATGGGAGCCCACCAACCATGAATGGGGCAAGCCCAACCATCGGATTGGAGAAGACAAGTGGGTCGGGTGAATTGGGTATGGGAACAAATCCCTACTCGGGTTATTTCAATGCGGGTCATCAAATCGGGTCAAGCGAATCGGGTTTAGGGACAAATCCTACCCAAATTTCTCACTTGATTTCCTGCCTTTTCCAGTCGCCAAGACTAATATGGTCAATGTTCATCAGGCAACTACCAAGACTAATAAGGGATACTACCATCCCACAAATACTGATCAAAAGCAATTGTTGTTGACCGTTCCGATCAAGCAGCAAAGTGGCAACAAGGAAACATATAGTCTTCAGAAGGTCAATTAGAACAATCCAAAGGACCTTCTCATTAATATTTATGACTCCAGCCTTCTCCAATATTTGCGGCGTGTATATGAGCCAGCGCGGTGATTCTGGCATGGCACATAACACAAATGGCCAGCAACGTCAACGACATTACTCCCTCCCAAAACATGACACGCCACCCGTTCAATCTTCGAGAAGATGTAATTGCAAGCGTATCCAATAACTACACCAGTTTTTATTATGAGTTTTTTTTTTAATTTTTTAATATTAACAAAAAGAAAATCGGATCGAGTCAAAGTGTCCAATCCAACTAAGCTTGACGCGGACCCTATCGGTCCAGGTTTTTAAGCCCACAATTGCTTTTCTTGGGCCAATCTATTCAATCCTAACCCACTTAACACCTAGCCTTATCTCATTTTTATTATTTCCTATACCTCGTTTCTACAAAAAACCCCTCTCCCCCCAAAGCTTGCAATCTCACATCCAATTTCTGAATAACAGAGAAAATAAAGTGTGGAAGAGACATGCTCGGCCCGATGTTGTTGATAGCGACGAAGACGGCTAAGCCTAGCTAAGCTGACATGGACCCTACCGGTCCCGGGTTTTTAAGCCCACAACTGCTTTTCTCAACCCAATCTATTCAATCGTGACCCACTAACACCGAGCCTTATCTCGTTTTCATTATTTTCTAGATCTCGTTTCTCCAACCCCTCCTCCCCCCAAACCCTTCAATCTCACACTCAAATTCTGAAGAAAAGAGAAAATAAAGTGCAGTAGAGACATGCTTGGCGCGATGTTGTTGATAGTGATGAAGACGGCCATGCAATTCGCTCCTTCTCCTGCTCTAGTCGCATTTTCATCAAAACTCGATTGATCCTTGCCTTCCACCTCAACTCCATTTTTCGTCTTTAATATATTAATGAGAAGGTCTTTTGGATTGTTCTAATTAACCTTCTGAAGACTATGTATGCATCCTTGTTGCCGCTTTGCTGCTTGATGGGCATGATCGACGGCAATTGCTTTTGATCAGTATTGGTGGGATGGTAGTATCCCTTATTAGTCTAGGCGATAGTTGCCTGATGAAGATTGACCATATTAGTCTTGGCGACATCCAAAGCCACATCCAAACTAATGGGAGCCCACCAACCATGAATGGGGCAAGCCCAACCATCGGATTGGAGTAGACAAGCAGGTCGGGTGAACCGGGTATGGGAACAAATCCTTACTCGAGTTATTTCAATGCGGGCCAAGCGAATCGGGCTTGGAGACAAATCCCGACCCCAATTTCTTGCTCGATTTCCCACAGTTTCGAGTCGCCAGGACTAATATGGTCAATGTTCATCAGGCAACTGCCAAGACTAATAAGGGATACTACCATCCCACAAATACTGATCAAAAGCAATTGTCGTCGACCATGCCGAGTCAAGCAGCAAAGCGGCAACAAGGAAACATACAGTCTTCATAAGGTCAATTAGAACAATCCAAAGGACCTTCTCATTAATATTTATGACTCCATCCTTCTCCAATATTTGCGGCGTGTATATGAGCCAACGTGGTGATTTTGGCATGGCACATAACACAAATGGCCAGCAACGTCAACGACGTTACTCCCTCCCAAAACATGACACGCCACCCGTTCAATCTTCGAGAAGATGTAATTGCAAGCGTATCCAATAACTACACTAGTTTTTATTATGAGTTTTTATGTTTTAATTGTTTATTATTAACAAAAGGAAAATCGGATCGAGTCAAAGTGTCCAATACAGCAAAGTTGACGCAGAACATATTGGTTTGGGTTTTTAAGCCCATAATTGCTTTTCTCAGCCCAATGCATTTACTCCTAACCCACTTAACACCTAGTCTTATCTCATTTTTATAATTTCCTAGAGTTCATTTCTGCAAAAAACCCCTCTCCCCACGGAGCTTGCAATCTCATATCCAATTTCAGAATAACAAAGAAAATAAAATGCGGAAGAGAGATGCTCAGCCCAATGTTCTTGATAGCGACGAAGACGGGCTAAGCCTATTATCTCAAGATTGATCTGTCTTGGCAACATCCAAAGCACCCTACCCAATTTAGAGCTGAATAACGGAGTGAAATAAGATGTGCGGATTTCAAGGGTTTTTAATCCCTACCCAAACCTCGTGCCCGCCTAGCTAAGCGAAGACAACACGGTCAAAGACTTTTTTTAACCTAATCTATTCAATCGTGGCCCACTGACACCAAGCCTTATCTCGTTTTTATTATTTCATAGATCTCCTTTTGGCAACCCCTCTCCTCCCCCCAAACCCTGCAATCTCACACTCAATTTCTGAAGAACAGAGAAAATAAAGTGCAGAAGAGACATACTTGGCCCGATGTTGTTGATAGCAACGAAGATGGCCGTGCAATTTGCTCCCACTCTCGCTCCAATATTATTTTCATCAAAACTCCATTCATCCTCGCCGTTAGCAATCTCCACCTCGACTACAATTTCGTCTTGAAGATATTAATGGGAAGGTCCTTTGGATTGTTCTAATTAACCTTCTGAAGACTATATGCATCCTTGTTGCTGCTTTGCTTGCTTGACCGGCATGATCGACGACAATTGCTTTTGATCAGTATTGGTGGGATGGTAGTATCCCTTATTAGTGTTGGCAATTGCTTGATGAAGATTGACGATATTAGTCTTGGCGACATCCAAAGCCACATCAAAACTAATGGGAGTTCACCAAACAGGAATGGGGCAAGCCCAACCATCGGATTGGAGCAGACAAGCGGGTCGGGTGAATAAGGTATGGGAACAAATCCCTACTCGGGTTATTTCAATGCGGGTCATCAAATCGGTTTTAGGGACAAATCCCTACCCAAATTTCTCGCTCGATTTCCTGCCTTTTCTAGTCACCAAGACTAATATGGTCAATGTTCATCAGGCAACTGCCAAGACTAATAAGGGATACTACCATCCCACAAATATTGATCAAAAGCAATTGTTGTCGACCATGCCGGTCAAGCAGCAAAGCGGCAACAAGGAAACATATAGTCTTCAGAAGGTCAATTAGAACAATCCAAAGGACCTTCAAATTAATATTGACCACTCTAGCCTTCTCCAATATTTGTAGCATGTATATGAGCCAGCACGTTGAGTTTAGGATGGCACATAACACAATGGCCAGCAACGTCAACGACGTTACTCCCTCCCAAAACATGACACGCCACCTCGTTCAATCTTCGAGAAGATGTAATTGCAAGCGTATCCAATTACTACACTAGTTTTTATTATGAGTTTTTTTCTTTTAATTTTTTAATATTAACAAAAAGAAAATCTGATTGAGTCAAAGTGTCCAATCCAACTAAGCTAAACGCGGACCGTATCGGTCCGGGTTTTTAAGCCCACAACTGCTTTTCTCGGCCCAATCTATTCAATCCTAACCCACTTAACACCTAGCCTTATCTCATTTTTATTATTTCCTATACCTCGTTTTGAAAAAACCCCTCTCCCCCAAAGCTTGCAATCTCACATCCAATTTCTAAATAACAGAGAAAATAAAGTGTGGAAGAGACATGCTCGGCCCGATGTTGATGATAGCGACGAAGACGGGCTAAGCCTAGCTAAGCTGACGTGGACCCTACCGGTCGGGTTTTTAAGCCCACAACTGCTTTTCTCAACCCAATCTATTCAATCGTGACCCACTAACACCAAGCCTTATCTCATTTTTATTATTTCATAGATCTCCTTTTTGCAACCCCTCTCCTCCCCCCACACCCTGCAATCTCACACACAAATTATGAAGAATAGACAAAATAAATTGCAGTCGAGGCATACTTGGCCTGATGTTGTTGGTAGTGACGAAGACGGCTGTGCAGTTTGGTCCATCTCCTCCTCAATTATTTTCATCAAAACTCGATTCATCCTTGCCTTCAACGATCTCCACCTCGACTACATTTTCATCTCGAAGATATTAATGAGAAGGTCCTTTGGATTGTTCTAATTAAACGTTTGAAGATAGTATGCACCTTGTTGCCATTTTGCTGCTTGATAGGCAGAGTCAACAGTAATTCCTTTTGGTCAGTATTTGTGGGATGGTAGTATCCCTTATTAGTCTTGGCAGTTGCTTGATGAAGATTGACCATATTAGTCTTGGCGACATCCAAAGCCACATCCAAACTAATGGGAGTCCACCAACCATGAATGGGGCAAGCCCAACCATCGGATTGGAGCAGACAAGAGGGTCGGGTGAATCGGGTATGGGAACAAATCCTACTCGGGTTATTTCAATGCGGGTCATCAAATCGGGTCAAGGGAATCTGGTTTAGGGACAAATCCCTACCCAAATTTCTTGCTCGATTTCCTGCCTTTTCTAGTCGCCAAGACTAATATGGTCAATGTTCATCAGGCAACTCCCAAGACTAATAAGGGATACTACCATCCCACAAATATTGATCAAAAGCAATTGTCATCGACCATGCCGGTCAAGCAGCAAAGCGGCAACAAGGAAACATATAATCTTCAGAAGGTCAATTAGAACAATCCAAAGGACCTTCTCATTAATATTTATGACTCCAGCCTTCTCCAATATTTGCGGCATGTATATGAGCTAGCACGGTGATTCTGGCATGGCACATAACACAAATGGCCAGCAACGTCAACGATGTTACTCCCTCCCAAAACATGACACGCCACCCGTTCAATCTTCGAGAAGATGTAATTGCAAGCGTATCCAATAACTACACCAGTTTTTATTATGAGTTTTTTTTTTAATTTTTTAATATTAACAAAAAGAAAATCGGATCGAGTCAAAGTGTCCAATCCAGCTAAGTCGACTAGACCCTATCGGTCCGGGTTTTTAAGCCCACAACTGCTTTTCTCGGCCCAATCTATTCAATCCTAACCCACTTAACACCTAGCCTTATCTCATTTTTATTATTTCCTATACCTCGATTCTGAAAAACCCCTCTCCCCCAAAGCTTGCAATCTCACATCCAATTTTTTGAATAAAGAGAAAATAAAGTGTGGAAGAGACATGCTCGGCCCAATGTTGTTGATAGCGACGAAGACGGGCTAAGCCTAGCTAAGCTAACGTGGACCCTACCAGTCCGGGTTTTTAAGCCCACAATTGCTTTTCTCAGCCAAATCTATTCAATCGTGACCCACTAACACATAGACTTACCTCATTTTTATTATTTCATAGATCTCGTTTCTGCAACTCCTGTCCTCCCCCCAAATCCTGCAATCTGACACCCAATTTCTGAAGCATAGAGAAAATAAAGTGCAGAAGAGACATTCTTGGCCCGATGATGTTAATAGCAACAAAGACGGCCGTGCAATTCGCTCCCACTCTCGCTCTAGTATTATTTTCATCAAAACTCGATTCATCCTCACTTCAACGATCTCCACCTCGACTACATTTTCGTCTCGAAGATATTAATGAGAAGGTCCTTTGGATTGTTCTAATTAACCTTCTGAAGACTGTATGCATCCTTGTTGTCGCTTTGCTGCTTGACCGGCACGGTCGACAACAATTGCTTTTGATCAGTATTGGTGGGATGGTAGTATCCCTTATTAGTCTTGGTAGTTGCCTGATGAAGATTGACCATATTAGTCTTGGTGACATCCAAAGCCACATCCAAACTAATGGGAGCCCACCAACCATGAATGGGGCAAGCCCAACCATCGGATTGGAGCAGACAAGTAGGTCAGGTGAATCGGGTATGGGAACAAATCCTACTTGGGTTATTTCAATGCGGGTCATCAAATCGGGTCAAGCGAATCGGGTTTAGGGACAAATCCCTACCCAAATTTCTCGCTCGATTTCCTGCCTTTTCTAGTCACCAAGACTAATAAGGTCAATGTTCATCAGGCAACTGCCAAGACTAATAAGGGATACTACCATCCCACAAATATTGATCAAAAGCAATTGTCGTTGACCGTGCCGGTCAAGCAGCAAAGCGGCAACAAGGAAACATACAATCTTCAAAGGTCAATTAGAACAATCCAAAGGACCTTCTCATTAATATTTATGATTCCAGCCTTCTCCAATATTTGCGGCGTGTATATGAGCCAACTCGATGATTCTGGCATGGCACATATTACAAATGGCCAGCAACGTCAACGTCGTTACTCCCTCACAAAACTTGACACGCCACATGTTCAATCTTCGAGAAGATGTAATTGCAGCCGTATCCAATAACTACAATGGTTTTGATTATTTGTTTTTTTTTAATATTAACAAAAAGAAAATCGGATCAAGTCAAAGTGTCCAATCCAGCTAAGCTAACGCAGACCCTATCGGTCCGGGTTTTTAAGCCCACAACTGTTTTTGTCGGCCCAATCTATTCAATCCGAACCCACTTAACACCTAGCGTTATCTCCTTTTTATTATTTCCTATACCTCAATTCTGCAAAAAAAACCCCTCTCCCCCCAAAGCTTTCAATCTCACATCCAATTTCTGAATAACAGAGAAAATAAAGTGTGGAAGAGCTAGCTTAGCCTGATGTTGTTGATAGTGACGAAGATGGGATAAGCCTAGCTATGCTAACGTGGATCCTACTGGTCCGGGTTTTTAAGCCCACAACTGCTTTTCTCAGCCCAATCTATTCAATCGTGACCCACTAACACCTAACTTATCTCATTTTTATTATTTCCTAGATCTCGTTTTTGCAACTCCTCTCCTCCCCCCAAATCCTGCAATCTCACACTCAATTTCTGAAGAACATAGAAAATAAAGTGCAGAAGAGACATTCTTGGCCCGATGTTGTTGATAGCGACGAAGACGGCCATGCAATTCGCTCCTTGCTCCCGCTCCAGTCTTATTTTCATCAAAACTCGATTCATCCTCGCCTTCAACGATCTCCACCTCGACTCCATTTTCGTCTCAAAGATATTAATGAGAAGGTCCTTTGGATTGTTCTAATTAACCTTCTAAAGACTATTTGCATCCTTGTTGCCGCTTTGCTTGCTTGACCGGCACGGTCGACGGCAATTGCTTTTGATCAGTATTGGTGGGATGGTAGTATCCCTTATTAGTCTTGGCAATTGCCTTGATGAAGATTGACCATATTAGTCTTGGCGACATCCAAAGCCACATCCAAACTAATGGGAGCCCACCAACCATGAATGGGGCAAGCCCAACCATCGGATTGGAGCAGACAAGCGGGTCGGGTGAACCGGGTATGGGAACAAATCCCTACTCGGGTTATTTCAATGCTAGTCATCAAATCGGGTCAAGCGAATCGGGTTTAGGGACAAATCCCTACCCAAATTTCTCGCTCGATTTCCTGCCTTTTCCAATCGCCAAGACTAACATGGTCAATGTTCATCAGGCAACTACCAAGACTAATAAGGAATACTACCATCCCACAAATATTGATCAAAAGCAATTGTTGTCGACCGTGCTGGTCAAGCAGCAAAGCGGCAACAAGGAAACATACAGTCTTCAAAAGGTCATTTAGAACAATCCAAAGGACCTTCTCATTAATATTTATGACTCCAGCCTTCTCCAATATTTGCGGCGTGTATATGAGCCAGCGTGGTGGTTCTGGCAGGGCACATAAGTCAAATGGCCAGCAACGTCAACGATGGTACTCCCTCCCAAAACTTGACACGCCACACGTTCAATCTTTGAGAAGATGTAATTGCAAGCGTATCCAATAACTACACCGGTTTTTATTATGAGTTTTTTTTTAATTTTTTAATATTAATAAAAAGAGAATCGGATTGAGTCATAGTGTCCAGTCCAGCTAAGCTGACGCGGACCCTATCAGTCCGGGTTTTTAAGCCCACAATTGCTTTTCTCAGCCCAATCTATTCAATCCTGAACCCACTTAACACCTAGCCTTATCTCATTTTTATTATTTCCTATACCTCATTTTCTACAAAAAACCCCTCTTCCCCCAAAGCCTTAATCTCCCATCCAATTTCTGAATAATAGAGAAAATAAAGTGTGGAAGAGACATGCTCGGCCCGATGTTGTTGATAGCGACGAAGATAGGCTAAGCCTAGCTAAGCTAACGTGGACCCTACCGGTCCGGGTTTTTAAGCCCACAACTGCTTTTCTTAGCCCAATCTATTCAATCGTGACCCACTAACACCTAGACTTACCTCATTTTTATTATTTCCTAGATCTCATTTCTGCAACTCCTCTCCTCCCCCCAAATCCTGCAATCTCACACTCAATTTCTGAAGAACAGAGAAAATAAAGTGCAAAAGAGACATATCTTGGCCCGATGTTGTTGATAGCGACGAAGACGGCCGTGCAATTCGCTCCCTCTCTCGCTCTAGTCGCATTTTCATCAAAACTCGATTCATCCTCACCTTCAATGATCTCCACCTCGACTCCATTTTCATCTCGAAGATATTAATGAGAAGGTCCTTTGGATTGTTCTAATTAACCTTCTAAAGACTGTATGCGTCCTTGTTGCCGCTTTGCTTGCTTGACCGGCATGGTCGATGGCAATTGCTTTTGATCAGTATTGGTGGGATGGTAGTATCCCTTATTAGTCTTGGCAGTTGCCTGATGAAGATTGACCATATTAGTCTTGGTGACATCCAAAGCCACATCCAAACTAATGGGAGCCCACCAACCATGAATGGGGCAAGCCCAACCATCGGATTGGAGCAGACAAGTGGGTTGTGTGAACCGGGTATGGGAACAAATCCCTACTCGGGTTATTTCAATGCGGGTCATCAAATCGGGTCAAATGAATCGAGTTTAGGGACAAATCCCTACCCAAATTTCTCGCTCGATTTCCTGCCATTTCCAATCGCCAAGACTAATATGGTCATTGTTCATCAGGCAACTGCCAAGACTAATAAGGGATACTACCATCCCACAAATACTTATCAAAAGCAATTGTCATCGACCGTGCCGGTCAAGCAGCAAAGCGGCAACAAGGAAACATACAGTCTTCAGAAGGTCAATTAGAACAATCCAAATGACCTTCTCATTAATATTTATGACTCCAGCCTTCTCCAATATTTGTGGCGTGCATATGAGCCAGCGCGGTGATTCTAGCATGGCACATAACACAAATGGCCAGCAACGTCAACGACGTTACTCCCTCCCAAAACATGACACGCCACCCATTCAATCTTCGAGAAGATGTAATTGCAAGCGTATCCGATAACTACACCAGTTTTTGTTATGAGTTTCTTTTTTTAATTTTTGAATATTAACAAAAAGACAATTGGATCAAGTCAGAGTGTCCAAACAGATAAGCTAACGCGGACCCTATCGGTCTGGGTTTT